>JAEIGQ010000019.1:0-1200000 GCA_018904275.1 Lordiphosa clarofinis
GACGCAAACCATTCATTTGACGTAAAACTATCTCAGACATAAACCTACATATTTCACTTGAAACTATCTCAGACACAAACCTTGACGTTTGACGTGAAACTATCACAGACGCAAACCGCCTTTTGGTGGCAGAATAGGTGGGCTAGCTGAAAATTGCATAAGCCGGGACACGAACCATATGAAAATTAATATGATCCTAAAAGTAGGCCACACAAAATTGCTCATTTCAAAATTCTCATTTAGCCGAGATGTAACTGGCAGCTTGCTTATCTTAGATACAAACCTTTAAACATGAAAGCCAAGAAGTATGCCACATAAATTAGCATAAACCTAACTCAAATTGAGCTATTAAAGATTTCCTGACCTGTGATTAAATAAATACACACAAATTTATAGTTTTGTTTAAATTAGTTTTATACCATTTTTATTTAGCAAAATCAAAACCAATTTCTCAGTACATTCAGCGCATTTAAAAAAGAACTAACAAACTAAATGCCTTACACATAATAGAGAAAAAAAGACCCTTGATGTAAAAAGTTGAGAGAAAATTTAAACATAGTTTTCTTTTTTTTGTTTTGTTTTTATATCAAAAAGTTTGCAGTTTAGCAGTTGCCGTTTGGTATTGTTTTTTTACAGTGTAGAAAAAGTTGCTTCAGTTTTGGTTTGCCTGCCTGGCAAGCTGCCTGCATCCTGCGGATGTATGTGTGTGTGTGTGTGTGTTAGTGTGGATGTACGAAATTTGCTGTTAATGCTCTGAATTAGTTTTTTTGTTTATTTTAATACACACACAAAAGTTATTGTTATTGAGAGTTATTTGTTACTTAAATGTTATGGCTAATAATATGTATTATGATAACATTCGGGAAAATATGGCATAAGTGTGAGAGAGAATATTGAGGGGGTGGGGGGGTTGACTAACAAGTAAACAATATTTGCAGCCCAATTGTGTGTGTGTGTGTGGTGTGTTAACAACTTCTGTTAGATTAACAACTATTGCAGTTTAAACATAAAAACTAAATAAATGCGGTTCTTTTTTCTCGATTTTGATTCTTGGCCATTGGAAGAAGCAGTTTAAATTAATGTACAATCGCATAAATTCTCAATAAATATTTTCTGTGGCATAGAAAACGGTAGAAATTTTGGGTTAGTTGCCGGGCGATAGGGTGTGTGGTGTGTGTGGAGTTGTTTGTTTTAGGAATTACACTAATAATTACATAGTTCTTCGCTTAGGTATATAACTTAAAAACACATTTATGCTTCAATTTCTTCAGTTTTGTTTTCTTTTTTCAAGAGGGGGTGTGGACATCCAATTATTTGATTCAGCTAATGTATGTTTAATTATATTTCATATATGCACGAAAAGTGGTGTGTTATACATCTATGTAGTTGGGTGTCTGTGTGTGTGTTTGCTCTACATACTCATATATAATTCATAATTAATTTGCTTAATTTTGCCCGCCCTTATATTGGTTTTCACTATTTATATATATTTTTTGTATATATATATATGAAATTTTGCTTGATTTACTTGATATTTTTTGTTGTTGGCTTAAAACTCACTTAATTAGAAAAGTTGCACACTGACAATGTGTGTGTGTGTGTGTTGTGGTTGTGTGCATTGCTTTAACTTACAGGTAAGTTTTTGAAAATGTTTTTCTTTTTGTTTTTTGTTTAACCCCTCACGAAAAATTGTGTGTGTGTGTGTGTGTGATTTTTTTTCAAGATTTTTCTTTTTGTGTTGTTAGTTGGGCGCCTCGATTCGCGCAGTGTATTGAGTTGCCTTTCCTGCTGCCGCTGCCTGCTTTAAACTGCTCCCGATTCATTGCTGTGCCACATCAACTTAATACCTGCGCGCTGTGCCATTATCTCAGGCATAGAACTCGCGATTATTTCCATTTTTCGCATAGGAATTGTTGGCAGGCGAACGCTTGGGCTCATCTAGAGCATAGGAGCCCTCATCCTTTTTCCGCATGCGATAGACAATGAACATGACCACCAAAATGGCGCACAGCAAGCCCACCACAGCACCGCCAATGACAGCTGAAAGGAAGAGGGGAAATTGAGTAAAGGATTTCTTTGCTCAATCTTCAGTTTACTCACCTGCCAGAATGCCGGGTTGGGCAAAGAAGCTCGTCGTGCGATCCTCATCACTCATGATGACCACCTCGTTGCCCGTGGGCCTATGCTCGGCTCTGTTTTGATCTGTGGGTTGGCTGTTCACGTCCGTGTGTGGATTCAATTCATGCACGTTGCTGCTGCCACCACCGCCGGCTGTTGGTTAAAAGGAGGAAGGAGTCAAACGAGTTGAGTGTATGGTATGATGATGAATGCCAGTTTAATGCCCGTGACGTGCAAATAGTGGAACATAAAGAAATCACAACATAGATTTATATATATATAAGTTTTAAGTGTATGTGTGTGTGTGTTTGTGTGAGTTAATGATTTGAATATACAAAGTTAGTGCAGTGCAAACTTATCACATAAATATTCTCTTTTCTACCGCCACCATAAAGAAAACTTGAGATTCACCAAAAATTTAATGCCAATTAGCTGTCAAACAAACGATTTTTAATTAAATTAATGGCTTTTGCTTGAGCCTCGAGGGGCGTCTGAGTTGATTTTTCGCATTATCCTGTAGAACAAACAATTCGCTGCGGCTGCTGCTGCTGCTGCTTTGTGTGCCACATTTCAATTAAGTACAAGTGGATATATGTGTGTGTGTGTGTGTATGTGTGGTCAATAAAGGCATTCTTAAAGCTTCAGTTTCTGCCTTTAAATGCCATACCAAAACTACTTTCAGCTTAGAGACTATTTGCCAAGTCGACTTTTTGATTTGTTTCAAAGAGCCACTCAGTTGTTTGACTTTGTTGAGACTGAAAGAGCAGCTAAAAGGGTCCCCCCCACATCTGTTTGCCAACAATTTTTTCATATTTTTATGTTTGACTTGGAGTTGTCTTGCCAGCTCAATGGGTAAAGATTTTGTCAAAGAACGCAAACCAAATAATTTTCCATTTTCCTGCTAACCCCTAAAAGCAGGCTATAAAATGGTCATGACTTTTTTGCTGCTTTTGGCAAATAAAATAACTTATTAATCTCATGATGCTACTTTTATTTAATGGTCATTGAAAATACCACAAAGTTTTTGTGTGCAAAATAGAGATGTACATGGGCAGTTGAGTTAGCCAAGCTCCATAGTCTAGCTGTGGTGTGCATTTTTTGAACATTCTTTTGCTTAAGCCCCATACGGAGTACGACGAAAAATTCGTTTCGATACAGTATTTCATATAATTAGAAACACCTTGGCTTTGCTTTGATGTTCATGTGCAGTTAGAAAGTGTTTCTATTTATGTGAAATGCTGTATCGAAACGAATTTTTCGTCGTACTCCGTATGGGGCTTTAGTTCATACAGAAGCAGAAGCAAGCGCTCAGGCCAAGCCAGCATTTTCCCCTTGTTCAAGTCGATGAAGTAACTGTTGAACAAGAAGATCGATAGAGTTAGCGGAAATAGTTTTACGACGGAAGTGTTAATAAAGAACATGGGGGTAAACCTTTTTTGATTGGAAGTGAAGGGAGGCAAGACTCCTACGCATATGCATTCATATGTATGTTTCATAGGAATCAGAAACTTCGCTTCAACGACCCAGTCCACCTGACTCGTTTCATTAAAGTTTTTCACAAAAACTCAAGACAATTGGTTCGGTTAAAATTTGTTTCGGTGTCCCGTTGTCTTATAAACTTAACGTATGACGCGCCAGCACATTTAGCCGTTGTAGACTTTCGCAGATTCACATGTGGAGCTCTACTCAAGGTATACTAAAGAAGGTAGCCGCACTCGCTCTCTCACAACTCCTTATATATGCATTACGCCTGTAGCAATATGCAATACAATCGGTGCTTTTCGTCAGAGAGATAGTAATCGAACACAAACAGAAACAACAACTCGTGCCACACACGAGCCGATGACAGTTTCGTTTGCTGTGGTGCCTTGCCCCCCTTGTCCATAAGCTTTTTATACTCTGTACCGAAGGTACATAGAGTATATTAAGTTTGTGCAAAAGTATGTAACAGGGAGAAGGAATCATTTCCGACTATATAAAGTATATATATTCTTGATCAGCATCAACAGCCGAGTCGATATAGCCATGTCCGTCTGTCCGTCTGTCCGTCTGTCCGTCCGTCCGTCCGTCCGTATGAACAAACAGATCTCGGAGATGGTAAGAGATAGAGGTTTGACATGTATGGGACAAATGTTTTTTATAGCTGCAGGCAGATCAAGTTTATTTTCAATTTTTGCCACGCCCCCTCCCGCCCCCACAATTCGGAAAAAACGTTATATCTCCTACAGTTTTAAAGATAGACGTTTCGTACCTTCTAGAGATAGTTAGTAATTAGCAATATGTATCGATTTGCCGAAGGAATGATAAAGATCGGATCAGCGGTTCTCAAGTTATGAGCAAAAAAGTACATCGCCCTCCCCCGCCCCCTCCCACCCCTTCACAACTAACACCACACAATCTTAGAAAGAGAGAGAGCGATAGAGAGAGTAAGAGAGAGACTTTGAGATGAGCGCAGCACCAGCATTGCATTCAGCTTCTACTCCAGGTACAGAGTATGTTATAGTCGGGCTTGACCGACTTTCTCACTTGTTTTACATACCTTCTTTATGCTTTGTGTAGCAGTGACTTGATACATAAGTGGCGAAGAGTCACTTAAGTTTGAATTAGTTGTTAGTTTATTAAAGTGTTCATACTTATAATTGTCAGAAAATCAGACTCGCAAATTTAACAATTCCATTGGCAAAGGTAATGGAGGCACAAAACGCGATTATACCAAGCCAACAAAAAATTTATTATAAAAAGGATAAATTGAAATATTGGCCATTCTTCAAAAGCTGACGAAAGAGGACATGTGGAGAATAAAAGACCTAAAGCCTTTGTCGGAAAGGTAATCACTGAGAAGAGGAGAGATACCATTGTAATCCCTACACAGAATGCGAAATGGACAGTTAGAAGCATATAAAGAGGAAGCAAAAGGAAGCCTCATGGGAATATAGTTTCGTGTTTGTCTAGAAGGGACATTGAAATTCACACGCCCGAGTAAGTACTCAGCGTCTATATTACCATTAATAAGTTTATTTAGAAACATTATACCTAACATAGTCCTTCTATGCTCAAGTGTAGGTAAGTCTGGAAATATAAGTAGGAAGTCTCAACTGTGGGTCCCAACCCAGGTTACGAAGAGCAAACAAAAGGAACTGTTTCTGGACAGATTCGATGCGTTTACACAGGGTAAGTGACTGAGGATTCCAAATACACGAACCAAACTCCAAAATAGGCCTCACAAGAGATATAAACAAGAGCTTGGTCGTGTAGGGATCATTAAACTCCTTAGACCAACGTTTAATAAAACCTAGCAAGCCCATGGCTTTATTCACGGAAAGTTCAATGTGAGTGCCAAAAGAAAGATTATGGTCGAGTGTAATACCCAGATCATGGAAATATTCAACACGTTCAAGGTCGTTAATACATAACAGGAAGAGAAGAGGTCCAAGATGGCTACCTTGGGGAACTCCAGAGGTCACAAAAACCGGATAAGAAGTACAACTATTAAATACAACTTTTTAAGTTCTAGACTGAAGATAAGATTTTATCCAATTAAGAAGCCCCAGCGGAAATCCCAATCAGAAGACAATGAGAAACACTGTCGAAAGCCTTACTAAAATCGGTAAAAATAACATCTGTTTGTTTACCTTGGGTGAAACCATGAATCACTGAAGAAGTAAATTCCAGTAGGTTTGTTGTAATGGATCTGTTTTTAACGAATCCATGCTGGTTCGGTGATATAAAAGGAGAACAGGAATGTTGTAATTGAGATGTTAAAATTTGCTCAAAGAGTTTAGGTATTGCAGACAGTTTCGCAATGCCCCTGTAGTTAGAAATGTCAGAACGTGAACCCTTTTTATGTAAGGGAATGATGAAAGATTCTTTCCATGGAGCTGGAAACTTAAACTGTTCAAGTGATTTGGAAAACAAGATGTGGATAGGGTAGGCAAGCAAGTCTGCGCATTGTTTTAAGATGCACGATGGCACATTATCAGGGCCAGGAAAAAGGTTAGATTTTAATGAAAGTAAACCATTTAGGACAGAAGAAAAAGATATCGTGGGGCAGCGTATAAAATCATACGAGGAAATAGGATAAGAATAGCTGTTGCTGGCATCAGACGACGAGTAAGTTGATTGAAAAAAATTTTGCGAAGAGATTTGCAATATCAATATCAGACGAGGCATTTTCATGTTTATAGAACAGGGAAGAAGGTAAGGTATTAGAACGACGTTTAGAATTAACGAATTGGTAAAAGCTCTTTGGATCGTTGCAAAAATTACTTTTTACTCGAGAGAGATAATTGTTATAGCAAATACGATTTTGGGCTTGAAATTTTGCCCTAGCAGTAGAGTATTTGGAGAAGTCCGTTGCTTTTCCAGATCTTTTGTAAGTCTTGAAAAGACGAGACTTAACATTTTTTAAGTGTCTAAGGCTTGCGCAAGTCCAAGGTACATTTTTCTGAGCACTTCTTACAATCTCCTGTGGAATGGAGATATCAAAAAGTTCGTAAAGTTTAGAATAGAACAATTTGGTGGCAGCTTCAACACAATGAACTTGATTACCTTGATTCTTGCTTTGGAAAGGCAAACATCATATTTATATATTTCATTCAAAATAAACTTAAATAAAAGCAGTAGTACATTGAATCATATAACAAGTGCATTACCCGCTCTTATACTTTTCCATCTTCAGTATATTGAGTCGTATTTCAAGTGCTTTACGGCAGAGCATACGATTGCTTAATTTTGTGTTGAATTCTTAGCAGACGCCTACCTTGTTGTGTATACCTTGGGGCTACTTATGTTTGGTTGAGCTGACAAGAGAGAGATAAAAAAGAGAGCCAACTTCCTTTCACTCGTTTTGTCTCTTATATATCTCTGTGGAAAACCGGGTTTGTTGTTGCTTAAAGCAAATATTATCCGATTGAGAACAACTTTACTCATTTTAGGAACAATTGTTCTGAAGAATTCCATTATCCATCTTGTTATTGTTTTAAGTTAAAGTTATTTTGTGAACAGAACAAACAGAAACAGCGCTGTCTCGCTTTTCTACCAGGGCTTAATCTATTTCAAATTTAAAGGTAGTGCAAATTTTATCACTAGGACAGTGCCGGCCACCTGTAGCTACCAGTTGCAGTTGTGTTTTTATGCAAAACGCGAGCCAAACTCTTGATTGTGCGAACCGCTGAGCTCTGAATTGCAAGTAAAATGACTATAGTCTGAAGAGATCTCACTTATTTTCCGACACAAGCACACTTTTCCTTCCTCTCCATTTCAAATCCCGGTCAAAGTTTAGAAGTATATAAGGATGTCCTATGGACTATGGCGTAAGAAAAGAAGAGAAATCTTTAGTTTGATCAAATCAATATTTCACATCGAGTTCAAATTAATCTCGAATGTGGTTAAAGTGATTTTGCTTTGGGAGTAAATTGGGCTTGAATCTTTTCCTTAAATCTTTGAAATCTTTTATAAGTTGCCCGGAATTACACTGTTCAGTTGACTTAGTCCCAAATGCATTGATTTCTTTTTGGAGTGCAGGTATCTATTCTGAAGAGCTAGCAAGGCCGCACTTATTCCGCGGAAGGAAGCCAAGGTTTGAGAAGCTTCATACTGCAGTCTAAGGATATATCTGCCTACTACAAAGTGGTAGGATTGTTGATACTCAGAATAGTCTAGGTAAGACTAGAAACTCATTTACCCACACTTCAGAGTTATTAGAAGGATAGAAAACTAATGGAATTCACACCAGCGGCATCTTTACGTTGCTCTGATCTGTCTTTATATGAATACTTACAGTGAAAGCTAAACCATTCTCATTTATAAAGCATGCTTTTGGAGTCAACTAAGAAACAGAAAACTCTTCTTTTCTATCTCTTTGCTTAAACAGTATTTGTTGTCTAGTGTAAATTGCAATGCACTTTGCTTTCAGGCGTTATGTGTGGTCAACTGTAGGCAATTATGACAAAATTATGGGCTCTCTCCTCCGTGTTGCTTCACTCCCATACTGATTGTGTTTGTGTTGGGCGGGATTTCGGAACTGGCAAACATCAAAGCAGCATCAACAGCAGCAGGAGCAACCCCATAAAATCCACAACCCACATGCCATTAGGCAAAAGCTGCTGCTGCTGCACTCGACGCTTAGCTCAGAGTCTATAAATAGCGATTGTCAAAGGCAGACACACACACAGATGAGCAACAATGATGCCTCAAGTAAGCGGCTACAGTTACACCCAGTGGAGCATGTGGAAGTGAAGTGGGGTGGAGATTTCCCAGCCGACACCAAGCTCAGTGATTTTTCATTTGAAGTGGCTTGTGAAGCGCGCCAAGTGTTTTTCCACACTCGGAGCAGAAAATCACTGCGCGGCTTAGTGCGATTTTCCAAAGCTTTTGATTCGACACACAGACGAGGAGCAGAAGGAGTCGGGGGAGTCGGAGGAGGACAGTGTTAATGGAACTTTATGCCTAGGGCAAGAATTGCAAACTCTTCCTCTTGCCACCTCCCCAACTGATTGAGTGTTTTTCCTAGTGCAGCTTAATCGATTGTTTGTTTGTTTGTTTGTTTGTTCTGCCGACTTATCGTCAATAATGGCCAAACAACATTGTTTATGGTTGGCAATTAATCACTCGCTATCACTAAATTATATAATAAACACTGGCCACAGAGGCCCTTAAGCTTAAAATGGGTGAAAATGTATGAACAAGTGGATGAGTTAATGGAATTTATGCTGTATGGCGTTTTGTTCTGTTTTGGTGGGCTAGGGGCAGGGGGCAGGGAGACATGGTGACATTTTGTAGAGAGCTTCTTTCAACGCGTCCATTAAAAATCTAAATCATAGTCATAAATATACTAATTGAATTATACTAATACCAAATAAACTACCAAATAAACTACTTTAATATATGAATAAAAAACAAAGAGAAAATAAAGCAAAAGCCAAACAAATCACCACTTAGAGAGAAACCCACGAAATACAGTTAAAACAAGCGTAAAAGTTTATTGCAGCAACAATGTTTCAGCAACAATACTAAAGTTGCAGAGCCACACTGTTAAAGCCACATGTTGCCAATTGCTGTTAGAATGTTTCCGCAACAAAAATCAGCAAGTGCTGACAAATTTCACTTTTCCCTTCCAACACTCGCTTACCCTCGGGCGAGTAACGACATAGTTGGATAAGGTTGAATTGTCCAGTTTTCTTTTGAAGCTGGAATTTTGAATTTTATCCATAAATCATGAACAAAATCAAAATTGTTTAATTTAAAACATCAATTGTGTTTTTGTCTTTTATTTTGGTAGAAAAACGTTGTAAGCGAATTCTTTAACAATTTTATTTTTATACTGGAACCTTTTCTAATTTCAATCGAATGAATTCGAAATTGATTGAGTGTTTGGTGCAAAACAACAAATAACTCAAGTTAACAATTCTTTAGCTCAAGTCTTTTATGCATTGTTTATAAGTCAACATTTTTAGGGAAATTTTCAATTTCCGTACCTCAGAAACTCTTTTAAATAACAAAACTTAAGAAAAATTTAAGTTTTTAGTTTTGATGCTGCCGTTTTCATATTTAATTAAATTGGCATTCAAGCTTTAACTTATCATCATCATCAAAAGCATAGCATCAAAAGTTTAAGCAGCAATGTTGCTGCAACAATGTTTTTGAAAACATTTTGGCATTTTCGAATGTTGTTGCCTTGAAATATTTTGCTCTTTTCATTAAGCACATAATTTCATTGTTTGCAGTTTCATTCCAGGCAAATGTTTTGTTGTTTACTCTTAACCTAAAACATAATAAAAACCCACAAATAATACAAATACAAATACCAAATACAAAGTGTGTTTGTGTGTGCAAATAAAAGGGACAACACAAAAAGCGCACTGTAGAAAATACTTTGGAAAAAGAGAGAAGAGGAGAGAGAGAGCATAGACAAATAAAACAAAATAGCAACAATACAAAACAAAAGCAACATAAACCAAACAATAAACAAAAGTAGGAAATAAGAAATGGTAAAAATAAAAACCACTGACGTCCGCGCTCTATGTTGATGTCACCATCATCGACATCGACGGTGCCTGGTGATGTCTTGGTGATTTCGGTGTACATATCTTCATCGTCCTCCTTGCCATCCACATCAATGGTGCCCTCATCCACCTCCACATGGCCTGATGCATCCACAGGAGTTTGGACCTTGATATCATGATCAATGGGTAACTGATCATAAGGGTCTTCGGGGTCTACGATATCCCCACCATCATCATCATCATCGTCGTCATCATCGTTATTGTCGTCGCCGCTACCTTCTTCAGGCAGTTCCAAATCGTCTTCGTCGCCATCTTCGGTCTCATCAATCTGAGGGGAAGTGGGCACAGGCACGGGCACGGGCACGGGTGTGGTGCTGCTGGTAATGGCGGGTGTAGCCAATGTTGAGGTGGAGGTTGTTGTTGTATTTGGTGTCTGAGTTGTGGAGGAGGTGGTGGAGGAGGAGGATTGTGTCGGTGTTGGTGTTGATGATGGTGTTGTTGGTGTATGAGCTGCTGGATATAAAGATGTTGTGGTTGTTGTGTGTGAGTTGTTGTTGTAGGGACTGTAGTTGCTGTTGTTGTTGTTACTAAAACTACTGTACGTGTCTGTGGCTGTTGTGGCGGATAAGGAAGGAGTGGTTACATTTACACTAGCTTGATCTTTACCGATTATGCCACTGCCGATGATACCGTTCTGGTTGTTGTTGATGTTGATATTATTGATATTATTATTATTATTGTTCGCTGTGGTGCTACTACCAATGATTGTGCCACTATTCGATTGATGATTGAGATTGAGATTGAGATTACTCTGGCTGTTGTCGATTTGATTGTGATTGTTGTTGTTGTTGATTCTACTCGAGATGAGGTCGTTGTTGTTGTCGCCCGTTATATGCTTACTATTTGTATTCGAACTGCTACCGCCGATTTGAGAGATGCGCGTGTTATGCGAACCATGCGAACCGTGATGATCAGTTATAGCGTCCTCGTCATCGGGTCCAAAACCAGAGCCAGAATAGTCCGGATCTTTCTCTAGATCTTCGTGTATCTGTGAAAGATAACCAAACAAAATTTTAGTTAGTCACGCTCAGAAAAAAGAAGCAAAATGATGATGCTCTTAAAGGACCAAACGCTCTTAATTTACTGTTCTTAAAAAAATTCCGAATTGTGCTTGACATATTCAACCGCTCTGGAACTTGAATCAAGAATTTCGTACTTAAATAAAGAATTTCCTGATTTTTTTAAGTTTTGCAACGAAAAAATCTTGGTTAAAATACTAAATTCTTGATTCAAAGGCGTTTTTTAAGTCAAGAATTTCGTAGCTTAGGAATTTTAAAACGTTTTCGAATCAAGAATCGTACTTAAATCAAGAATTTTCTGGCTAATTGAAGTTTTGAAACAGAAAATTCTTGCTACAACAACGTTTCATACACATTGAATCAAGAATTTCGTACTTAAATCAAGAATTTTCTCGCCTATTCAAGCTTTAAAACTGAAAAATCTTTGTTCAAATACGAAGTTCTTGATTCAAGAGCGTTTATTAAGTATTGAATAAAGAATTTCGTATTCGAAACAAGAATTTTTGTTAAATCGGCGTTATTTAAAATCTTGAATCAAGAAATTCCTGGCTTGTTGAAGTTTTTAATCAGAAAATTCTTGATTCCAGTTCGAAATTCTTGATTCCTCAGCATTTTATAAACTTTGAATCACTAAATTCGTACTCGAATCAAGAATTTTTGATTTAGGAGCGTTTTTCAAAATCTTAAATCAAGAATTTTTTACTAATATCAACAATTATCTAGCTTATTAAAGTTTTTAAGCTGAAAATTCTTGGTATAAATACGAAATACTTGATTCAAGAGCGTTTATTAAGTATTGAGTAAAGAATTTCGTATTTGAAACAAGAATTTTTGATACATGGGAGTTTTTAAAATCTTGAATCAAGAATTTCCGGGCTTGTTAAAGTTTTTAGTATGAAATTCTTAATTCCTCAGCGATTTATAATTTTTGAATCACCAACTTCGTATTTGAATCCAGAATGTTTGCTTTAGGACCTCTTTAAAAATTTTAAATCAAGAATTTTGTATTTAAATCAGGAATTATTTGGCCCTTTGAAGTTTTAAATGTAAAATTCTTAATTAACATTCCAAATTCTGGATTCCACAGCGTTTTATAAACATTGAATCAAAAATTTTCGATTCGACAGCGTTTTAAAAAATCTGGAATGAAGAATTTCCTCTATTCAATCGTATCACAAATTTTATACATGAATAAGAATTCCGATTGTTGAACAATTTGAATCAGTTAGATTATCGAGAGAATGTTACGTACACCTTAAGACTTCATATAAAATCTTATTAACAAATTCTTGATTTTAGTAACGAAATTTTTTCAATCTCATTCGCCGAGCCCAACGTAACGGTAATCTCATTCTGTTAATTTTCATTTTTTCTAGTTTTTCTAGTTTTCTAGTTTCATTTATAAATCGCTAAATAAAACTGCTTACTTAATGTATATATACAAACTCATCCAACCATCTGGGGTATAAAAACTAAAGAAGAGCTTACTTTTTTTTTTGCAGCTCAACAAATAGCAAAGTATTTTTTTATTGAAAATTATGCCTTTGTCCCCTTACCACTCCTACAATGTCCTTGACTTGCTACACAAAAGCATAAAATGCCGAGTGGATGCGAACGAAGAACTCTGCCCCCGGGGACACATTTATATGGTCCATTGTCTGTCTGGGAGAGAGAAAGAAGTCGTTGGTGGTTTTTGAGGTTTATTTTGACTCGAAACGTAAATAGAAACCACAAAAAAAAAACAAGGAGCGAAGGAGCAAGAGAGAGAGTGCCACAACTGTGACCAATGGCACAAAAACACACAGAGGCACAAAACTTATTTCTTGTTTATTTACTTTAATTTTGGTCGCCATAAAAACAGACAGTCAACTTAATTGAATTTGTTCACGCGTTATGATACGGTCAGGTCTGGGCATTCAGCCAGGTCACGACATATAAAACACATGTGGATTTATGTGGACACATTTGGAAATGATTTGAAATTAATGAAATGTGTTGTGATATCTGTGGTTCTTTTTAATTAAATCTAAATAAAGTGCAAACAAGCCGGTGGCTAACAACCAAGCATCGCTGACTGAAAACGATTGAAAAGTCTGGATTATATTTAGTTGTATGCGAATATTTGAAAGCCTTGCCCGTCTACAGAATGTCCGTGGCGCTGTAGAGACAGAGATGTTTGGCCAAAATGGCTGTGTGGTCGAAAAAGGTAACAAGGAAAAGGTCATGTGCGTCATGGCAGGCCCCTCTCAAAGATTTTCGACATCAACGATTGACCAACCTTATTGGCTGACTCATCCGGGCCTTGTAGATCATGACGATCTGGGCATTGAGTTGTATCCCAGACGCAACTCTGAGTTGAGGATCAAGGCTCAAGAATCTAGTAAGAAAGTGCCTTCAGCGTTCTGTTAACGATTTCATCTTCTTCAGCCTTGATAGACTTAAGCATTTTGATATTTTCTTTCAGAGTATATCAGCTAGAACCAGATGATATCTATAACTGATTTAGCAATCTGGATATCAATGTCCATAATTTAAAGTTGGCATAATTTGAAGGTTTTTTATCAAGGATAGAAACCTTGTTTCCTTTAGGCCATGTGGCGTCTATAAATTCTTCTTAGAATGAGAAAAAAATAAGTGTTTCTGTCCCAAGTGGTTAGGTCATATATAGTCGACTTGCGACAGGACCTGCTGTCCGTTTGTTTAAAGCGTTTTCCTTTTAGACGCTTGATTTATGCAGCAATTAGCAAGCCAGAAAACTGGGGCGTGGCACAAGCATTTGTTGCACAATTTAAGGCAACTTGCAACGCAATCGTTAAATTGTGGCCAACTGGGATGGTAAGCGGTAGGGGGATGTGAATTTATGCAATAAATTGCTTTGTTAATAAAATATGAAGCAAAATGTGCAAGTGCTGAAGCTGGAGCTAAAGCTGGAAGAGCAGCAGCAGCAGCTGCTGCCAAATGTGGGTCATGCATGAATTTAAATGATGTCATTTCAGCCAGAGCACCTGCTGCTGCTGCTGCTGCCTGGCACTGGCTTTTGCCACTTTTTGCTGGACCAACATGGCGTATGCTTGACACCATTTTGATATATGACAGAAAAATGGAGAAATGGCAAAAACTGTTTCAATAAAACGTTTAAGAAAAGTTGCCCAACTAGTTGCTTGAACCTAAAGTTTTTCAAATATTTAATAAATGAACTGAAAAGGCGAAGGGTTAAAGATGAGATGTGCTGTTTCCCGGGGGGGGGAAGTCTGTTTATTAAGCACAGCAAAAGCGCCCTATTTATACAAATTTTTTACATTGGTTCTTATGGGCACATAAGGTTTACATGTAATTCTTATCTCTTAATTTAAGCTAGATATTACGGTTTTCTAAGTTATGTTTTAAGCTTAAAGCGTTAAAGAACAAAAGCTTTTGGGTATGCAACAGTTTTTCAGCAAGTTTAAAGTTGAGCTTACAGCGAACATTGTTAATGATAAAATAATACTACACCTTCCTTTTTTTGAAAAAAAAAAAATATAGTTCTGAGTTATTATATATATATATTTTTTTTTTTTTTGTAGTTGAAATGAGTATGTTATTTAAAAATTTTTTTTTTTTTTTTGGTTTTTATAATTGTAGTGGCTTAATTCTATTTTTGTGAACAATTTGTGTTTTCTTATTAGAGTCTTGTATGGTAACATTATCATTATTATTTATTTTGATAATAATATAGGGTCCTAAATATCTATTGTCCAATTTATGTCCTACTTCGTTTCGTAATAGTACTGATTGTCCAATTTCTAAGTTTAGTTCATTACTTGTTTTATCATATTCTTTCTTTTGGATAATTTTATTTTTGTTCACCATAATGCTAGCTCTACTTTGTGCTAATTGTAATTTATATTTAATTTCTTTTTCATAGTCTTCATAATTATATATAGGTTCAACTTGTTTTGAAAAAGGGGTTTCTGTGGGCCTTTTTGCCAAATACTAATTCGAAGGGGCAGTAATCATGTACCGATGATGGAGTTACGTTAAAGCAATATGTAAAGTACTGGATCCAATCATCCCAGTCGTCTTTGTTTATTGAAATATAAGATCGCACATATTCGTTGAAAGTCCTATGGCTTCTTTCTACTGTTCCTAACGTTTGGTGATGGTAAGCTGTTGAGTTTAGTTTTTCTATTTTGAATATTTTACAGAGTTCAGTTAATATTGAATTCATATATTCAGTACCCATATCTGAAACGAGTTTTTGCATTGGTCCGTATACTAAAATACATTTCTCAAATAAAGCCTTTGCTACTGTTTTAGCGTTTTTATTGGGAATAGGTATTGTTATTAAATATTTGGTTAGGTCACAAATTATTGTTAGTGCGTATTCGTTGCCGTTTTCTGTTTTAGGCAGGGGGCCTATTGTGTCTATTAACACAATATCGAATGCAGTTACTGGAGTTGGAGTGATTATCATTGGAGTTTTATTATGTTTTACTATTTTAGATAATTGACATTTTTTGCATGACTTTACATAACTCGTTACGTCTTTTGTCATGTTTTTCCAAAAGTAATGTCTCTTAATCTTTCTTAGTGTTCTTGTTATTCCGCAGTGGCCACCTAATGCAGGATTATTGTGAAAAAGTTCTAGAATGTTTTCAATTTCGTTTTTATTCTGTAATTTTATGATTTGTGGCAATAGCGCTATACTCAATTTTTTGAGATATTTGTTTCCCATTGTTTTGAAATTTTGTAATGTTACGACCTCAAAGATAGGTTCTGATGGGTTTATTTGTATCGTGTATATATTTTGTGCACTGGCTTCTCTCTCAAGCCGTGGAAAAAATTTACCTAAGTCAAATATTCCATTAGTGTACAATTCATTGGTATTAAAATTAATTGAAGAGGATTTGCATATCCTTAAGATGCACTTTTCCAATGAGAGGTGTACTCTCGGAAGACCCTTTACATCATTATACTTAATTGTTTCGTAAACCCGTGGCGGTTTTAGTTGTTTAGATGAATTACTAACTATTTTTTTATTATATTGGTTCTCCTTAAATCCTGCTGATCTAGTGGTTACCTTAAATATTGTATTATTAGTGAGTTCTTTTATGTCTGCAAAGTCCAAACGTGATAATGCATCTGCTGCATAATTTTCCTTTCCCCTGATATACTCTATGTCGAATTCATATTCCTCTAGGTCAAGTCGCATTCTAATTAGCTTCGATGATGGGTTATTTAGTGAGAATAAGTACGTAAGTGGTTTGTGATCGGTTTTTACTAAGAATTTAGTTCCATAGATGTATGGCTTAAAGTACTGAATGGCCCAATGTATTGCTGTCAGTTCTTGTTCAATGGTTGATTTATTGCTTTCACCTTTAGTAAAAGCTCTAGACGCAAATGCAATTGGTAATTGCTTATCGCCATATTGTTGGCTTAGAACTGCGCCGCATGCGTGTTTGCTAGCGTCTGTAGTAATACAGAATTGTTTTTCAAAGTCTGGATATTGTAAAATTTTAGGGTGAAGTAATTGGTTTTTAAAATATTGAAATGCATTTTCGCAGTCTTTTGTCCATTCAAATACAGCATTCTTTTTTTGAGAGTCTTGTGATGTGTCTAGAGAAATTTGCAAAGTTTGGAATGAATCTACGGTAGTAATTGCAAAATGCAACGAATCGCTTGGCTTGGTCACCATTTTGGGGTGTTGGGTAATTTTTGATAATGCTGAATTTACTATCATCTGGCAGTATTCCATAGTTTGTGCATTTGTGCCCTAAAAACGTTACTTCGTGTTGAAAAAATGAACATTTGTCGGGATGTAGTTTCAGATTATATCTTCTGCATGTACTAAATACGTCGCGCAGGTTTCGCAGCATGTGGCTCTCTGAGCACCCTATAACAATCAGGTCATCCATGTAAAGGAATGCTTGTGACGGTGTGAGACCCGCAAATGCTAACGTCATCATTCGTTGGAATGAGTTAGGGGCGATTTTTAGACCGTATGGGAGGCGTTTGAATCTAAAGGATCCCTTATCCGTTGAAAATGAAGTGATGTCCCTTGAAGATTCTTCTAGCTCTACTTGGTGGAATCCGGACATAAGGTCTAAGCATGAAAAATATTTGGCTCTTCCCAGTTGGTCGAGGATATCATCTATCCTAGGCAATGGAAATTTATCTGCTACCAGCTGTTTGTTAATTTTGCGATAATCAACGACTAGACGCCAACGTTTCTCTGTATTTCCTGGTAGGGATTTCTTTGGTACTAACAGTACAGGGCTATTAAATTCAGACATGGAAGGTTCTATAAGGCCATCTTTAATTAACTTATCCACTTGATTTTCAATCTCACCTTTTTGCGATTGAGGTATTCGGTAGTTCTTTATGTATACCGGTGTTGTATCTTTTAGTTTAAGCTTCTGTTTATAAAAAATTATTCGATGAGATAGTTTCCTGTTCTAATGCGAAAATATCATTGTATTCAGAACACAGTTCAGTCAATTGCCGTTTAACGAATGGAGGAAATTGTTTTGACAATTTTTTCATTATTTGTGGCTTGTGTTCATCAGGTGAATTCTGAATATTGACAATATCATAGTCAGATAGATTTTCGCTTTTTAAATTCGTTTTTGAAATTATTGCATCGCTATCGGTTGTGTTTATAATTCTAACATATGGGCTACACTTGCTTAATATAGTGTTGGCTACAAATATTCCTGGCTGAATTTCTTGGTTCGGTACAAAAATTTCTGTTACATTTTTGTTAATTTTAATTGGTCTTATTAATTCTGTGCGCGCGGGTATGGTAAAAATATTTGAATGTTGAGAAATATGTATTGGGATAGAGATTTGTATTTTTGAATTTTTGGGTCTGATTATAAACGAATTATTTTGTGTTTGATAGTTTAGATTGCAGTTGTATTTTTTTACAAAATCTAATCCTAATATCCCATCATAGGGAATTGGAAAGTTTTCATCGACTACTTGAAATTGGTGGTATACTATTGTATTCCCTATTAATAATTCTAGACTAATTTCGCCAATTGATCGGACTACGTCTTTGCCAATGCCATTGATGTTCGTATGCCTGGAAGTGTTTATTTTTGTGTTACCTATAAGTGTGTTACATTTTATTAAGGATATATCGGCACCCGTATCTATTAAGAGGCATATTTGTTTTGTCCTATCGGAGCTTATTGAAATGTAACTATTCAGATTTTGGTCTAGAGAAAATACGTAATTTGGTTTTAATTCGTATTCAGGGGAGTTTCGGAGTTTTCCGACTGAGTATCTTCGGTGGTTATGCGTACATTGTTGTTGTTATACCTAGATTGGTTGGAATTGAAACGATTATTGTTTCTATTTTGGTTGTTACGGTAGTTGTTGTTATCATTGTTGTTGTTATTATTGTTGTTGTTATTGCTATAATTGTTATAAGAGTTGCGTCTTTGCGGATAGTTTTGATTATTGTTGTTATATCTTTGGTTAGGGTACTTGTTATATTGATTACTGACGCGAGAGTTCGAATTTTTGTTGTGAATAAAGTATGGAATTTTGTTGCCCAGTAGTTTCAGTGCAACTGTTAACAAATTTTGATATTGCGTCATTCATAGTATTAAATTGTCCTGCCTCCATAATGATTTTGACGCTATCTAAAGTACAATTTTTTATCATTCCCTTTACTGCTACGCTAGTGGCATATTTATTTGCTATTGTAATTGTCAACCCGTCTGAAATATATGCGTGCTCTAAGGCCTTTGTAAGTTCCCGAATTTCATTGGTGTACGCGGTGGCTGACTTATTATTTTGTTTTATGTTCATTATTTTTTGCCGTTAGTACTTCTACCGATTCTCCCTTAACATTTGCTAGTAATGTTGCTTTTAAAGCAGCTATTGTGTTTTCATTCCTAATAAGATTTCTTGCTGTGCCCTTTAATTTAGTTTTTATTAGACTTACGGCTGTTTCAACATGCGTATCTTTTATACTGTCGACAAGGTCTAGTGCGTCTATAAAACTCTGCAAATTTTCAGCTTTTCCGTCAAATTCTGGAATGAGCCGAGATGCAGTGTTTAGAAATTCAATTTTTGTTTGTGCCATTTTGAGTTCTTCTGTTGGCTTTTGTATTTGGGACGATGAGTTCATAGGTAGTTCAAATATAGCTTTTTCTGTGTAAGATTTTGGTATATAGATATGAAGACTATGTAACTTGGATATTTTGATTAATTTTTCCCTAAGCGTATCAAATATTGTGTTTGCTTGTATATGTTGTAATTTGTCGAATAATTTTGAGTTGCTTGAAAGTATGCTGTTATGCAAATTGTAATTCTCTACTAGTAAATAAGTATGTCTATGAACAGTGCATTCTTGAATGGGTCGGTTTTGATTTATGCACTTATATGATTGAATAAAAAGGTTTTTAAACGGAGCAATTTCGTCGAGTAATTTAGTCCAGTCCATATATAAATGTCTTATATCGTATTGATAAATTGATTGATTTTCTTTTCTTGACCGAATTTAATATATATATATATTTTTCCTTTTTTTTTTTTTTGTAATTTAACAATTTTCCATTTATTTACAATGTTTAAACATTTTGTCTATTTGGTACTTTCTTTTGTTTTGTTTATTTTAATTATAATAATAGATGAAAAATAGTTTGTGGCATAAATTTTTATTTATTGCGAGGCGATCCTGTCGCCGTTCTCGCATGGGTGCGCTGGTAGGTGCACTCGCATTTTATTATTTATGAGGCGCTCCAACGCGTCAATTTCTTTCCACATTTTAGTGGCTTCAGCCCAAGGTGGTGGTGGATCTTTGTTGACAGCCTCCAGAAGCGCTGCTCTCTTGCGTCTATTTTTGACCAGTTGGCCACCTCTTCTTTTTGGTGCTCTGGCGTGGGGGATTCGCACTAGTCGCTCCTCTTCTTGTACTCGTGCTGCTGCTGCTGCTCTTGCTGCTGGCTGCCGTTTTAAATACTCTTGTATTGAGAGTGGCTTTGGTCCTGCGGCTGGGTTCTCCTTAATAGCGGCCGCTATTTTTGCCTGGTGCTCAGTGGCATGGCCTTCGGTCATCTCTCGTCAGGACTTTTTATTGCCGTATGTAATTGGCAAATATTTTATTTTTTTTTTTTTTTTTTTTTTTGTATGCCGTTTAGTTTGGCAGGATCGCCATGAAAAGGCGAAGGGTTAAAGATGAGATGTGCTGTATCGCGGGAGCGAAGCAAGTCTGTTTATTAAGCACAGCAAAAGCGCCCTATTTATACAAATTTTTTACATTGGTTCTTATGGGCACATAAGGTTTACATGTAATTCTTATCTCTTAATCTAAGCTAGGATATTACGGTTTTCTAAGTTATGTTTTAAGCTTAAAGCGTTAAAGAACAAAAGCTTTTGGGTATGCAACAGTTTTTCAGCAAGTTTAAAGTTGAGCTTACAGCGAACATTGTTAATGATAAAATAATACTACAGAACAAAAGGCCAAGTAGCAGCAGCAACAACAACCTTCAAGCTCATAATGAGCTCAAATTGTGTCAGCCAGTGCGTTCAACTGCAACTTAAGGCAGGAGAAGAAGAAGAAGAAGTAGGTGGCCAGCAGGCATAACAGGCTTCATGCATAAACAACAAGTTGCTGCACTGCATTTTTGTTCTTCACAAAAGTTTTCCAGCAGCCCCAAAGGAAAAGTTGATTTCCAGGCTCCTTCCGCCGCCAGTTGCTTGCATAATTAATGCACAGAATTTCATCATAATGGTAAAAACAAATCCTAACCAAATGCCAAATGGCCCCAAAAGAAAAAAAAGTTTTGTCCTAGAAAAGTTTACCTAACAAGTAAATTGTCGATTTGACAATGTTCCAAAAGTGCGTGACAAAAAAAAAAAAAAAAAAAAAGAATTTAGTTTGACCAAGTAGCCGGCTAAACATGGCAGGAAATGGCAAAAGTTTGTCTGCACCACACAACCACAATCCTTGCCCGTTCTCCCTTCTCTCCCTGTGTAACAAAAATTTATAGTTGAAGCTTTGTTTTCTGCATTGGCATAGCTCAATAATTGTCTGTGTGCCCTCCTCTCTTGGGGATAAGGAGTTGTAATTTATTTACATGCATTTGCCAGTTTGGCCCCCCCGAGAAAGAGCAGGAGACCCCGAGAAACAACTCAATTTTCCAGCTGGCAAATATCTTACGGCTTATTTAGACAACGAAATTGAAAATTCATTTCGTTTCGTTTCGTTTGGTTGGCCTTTTCTTCTGCTCTTGCAGTTGTGGTTCTTTTTTTCCAGCTGGACAATTTCTTGATCCTTTTTTTTTTTTTGCTATTATGCTGCACTTATTATTTTCCAATTGCCCATTTACATTTAGATTGAGGTAGGAGTTAAGCCTATAAGGAAAAGGGTTGTAAGATATTTATAGAAAATGTTGTAGTGTATGTGATTCTATTTAGGGTTCAGGGTATTTTTTCGACTCTCGCTGAGAGCTTGAAGATGCAGACAGAGCTTTGAGCACCATTTGCCAGCTCACACTCAGGAGTCATTTAAGCACCTTTTGTTCTTGATACGAAATTTGAGCAGGCAGATTAAGATCGATTGAATAAGACATTCTAATCTTGGAGCGCTTTTTTTTTAATATGAAACGGTCTTCTTTGATTAACTGCAACATTCCAAAGCAAACAGTCGACGAAGGCTTTAAAAATCGACAGTCAATGCCTTGAAAGTTTTCCATTTGTTCCATATTTCGAAACAAAAGGTAAGAGAGGGAGAAATTCCGCTTTCGCAATCTTAGATGCAAAACCCTAAGGTTCGACATGCTCACGGACTGAACGTTAGACTTCTTAATAGAAGCGAACCACCGGACCGAACCTTTTGAAAGATTTCAACGCTTTGCAGCCTGAGAATATACACTTTTATTGGACACAGCTGTTTATTGTTATTGTTAGGTACAACGTGTGCTTAAATCTTAATGATCGGGGCGACTCACATCAGAGAACGCCTTCATTCGATTGCAAATTGCTCACACATTAATCAATACACGAATAAACTGGCTTTGCGATCAATGCCTCAAACTTGCATACGCAACATGCTCGCCCTTGAGTTTAATTCAACTCAATTGTTGACACTCTGAGTATAATCAAGCTGGCTGCATTCCATTCAGCTAGGGTGATTTGAACGCTTAGCTCGACGATGATTATTCTGAGCGAACGAAAATCATCTCATATGAATAAACTCATGCAGAGACGCGCCCATGACCCTTGCGCCAGCTGTGTTCTGTTGTTGTCGCGCTCTGACCTGCAACAACAACTTCACATGTGCCTCTCTTCTCTCACTCCTATGTCTCTTGCAATGCGTTGGCCTTAGTTAGCTGTGTTTTGTTCGAACGAACACACAAGTGGCGCGTCAAATAATTCTAGTTCAACAGTTCGATGCGATTGCGGTATGAGTTGAGTTTGTTCGATTGAAAATATTTGTTTGGTAAATAAATATGAACAAAAATGTTGGATCAAAAAACTCTGGCACAACCGCTCGATTCGATTTCGGTTTGAGTTGAGTTGAGTTTTGTGAGATGAATAGATGTGAGTAAGAATTTTTGTACATGACGCAATCAAGAAAAAAGTGATTTTTGCAGTTCTCTGACTCACAATCACATTCACAATGTGTGCAAGTCCCACCAGATGGGTCTTTTCGGGTATGGTGTCAATGTAATGTATAGGGTTGGCCCGAAAAGTAATAGGAATAATTTTCTTCCTCCGCAAATGTACTTCGAAACGTGCGCGCCTCAGACTGAATTCGGTAGAGGGCGTTCCTCCGAGCACCTGGAGAGGACAGGCATTTTCCGGAGAATGCCCACCGTGACGCCTTCAATGCTTCTGTCAATATCTATATCATATTTTTGCACAAGTTGAACGCCGAATCCGAACGGCAAAGGTTGAGAATCATTTTTATGACTAGTTACTCACAACTGACGCCAATAGTTGGTGAAGGTGAACAGACAAGTTTTTTTTCTAACGAAAGCAGATGTTCCGAGAAGGGATTGAGTCAACGCCTCTCTTACAGCAGGCTCACACACTACCCGTTGCTGCACACCCGGACACTATTCAGATCTTATATATCAAGATTATTTATCGATTTACTAATGAATAAGAAAGATGGGATGAACTATACTCAAGTTCGCCGTCGCAGCGCCTTTGAAATGGTCACAGTTGTGGCGCCATCTATTAATCAGTTCTAAAAATCTGGTAAGGTTGTGACCAAAAGAAAGTTCGCTGTCGCATCTCAGCAAACAAGGGGGTTACTGTAGGTACAGAGTATATTACAGTAGGTTTGGATCAACTTTCTTACTTGTTTTTAGTCTACAAAATCTAACTGTAAAGTATATTAAAAACCCTTAACTTAGAGTTATGCTTCTGAATTGACATATTTTGGTTAGAATTGTCTGGCCTTTAACCGACTTAGGGCCGATTTCAAATCTTTTCAAACATAGAGCTATCTGTCACATAAACTAACAGTGTAAAATCTATGACTATCTGACACATAGCATTTATAGGGAGAATAGAAATCGGACCTTAATGTTTCTTCAGTAAATAACAAAAATAGACGAACTTTTAGTTAAAATTTCTCATCTAATAGATACCATTGTACCACATTTACTTTAAGGGTACTGTATACCTTCAGGTGCCATTTTTTAAAGGTTTACAAAAAATTAGATTACTTAAAAACTATACGTGGTATTAAGAAGCGGATTGTTTCATTGGATAGGTAATCGGTTAAACTAAATGTAGTAATTTTTGTTGTTGTTGTTGTACCTACGGTTGTTGTTATATTTTTGTTCAAAGTTAACCAAAAATGTAAAACATAGGCCCATGGTTGCAAAAATTTTTTGAGAACGGATGATCTGAATTTAAAACTGAAGACAGGGTTTTGTTAAGAATTAATGTAATTCTGGTGTGAACTAGGATATTTTGGATCGGTCAATAAATGACGTAGTTATGGGGTTTCAAAGTCAAAATTTCGAAAATCGACTATTTTTTCCCACTGTATTGGTCCTAGCTCCGTTATTTGTTGACCGATCAAAAATATCCTAGTTCACACCAGAATGGTGGGTATTAGGAGTAATTTAAGGGAAAGAATTTGATAGTCGGTCAACAGGTACTCTTGAAATCTTTGCAACTATTTTGGAAAAAGTGGTTCCGAGATAATCGCATTTAAAGATTCGACATCTGTTTTTGATGAAATAAAAATCGTTTTTAATAAATGTATAAATCGGATTTGGTGCATTTGGGTGTTAACTTTAACCGAAAAAAAAGATTATCAAAATCGGTTAAGCAGTTCTCCAGAAATTTGAGTCAAAGTTCGTCAAGACATGGTAAAAAATAAAATCTCCAAAAATTTCCAAGTAAAATTTTTTTTTTTTAAAAATTTTTTTTTCATAATATCGAACATTTTATAAATATTTATAAAGTTTTTGACCAAAATAGGGGAAAAAATACGAATTTCTAAAAATACGAGGATCGATAAAAACAATTTTCATATAAAAGGATCGAAAAAAATTATTGTTTTTGTTTATATCTTTAAAACTGAGTTTCGGATCAGCTTGAAAGTTTTGCAGGATGTTTATAAGATCCTAATAGAACGTTTAAGCAAATAAAAAAAAATCCAAAAAAAATTTTTCTGAAGGTATACAGTACCCTTAAATTGTAACTTTTTGCTGTCTCAGAGTTTTCATATTTTGTAGAGTGAACCCTTAACTGGTTAATTTTGTTCAGTGTACTTTTCCGCATGTAAATAATTACATTTTAAGCAGCGCAAGCAGCGAGAAGTAAATTGAAAAAGTTTTCCCAGGCCCAAGGACATGGGGTTTTTTTTTTGGTTAAGAATGCATGCTTAAGAAACTTTTACTTCAAACTGAAAATATGCCGTGGCCTTGCCAGAGAACAACAACAGCAACCCAGCACGGGCATTGTTGTGGTGTAAATGTTATCTGGTTGCTGCTGCTTTTTAGCCAAGTGAAAACAATGCACGCTGTTGCTTACTTTTGTGCATAATTTGGCACTTAATTGGCAGCCGCCACGAAGGGAAATTTTAGTGGCACATTTATCTGCCTGTCGCCTGTCGGAAAAGTTTTATTTCATTGAATTTTTTTTCAGTGGGCATTCGTCTTCTTCACCTGGTGAATTGCAGTGGGGCTAAAGGATTTATGTTACTACAATTGCCAACTCGGCAAAAGGCAACCAGGCAGGCGTCATCATCATCATCGTTAGGCCCAAAAAAATAAACCCCCCAAACAAAAAACCGTCTCATCAGCAGCAGGAAAATCAATAACCGCACCCAGGCTTTGCTTTGCTACGCTTTTCTTCTTTTTTTCTCTCTCTCTCTCTCTCCCAGCTTATCTCCGACTGCCTGTTTTATGCTTTCACAATAAATTAAAAGTAGCCGGCCGGCCGCATCATCAGCATTAGCTGGAGCAAATTATGAACGCAAATAGAAAACTGCCAACTGGGCCGCAAATCTGTTTCCCTCTTCCCTTCATAATTTTTATGTTTAAAGCTTAAGAGATTTTTTTTAATGGAAATTTATGAGCTTACCTGCTGTTGCCCCACCCGGCTGGCAATTAATAAATGAGCTTAAGCCCTAAACGAGAGTGCAACATTTTCTCCAGATATCTGGATTTTATGTTAATTGCAAAATCCTTGCAAGGTCCCCAAAGTAATTTGCTGCCTGCTGCTCACTTTTGGTGACATTTTGCAGCTAATCAGACACAATTTGAAGCCAGGTCATAAACTGCAACTAAAAGGCAGACACTGGGGAGAGGGGGCAAAGCGGGGGCCTAAAGTTGTTGAATTTTAATTGCAGGCAGCAGGAGCAGGAGCAGGAGGACGCATTAAGCGTGCTGAAGTGAACTAAAAGCAACTGAAGTAAGTGAAGCAAGCACACACACACACACACACGTGTGCATAAAGAAACTTGGGGGGAAAACTTGGGCAAGTCGACAACTGCATCTACCGTTGTTGCACCTCATTAAAATTTTAATGCTTTCCAGGCTTTAGTCGACAATATAATGGGGCGTGGCATTAACAGTTCTTGCTCAGTCAATTGCAACACAAAAACAAGAAAGCAGCTTAAATCCATCAATGTGGGATCGACTGTCAGTTGAGCTGGAAACAAGGACAAGGATTTTAGCAGATTGCAACACATTTTAAAGAAAGTTTTAGTAAATGAAGTCAATTTTTCATGTCAGGCTAAATGTTCTACACCTTCAGGGGGCAATCTACCTTTTTCCACCAAAACACCTGAGGCTGGAATTTTGTCTTCATCAGAAGTGACATCAGGGGCAAGCCTTGAAGCAAATATATGATTCTTCGATATAATATCTAGAAGAAGCTTTAAAGCAACTGATACACCATTTATCTTAATTTACCGCAAATTGGTCCCTTTTCACAGAATTTTAGAGAAATTATGATAAAAATGGATAAATGGATATTTTGCGATTTTTTTGTGCATTTTGTTTCTATAAGCCTTTTTGTTGTCTAAGTGCAGAATCTTTTAAAAGTGTCTTTTGCGCAGGTATGTGTGCGCCTCTCAAAAAAATTAGAAATACCTTACTCAATTGCTGATGCTCAGCTGCAAAGAGTTAGAACCCTTTTCCCTTTAAGCTGTTATCGTAAGAGTCCTTGAGCTTTGTGTGTTTTCGCTCATCGAGAACCATTAATCAGAAAGCAAGAGAGAGTCAAAAACTAGTGCTCTGTTAACAGCACACTGAAAGGACGATTGAAATACGCAAAAAAGAAAGACAATGGACAGATTTGTTTTAAAACAGAGATGGGCGCGTCGCTTGTATGCGTGTGAAAAATGTGACGATATGTATGCATGCCCATCTCTGTTTTAAAAGGACAACAAAACGAAACAATCAATGATTTCTTATTAACACAACAAAGCTTTAATGAATATCATTATTTTATGTGTATTGTGGTAGGCCATTTTGTTTCAATGTTGTCACCCAAATATTTGGTATGCCTATGGGGAAACCCGTTATCACTTACTATAGCTAACCCTGCAAACATTTTGTCGGGTTTCTTCTCTCCCTCGTCAAAATGTGAGTTTGGCGATAGTTTGAGTTCAGAGTCTGCTGATAGTTTGGCGATTTACAAATACAAAACACACAAGGTATCGCATTTTTAACATAAAAGGGAGACATTGGCGATATCTGGTTTCAATTTTAGCTGCGCTATTTAAATCGATTGAATGTGGAATAAAGACTTGAGAATTACAAGCAACCATTTATGGGTGAATGTTTTCAGACAGAATCATTACAAATAACCCTTTTGTTGCCCGGGCTGCGATGCAGAGCGTAGCACAGTCGTCTAAAACGTCAGTCCCCCATTGTGTTTTCAGTCCAAAAGAATGCAAAGTAAGTAAAAGTTTTTCATGTAATAAAATATATCTTTGATTAATTCGGCAACCAACAGCAAGCTAGCAGGGGAGCAGCAGCAGCTGCAAGCACAAATTTGATTTTTTTTTGTGTGAAACGCTTTTTCATCCCTGAGAAGAGACTTTTTCGTAACTCCCAGAAGAAACGATTTCTTTCCTCCAAGAAGTGTCGCAGAGTGGCACATTTCTTCCCGAAGGAAGATGAGAATGCGATAAATATGCGATATCGCCAGAGTGAAGCGACACCTACTGGAAGAATCGCATTCTTATCTTCAGCGATAAAAAATGTTTGCTGGGAATGTAGTTCTAAACAAAATATTGGACAATACAAAAGAAAAGCCGGACAAACAACACACCATTTTTGTGATAAGAAAGTAGAAACAAGAGAATATAGTGAAGACGTTGAACAAACAACATCCAAGAATAGGAGAAAAACCATACAATATTATAGAAGAGAAGAAGGCAAACTATTCTTGAAATGGTAAACAAAGGACGCAGCATCAGGACGCATAATGAATTTTCATTTGTTTAAAAATATGATAGCCAAAGCATATAAACTTAGTGGCCACAGATATAGACCGGAAACACCTTTAAATTAAGGAAATAAGAAGCATTTGTCCCATACATGTCAAACCTTTATCTCTTACCATCTCTGAGATCTGTTTGTTCATACGGACGGACGGACAGACAGACGGACAGACAGAAGAACAGACGGACATGGCTATATCGACTCGGCTGTTGATGCTGATCAAGAATATATATACTTTATAGGGTCGGAAATGATTCCTTCTTCCTGTTACATACTTTTGCACAAACTTAACATACTCTATGTACCTTCGGACAAATTGGTAACACTGTCTAAGAGAGTGACCTACTCTGATCGATTTCTCCCTGTCTTTTCGGTGAACTAACCGAGCTGTGGCGCAAGTAACATCACAGAAAAAACAACGTCAAGATATTTTCAATCTTTTAAATCTTGGAGTAAGCCCATCACGAGCTTGAAAATTCTATCTCGATTTCCAGGATATTCTTCACAATTCAAAAGTTAATCTAGAATAGGCATAAAATGATCTCCAGCTTTGGGATTAAACTGTGCTCGATTTTTTTGAACAGTTCAATCTTTAATAGAAGTACCCCGGGATATATGTAATGCTTCTTAGGATTAAAAAAGTCGGATCAACTCAATCTTTTTTCAGATCGGGTCAAGCATATCCGGGATTACGTTGTTTTGGATTGATTTTTTGTTTTGAGTGATTGATTTGAAGAAAACAGTTTTTATACCCGTTACTCGTTACTAAAGTCGTGCCGAGTCGATATAGACATGTCCGTCTGTCCGTCCGTCTGTCTGTATGAACACCTAGATCTCAGAGATGGTAAGAGATAAAGGTTTGACATCTATGGGACAAATGCTTCTTATACTTGCAGGGAGATCAAGTTTATTTCTATTTTTTGCCACGCCCCCTCCCGCCCCCCGAATTTGGAAAAAACGTCATATCTCCCGCAGTTTTGAAGATATATGATTTGTTAGTCATTCGTAATTTGTATTGATTTGCCGAAGAAATGATAAAGATCGGATGAGCGGTTTTCAAGTTATGAGCAAAAATGTGAACCAAGCTAAAAAAAATGTTGCATACTTTTCGGATGTTCACCCTAAGAAACGCAGGAACACTGTCAAACATGTTTTTTCATGAGTAACGGGTATATCGAAGTCGGTTAGAGCAGACTTTACCTTACGCTCTCGTTTTTTTGCAGCTCCAGAGGTCGAATAACCACCAGATTATGAACTATGAAATCAGAGCTCTCCACCACCAAGGGGTTTCAGATCAGGAACATGTCATTTTTAGGATTTCTAAATGCAGAAAAGTTTAATGCAAAGCTTGTCATTTCTGCAAAGTTTACACGGTATTTCCTAGTCTATTCAATTTATGGGCCTGCCCTCACCTTGAGCCACTGCAGCCTTCAGTGAGAACAAGAGCCGCTCATTAGTGGTATAAATGCTAAATCAATGTGCATAGAAATGCGTTTCCTTCGACTCACACATTGTCAGGCATTTGTAAACTTTTGGTTTTCAATTAAGAAAGTTTATTGTTCGCAGAATATTACTGGGAAAATCAGGCAAATGGAGCGTTGCATAGCTGCTGCTGCAACCGCACAATCAAAATAAATATGCACAACTTGAGTTTGCTGGCTAAAACCTCAAGACTTGGCAGCTGTGCAACCCATGTAATTAACTTTGAGCAGAAGAAAAATGTGGGGAAACAGCTTGGAATGCTGATGAATTATTCAGGGCCAGGTAGGTAGGTTGATAGAGTCAGGTTCAACAAACTTGCAGCTCACGTTGCGCCTAAAAGCATGCAACACACTCAAGTCAAATTGCACTCCATCCCCTCCCCGGGGAGCCCCAGCTACCAACGACAAATGGCAGTTAAAAGGAAACGGCAGGACTAAGGTGGCAGCACCCAGAGGAAAATGATGCTGTAGACGTTTAAAAGTTTTCTTTTTTCAAACAACCACAGAGAAACGCAGTCAAGATGCCTCCAACTGACAGACTGTCTGTCAGTTGCTGTGTAAACGAGAGCCACATAATTGAAGTCCACCCGAAATGCAAAGCTACCTTCCTGGCCGCCTGGCATTTGCAATTCAGAGCGCTGTGCGGCCTTTGAAGTGCCCCTCGACAGGATTCAATTTGAGTTTTGATGTTTCGAGTGCACAAAACGTTCCACTAATTGAAGCAACAACTGCAGAGCAGGACGACTAATCAAATTTCAATGCTAATCGCCAAATTTACGCCATCCAAACGTTGCTCCGACCAAATCAAATTATCTGCCCCCACCACTGCGGAGTTTGTACACAAAGTGTAGAATTTGATGGCACACTTTAGCAGCTACAAATTGTCGTAAAGTTAAGCGAATTTATTGCCATAAATTATGCATGTCAGGGGGGAAGGGGGGCTGCTGCTAACACCAACACCAATTCCTAAGGACTAAGGATAAAGGGCAAAACAATGCGCATAACAGAGAAAAACAAAATGGCGATGCCGCCCCCATCATCATCATCATCTTCAACGTCCTTAGCCTCGTTGCCAACATCGTCCTCGCCGCCATCGTCGCAGTCGTCGCCGTCGTCAACTTTGACAATGACTTTTCGCTTGGTTTCCAAAATGATATGGCTGTGTGTCTGTGTTTACGCATTTGTATGCGACTTGTAACCTTCTGAAACTGCTCTTGTTGTTGTTGTTGTTGTTGTTTTTGTTAAGCTTGATACCTCTTACTAAGCGGAATGGGAACATGAAGTTGTCTAAATGTATGTATCCCCGACTTTATCTATTCTTATAAATCTGAAGGCCCGTTTGACTCACATATAATAAACCCACAGACAAAACTACTAATCCCAAAGATCTAAGATTTGGCGCGCACTAAGAAAGAAAATTTGAAAAATTTGTCCGCGAAGTGGGTGAAAACGTCAAAGTTTGTATGGGACAAATTAATGAGCTAATGCGTTCAGGCAACATTGTACTACGGAAAAGAGTGGAGAGCGCTAGAAAAGGGAAGGGCAGAACAGGGACGGAACGGAAAAAAGTGGAGAGTGTTGCAAGGAGAGGGGCAAGTGTTGAGAGTCCAGGGATGTGAAAAAGCCAATTTGAACTGAATTGATGAAATTTAGTTTTTAATTATTGGTTTAACGAACATATTGGCCAAGTTTTACCCAAAAATATTGTCTATTTCATTAAAAAACAAGTGAGAAAGTCGGTCAAGCCCGACTATAACATACTCTGTACCTGGAGTAGGAGCTGAATGCAGTGCTGCTGCTGTATCTCTCTCTATCTTTATCTCAGTCTCTTTCTCTCTTTCTCTCTCTCTCTCGCTCTCTCTCTCTCTCTCTCTCTCTCTAAGATTGTGCGGTGTTGGTTATAAAAGGGTGGGAGGGGGGGTGGCGGGGGCAGCTTGGTTCACTTTTTTGCTTATAACTTGAGAACCGCTCATCCGATCTTTATCATTTCTTCAGCAAATCGATACATTTTGACAATTACTAACTATCTCTAGAAGGTACGAACCATCTATCTACAAAACTGTGGAAGATATGACGTTTTTTCAAAATTGAGGGGGCGGGAGGGGGCGTGGCCAAAATTCAAAATAAACTTGATCTGCCTGCAGCTATAAGAAACATTTGTCCCATACATGTCAAACCTCTATCTCTTACCATCTCCGAGATCTGTTTGTTCATACGGACGGACAGACGGACATGGCTATATCGACTCGGCTGTTGATGCCGATCAAGAATATATATACTTTATAGGGTCGGAAATGATTCCTTCTCTCTGTTACATACTTTTGCACAAACTTAATATACTCTATGTACCTTCGGTACAGAGTATAAAAATAATAAAAGACTTGGGTATCTATACGTTTCCAATTATGGGCAAGCAGTGGTGATGCTGCTATGAAATCCACAAACTTTATATAATTACTAGATATGGGCGCGTGATAGAAATATTACTAGGCCCGAAATTCCCATCCATTTAACGAAATGGATGAATACATAGGACGGAATGGAAATACATTCAGTCGAAGAAGTTAACCCAATATTAACTGAGGATAGGAATTACATTACTTGGAACAGGGTATTTTGCAGTCGGGGCACTCGACTGCAACACTCTTACTTGTTTATTTTGGGGGCGAGAGTGGGCTTGGCAAAGACAATAACAGTCCACATTTCATATATGATTGCTCTAGCTCTTCTAGTCTTTGAGATTTAGGTTTATACTTACAAACCCAGTTTCAAGTTAATTGTATGGAAAGTAGAGATGGCATAAGGACATTTTCGAGAATTTCAATTTTCCAAAACACAGTCTAAGCTCCCACTTTTACCGCAAGAAAGAAATGACAGTTTAAATTTCGCTTAGGCTGTACGTTCCGCTTTCGAAACGGTTTCATTTCTAAGAAATTATTTAAACTATGAACTGAAAATTTGTTGTGTTAGTTGTTCGTAAGAAGCTTGAGCCGGCTGAACCCTCTCAAAAGTGTTTCGAAATCATTTCTCTTTAAGTATTGAAGCTATAATTTGTAAAGTTGATCTGTAGATTACCAAACTGGCTATTGTACAGGGTAAAAATGTGGAAATGTTTCCAAAGTGGTTCAGAGCTATATTTTAGAAATAATTTAAGCTTTGATAGAGTTTCGATACCAATTCAAACGAACCAAGAGACTTTATGACTAGAACTAGAGAAATATTTGGCAGAAATTTAGAAATGTAAAACCGAAGCAAGGGTAACCCAAGTTCTAATTTCCACTCAGCAGGCAGCTATTTCTAGCTGTGTGTGTATTTTTTGGGTGCCTTAATTCAATCTACATTCATACTTGTTGTCGCAGGCAACATCTTATGGCTTTGAGTCAACGTGGCGTATGCGCAATAAACCACAGACAAGCTCTAGCAGATGTTTCTCATAATACACAAAAAAGAAAAAGCAACCCACAAACAGTTTGGCCTCAGTGCCCTTTAGATTACTCTTGTTAGAGTTTTGTATGCTTGCTCTCTCTCTCTCTGAGCCTCATTTGGATTACTGTGGGGAATTATGTTATGTGAAATGATTGTGCAGCAGTGGCATCATTTGTATGTGGCGACATTGAGTAATGAATGCACAAACCCAAAGCCAAAGCCTGCTCTAGCAGGACATTAAAAAGTTAGCTCCATGGAACTCGAAATGTTGTTTAAAATTACAATCACAATACATTTCCATGTCTATCGACTGGCAAAGCCAGTTAAGTCCCTTCCAGCTATAGCAGCTGGCGGATTGGGCCTGCGTGTGTATGTGTGTGTGTGCCCTGCATTATGTATTATGTGAGCTGTCACCAATAAATTCCCATGTAAGCAACTGATATTGACAGCTTGAGTAGGACCAAAGCAAACTCAGGGTGTTGAAAATTATATGCACGTACTTAAAACCAGAAACTCTGGACAGGAAACACATTTCCACACAGAAGCCAAGAGTTCTCTTTACATACCGGATTTTAAGGAGACGGAGGGTAAAAATCCTTATGCCAATCGATGTTAATTTATTGTCAATGCGCATTTGTGTGTGTGTGTGTGACACAAATACCAGCCAACAGGCCAGGCTTATGCTCAAAAACACGTGCGCCATGTGCACGTTATTAATCAACAAGGACATACATTACAGGCTCTGGCACTGCCCCTGAGTCCAACAACGTGCCGCTCTCTTTCTCTTTGTGTGTGTTTGCATGTCTGTGTGCCATAAATGCAATGCATGCGGCTTATTACGACACCAACAACAACCAATTTTTGAGGGGGGGTACCGGGTGCCTGCTCGGGCTATGCAGATATTTGCATATCTGCTAAAAGTGCACAACAAAAGCTCATTATCTTGTTGACACGTAACCAAAAATGCCAGATTTTAACACAATGACTGAAAATTGGTAGCAGTTGGTGGTAAAGCAACCTATGCATATATGGAACAGAAGTAGCAGCCACACTGAGAGAAACTGTTTACAGAAAATGGTAACTGGTCTTACATATAAAGAAAAAGAAGAATGTTAAGCCAAAGAAGATTTGTCTTTCTTTTGAGTGATGTTAATTCCGTTGTGACAAAGAGACACTTTATTGTGACAAGATACTTTACTTTTAATTATTGTCGTCATGGGAATTACGGTGGTTACGGTGGTAAAAATTAGTCAGCAATCTGCTTATTAAAATCTCTCTCCCCTTTTTTTCCGAGCTAAGGTTTTGTTGTTGGCGAGAGCAGATTCTGCGACAACGATATCATATATGTGTCTCTTATATCTCGGGCAAACTCAACAGCAACTGTGAGGGTGTGATTTAATTTGTATTTTGTTCACTTTTTGAAAAGATCAATTTTCGATCATTCCCATTAGGCGCTATCATTTGCCATCATTCGTCTGCAAATGAGTTGGCAGCCCTAGTCACGCCGCCATGCTAATTAAGCAGCCATATCTGGCTTCCGTTTACACTTGTGCTGTATCCGAATACTTATACTGACGCTTAAAATTTGGCTGATCAAAAATATCGTCATATTTAGTGACTATAACCATAAAGAGTGCCTATTAATCATCCGAGATCCGGATAAGATCATCTTTTGCCACAGAATATGTGTTTGGTCAACAATTTTCTGGCCAGCAAACAATTACTTACTGCCTGAGCAACCAGAGCGCGTCTTAATCAAAGTCTAGTGCTGGTGTTCCCTCCTTTTCCGTGGATTTTCTAAATTCGGACGTGACCCTAACTGAGTAATAGGATAGGCGCAGAATCACGCTTGCACGTGCCGCAGCAATACAATTCTTCGTGTCTGGTCCTGTATGTGGTAGCCGAGTGGCCGCAAAGAGTGCTCACTATCAAAGGACAGCAGCCGCCGTGCATAATAGACTCTTTGGGTCTGGACTGACCACGTGTCGCAAGGATTCTGCTTCAGGGTCAGGTGGAGGATCTTCATATCACCGTATCGAGAATCGTTTGTTGAATTTTGTGGATTTTGATATCCCTGCTAGAAGAGTAATTGCGTTTTGAATTTATATTTTCCTGGGTCAAACATACTGCTTGTGATAGTTTTGTTTTGGCACTCTTTTCCCCACGACACACAGTGGGGCGAAAAGGCCAAAATCGCGCCATAATTCAGCGGAGCCCTGTAGCAAAAAACTGTTGATGCCATCTTTTTAAGAGGATTAAAGTATTGAAAAAAAAGTTAAAAGTTCGAAATATTTAGTGGAAAATTTTTTATTAAGAATTAAAAATAAAAAAATTTTTAATTGTTTCTGCGAAATAAATTTTTTTTTCGAAACATAGGAAGCTAAAAACTGGCCAATACGATTCTTTTCTAATATTATTAACTTGAAAATATTTTTTCGCAGTCGAAAGAGTCTATCCCATAGTTTTCGTTGGAAAACTTTTTAGATTTTAGAGATAATTATAATAAAAAACAACATAACCAATTTCGTATTATATTTAACAATTTTCTTTATTCCGCATCGCTACTTTCACTTGAATTAGAGTACTCCTCTTGAACTTAAGGTACATTTTCTTACAGATCTAAAGCTGAATTTGGCATTTGATTTACTTGTTTTTTTCTGTCTCTTGAAATCGATACTAGAAGATCCGAGGTAATGAACATTCTATTCAGAACATCGAGGTTGCACTTTTCCCGACTGCATTTTCTCGAAAAATGTTCTCTGTAAAGCTTGAAATCTTTGTTTCGTCCTTCCTGGGCCTCCTCGGTTAATTGACCAATTGGGAGCAATGCAAATTTAATTATTTCCGGGCCATGAATAAAAAATTTATGCAAAGTCGGCGTCATGTTGTACCAAGGGTACAAATTTACGAAATGCCTAGCAGTTTCCAAGGCATAATTTTTGAATTTGTCTATATTAATATCATAGTTGCATGAAAGAACTATTAACAAAGTGTGCAATATTTTAAGCAAATCGATGTCTATCTTAGTTATCTCTGCAGCAATTCTGCGCTTTGAAAAAATCGCCAAGCAGTGTTACCATAGTTACTACTTCCAACTCCAAGTTTCGTCAGATCAATAAGTAAGCCTAGTTTTTCCTTGAATTCGTTCTAAATCCGATTTTTTGTCTGGCCAACAATTTCTTTGTCCTCTGCCGATCTGGCTTGCCACCTTCTTATAGGCATTTCACGTCAGACAATAACATTACTAAATTAAACACTGCCTGCTTCATTTTCCATGGTAGTTTATAGAAAAGAATTTTTAAATTTAATCGACTCCCAAATATCAAGAAAGTAAACAAACAAAACAGATGTTAGAACAGCTGATTAATGTCATTCAACATGCGCGCAAATGTTCCAGGGCTGGCAATATTTGAATTTTGAAAATGTCTTCACTTACTAAAATTCAATTTTCTCAGAAAAGGCAAAAAAGGGCACGCTAACTTTTTCAGGACATAAAGTTTAATATTGAAATTTTTTTTTTTAAATTTATTTCAAGGAGCGATCGCGCGCGGGCGATTACTTTATGTCCAACAATAAGCAAAAAAATGTAGTTTTTTTAAACCTTTTTCCAAAAATTAAAAAAAAATATTAAATTTTTTTTATGAAAATTTTATTTATACTAATGAACTAAGAATAGTCAAAAGTAATACTTCCAATCGCCACATATCCGCATAAAAGTTTCATATTAATGAAAAACGATGGCGAACATACAATAAAATGCCCTGTTTTATGAATTCCTTGAAATCGAGTTCGAAAAGTGAACTTTAAGTGCGTGTTGTGGGAGAACCAAATATCCTAGACTATTTTTCTTTTTTGATTATTACGCAAAATTTAATCATCTTTCAAGTTGCATTTAAGCTTTCTTCAATATCTCAAAAAAAAAAAATCAATTTTGGCGCGGAATTTGCTCTAGTCGCCCCAACGTGCGACAGCTTCATTGATCAACGGGCCTGCTGACACCGATGGATCCTGCAGTAAGTACGGAGTAGCCGACACATATAAGAGTGAAATAAGCCCGCAAAAGCAGTGCTAAAGGCCAATTAGGATTGCCGCTTAAAGGCTTAAATGCTCGACCTACTTGTCAGAATGCACCCGTGTAGGTTTACCATAGGTCTTCTGCTTATTCCCACCCAATTTAACTCCCTAGTAGAGGTTGTATTAAGTATTTTTAATCAAAATCTGTTTAAAATAAATTATGTTTGATCCATGGCAAGTGTACTCGCGTCGTAATTTAGGCACAGCCATATAATCTCACAAGGCTGTGCAAGGTAGGGCAGATATAGATGAGGACAACACCATCTTAGTTCTCCACTTAATCGTAATGTTTCCACGATAGATTCTGTAATTTGTGGTTTAGCCATTTCTTTAGGCTCTGTCTCCTTTCATTCTGTAGCACATGATTGGTAGAGCACCAAGAACCCCCCACTTTCCCTGAGCCAAGCCGGCCAAACATTTAGACAGAGCGTGCACTCGGCATTCCGCGTGTCCGTTACACAACAACAAAGTATCTCCTCGCTGGCAGTGGCCAAAGGATTTTCGCTATTCACGGCGGCACACATTCACAAAAAAACATAAATATGATTTCTTTTTCTTATGGTTGCTTTTGCTTAAGATATATTTTGTGCATTTGTATTGGTTTTCACGCGGCTGTAAGCTCATTTTGCATGCCCCCAACCAAATTGCTCAACTTTATATTTGCTAGCAGAAACAGACAACGCTACAACAAAAAATTTCACTCGATCACAGTTGACCAAAAATTTTCCATAAGAAAGTTGTCCAAAGAGTTAAATATTGACAATGGATGGATGGCAACTCAATCACTATATGACACAAGTTTGCGACACTCTGCTATACCATGGTATCGGGAGACTCTCCATAACCACCGATAGTAAAAACTCACTCGTGCTTTTCACACAGGGGCAAGGCCAAAGAGGTGAGAACAGAACATTAAGTAGGTCCGGTTTACTTTTAAGTCCTCTTCGTCCAAGTCGCTATTCACACCAACACAAACCGAACTCAGGCTTGTGCCAAGAGAGCAAACACTTTTGTTACGTTAAAAATTAACTTGAATTCCAAACTTCCCCAAAATTATTTTTCCTTATTCTTGTGTCGCCTTTATGATCCAAGTCATTTCTAAATGATGGCGCAGGATTTGTGGTACCGTCGCTTCAAGCCGGCGACAGTTAGGCCAACTTCTTCTCTTCTTAATTAAGATTCTGGTTACAAAAATCATTAATCATATGTGAAAATATCTTGATTTACTCAAAAGTTGGCCGAAATGACATATTTTCTCAGTATTTATCATAAAAAGGAAAATCATTAATAAAATCCTAATGAATCCTCCAGGAGAAACGTGAGTGTTGACAGCAGCAGACAAAAACAAAAAAAAAGGGAACAGCACAACTTGACATTCGAGTGGCAGCAAGATGACACAACACAATTCTGTGGTGAAGCCAAAGCTAGGCGTCCTCTAATCACTTTAAAGACTCAGAGAATGCTGCAATATGAGCCCCAAAGGACCAAACAGAGCGCATAATAAATTGCATTTTGTGCGCTACAAAAAAAAAAAAAAAAAGAAACACATCCTCCTCGCATGAGAGACATTTCACGTTTGTCAGTTGCATAAAAATGCCAACTCATTCGTTGGCCAGCAGGGACATGCCAACATCACAGGACCGCAGCGGAAATGGCGCAAAAAGCGAGAAGGGAAATTAGAAAATGCCACAGTGAGAAGATGCAAGAAAGGGATAGAGAGAGGAGGACAGTTGATGACAATCTCAGGCACATGTAAAACCTTCCAAGCAAAAATAATGCCAAAGTCAATAGAAATGTTTGTTGATTTAGTAACTGCTCTGACTGATTGAATTACGCGAAAAAGTTTTCTTTTTTTGCTCTTCTATTTGAGTTTGTCCCTCTCAAATTGGCACAATGTTTAATTAAATTCACGCAGTCAAGGGACTAGAAATTGGAAACCGAAACGAGCAGAGAATTTAATTAAACTTTCTTTTTTTGCAGCTACGCATTTTAATTAGTTTCGAGTTTTTTTCTTCTTGTTTGATGTGTAAAGCAAAATCAAAAGTATGCTCCCAGAATTGACATGTGCGGGAAGCTGTCAAAATACTTTCAAACAAAACACACGCACGCACACCATGAAAAAGGTGTTAGGCATTAACATTTCATGCACATAAACAAATGAGTTTCCAACGCCAACTTTTGATTATGAAAGCGGCGTTTTGCCTGCCAGAAAGTCAGGCAAGAAATTCATATTTTATTCCCTTTTTCTTATTTCGTTGTTTTATTTGGCGCTTGCCCAAAAAAGTATGCTACATAAACGTAGCATAAACTTTTTTCGCTCAGAGCAGTTTAACCTCTATGAAAAGTTGCTCAACATAAAGAGAAAGAAAAATAGCTTCAAATGTGAGGGAAATTAAAATGCATAGAAAAACAAACTATTTGATCCCCTTCTTCTCTTCATTATAATTAACACATAAAACTTACCCCGCCACGTCCGCCAGAGCCCTCATTGCTATCATCATCGATATAAATTTCATCTCTGGTGGCTAACGTCGATGGCGACGCTGCTGCTCCTGCCTGCTCCTGATGACAAGGAAGAAGGTAATGCTACTGCCGAGGGTTTCACAGATTTCTGCAAAAAATAATATAAAGAAATTAAGTTTTCAAGTTTGAGTGCGACAGGACAGCAAAAAAAAAAGCAAAACTTTTTCAATTTAAACCAAACGTCAACTTTTACAAATATTTTCATTTCATTAATTAGAAAAGGGAGAGGCCGGGTGTGCTGGTGGGGTGGCCCATCAATATTGCATGCAAAATGTTGGTTGACCGCAACAATTTGCAAGCATTTTTGCCTGGGCAACCGCATAAATCAATTAATTAAAAGAACAATGGCTAAAAAGTAAATTCCAGCAAACGGAGCGATAAATGCATTTTTAATGACGTTCCGAAAAATCAATAGAGTGGAGGAATGGGGGCATCAGAAAACTTCACTTGATATCTGTTCTGGCCTCATTAAGCAAATGATTCTGTGGGTGGTCACTGAGAACGTTCATAAAAGAGGGGGACGCAGAATGTTATAAAGAAATTAACGAAATGATGCTGTTCTCCACTTTACGTACCGAATTCGATTGATCAGAGTTGATAAGAGGGGATTAAAGATTTCGGTTCAATGTTTGCCATCAAGCGTTTTAAATGAAGATCAGGAAAAATTAGAAAAAAATGCATGAGGTTTTTAGAAGCAAATTTCGTATTTACAGAATTTCACACTTTCTGTCATTTTTTTTGATCAACTTGTATACCAGGGTTGCCCAAGCTTATACCGCAAGCCAAGCATTCCTTTATGTTTGACGCAAGGGAATAGCTGGCGCGTATACGGGTCGCGCGCGGAACTACGAATTCATATGTGTGCTTTTCCCTGTTTCTATCCGAGCAAAAGTTTTGTTGTTGGCGCGTTTAGACCTACAACAACAACATCGAAGGCTCCAGGGTTCAAGTCCCTGCTCGGGCGCCACTTGTAAGGAAGCTCCTGGACCGGGGTATATATCTCAGTCGCGCCTTTTACAAGAATATTGGTAATGAAATACTGTGAAACCTGAGGATTAAGGGTAATGACATGAAATACACCAATTGATCACTGGTTTCTGGAGTACTCTGTCAGTTCCGGGTCGAGAAGGGATCCTCGTCTCCCATTTACAGACTACAGTGAGCACTGCGGGAAGGAATCTTTGTCTCTGTCTCGTTGACTGCGAGCCTAACAGAGGGAACAAGTCTACGTCTCCGTTCAGCTAACTACGGGCGAAGGAGCGGGAAGCGATCCACGTCTCCGTTTATTAGGGGAGCGGAGTTACCTATGCACAAAAAAACCGCAAAGCAATCCACGCCTCTGTTTAACCAACTACTGGAAAAAAAGCGGGTAGCAATCCACGTCTTCGTTGGGCTAACTAAGGGGTCAAGGAACCTAAAGCGACAGATAAGTCGAAGGAAATAAACACAGGCGGCATCGAAATATATTCACTTTTTTAAGTCCTCTCCTTATAGTCCGCTGTTCTCTTTTCACTTCCTCCAACTTATTCTTACATACTATATCGCTCTCAATATATGAACCCGTTTTTAATTTACTTCGTCAATAAAAATTTATTCTTGTGATAAACTGAATTTGCTCATTTACTTATATAAATTTTTATTTGACATTTTCAACCACTTCGCAGTCAAGTTTTGGGAGTGAATAAGAATGTTAAAGGCTTTGTTTTTTATTCACATTCAGAGTAAGAGAGTAACTTAAAAAAGAAGATCGCGCAAACAAAACAATATGTGCGACTACCAACGTTTTCATAAACGACTTTAAACAAAGACACAGATGCAGCTAAACAAAATCTTTACTTCTTTCATCTTTCCTTTTATTTGTTCATTAAATAAATTTTGCGTATATTGAATGAGGAAAACTCGAATATTACCCATATATTTGTTTCTGTTTTGGTACTTATAATCAGTTATGTTAATAAAGGTTATAGGGTTACGGTTACAAATTTTAAAGTTTCGGTTTCAATTTTAATCTAAGGTTTAAAATCATCTTCCCAGCCTTTTGGTTTCTCAAGCATAACCAGGTTATACCTCAAGCTTGCTCTCAACTACCCTAATCCTACACAACATTTGCTTATAAAAAGCTAGGGTCAAAGTTTTTCTGAAAACATTTTCATTTTGCTGCACTTTTGGCGAATCAAGTTGAGGTTTCTTTTTTTTTTTTTCTTCATTTTTGTTGTACAGATTAGCAGCCTAAGAAAGAGCCAAGTTTCAAAACTTGCCAAGAAGCTGTTGCTGTGGCTGGTGAGCTGTCAGAACAGACGGCAACAGACGGTGGAGGCTGAAGTTGTCATAGGTGTGAATAACCGCTAAGGATAAGAGCTCTAGGAACAGCGAGGGGGCGGGCTTAGATGTCAAGCCAGTTTGTTGTATATAAATAAAGTGGCTTTAGTTGGCTGCTTTTGACAGGCAAATGGCGCTTCGTATACCAGAATATGAAATTAAATTGAAAATTCCGCTACAAATTTTAGCACAATTTTTCAGTAGCCGATTGCCGGCAATAAAAAATAAAAGAGTCCTCCCCCTACTCCAAACGTTGTGACAAATGGCATTTAAAAATAGTTTTTGTAACACACACACACACACACAAACCGGCGGGTGATAAATCAATATAAATATTGACAGTTGAACATGTATATGCAAAGGGGGGTTTAAACCATTTTTATCAACGAAAACTGACAGAAAGAAAAATAAGAGAATGTATGAAACAAATTGTTTGGATTTTCATTTGTCATTTATGGTTTGGCAGCTGACAAATATTTAAAAAAGTGAAAAAAAAAAACACTTTATGATGTGGCAGCAAATAAGAATAAAAATATTAATATGGTGTTAATATGGTTAAGTTGTGGCAAATGAATTTTATTGTGAGGTTTCAATAAAGCGCCCTGAAATGTAGGCAATGGTTTTTGTGTGTGCGTTTATTAGCATTTAAATGAAAGGGACTTGTGCTGTGTTATCTTCGTGTTGATGACAAGGCAAAAGCAACCAAGTGAATTCAACCTTAGACCCTCTCCCATCAATATCAACCATCGCCCACATACAAATGATAAATAAACCAAATACGTTGACGCTTTTCGATCTTTTCTCATTTCTCTTTTGGCATGCTTGTGGGCCATTTAGGTGTCAAGAAGCTAAAGAAAACCAAATCACACACACACACACAAACACGCATACAGACATGCATTAGGGAAAACTTTTATTGTAGGTCATAAAAAAACCAAAAAAAAAAACTTGGCCAACTCTAATTGAACAGCCAAAATTATTGCGTATACCTCAAGGGCCCCATAAACATTTGTGTTTGTTAAATATTAATTGTTAGGCAAATTCAACATGCCAAACAATGCGAATTTTGGTTCATTCAAATTCAAATGTAAATAAGGCTGCCAGGTACGGGCCTGTCAAGTGACTTGACACAAAGCCAAAAGCGGAAATTGCGCACACTCGCATAAAGTGACAGACAGACAGTCAGTCAGAAGTATGCCACACACACACACACACACTCACAAGCAAGCAGTTACAAATTGTAACACTGACCTACAGAGACCCACCACCTACTAAAAAGACAAAAAGAAATAATACGCACCGTTTTGTGCCCTCAAAAGTAGGCAACGCTTGACGCCTGTTTCCTTCCTTTATGCGAATTTAATGTTACAAAAACACAACAACAACTTTTGGTTTTGAGAAGAAAGCGCCAATGCGCGCCGCCTATAAGAACCCACACAGAACCGTACACTTCACCAGAAAGTTGCAAACTGACACAAAAATAAGCCATGCCAGTTGCTATCTTAGCCTCAGAGAAATACAGGAGAGAGAGAGAGCAAAATGTTGTGATAAAATGTGCTACCAACTGGCTGTTTGGTCCAGCTAAATGAACATAGGAAGCTTTATAAAAAAGGTAAGGAAGATGCTGTCCGCTCACTGCGCAGGCTCAGAAAGACCAGAAAATCACGACACTCACGAATCTTGGCCTGGACTAGTACGGAGGTTCCATCACTTGTAACTGATGTCAGTTTATTTCAAATTTAAAATGTGTAAAAGGGTGTTTTTCTAAGTTTATTTACACGGGTTTCTATATACACTCATGGACAGTAAAATAGACGGGAGCTCAAGCTTTTACAATTGCTTAATTTGTCATCTTTGTAGCAAGTTCTTGTTAGACACCGCACACTGGGCCAGCAGCCCGAGATTTTGGCCAAAAGTCCCCATTTTTTTTTTGGAAATTGGACAAAACGAAGATCGGCAATGATTTTAAATAGATATAGCTATTGTTAAGTCGCATCTTTATTAATTATAAGAAATGCATTTTTATTCATTTACCTATAAGCACACAAAACAAACAAACCACATTAAGGCAGGTCAAAACACACCGCGACTCCGCTTTCAGCTGAGTTAGCGATACTACACACACGTCAGTCGATGAGCCAATTCGTCAGTAAGTCAAACTTCTGCTGACAATGCAATTGGCACGCAGAGGGCATGCAACTAAGGAAGTTGCTGACCATTGCAATCACCTAATTTCTACACACGCCAGATCAACACTTTCACTAATCAATATGACCCATTGTTAGCATATAAATAGCCGTAAGTTTGCTCAATAAAATCAGTCTCAGTACTACCAAAGAACTGTACTCATTTCTTCCATCGCACCCAGCAGAGAATCTGTCGCTGTGTCTTCAGACTCTCAATTGTGCGCATCGAAGGATACCCTCTCCGCAGTCCAACTGGTTCAAGTGCTAGTTGCGACGATCAATTGCAAACAGTTTATGTACTGTATGCATCCCAGCTTACTACACAATACAAGAAAGTCAAGCCAGGCAGTTCATGTACTGTCTGCAGCACTTACACTACACACAAACATTTTGGTGACCCCGACCTAGGACAAAAACAACTCACCAAAAAACATGTTGGTACCCCGCCCTGGAGCTATACCCTTTTACTCTACGAGTAACGGGTACAAAAATAAATCACCAAAAAACATTTTGGAGATCCCGACGGAACAAAAAACATAATAAATAAATCACCAAAAAACATTTTGGTGAAAGTTGAAATCCCGAAGAAGTTGTCAACCGGGCGACAAGGATCTCAACTCGATCAACTCGATCAATCTGAGCTGAAATAGTCGCTTCAATTTGTCAACTGGGCAAATATTGAAAGACTCAAGCACAGAAAACCCCTAACCACTCACCAACAAACATTTGGTGATGTTAACGACGTTGAATTCCTGAAGAAGTTGTCAACTGGGCGACAAGGAATTCATCTCGAATAACGCAGCAACACTACGAGTGTGGGTCTGCAAGCTGAATCTGGAAAGTCTTTTCAATTGGTCAACTGAGCGACATTGATAGACTCCAGCACATTTCACCAAAACACATATTTCGGTGAATCCAAATACAAAAGTCCCTACGAAGTTGTCAACAAGGCGACACTAGTGGGCTCTCAAGAATTGGCCAAACAAGGCAACACCAGCAGCTACACATCCTGTGTAATACTGCAACAAAACTTGGAGCCAGATTATTTTCAATTTGTCAACTGGGCGACATTGAAAAATAAAACTCCAAATAACTCCAATCAGAATCTTACTGGTCAACTTGGCGACCCAAGAATTTTGATATGCTTGACGATCAAGCCATTGGTCAACTTGAAGACCAACTACCAAATATATTGCGAAATAAGCAGATAAAAAACTGACTTACAGCAAAAACGTACCGCAGCAACACGAACGGTGTGGGCCTGCAAAAAAGTTGGCGATTCATCAGTCTTTTCCACGATCGTATATACCAAATATATTTTAAATAAAACAAAATAAAAAACAAGTTTATTAAAAATCTGTAAACGTCAGTACTTGTTCATAGTGCAAACGTGTACGTATACAGTGCGGAAAAATATTTGGCAACCGTCATCCATCGAATCCATCTATCCAATCAACCATTAAGTTTTTCTCGACTTCCTTGACCAACACTCGGTTGCGAATCGAAGCGTAATCCAGCTAATTTAATAGCGAATAAAACACTTCCAACGGGTCGGAAGTATAGAGAGAAATAATTAAATGGGCAAGGATATGGATCATCAAAAGGAAGCCCAAGAGGCATTGGACGTCCAAAATGAAATTGGACAGGAAATTGTGAATATAATAAGGAACTTCAAAAAAGACTCGGCAGAGAGAAAAACCCAAGCAGGGTACTACCAGAGAAGGGTGACATTGCTTGAGGATGCCTGGAAGCAATTCCAGCAAAACGATCTCAGATTACGAGAACTGATTGAAGTCAGCGAAGACTACGCAACCTTTTATGAGGATACGAATAACTCCTATTTAAAATACGTTGCGGTATTCAAAGAAAATGAGGAAATACAAACTCAGTCCACAAGCCGAAAACTGGCCGAACAAACAATTAAAGGCAAAGAAAATTATCAGCCTTCCATGGCGGACAAAGAAAAATATCAGCCTTCCTTGGCGGATAAAAGAATTACCTCATTATGTCGACGACAAAAGGCGATCATGGCGTCACTAAAACGCTCGCTTAAACAATTGTCAGAGGGACAAAAAACAGGTGAATTGATAAATTCACTATGGACCCAAACACAAGAGGTCCACTTTCAAATTCACGAGGAATATGAAAGCCCAGCAGAAGTAGGATACGACTTAAAATCCTATCTTGAACTCGAAAAGGAAGTTCAGAAGTCGCTACGAGCAAAGGCCACTCGATCAAGCGACATGCATTTACCACGGGTGAGCATCCCTAAATTCGACGGGGATTTGCTAAAATGGACCCAATTCTTTGACTTGTTTTCATGCATGGTTCATGAATCCGATATGCCCACGGTGCAAAAAATGTGGTACCTGAAAACCTCAGTCACCGGGGAAGCAGAAAGGTTGATACGCCACATCGACCTAAAAGAAGAAAACTATTTGAGCGCATGGGGAATTTTAAATGACGCATACAACAACCCCAGAGACGTTGCAAATACGGTATTAAACCGATTCCTTCTACATAACACCATTAATGACGATGCCAAGTCATTAAAGGAACTATACATAACCACAATCGAATCCCTTGCCTCATTGAAAGGATTGGAAATCGACATATCCACTTGGGGTCCGATATTAATTGCAATTATAAGGAACAAGTTGGATAACAACAATAAAACTCTTTATGAGCAGTCACTTGGAAGCTCAAGGGAGATACAAGGGATAGAAACTATGCTCCAGTTCCTTGATCAACGGATCAGGGTCTTAGGAGCAGCTAAAAAGACTCAATCCACACGAAAAGAGTCAAAAGGCACAACATGTGCATCGGCTACCACAGATAAAGCTTCCTGGTGCCGATACTGTAAAAAGTCGGCACATCCACTATTCCGGTGCGATGACTTCCGAACCAAATCAGTATCCGAACGTCTAAATTGGGTACAAAAACAAAAATTGTGCGTCAATTGCTTTAGGGCTGATCACAGATCCCAAGCATGCCAGGGCCGAACTTGTTTTAAGTGCAACAAAAAGCACAATACGCTTTTGCATTTGGAACCTACCCCAAGTGCAGTCATACAAGCACCAGCTGTAGGGGCGGCAAACAACAACAACTACAATCTGTTGGCTACTGCAAAAGTGGCAGTACAAGCACAAAACGGACAAATGGCTAACTTTAGAGCACTGCTAGACTCAGGATCACAGATCAACTTGATCTCTGAACGTTTGGCATCAATGCTGTCCTTGAAACTTCATGACACAAAATTACGCATTGAAGGTATTGGAGGACAGCCAAGGACGAGCCGATCTCGAGTTAATGTTTTAGTCAAGTCCCTCCACAGTGGCTTTACACAAAGAATTGAAGCTTTTGTGCTCCCACACATCATCTCAGATCAACCAGCACAAGCGCTAAATTCGAGGAATTGGAAAATACCCAACGAACTGCCACTGGCTGATCCTCAGTTTGACAAACCGGGAAAAATAGACATGCTGATAGGTGCAGAGCACTACTACTCACTTCTTCTACCAAATCAACGGAAGATTTCGGCCGGAGGACCAGTGCTACAGGATACAGAGCTCGGATGGATTGTTGCAGGAAAAATAAATGCAACAAACAAATCATCAGCCATTTGTGCAGCAGCCACAAATGAAGAAACCAATGCCCTCATGGAACGATTCTGGACCTTGGAAAACATAGAGTCGGAAGAACAGCCGCGCACACCAATTGAAGCACACTGCGAAGCCCACTTCGTGCAAAACCTACAGTTGGCAGCGGATGGCAAGTTTATCGTTAAACTGCCATTTTCTGAACATCCTTCAGCCCTGGGAGCCTCTATGGAAATTGCAACCAAAAGATTTTTGGCACTGGAACGCAGAACAACGCCTGACACATGGAAAGGTTACGTCAAATTCATGACAGAGTACGAAGAGCTGGGACACATGAAGGAAGTGAAACCATCTCAGATACCAAAAAATCATTACTTCATCCCGCACCATTGCGTGCTAAAACCGGATAGCACAACGACTCAACTGCGAGTGGTGTTCGACGCATCATGCAAAACGTCGACCGGTAAATCGCTAAACGACATTTTACACAATGGGCCCACTGTCCAAAGTGAATTATTGTCTATTTTACTACGATTCAGGACCCACAAATACGTTTTTACAGCGGACATAGAAAAAATGTACCGTCAAGTGTGGGTAAATCCAGAAAACCAGTTCCATCAGTTGATTGTCTGGAGGGACAGTCCATCGGATGAGCTAAAATACTATCGTTTGAAAACGGTAACATATGGGACAACGTCAGCCCCATTTTTGGCAACAAAGTGTTTGGACCATTTAGCCATCCAAAGTAAGGACAGGTTACCAGTGGGATCCGCAGTTCTGAAGAATGACTTCTATGTGGACGACTGCCTGACAGGCGCCAATTCCATCCCTGAAGCAATCCAAGCTATGCAAGAATTAATCAAAATACTTAAGCCAGCTGGATTCAATCTAAGAAAGTGGTGTTCGAACAACGATCACCTACTGCAAGGAATCCCCAAGGAGGACATTGTCAGTGATGTGAAGCTTGGCGAAACATTGGACCACCATAGCATAAAAACGCTTGGAGTCATCTGGATGCCAAGGAAAGACCAACTCTGCGGAAGAGCACAAAAGAGTCAAGCGACACACATTACAAAACGGACTGTGTGCTCAGAACTCTCACAAATCTTTGACCCATTAGGTTTGTTTGCTCCGGTAGTGGTCAAGGCAAAAATATTTATGCAAGCGCTCTGGGAATTAAAGCTAGACTGGGATGACGAATTGCCAACACACCTTCAGAACGAATGGAAGGAGTATCGTGAGGATATGCAATCACTAAATACAATGCAGATTCCGAGGCACGTTTACGATGGCAAAACTCCAGAAACCATAGAGCTTCACACATTTGTGGATGCCTCAGAAAAGGCATATGGCGCTGCAGTTTATGTACGCTCCACCTATAAAAATAAGCAGGTTTCTGTTCGCATAATGTGCTCAAAATCTAGGGTAGCTCCAACAGCAAAGCAAACCCTTCCTCGACTAGAACTATGCGCTGCACTATTGGGAGCTGAACTCACCGCCAGAGTAAGAAAGGACCTGCACATGAATCCTGAGACAGTCCCAGGATATTACTGGACCGACTCCACAGTGGTGCTTGCCTGGATTAATGCCGCTGCATCTACCTACCATACCTTTGTGGCAAATAGGATAGCCAAAATACAAGCACTAACAAGCCAAGGCCAATGGCGTCATGTGTCATCAGCAAACAATGCAGCCGATGTTCTTTCCAGAGGAACCACAGCACAAAAATTGGCAAGTCATAATCTATGGCTATACGGGCCACTATTCTTGCATGGTCCGCGGGACAAATGGACAAGTTCGCCCAGCGTGACTCCCAGTAACCTGGAGCGAAAGACAAAACACGTCAGCTTGCCCATTACCCCAACAACAAGAGGAGAAGAGCTGTATACTTGCAAGCACAGCAATTCCTTTCGCAAGCTACAACGCATTGTAGCCTATATGCTGCGCTTCTGCTACAAAAGGAACAGAGCTGCAACAACGACATTGCAGATGGATGAACTGCAGCGCGCACGCACTGTGATCCTGCGAAACATCCAACACGTTGAATTCGCACCTGATATTCGACAGCTACAACGCCACAACACAGTGGACAAAAAGAGCCCGATAACATCGCTCTCTCCCATTTTAGGAGACGATGAAATAATTCGGGTGGGTGGCAGATTGGAACAATCTGCACTTCCATACAACTCAAAGCATCAAATTTTGCTCCCATACAATGATCCAATTGTAAAGATGCTATTGCGAGAAATCCATGAAGACAACATGCATTGCGGCGCACAGGCACTACGAGGCACAGCCAGACAGGAGTATTGGATCATTAACGACAAAACCATGGCAAGAAGCATCATTCACAACTGTGTTCGTTGCAACAAGGCCAAACCCAAGTTAATGCACCAAATTATGGGCAATCTGCCAGCAGAACGAGTTACTGAAGCACGCCCATTCCTCAACTCTGGCGTAGACTATTGCGGACCCTTTTGGATTCATCACAAGGTCCGCGGGAAAAGACCTGACAAAGCATACATCGCTGTATTTTGTTGCTTTACCACTAAAGCGGTGCATCTGGAGTTGGTAAGTGATTTATCAACCGACGCATTTCTAGCAGCCCTTCGCCGTTTTCTGAGCCGCCGCGGAAACTGCGAGACGATCCACTGCGACAATGCTACCAATTTCATTGGGGCCAATAACCAACTGAAGGAATTGGAAGACACAATATTCACCGACAAGGCTCAAGATCGGATAACAAACCACTGCAGCAAGCGTCAAATTGCATTCAAGTTTATCCCTCCCAGAGCACCATCATTTGGCGGGCTATGGGAAGCGGCTGTAAAGTCCGCAAAACGATTACTGGTCACAACGACCACAACAGCATCTTTAACATTTGAGGAGCTAAATACGGTCATCACCGAGGTAGAAGCTATTCTTAACTCACGACCTATTACCCCAATATCGAATGATCCAACAGACACAACAGCCCTTACCCCAGGACATTTCCTGATTGGTGAACCTTTAAACGCGCCACCCGATCCTAATAGCAAGCATGACGAAAAGTCATTAGTGAAGCGCTGGGAACTGGTTTCCAGACTTAAACAAGGATTTTGGAGGCAATGGTCACAAGAATACCTACAAGAACTCCAAGTTCGGCATAAATGGAAAACAGCCTCACCAAACGTCAAGGAGGGGCTATTGGTCTTAATAAAGGAAGACAACCTACCGGTGATGAAGTGGCCGATGGGCCGTATTGTCAAAACATACCCTGGGCAAGACAATTACGTGCGAGTAGTAGACGTCAAAACAGCATCAGGCATCTACAAGCGCCCCATAAGTCGGCTAGCTCCATTGTTTCCAGAAGACGTAGCAGTCAAGCGCCCTGTCAGTTTGATCAAGGATACAACTGAGCCCGATGAACCACCAACTCAGAGAAAAAGGTTGTTATCCCCGTCCATAATATCAACAATGTTAGTGCTCCTACTCATGTTGCCTCTAGCACTATCCCAACCAATAACGGTGACTCAGTTTACCAACAAACCAGGGATATTCTACGAAAAACTGGGCACCACAAGAATGGCAGTATCTGAATGGACCATGGTCATCTACTATGACTTGGACCCATACTGGAGCGACATGAAAACTTTGTCGTCAGGTATAACCGAACTTGGCTACATGTGCCCTGACCTACAAAACAGTCAGGCATGCGAATCAATGCTTCAACACTTTCAGCATTTACGCAGTGAACTGCAGTCCGAAAGTTCAGTAATGAAGAATTCTCGATCGCGGAGATCACCGCTTGACATAGTGGGAAATCTAGCCAACAGTCTTTTCGGTGTACTGGATTCTAACTTTGCTCAAAAGATGTCGAGAACAATCGAGGAAGTGAAAACAAACGAACAATTCCTGCTGCAGCTCCTCCAAAACCAAACTTCGATTGTGGATTCCACAATAAATGTGGTCAGAAAGAGCAAAACTAACACTGATAAGCGCATTAAGTTACTGGAAAAGCAAATTGCGCTAGTCAATCAACAGAGAGGAAATTATACAGGCGGCCATCTAGTACAATCATTTCTGGTACTAATATCACAACTGACCCTGCTAGCAGCGGACATACAACGAATGCAGTCAGAAATCTTTGATGTACTAACGGGCATCCGTCATCGCACAATTAGCCCAATGTTAGTGTCTCCACAACAATTGACAGAGCAGCTTGACCAAATACGTGACCATTTGCCACCTGATCAAATGCTACCCGTTACCACTGCCAATGTAATTCAACTATACAGAATTATGAGAGCCGAAGGAGCCATCACTGACACACATGCCATCTTCAGAGTGACAATTCCACTAGCATCAACTGTTCAACTAGAAATCTTCAACATCGTGCCAATACCCATGTGGCACTCCAACAGCTGGAACCTTTTTGAACTAAAAACTCCAATAATAGCAGTCAACAATCACAGAGATCAGTTCATGGGGCTCACTCCAGATGATCTTCGACGCTGCCTCACCTTACCACATGACGAATACATTTGTTTTGACCAACAAGCTATTTTTAATGTCGACAATCGTTGTGAGTTCCAGTTATTCAACAACAAAACAAGTGCCCTGTGCCAGATCACGCACACAAAAACACATATAATATGGTCCAACACTCACCAGCCGAATACGTGGATCTTTGCAACACAATCAGCATTAGAACTTCAGGCTGTCTGTAGCGGAAATCCATCAACGATCCGACTTGAAGGAACTGGGCTCTTAACACTAGCTATTGGATGCACTGCTAGAAACTCTAAAATCAGCATAAGCACCTTTGGCACAACGATCACAGAAATAAAAACCACATACTCTCGGTTTGGTAACCTAAGTCAGCCTGTAAGATACGGCTCAGATCCAATATTGGAACCAAACGTCCGGCCAACAGAGCAAGGCTACTCGGAGCTTGACGACTTGCAACAAGACTTAGCGACAATCAAACTTCAGAAGCTACCACAACATGTCGACACCCTGCAGCACCATCATATAGCTGCTTATATTGCCTTAGCAATATCGATTCTGCTAATCCTCACCTACGCCGTCCGGAACAGGCACGCCATGTGGAACCCCGGACATCCCCAAGTACCACAGAGGAAAACTGCGATACATCCCCCCCCGACACCTCTTCCTCGCCGCTTTACACTGAACTTGAGCGATGGTTGATCACCGATTCAACGGCCGGGAGAATGTTAAGTCGCATCTTTATTAATTATAAGAAATGCATTTTTATTCATTTACCTATAAGCACACAAAACAAACAAAACACATTAAGGCAGGTCAAAACACACCGCGACTCCGCTTTCAGCTGAGTTAGCGATACTACACACACGTCAGTCGATGAGCCAATTCGTCAGTAAGTCAAACTTCTGCTGACAATGCAATTGGCACGCAGAGGGCATGCAACTAAGGAAGTTGCTGACCATTGCAATCACCTAATTTCTACACACGCCAGATCAACACTTTCACTAATCAATATGACCCATTGTTAGCATATAAATAGCCGTAAGTTTGCTCAATAAAATCAGTCTCAGTACTACCAAAGAACTGTACTCATTTCTTCCATCGCACCCAGCAGAGAATCTGTCGCTGTGTCTTCAGACTCTCAATTGTGCGCATCGAAGGATACCCTCTCCGCAGTCCAACTGGTTCAAGTGCTAGTTGCGACGATCAATTGCAAACAGTTTATGTACTGTATGCATCCCAGCTTACTACACAATACAAGAAAGTCAAGCCAGGCAGTTCATGTACTGTCTGCAGCACTTACACTACACACAAACAGCTATTTTATGGCAAAATTTGGAACCTTTTCTCGAAATGGTTTTTGCGAGACAGCCGTTCAAACTTAATTTTTCTTAAAATCGATGCAAAAAATAAGTAATTATAATTGGAAAAATGGAATGCAACAGCTGAAGCAGTTTGATTTTTTATTTTTGACTACGGACCAGATATCAATTAAAAAAAATAGAGGCAAGCTAACTTCGGCTCGACCGAAGTTTATATACCCTTGGAGCTTGATATGTGCCTGACAGTTTGTATGGCAGTTATACTATATAGTGGTCCGATTTCGAAAAATTTTGGTGAAATGATGTAAAATCATTGAAAACTTATTAATACGGGCGGTGGGAGCGATAACATTGAAAACAAAAAAGTTTTTCTCACTAAGACTTTTTTTCAGACCTAACTTTTGTATGGCAGCTATACTATATAGTTGTCCGATTTCGACAAGGCTTGGTGAAATTATGTGAAATCATTAAAAACTTATAAATACCAGCGTTGGGAGCGATACCATTAAAAACAAAAAAGTTTTTCTCACTAAAACTAGTTTTTCAACTGATCGTTCCTATGGCAGCTATATGCTATAGTCATCCGATCCGGCCGGTTCCGACAAATGTGCAGCGTATTTATACCAAAAGACTTCGTGCAAAGTTTGGTTAAGTTAGCTTTAAAACTGACGGAGGAGATAGCATAGAAACAGACGGACGGACAGACGGACGGACAGACGGACAGACGGACATGGCTATATCAACTCAGCTCGGCATGCTGATCAAGAATATATATACTTTATGTGGTCGGAGATGCTTCCTTCTATGCGTTACAAACATCCGGACAATTTTAATATACCCTCTCCAAGGGTATAAATATACAGAAGCTTTCATTCGTAAGCGTTTACATAATAACTGGAAAAAAATCCTAAATATATTGGGGTTTTTAACTTTTGGCTACTTTCAGTTGAGAGTACCCCTTAGTACCCTTCGCGACTCCCTTGCAACATGGCAAAATATTTTCTTTGAATATTGCACTATAGCTGTAGGTATGCGCTTTTGCGCGGTTTTGCTTTGAATTTTTATAAAATTGCATTTAAAATTATATTCCTATTTGAAATCAATCTTGTTCTGTTATACAACCACACTAGATGTATGCTTTTTTTTTTTCAACTTCGGAATATAACACACGCATTCTGTTATAAAACGCTTTGAAACGCAGCCAATTTGAATGTGTCAAAATGTGTAGCATACTCTTAGACGCACTGAAGGTAAAGTGTAATATATTAAAAAAATTAGATTTTTAATTAATTAAATTTTTATTTTAATTCAGTTGTTTTAAGTATTGAATTTAAAGAGGAGGTAAAATAGATAGAAAAAATGGTTACAGTAGTCATATTGACTGAAAATCCTCGACAGGGTGGGCAGTCAAAGTCAAAAACTTCTTGGGTCAATATCTCACAAATCATTAACGATATCAAGACACATTTATTTTTTTTTAGTTATGTGGTACTTATATATACTTCTATGCAAGAATTGGGTCAAATCCAATTACAATTTTTTTTTCTATAATTATTTAACGAAAAAGTTGAAATATTTTCCGACTTTGATTTGGATTATGAATATCATATAAAATTTTTTTGTTGCTTTTTAAATTATGTGACTTAAGTTCAATCTTTTAAGATCATTTTGCCGAAAATCGCAGCTTTCTAGCTAGCCTGGTGTAGAAATGCCAGAGTTTTGACCAAAAAATGAGATTTCTGGCCCACAGTGCACCGTAAAAAACATAAGCTTAGAAAATGTTGGCATAGCAAAACCTCTCAGTATGTTGGATGCTAGATGTATTCTGTGTTATTAGCCTAGAAGAAAACGTTTTATTCTGTGTATATGAAAAGACTCTTTTGCGCAATTAGAACCACTCTGCTCTCAGGGTTAAGAAAACGTTTCTTCCTCTAGATAGAAAAAATGTAAAATGTAAATGTTGGCTATACAGCTCCTAAAACGGGGCCAAGCCAAGCTTCTCACGATCTCTTGGCGTGTGTGCTTTAAATTTTTCGCACAAGAGAAAGGGACCTACAGTTTAACGCCGGATCCGAACGGCAAAGTTTGAGAATTTGCTTTTTCATGGCTAGTTACTTCTCAGCTGGCGCCAATAGCTGGTGAAGGTAACCGTATGTGTAAAAGCTATTTTCTAAAGAAAGAAAAAAACTTTTATTATTAGATGTTCCGAGGCGGGATCGAACCCACGACCTACCACCCAGCAGTCCAGCACACTAACCACTGGGCCACATACGGCCACAGATAGAAAAAATGTACTTTAACAAAAATATTGTTCTGTGAGATAAGAAAGCGTTTCTTTGTCCTCCCCAAATGGGAGGATCACATTTGTTAACATTCAAGAGGACCCACAGACCAACAGATGGCGCCACTACTTTTACCATTATGAGCTATTTAAGCCACTTTTACAATTTAGTTTAATACACAAATCTCGTTTTAGCTCGCTTTATTGGCGATAGGCGTGCTGCCAGTAAGAATGAGTGTAACATAAAGGCAAAGAGATGATTATATGGCAAGAGTATCGAACATAGATAGTTGTTAGTGATGTGCGAACCAGACAGCAAAACAGGATCCGTGATTGGAGCTGAATGAACTGGAACTGTGATTGAAACTGAGTAAACTAGGAACGAGACACCATTTGGTAAGCTAGCGCTGCGGCTGCGAACTTCTTTTAACTTGAATATAGTTCATTTCGGAGAATAATTGCTTAACCCATTTTACCTATTTAAAACACGTAACCATAAATATTTTATTCCGAAAGTCATGTAAAATTTTAAGAAAAAGTCAAAAATAGTACGCAATAATACAACCCGTGGACACAGTAGTACTAGGAGACATACACCTGTGAATGTGACTTTTCGAGTAATTGAACCATCCCACCTGGCTAAACTATCATAGGTAGATTTTTTTTGACTTCAGATTCGTGTTTACTGGGTCCTAAAAACCCAAGAAAAGTAGCTTTCACCTCTTATTAAAAAACTACAATGGGTTTTTCAATGATGTGAAATCCTAAGCCCGAAATTCTGATATGAAGTTTACCTTAAAACAAATTTTAGGATCCTTTATTTCTTTAAACTTCTTTTCTATAAAGCTAAAGCATTAACTAGAGTTTTCACAATGCGTAGTTCGACAATACAATTGCTTAATAAAGTTTCCCAGAAAGCTTTTGATTGTAGGAAAGACTTGGGAAGGTGTGGATTCTTTTTTTACAATTAAGTTCTATTTTGGTTTATCTTGTAATTTCTGACTTTGTCCTTAACAACCCAACTCAAATTCAAAGAACTTCATGGGGAAATGCAGGTCTACTAGATTATCATGTCTCATATGACGAATAGAATGAAGACAGCTCAAGTCCTTACCTCACAACAACAAAAAGCTGTCGTTAAAAGCTTAAATGTTTTGTAAAGGTTTCTCTAAAGTTGAAAAAGTAGCAACAACTTTAAACTTTAAAGTTTACAGCGCGATTTAAAGTTTTTAAACAAGGTTCAATTCCAGAAAAAGCTTTAAGAATACTAGCCTACACTTTGAAATATGAACAAGTTACCCTTAAAGCTCATTGCCGAAAAAGCTTTCGACTCAAATAGTCCTTTACAAATGAGGTACTAGCCTCAGCTTCGGTGTCTGAAAAAGTTTCTTTTAAAGCTCACCAAAAAGCGCCCTTTTGCTGTGATTAGCAAATGGCTTGAAACTTGACTGAAGCCATAGGAATAATGTGACCATAAAGTTCGGCAGGACACCATCAAACGAAAACTAGAACATAAATTATTGCAACAGAAATATCTCGTTAACAGAATCGTGCTTTACTTGTTGAAGCAAACTTCAAGAATATGTACAAAAAGCTTTTGTTTTGTAGAAAATAGTTGTAGAAAGGCAGGTGACCCCTTAAAAGCTGTTTGATAAACTTCAGGAAATTTTGCTTTATACTGCAAATCCAAACAAACTTATGATTTGTTTGCCTAACAAACAAGGTAAGCATGCGATAGCCAAAGTCATGAGTAATCTTTTAGAATACAGTTCTAAGGCCTTTGCAGTTTAATAGCAGAAAATATAAAAATCAAAGAGATGGTAAAAGAAGTGAGTTTTCCTCAAATAAGTGATTTCGGCGGCGGAGACCATCAAAGCCAGTTTAACTATTTAGTTTGTAGTAGCGCCCGTCTCTCAAGCAGAAAAATTTATTTTCACCTAAAAGCACGCAACAAACTCTTGAAGATTGCTCACCCTACAGTGACTTTGACCCCCAAGCAATCAGCTGGACCAGAGAAAAGAGAAAGCGCTCTCCAGGCCGAAATGTCATTGGTCGGAGGAAAGATGGCGCCACGAAGATCAGTTGTAGGTTTCTTTTGAGCTCATGTCGGTAGCTTCGTTCTTTCCAATTTTGCAAGTTGTCCAGTTCAGATCTAATCTGCTCCTCAATAATCAGTGTGTGAACCCAAAAAAAGAAAGTATTTTTACAAGTGGCGCATCCAGCAAGTAAAAGCTGCGGAGTGAATTAAACGAATTTAAATTCAACGAGCTGATCGAAACCAAAACCACTACAAGCAGAAAATTGGAAGCAAAAGAATTTTTTTTTCGCAAGGCCAAACGCTTTGGTGAGTTTAACCTCAACCCCAATATGTAGCTAGGAAAGCGATAGAAAAATTATTAGCTTCTTTTAACTAATTGAATTCATTAACCTGCTTGCAGGTTTGGCCTTAAATGTAATTGTATAATTGCATAAAGCTAATTTCGTTAGCCAAATATCTAAAATTTTCGCCGCCTGGCTGAACCCCCAAGTGAAGTCACCAACACACCCACACCTTTTACAAAGAGAGGATTATCAGCAATTCAGCGCATCATCCTATGTTCCAATTCCCCAAAGAAGAGAAGCACGCCCGCCTTAACTTAGCAGCAGCATTGGCAAATTAGTCTGTGTGAGACCTAAGGGCAGCTTAAACGCTTAAGCTCGGCTTGTAAACGCGAATTCGGAGTGGAGTCCATGTGTGTGTGAAAATGCAAAGGAAAATTTTGAAAACCTATTAGCATCGTCATCTACATCGAAATCAGACTATTTTCCATTTTTTTTGTGTCCTGTTGAAGAGTGAAAAACATTTGAATAATGGCAGACAACCTAACCTAAATCGAGAAGGAGAAACCTAAAAGGAGAAAATTATGTAACAGCCGTTTCTATTGAAAGAAAATTTTTTTTGTAATGTTAATGAATATTTTTTTTGCAATTCCCTTTCCCAGAAGAAAATATTGAAGTGGCCCAAGCAAATGAAAAATTAAGTTTATGTAGTTTTATTAGAGAAAAAAAAAAAAAAAATAGTTAAATAATGAAATACAAAAGTTTTGAGAGAAATATGAAGGTTTTTGATACCGATCTGCATTCGATAGCCCAGATGACAAAGTTTGTTGGTGCAACCAATTAAAGTAATTTTTAATTCCCTTTTGTTTGTGCACACGTTTCCGCAAAATAATTTTTTTCGCCACAGTGATATCAAAAAGTTTGCAGACCACCCGGAAGCGCTTTCGACGTGGGATTGTTACTGGTGAGTGATCCGTTCTTATTACAATTATTTATTGCCCGATGAAAATTTTATTTTGTGGTTGTGTCGCCCAGTTTTTATAAATTTTTTATTTTTTTTACCTCGGCTATGATGAGAATCTAATCCCCAAGTGGCAATTCACTTTTATTCACCACTGTGTTTGGATGCCCAAATATTTAGTCTGATCTCTGAGCCCTGATAATGATCATTAACTATTTGCCAAACCTTTCTTTTTGATAACGATCATTAGCTATTTGCAAAACCTTTATTTTCGATAATGATCATTACCTCTGGCAATACCGTAATATAAATAGTTTTGTTTTACATTATTGCTTTGCATTTCTTTGTTGAGTCACCTGCCATCGTAGCAGCAGAAACCTGGATGATCATTGTGATGATCGTAATTATTTAAATTCAATTTAAATACCAATGATTGGTCTCATCAGAATATTGATTCTGTTTTGCATTGTTTATTGGCTCACTTCACTAGTTTCTTGCCCATAAATATTTCTAAATTTACATCTTAAAGTTACCTTTGTTTAGTTTGTTAAAATCCTAGCTGTAATTAATTATATTAAATTCTCTTTATTTTGCCAATTATGAATTACCCCACCAATGAAGAATTATTTTAGGAATAAACTTGTTAAAATGAACCTTTGCTAATTTTTTACATTTTGGGGGACCATGTGGCGTGGACGTGAAGAAGAGTAGCCAAGCTTGGACTGTCTTGGGATCACCAATATGACGTTTTCATATGAGGAAGGCGGTGATCATGGATGGGTGGGCTTCTCGTTGCCGCAGCGACACCTTGCGCAACTGCTGTCCAAAGAGAGATCGTGTTCTATGTTCATTTGATGGTCCTGTGCAAACCCCTATCAGTGTTGTTACCCCTTTGTGTCCTACCTTAAATTGAAACTGAGTATGCACGCGATACTCTAATAACTAATATGTATTAACAGCGAGCTATTCGTAGACGGTACCCTACCTTCTCCCACTCCCACTCTATCGACTCAATATCGGCCGGATACAAGCGCGTGCCCCGTCATTCTACGATTTTTAACATCTGCTCGTTTACTAGTGCCAGGTTAACTGCTACAAGTTTAATACACAGATTGGCTTTAAGTATAGTTTATGGGGCGGCGTGCTGCCGGTAAGAATGGCTGTAACACAATGGCAGAGATATAAGTGTGTGTAAGAATTTATATAAGTTATGCTTATCGATAAATCTTAGTGATGTGTGAACTATTTAGAGGAAGTGGATTGGCGATAGAAGCTGGATGAACTGGGACCGCCACATATATAATAAATATTCTGCTTAATTGACTTGAAGTTAGGCTTTTTCTCTGGCAAATATTTCAGGAGAATGCTTACTGATCTGCTGTCTTTCTGGACGTTCCTGATTTGAATGCTCAAGATCCTCCTTCAAACTAAGCAATTTTCTTTGCTCAAGTGAACATAACCCAGGCTTCTGCTTTAAATTCAACAAAAAATCTTTTAAAACAAGCTTAGGATGTACGATAATTGTGTTGTGGAATTGACTAAGACCCCCATAAAATTTGCAAAAGCAAATGCAAGCGAAATGGGTAATGTTGTGCTATTAACATCAGAGAGCAAAAAAAATGGAGCAACATTCTCTGAAGAGCTCTGAATTCAAGATTAAACTCATTAATATCTCCGGGACATTCCATTTTTTTGTGGGCACCACCAAAAACTTATCTAGTGAGAGCAATTAGCATAGCATTAAAAACCAAAAGCAAACTAACAAGAAACCAGAATTGAAGTGGAATTCAAAAATGAAGAAAAATTAACATTCGAGCTGGGGAGGTAAGTGCCATGCTGCCTCTCTTTCGTTTCCGTTTATTGCAGAGGTCCTGTCGCAGCGTCGCATAATGAATTACAAGTGTCCATCTTCATAAAACAAGGCAACGGAAGGTGCTGTCAAAAGGACAAGCGCTAGCTCCATCTCGCTCTTGCGTATTTTTGGCTTTTCTTATTAGTTTCGTTTAATTTGGTCATAAATTACATTTTTTGTTGCCTCCCTTCTTCTCATCTACTTAATACTTTTTAATGATTTTCTGTTTTTTTTTTTGCCTGCGACTAAACTTTGCTTGGACAGGGGCTATATATCATTATGAGAAGCGTCAGAGCGTGGAAATGCATTTGGCCAAAGAGAAAAAAAAAGTGCGAGAGGGAAAGTTAAAGCCAATTAAACGGAGCAACTGGCAAGGACAAAGCAAATCAGGCGAGTGGACCTGACAAATCTTATTTTTTTTTCACAGGGACAAACAAATTTGTGGTTATAAATATAAATTACCAAGGCTAATTAGACAGAGACCTTGGGCGCACGCATGGAACCAAACTCAAAAACCAGGATTAATGGCTGCTCCACACTGCATTTGACTTTAAGAGCCGTCTCGACAGCATAAATCAATTTTAATTGCTCGGGAAATGTGCAAAGTGTGCACAATAAAACAGGAAGAGCCATACTGAACAGGAAAAAAGCCGCAGACAGACAGCCCGATCGATAACTTGACCGTCCAGTTAGCCATTTATCCGCGTGCGGCACCATAGTTCAAGAATTAATGAGCCTGAAATTCAATTGCCAAATTCAATCAACACGCGACGCGGACAGTTGCCATTTGTCATAAATTATGCAGCATTTTTGCACCAAAAATAGTTTAAAGTTGCTAAGGAACCCTTTTTTAGTCATTTAAATTTCGATTTAACGAGTTCAAAGTTCAAAGGGATCAAATGGTTATTATACTTTTAATTAGTCGCTGCTGTTGCTGCCATATTGACTGCCCACAATTAACAATGACAAAATTATGAAAGTGGAAAATTTACAAAACAAAAATCCAATTACAATATAATAACTTATTTAATTAAATTTTGTTGCCGCATCAAATCCAAGCGACAGGAACTGTGCACTAGCAGAAATCAAACGAACGAAAACGAATATTTGAGTACGATATATTGCATTTGCTTACTTAAGTTTTGATTCTATCACTCAGAGATCTAATAACGGAACAAAAACATTTCCACTTCAGTTGGAAATAAGAAAATAAAACAAGTAAGAGTGTTGCGGTCGAGTGCCCTGACAGCAAAATACCCCGTACCAAGTACTGTGGTTCCGATGGCTTTGAATTCCTTTAATTTTAAAAATTAATTAAATAAATGAGCAGGTGCATATCTTCGGTGTTTTTGCTCGGATCTTATTGTGGTATAAAGAATAGATAGATATTGGTTCTGCCTTAATTAATATTAATATATATTGTAGCTCTGACAGTTTTTCGCAGTTAGAAGAGGAAGGACGCAGATCCCACCAAAATCCTACCCAGATACTTCCCAGAACCCACCCAGATCTTGCTCAGATTCCTCTCATATAACTCTCAGATCCCACACAGAACCCACCCAGATTACACATAGATCTCATTCAGATCCCACCCCGATCCTACCCAGATCCCCCCAGAACCCACCTAAATACCACAATGGTCATACCCAGATTTCTCTCAGTTACTACAGAGAACCAACCCAGATCCAACCAAAATCCTACTGAGATCCCTCCCAGAGCCCACCTAGATCCCATTAAGGTCAAACCCAGATTCCACCCAGATCCCGCTCAGATCCCTCTCAGATCCCATCCAAATCAGGCCAAGAACCCACCCAGATTCCACTTAGATTCCATTCAGATACCAACCAGATCCCACACATGTTCGACTAAAATCTCACCTATATCCCTCCTTAATACTATCCAGATTTCCGCCAGATGCAGCGTCTACGTAACGATTAAGTTATTAAAGGCTGCCTGTAAGAATGAGTGTATCACAAAACCGGAGAACAAAGTGTGTGCAAGATAAATGAAAGGGCGGGAGTATTGAGCTTCGATAGTTTCTTAGTGAGATGTAAACTAGTTAGGTGAACAAGATCAGTGATTGGAGCTGGATGGAACTAAGATTGGAACCGCCACAGCTCTGTGTCAGGTAACTTTCTTTTGGTCATAACTTAGGTACAGTTCAGCCGATCTTAATTATTCCTTATAATTGTCAAATTGATTAATAATCTTGATTACTGAACCAAACCGTCTAGCTACAAAGCTGTGGGATACTAACTCTAGGTCACCTGTCTTCAACAACTCAACTGGAAGCTCATCTACGTTAGCTGATTTATTCTTCTTTAGTCTTTTTTTGGTAAATCAGACTTCGTAATGGTCCGCTGGGCCTATATACAAGGCATTCATCGCATATCCAGTAATACTGCTGGCTAACGTGAGCGGCAAACACCTTCTTATAGGGAAAAATATATAGGGTTGGTGCAACAGCATTGCGAACAAGGCTACAAACCTCTAAAATTTTGCAGAAGGTTCGGTTCAGGGGTTCGAACTCGTTGTAAAGTTTAAGGTTCGGTTTGCGGACCGGTTCACGGAACCCCTGATCCCTAGGTTTTGGTTCAAACCTCGGTTCGCTTGAATATAGAAGAATAGTTTCGATTTATAAACACTTATTATTTAAAATAATATTCTTCGAGCTGTTCTTCTATAGTAGCTCTTAGGTTGGTGTTTCCTGAGGACCCCTTTCATCCTACAGTTGAACTTACTATCGATTTGCCTTCTTGTGTGTGCTCTGCTTCTGGGAATTCGACGGCTAAAACACGCTGTTTTCAAAAAGCAGATTTTTTGAAACTCAGTGATTTAATTTTTGAAACCGATTGGTCTCAATTGTACAATTGTACAGATATTGATGTCGCCATAAAACTTTTTTATGAAACCTTGTATTCGCTTTTTGATGTCTGTGTTCCACTTGAGCTCCCCCGCTGTCCTAATAGGCAGCCTTGGTTCACAAGAGAACTAATTACTTTAAAAAACAAGAAGTCAAGATATTTCAAAAAGTATAAGATTTCGAAAAAATCATCTGATTTCTCTCGATATGTGGATGTGCGTTCTAGATTTAATGTGCTTAATGCACAGTGTTACAAAGACTATCTTAACCGATGCAGGCTGCAATTCTCACAAAATCCTAAGCAGTTTTATTCCTTTGTTAACTCTAAACGCAAATCTTCCACTATCCCCTCATCTGTGCGCTACGGTAATGTGAAAGCGAACACTGATCAGGCCATAGCCGATTTGTTTGCGCAGTTTTTTACGTCAACCTACTCGTCCACTAGCTTTCCTGCGAATCAACCATACCCTTATCGGCTAAATAAATCTAATTGTATTTTTAGCCCTGTGATAACTGAAAGCTCTCTTCTTTGTGATCTTAACTCTGTAAACCCTGTCTATGCACCGGGACCCGACGGAGTACCTGGTTGTGTACTTAGGTTTTGCGCTGATGCACTTTGTAAGCCTATTCATAAATTATTTGAATTGTCTTTGCAATCATCCACTTTCCCTATGTTATGGAAGGAATCTTTTATCATTCCTCTCCATAAAAAAGGAAATAAGTCTGATGTTGAGAATTATAGAGGTATTTCAAAGTTGTCTGCAATTCCGAAAGCTTTTGAGAGAATTATGACATCTCAATTGCAGCATTTATGCAGTTCCATTATTTCACCCTATCAACACGGCTTTGTAAAGCGTCGATCCACTACAACTAACTTATTAGAGCTTACATCATTAGTGATCAAAGGATTCTTATGTAATATGCAAACTGACGTGATTTATACTGATTTTAGTAAGGCTTTTGATTCTGTCAATCACTGCTTGCTGCTTCTCAAACTGAGTTTAATTGGTTTTCCAACCAACCTTCTTATTTGGATCTCTGATTACCTTAGTTCTAGAACACAAAAAGTTCTTTTTAGTAATTCATATTCCAAACCAATCCAGGTTACCTCTGGTGTACCCCAAGGTAGTCACTTGGGTCCATTGCTTTTTACACTCTTCATAAATGATCTTCCGTCAGTCTTGACTCACTCTCGTGTGCTTATGTACGCCGACGATGTGAAACTATGTTTAACATATAATGATTTGGTCTCCCGCTTTAATTTGCAAGCTGACTTGGATGCATTTCATTCTTGGTGTAAAGATAACCTACTAAACCTTAACAGTTCCAAGTGTAAGGTTATGACATTTTATAGAACCACACCACAACTCTTTTCTTATATGATTAATAATGTCCCACTAGAGTGTTTGAATGATACAGTCAATCAGGTAAATGATCTTGGGGTTATTCTAGATTACCGACTGAAATTTGACTCTCATATAACGGCTACTGTTTGTAAGGTCAGGAGTATTCTTGGGTTTACTAAGCGCTGGTCGAAGAAATTTGATGATCCATATACGACGAAAACTTTGTACATTTCTCTTGTACGTCCTATACTCGAGTACGGATCTTGTGTGTGGTCTCCGCAATATTCGACCCATCAAGACAGAATTGAATCTGTGCAAAAGCAGTTTTTATTGTTTGCTCTTCGTGGTTTAAACTGGAATCCTGAGGTCCGTTTACCGTCATACTCTAGTAGGCTACTTTTGATTAACGTGCCCTCCCTCATTAACCGTAGAGTTATGCTTGGTGTAATTTTTATACATAGATTGATTAATGGTGAAATCGACTCTTCTGAGTTGGTTGGTCAAATTAACCTCAACGTTCCTATTAGACCGACTCGCAATTTTATACCCCTATCACTAAATCGTCGTACCACTAACTATGCTTTGCATGAACCTTTTCGTGTTCTCTGTGCTGATTACAATAAACTTTACCGAGTAATCAACTCGGAAGCTTCTCTTCCTGCTTTAAAAACTACTATTTTAACATATTTAGCCCGTAGTTGACATTTCTTTATGTTTTTCCTTCGCGATTCGTCTCATACGTTTGTGTCTCCGCCTCTCGATCGGTTCGGCTACTATTTTGGGCTACTATTTTGCCTGCGGTTCGCGCGTAACAGGCCCTGGCTTGGTGTCGCATGGGCCACTTGAACGTACTGCGCATTGTACGTCAACGTCCAGACAAAAAGAAAGTGTTGAAACGGTACAACTACCGAACCTAATTTTTCGAAAAAGTGGTCCGGTTCGGGTTCAAGTTCGAGGAGTCAAAAATATTAGGGGTTTGGTTTATGGTCCGCTTCGTCGGACCCCAAAAACCCAAACCGAACTGGTTCTAAGGGGTTCGGTTCAGGAGTGGTTTGCAGCCTTGATTGCGAATGCATCGCTCTGTTACCGAGGGTCACCAACAAGTAAGGGGGAGTCGACTTGAGACCCAGTAATCCAGTATCCCACTTTGAACCGGTTAGCAAGTTGAACTATTTTCTCCAAGTGCATCAAAATCCTTTGCAAGTGTCGTTTAAAGATGAAAAGAACGTTTTTACAAATAATTAAAATTTATAATTGTTTTTACACTTCTCTCTTTTTTCGGGATTTTAAACTTATTATGGTTCAACTTGGGCCAAAACAGACAGCACACCATATAAACTACGAAAGTAATTTCTGTATGCATTTTACAGTAAATATTTCCAGGCTAAAATATGTGAACCTGCATGCGTGGGAAGAGCCACATTGAGGGCTGACCCAAACGCCTCCTGTGCGCTCGTAACATTTCGCGCTTGTTCAACAAATTTAAAATAAAACGCACATGCCAGAGCATGCAAGTTTTAATTAAGTTAAGCGGCTGTGTTTAGTTTTGGAGGGTCTGAGTTGATTATGTGCAGCAGCTAGTCCACACCCACTGGCCGAAAAACATGCGTACTGCTTATTACAGGGCAATGAGAATTTATGGCTGCAGACAGGATGACACGTAGACTCTAATCAGCGATTATGCACACCAGCACAGCCATAGTTTAAATTTGCCTTCACATTTATTGTTTTGTTTTATGCAACAATATTTTGTCAAGAAAAGCAACGACAGAGCAGACTGATTTAATTAGAATGCTTGCACAACAAATAACAGAAATATTTACTTGCCAACTCAAAGACAAAAGAAGGGACACAACCCAGCACAAGCTAAAATTCTACACTGGCAGAAACAAGAAGAGTTAAAAGTAAATTTGTAAAGAATTTTACATGCTGTGCGTGGGGCTTTTCCTTCAAGTGTAGCAGAGCTGTTTTAATGAGTTGGCAATTAGCATATCACACACACATAAAGAGGTACAGAGAGAGAGAGAGAGAGTGGAGGGTAAAGGGTAGCTTTATTTTATTTCACACAAATATTTTGCCCTGCTTGATTGTTTGTCTGTTTACGGCACTCGTTTAAACTTGCATATATTTAAAAGTTTTGACAGCAACAAGCTGCAACTAGCAGCAGCAGCGCTGCATTGCCTGTCAAATCACATACAACAAAAATAGAAAACTTTAAAATTTCAACGCTCAAAAGTATGCTACATAAAAAGCAACCAAGCAGCAACTTTTGTTTGTGTGTGTTTTATGTTCAAGCGTCTTAACCTCAAAACTTTTGCACTTGTAAATGCATGTGCCAACGTTTTATGCAAAAATTTGTTATTGTTTACACGCACACACACACACAGAAAGCGCCTGGTGCACTCGACATGCTTAAAAACAGTAAACAAAACTTAAAAATTTCAACTAGCCCCGGAGAGTCAGGCTATTTTGGGGATGTTTATTAGAAAAGTTTTGGCACAACCCCCCCGTTTGGAAAAGGTCACCGAAATTGCAACCTGCAATCAATATATTGACCAGCACATTTGTCTAACCCCAAAACTGTTTCGGCTTTGATTATCTCAAGTGTCAATTTGTTCAATAAGGTCATGAATTTGCGTTTAACTAATTAATAGTCTTTGGCAATGTCAAAGTCAGGTGTGTGTGTGCTACCGCAAAATAGGCTTAGCTGCTTTGTGTGTGTGTGTGTTAAAGTTGAGCTACATTCGCTTGTCACATTTGTCTGTCTTTCTCTGTGTGGGTGGTAGCATTTTAATTAGAGCACGACGGTAAAAGTCGACAATGAGCGCCTCAAGCGACTGCCAAAACTTTCACGTATTTCCTATGACAAGTTTATACCCAAAGATTATACACGATTTCAACATTGTGCAGAATTTCTAAAAAATTTCCCAATTTTGGTAACATCTAAGATTCCACATCATAAGTTAAAATGCCTATTAAGCATGTGCTATGAACTTCAGTGACTATGTAGGAACGAATGTGGAGTAAAGATTGTGCATATTTTGCCATTGACTCGACGAACTTTTTCCGTTGAATATAAAGCGGTTTCCCAGTATCGATAAGCAAGTTTGTTTAAGCTGGGTTGAGGTAGCCTCGCGTTGAGGGCTTTGCTAGTCTTTGTTTGAGATTGAGAACTTGTGAGTAGAATACTCAGGCTGAAATCAAACAAAGAGCGTTTTGAGTTAGAGTAGATTTCCTGTGATTGCTTATGAAGACGTACTTTTATTGGTAGGAACGATCGTCAGGCTACCTGCGTATGCCTCTTTCTCGAGGTATCTATTTCAGCACCGAACTTTACAGGTAGTTGTTCAGGTAGTACTGAAATCTGTCATAAATTGGATTCCTACTTGTCAGATCTGAATCAGAACTGATAAATCCAGTACTAAGAACAGATCACGATCACGATCTATGTATTGATAACGCACATCTTACTACAACATTACGGACTCTGATCGCTATTCCAGATCCTTGACCTGTCCTACTTAATGCATAAAGCTTCTTAGTGAGGCTTCCATGAGGTTAAGGTTACAGTTGCTTGTACATTCAAGACTTAAGACATGGTTAATGACTAGCTTGTACCCCACTAGCCACTTCTCTCTAAAACTAGATACAAATTTTGCAATAATCACGTTTGGGGACTTGTTTCTATATAATTTGAAAAATACTTCAATCTAAGCAATGCTTAAACCCTAGAAAAATTCTACTAATCATTTTAAATTGTTCCTTCAGGTAAACTGAGGAGTTAGAAGCAAAACAAGGGCTATCCTGCCGTGTTCAACAGTTGGACTCTATGGTGGAATTAATAAGGTGAAGCCGAGCGAGACTGCGCTCTTTCTGTTAGTAGGGCCAAAGGGGCCAGTGCGTTGTAATTGCTAGAAGCGAGATTATCAAATGTTAACCGGCTTCATCTTGTTTATTCCACTCTACCAAAAATACATCAACTTATGCATCGCATAAACCCCCAAGTGTCATCCTGAAGCATAAATATGCACACACACACACTACCCGGTCGCATGTTGTCTTAAACAACTTGGAATTTAATTAAAACTTTAAAGCATACCATTTTGGGCGTCAAAGATAATAAATTTATGTAAATTATGACACACTTGGTAATTAAAAGTTATATTCAGCCAGCATTTCACTGTAAGTACAACTTCTTATCGTCAGCTTAAGGGCAAAGGACGTACAAATATTTGAGTGGAAATCAAGGGGATTGAATAGAATAAGAATTTCTATTATTATTTATACTGACGTGCTCTCTCTTTCTCTCTCTTTCCCTTTCTTTATCTGTTTTGGTTTCCGTTTGCTATTTATCGCATCATCAAACATTTTGATGTTGATTTATGGAAAATATATTTTTCTGCAACAAGAACAGCAAGAGAAATGAGGTAACACCCAAAAATAAACAGACAAAACATTTCTTCAAGTTTTGGGAATTGTCCCGTCCCAATCATCATCATCAACATGGTTCAATACTCTCTTTGGTGGTTTTTTTTTTTTTTCTTCTTTCTTTGGTTTATAATTTATTTTCATTGCATTTTCGCTCACTTGCCTTTTGGGATTGAAATTTGATTTTTATTTGACATGTTGACAGCTTTTTGCTTGGGAGAATTGGCCAGCGCAGAGCTGCCAGTTGAAAAGTTTGCTCATTAAGCTTAGCAAAAAAAAAAAAAAAAAATAGACGGAATAAAAGCAAAACTTTATGGGGCCAGGAAAACTAATTAATATGTTGAGCATAAAATCCAGTTGGAGGTTTGGAGGTAAGAAGCTTGCATTACACATTATTTCTGCATTAATTATGCGAAAAGTTCAAGTCTGGATTTTTTGTTCATTATACAGTGGAGGGGCTCAGGGCCCCTCTGCGAGTGTGTGTGGGTGTAAGCATTATTCGATTTTATTAATTAAAATGTGTTTTGTTTATCGACGCGTCGAGGCGTGTGTGAGAAGGGGGTTGAGGCGAGTGTAAATTCACGCCTGAATACTCTAAGCCAGAACTTAATATTTAATGAGTTGTGCCACCAAAAATTCCAAACCAAACCGCCCCACGAGAATATTTATCACTCTCCATATATTTCTCTCGCCCTTTCTTGGTGGTTTCCCGTTTTGCAGTTTTCCGTGCTTACACGGATCATTGAGCAACGCGAATGCGGAAAACGCGCCAGAGTTTCTGCCACACTCGAATGGGGTTTCATATGGATGGCTGTTTGCAGTTGCTGCAATGGCTTCCAAGTGCAACCTCATAATTAAGTTATGCTCTGGAGCTTAGAAAAAAAAAAACAGTAATGTTAAGTGCCAACTTTGATTGAGGTTCGATTTTTCATGCTAAGAAGCCTGGCAATGATTGCCTTTGTTTCAAATGAAGTTGAGTAGCAAGAGATTTATTATCATTCAGCCAATTTAATAAGCTAGATTTTTCTTTACAAAAGAGAAGATGGTTTCAAAATCCTTTCTAAACAGAGATACAAGGATATCCATTGAATGATTTTGGTTGCGTAAAAAGGATTTTAAAAATATACATTTAATGTAATATTGATTTTAGATTTTCATCCAATGGAGCTGAATATCATCCAAAGGATATGAAAATTGGATATTTTTAACTATTAATTCTAAATGAATCTTAATGAATATTTTTTATGCTATCATCAGTAAGATTTTGTTGAACACTTCAGCCTTAAAAGCCTTTCTGAGTTTGTCATAAAAGTCCCTTCATTTGAAAACTCATTCAGCTATAGGAAGTTAGTAAGTTTTAAAGTAATTGCAAGCCAAAGTTGAAATGACTTTGAAATTCCAAAGTCTTTGTTCATTCACACTTTTCGACATATGAAACCTAATATTCTAGTAGGCCTGCATTTCCCTATAAAATTCTTTAAATTTGACAAGCTATTCAAATTGAAAACATAACAAAAAGCAGGACTACAAGACTATTAAGTCTCATGTGTCGAAAAGTGTAAAGAAAGACTCACTTAAGGAATCTTTGTCTGTGGCACTTATTTATTAGTCTTTAAATCAATGGTGGGCACGTCTTTGTTCTCATTTGCTTTCAATTGCTTCGCTGAGAGTAACTTTTCGGCATTTGGCGTCTTAAAGTCGCACAAGCAGTTGCTTGAAACAAACAAAAAAACAAAATATATGCAATTTGCGGTTCACTGCGCCAGCTTTGCTGATAGGAATAGATGTGTCTGTTGTTGTTGTTGTGGTTGTCAACATATTTTTAAACCCATTATTTCGCGTCGTTCATTGACCAAGAGCAAGCATATTTTCTGTACAGCTATTTGAATGGTTAACTCCTAGTTGTAAGCATTTTAGTCCAGAATTTCAACCGATTCCAGTTAATTCTCGATTTGCTTATTATCGCAGTCCTATTCTTCTTTTACCGATAGGGAAATTTTTTCATTATCCGGCTCGACGGACCAAAATATTGATAAAATATATACACTAGGGGGGGTCGATTTGTATGGGCCGAAAAAAACGTACCAAGCGTATAGCAATAACGAAATCTACGGTCAATTCTAAGAAAATTTCACCAAGAAACCATGGGTCTAAAATGAATTCCTAGTCCGCGCAAATCGACTTCAAATATTTATGTTACTTTTTCCCAAAAATCAAGCTAGAAAGTCGCTGAACACCTACTATAACATGTTCTGTATACCCCAGAGCTTGCTTTTATCTGAAAAATTTAATATAGAAGCCACACAAAGTGATACAGGTGTCAAAAAGTGAGCCCAGTGCTGCCCATCAACGTTGAAGCGGTGCTATCTATCAAAATTTTTTGTTTTACGTATAACTCCGCTATCGATCATCCGGTCTTCATAGTTCCTTTGGCGAATCGATAAATAATCATGATTATAAAATATCTCTAGAAGGTACAAACCATCTATCTCAAAAACTGTGGGAGATATGAGTTTTTTTCTGAATTGCGGGGGCGGAAGGGGGCGTGGCAACCTGTGACATAAAAATTTAACTGCCGGCAACTACAAGAAGTATTTGTCCCATACAAGTCAAACCTCTATCTCTTACCATGTCAGAGATCTGTACTTTTGCAGGTTTATGGACATACACACTACGTTTATGCTATGCTCATTTTGCAAAATCATTTCATGAAATGCTTCCGAAAGTGGGTGCATAAACACCATTTCATGATTTCGATTACACACGAAAGTTGACTAAACTCTGGAGCAATACTATAGCCGCACCTTGTTTTTTCAGTGTACGCATAGAAAGAGTAGAGGTAGAAAAACTTTGCGATTACCGTTTGAAAGAGCGCTAAAAATAAAAGAAAAAAAATGACAAACATCAACACTCTCAGTGCAAAAATTAACTGTTATGTTTCATTTTCTTTTTTTGAGTGGTGCACTATTATAGCCGCACCATTTAATTTCTTAGTCTGTGTTTGCTGGTTGGTGTTGCTGGTGTTTGCACTTGGTTGAGTTACTTTTTGTAATAAATTTGTAAATATGCCAAGTGGGCCAGTGCTGTCAGATGTTGAAAAGGGCCAAATTCTAGCGCTCAAAAGTGAAAATTGCTCATTCTGTGAAATTGTCGGAAAAATTGGAAGCTCCGACAAAGTGAAAGCGAAATTTTTGTAAAAACCGAAATGAATATGGAAAATAAGAGACGGAGGACGTACGCCGAAGATAAATCAGAGTGACCAGCGCCGATTAGTGAGCGCTGCAAGTAATTCATTTAAGAACGCTAATGGATTAGCAACTGAATGTGGCCTAAAAGTGAATCGCTGGACCATTGCATGGACTTTAAAGGAATCTGAAAACATAGTGCGACAAAAATTGAAGGTGACAGAAAGATTGCCAGACCGCCAAAAAAAACATCGAATGAAATTCGCCAGAATTAACATGGGAACTAACTGGCAGAAATAATAAGACTTTATAGAGCAATGCAAATATTAATTTATCTTTCTAGATCATTTTCTCGGATGAGGAAAAGTTTAATTTGGACGGTCCTGATGTGTTTTCGCACTATTGGATGGATTTGAGGCAGGATACCCGGTACTTTTCTAAGACAAATTTTGGAGGAGGATCATTAATGATTTGGGCTGCGTTCTGCGAGTGTGGATGCTTGGAGCTGGCATTTCCAAGCACTTGTATGAACTCCAGAGAGTACATGGACATTCATCCATTGAATTTATTTGCATTTCTTAGCGGTTGAAGGGGGTAAAAGTTCATTTTCCAACAGGACAACGCATCAATGCACGCAACACAAGGCAATAATGTTCGGTTTTTGAAGTGGCCCGCGTGCTTCCCGGACATGAATCCGATGGAAAACCTGTGGGCGTTGCTAGTCCGAAGTATTTATGCTCAAAACCCCGAGTACCATAGTACTAAGGGGTTCAAATTGTCAATTATTAAAGCATGGAAAGAACTGTCCCTTAGTGATTTAAAAACCTCGTAAACAGTAAACCGAACAGGATCTATGAGATAATTAGTGCTAAAGAAGGTTACACTCATTATTAAAGTGAATAAAAATATATTAATTTGTTAACATTTTTCTATAAATTATTTAATTTAGTGAAGTGCGGCTATAATAGTGCACCACTTAAAAAACAAAAATGAAACATAACGGTTAATTTTTGCACTGAGATTGTTGATGTTTGTCATTTTTTTTCTCTTATTTTTAACGCTCTTTCAAACGGTAATCGCAAAGATTTCTACCTCTACTCTTTCTATGCGTACTCTGAAAAAACAAGGTGCGGCTATAGTATTGCTCCAGAGTTTATGAATTCAACGTCAATTCATGAAATGCCGGAGCGCAGGAAACTTAACGTTGAGTTGGGTTGCCAGATCTTTTATTCTTCTTATATGTGTGCTGGCCATTTTGTGAATTTACAAATGCTGCATAAACACGAACAAATTTGATTTTGCAAATTGAAGAAATCGTGAAATTCATAGCATAAACGTAGTAAAAGAAGGACATGGCTATCTCCTGTAGTTTTTTTTTTTAACTTATGACTTTGCCTAAGCTCCTTAACAAAAAGGTAAGTTTTATTCGAAATTTGTTTGCCGGAAAATGTGCCTGACAATACAGGCCGAGATAGCGGCCAAATTTTTTGATCAAAAAGTTGTCCCTGACAGCAACAAATTAAATTTTTTAGTGAATTTTATTTAGAATGCACTATTTAAGTTTTTCTAAGTGAAAACAACGATCAAATTTGTCACTGAAGAAGATGATATAATAAATGAGTCATTGGGGTTGTCAACGAGCAACTATGGAGAATCAAATTGATTCAGTTAATCGTTGAAAGATGGTACAAAGAAAAGCAAATCAAGTTCTCAGGTGGAACCGAGCCGGGTTATCCTTTCTACACATTGCTTCTCTAGTGTTGCAGATAATTTGGTAGCTAGTAGGAAAATATTTCTGCTTGAGATGTCTTTTGCCAGGACTGTCAAGTAGCTGCTTAGCATTCCGTCAATCGGTTATTCGGGGGATCAATGTTTTCACATTCATTCAATGGCTTAATCACTGTCGGCTATTTCCTCAGTGAGAATAACCAAATCTCCCTTTGATTCCATATTTTTGAGCAATTGTTATTATATTTAGTTGCCAAACAAAATCCTGCTGATTTCTGCAGGTATTTTAGTGCAAACGATTTGTTTTGCTAGTATCTACCGGAAATCCATCTTTTTGTTAGGTCGAAAAGTCCCAAGCTAAAAAAATGTAATACCAGAGATAGTCATGTCCGTCTGTCTGTCCAAATACCTGCAAAGTACAGATCTCTGACATGGTAAGAGATAGAGGTTTGACTTGTATGGGACAAATACTTCTTGTAGTTGCCGGCAGTTAAATGTTTATGTCATAGGTTGCCACGCCCCCTTCCGCCCCCGCAATTCATATCTCCCACAGTTTTTGAGATAGATGGTTTGTACCTTCTAGAGATATTTTATAATCATGATTATTTATCGATTCGCCAAAGGAACTATGAAGATCGGATGAACGATAGCGGAGTTATACGTAAAACAAAAAATTTTGATAGATAGCACCGCTTCAACGTTGATGGGCAGCACTGGGCTCACTTTTTGACACCTGTATCACTTTGTGTGGCTTCTATATTAAATTTTTCAGATAAAAGCAAGCTCTGGGGTATACAGAACATGTTATAGTAGGTGTTCAGCGACTTTCTAACTTGATTTTTGGGAAAAAGTAACATAAATATTTGAAGTCGATTTGCGCGGACTAGGAATTCATTTTAGACCCATGGTTTCTTGGTGAAATTTTCTTAGAATTTTTCATTATCCGGTTTCTCGAAGGACCAAAAATATCGACCCCCTAATATACACTCTTTGTCCATAATCTGTTAGATTTTTCATTATCCGCATCAAAGAACCGAAATATGTTTCAAATAAAAACACGGTTAAACTTTGGTTTTCCCGGCTCGGGCGAAAAGCGCCCAATCTGATAGATTTTTACTATCCGGCTCGAAGGACCAAAATATGTTTTAAAATATATACACTGTCAACCTTTAAGCATGTAAATTTCTCATTTTTCGGTTCGAAGGACCAAACTAGAATCTCTCTAAGCTAGCTTTGAGCTTGTAAGGTAAATAAGAATCTTCGCGTTGGGCATCCTAATCTTCGTTCTTTACCCTTTTTTTCACACTTAAACTGTCACATGTTCACGGCCTGCGTCTCGTCCATAACCCAATTGATTTGTAGCTTTCTTAATTAGTGTTTTTTTACTAAAAATTCACAACCTTAATCCCTTAAGGCCCAAAGACTTCAACCAAATGGAAACTGATTCGTCGTTGCCATTTCAATAAACAAACAGGGGGGGAGGAGGGGGCGAAATCGCAGGACAAATAAGAGCGCGCACACACACACACACACACGTACAAATCGAGCAAATCAAAAGTAAACAGCAACAGCCAACAACTACAACAAAAAGGGCTCTGACATTTCTAATGGCACAGGCAGTTTCCTTATTCTATTTGCATATATTGTAACAGTTTGCCAATGTGGATGGAAAAAAAGAAGAAGAGAAGAGAAATGTTGCCGGCTGCTGCTTGGCCCTTGTGCTGAAAGTATTTCGTATCCTTTTTCAATATGCGACAGAGCCAGACACTCCCAGTTCACTTGTGCACAGATGAGCGCTTACATTAGAGAGATGAATGCTGTAGCCAGGAAATGCAAGGCTTATGTATAGATGTTTTGTTGCATAATAAACAATTTAATCAGCTCATGTCCTGGCATGTCAATTAGTACTAATTTGTGAAAAATGCAGCCAACTGAACTGGGAGTAAGTCTTTCTGTGTCATAATTCCTGAATCGGGAGCCTTGGGTAAGCAGCTTTTCTTTGGCTTTATTGAACGTGTAGTGAAATGTGCACTAAAATGCAAACAACTTGCGGCAGGTGTCAGCTGTTGTTTTTCCTGCACTCACTTTCTTGTGTGTGTTGTGGGTGGGTGTGTTGTTGACAACGTCTTTACAAAATAACATAGCATACTTTTCAGAGCAGTCTCAATTTACGCACTTTTCTTCCCACGTCCAATTGGCCTGGGAAAATATTTCGAGCTACCTGACCAACCCCAACTCCACCCCCCTTATCCTGCTGGCCTGTCATGCCCAGGCTTTACCACTCAGGTTGCATGCAATCAATTTCATTCATTTCAGCATGCAACGTGCAATTATATGCATGTGCCGGCGCTTCAAGCTGCTGCTGCTCCTGCTCCTACCTTTTGTGTGTTACGAAACGAGTATAAAAATATTTGCCAGCTCTTGCTGAAAATTGCAAAAATTTTCATATGTAAATTTTTTCGCTTTCAGCGTAGATAAGAAAAAGTGTGCTTGTCTGTCTTAGAGCTGCTATATAGCTTGATCATCATCACTCAATGCCAGGCAAATCGATCAATATTCAATTACAACACACGCATTCAGCAGTCCGCTAAACTCAATGACAATGGCAATTTGCTGTTTTGGGTGGGGATCGGGCTGGACAGTTTGTGTTACATTCGAACGCTGACTATGACCTCATTGCTCTTTGATTACACGTGTAATTCAATGCACTTGCAGCATTTTGTACAATTTGGAAGGAAAGTCTAGTCTCTTTTTGTTAAACTTAAAGCCTTTAATTGAATTTCTAACAGGCCGCCGCCGACGCCGCCTGCCTGTCGTTTTTAATCAAAGAAGCGAAAAGGCTGTACAAACTTTTCCACATGGCTTAAAATTGAGTGAAAGTCAAAGTAAATTTTGTCAGTTCTATGTACTTTTTTGTGGTAGGAGAACGCTTCAATAAAGCTGTTAACAAAGAAAGTGACAACCCAAAGTTGTTATACCCTTTGGCAGAGGGTTTTAGAAGTCTATGTTAAAGGAATTTATGGCTTAGTACCGAATGACGTACTTACATACTTTTTAGTCATTAATTGAACACAGACAGGGCCTACCTACTGCTCCATGATTTTCACTTCTTAAAGTCAAGCATTTCAGTATTAAGCTCACTGTGTTAATTTCAGCACCGAAATCAGTCATAAACTGGATCAATTTCCACATCTCAGATTAAAATTAAGCACTGATAATTTCAGAACTGTTTTTTAAAAGTTTTGGTCCTTCGAGCCGGATACAGAACTAAGTCATGCAGAACCTTTAGAAGTGCTCTACTCAAAAGGAAGAGTTCACAAATGCTACCAAGAATATCAAATTCATTTGAAACTCTTCAGTGATATCGCTTACCTGCTACAAGGCTCCCTAACACAAAATACATTATTTTTGAGTTAATGATGCAGAAATATTTGCTATATCGCGTTGTATATATTATTAAATTTCCATTTTTAAATTTTTGAAAGGATCGATATAACATTTTAAAATTTCCTTTTTATGTTTATGTTTCTTTAAACAGCATTTTGAAAACAAAATATTTTCAAATAAATTCCAACATTTTTTAAGAACCAGTCAAAAGATTCTTAAATAATTTTTTGTGCTATTTACAGCGCTATCAACACAATTCAACAGAGATAGCTCACAAAATTATATGTATCGGAATAGTAATTGGTATGTCTGGACAGTACTGTTTCGGAATTTGTCCCCAAATCCTCATCAGCAGACTTCTTTGCTTATTCACACTCCAACCATTGCATTGCATTAAATTGTAATCAACCATTGACCTTGAGCCAGCGCTGTAAAAAGCACAAAAACCTTGACTAATATCAATGCAGGTCACTAAAACCCTTATATCCTTAAATAAAGGACGATAAAAGGGTTCTCTGTAATCATTACCTCATACTAAGTTTTTGAAACAAAGACTTGGTTCGCGTTCTATACAACACTCTCTATCAGTGAGAGCTCGTCCAACGCTATTATCTCTCGCCTCTAACCAAATTGAAAACTAATTTATCTCAATTCCAAGAGCAAAATTCTTGAAATTCAATTTTTGAATTTTTAAAGGTCACTTTCGAATTTAAGAACGAAATGATTTTAAAATAAAACTTTTTTCTTAAATGAAGAATTTTATTTCTATTTTTAAGAGTCAATTTGGAATTTTAGAACGATTCGTACTCAAAGTAAGAATTTTCAGGAGCGAATCGTTCTGACAAAATTCTATACCGAAACAAGGTAAAATCAAGAGCGTTTTTTAAGACTGAATCATTCTGCCTTTTTTTTGAGTGTAGTTAAGGTACCTCCAGTAGAAGTTGAACCTTAATTCCTACTTAGTACAAAAAAAACTTGATTCGAGTACAATCCTTCAATCCAGAAATACTTATTTTAAGGCTTTTGCGGGATATTTTAAATATATTTCAAACTATAATATCTTTTTGGTCATACCATTAATTTGTTAAATCCCTAAGTACAATCCGACTTACTCTCAAAATAAGTGCAAAAAACTTAAAAAAATCAGTACAAAATGTTCTTGGTTTGGACCAGTGCACAGTCAATTTTTTGGCATAAAGTCGACCAATGTAGCCACAGAGTTGAAACTTGGAGGATTTAATAACAAGGGGAAAACAAACATGTGGGAAGAATTTTGGACCGATCGAATCACGCCCACTCTCGCCGCCCATATGATCACATGTTGCGTATACGTAATTTTATTTTTAAGTTGAAATTTAAGTTTGAGATCTTGTTTTAACAAAGTTACACATTAATTACAATCATTTTCTTCTTTATCTAATTCAATTAAATATAAATTGTCACCTTCTCAATTGGAATCAAAATTTTCTTCGCAGTCATTAAGGTTGAAGGTCGTTCTTATTTTCCATTTCAAAGTAAGGTACTTCTAAAAGTGCAGAGACTCTTTTTGGCAACACTTTACTTTTGTATTGACCAGACTTTTTCTTAATCGTAATACTCGTAAGAAGAGGATATAACGAGTCCATTGGTCTGTGGAAGACATCCAACATATTATTAGCCCGCGAGCTTTGACGAGCATGCGACTGTCTATCGCGCTTATAAAATTTGTTGCGAGCTTCTGATGCGTTTTCCCCAAGCCAACCTATTGGTACTATTGAAGTCTCTATTATCTGGGATCCATGGATTAGAATCTTATGTAGAGTAGGCGACATTGGATACCACGGGTATTTGACCATGTACAAAGCAAAGGTTTTCTCGCAGAATTAAGTGCTGGAATTTAAGTGCATCAATAGAAACCGCGAAACCGCGGCTGCATGCACTAGAAGGCTTGTTTCATTTTTCTGGGTATCTGCCAGTTCAGCTGATAATTTTCTTTTCAGACGTGGACCAGCTGCCTCATATGAAAGATGTGAACATCCAATTTTACTGGGCCCGGGAGTTACCACTTCATCGCTGTCCAAAGTAATCGGCATTGTCGACGAAAGCCAATTTGAGTGCTTCAACTTAAAATTGGAGATTGTTCTGTTGCACTTGGGCAAGTTATTCAGTATGAAGTGTGTAAAATTTGTGATTTTTTTAGTAATATTATTTTTTGTCTCGACGCTTATAATTTGTATGTGGCCTTGCTCAAAAATCTTCTCGAAATCGCTTTGTCTTTCCTGTTATTGCCAAGCCATACATCGAGAAGAGTCGCATGGCTGAACACAATCTTTCCTAAAAATATGAAAATTGACGTAGAACGGGCAAAATCGGGCAAAAAGTTTAAGAACACAATAACATAATTACATTTTGGCCGAAAGTGGGCGAAAGTTAGTTTTAACTCCACAGTGCACAGGTGTTTTGGTTCGGTTTTCTCTGGCGAAGGACGTCACAAAAAAAACAAGTTAAAAATAAACATTTAACATATAGAACACACATGTAACATATTATTTGCAAAAGGTAAAGGTATGTAGCTGTATTTTCCATATTTCACACAAATTTTTTGGTCACCAGCTGTCAATCTCTTTTATTGCAAAGTTGTGGTTTATTTTCCCGCTTTTTTTTGGTAAACAAACAGAAAAGCGAAGTTCAGACTTTGCAGCCCTGGTAAAAGCTCACGGTTGCATTTCGATAACTTTTGTTTTTTGAGTTGTGGTACTTAAGGTATCCACTTTAATAATATATAGCCAAAATCAAAAAATTTTGTCATGAAAAATTCGACTTTATGCCAAAAATTTGGCCATCCAGACTACTGTGCAGTGTCCGGCACCGTTCAGTCTTCTGTGTATACAAGTAGCGACGTTCATCCTCTGTAGCAGCGGCGTCGATACACAGACACTATACGAGCGTACATTGCTCTCTTTTGCAATAACAAACATGTGCTAACTAAGAGCGCTCTCGCGTGTCTGAACGCACACATGCAAATGCAAAATAAGCATGTGTGTCTTGCCGGACACTGGTTTGGACCTATAATATTTTAAGTTTTTTCAATTTGTACTTTAAACTAGGTATCCGTATAATATCAAAGTCCAGAGGAAATTAATTGAATGATCAGAAACTTCAATCCAGAACTCTGCCGGTCACTTTTTTCTGTCCCCAGTTGGAATGTTTTGAGGAAAGTAGGAATAATATCATTGAAACATTATCTTAAACGAGTTATTGGTGAGAACAGTTGAATAATTAAAGAGATTTGGATATCAAATTAAAGCAGTTTTTAACTTCAGGCCTTGAGTTTTATCAGAAGAAGTCCATAAAGAGTAATGTAAAATTTCAATTATATGGTTTCGTAAAACAAAACGGAACAGCAAGACTCTGTGGAAAATGTAAAGAGGTCTCTTTTGTTTTAGCTTAGGTTATGCTACGATGGTCGCTCTTTCACTTAGGCAACGAATCGGAAAAGGAGAGAGTTAGGTTAAAGAGCAGATCAATCGTCATCGCCCGTCGTCGATTTATCGTAACACTAACCTCAGTACGATTACAGTTCCAGGGATTTCGTTACGATAATCAACTGTCCAAATGTCTTAACCTAGAGCTTTAAGGTTTTATTCTGGTATTTAGTAAAAATTCTAAAACGCCTACCAAATTAAATAGCAACTCAAGTCTAATTAGGCAAAGCATCAAAAAAAAATACGGAAAAGCAACACGAAAAACTCATCAATTTGGCAAGTGACAAATTGTTGTTGTTCTGCTTCTTTTTTTTTTTTGTCCATGTTTTTGGGGTTGAAGCTGTCTATTTTGACGCGTTTTCATGGCACGCGCTGTTTATCTTGTTAAATGTTTTCTAGTCTCTTCCTTTTGCTCTCGCATTTTCACCATTTTAATTATAAATTCCTGCCTTTTCTTTTTGTGCACCCAAATGAGTTTTGTTAAGAGTTTGCATTTAAGCCTTACCATAAACAAATAAGCCAACTTTTTGTCATAAATTTTGCCAGCGACTTTTAGTTTGAAAAGCAAGTTTCATTAAGGGGAATTGAATATTTTTAACAATTTAACAAAACAACAACTGCAGATGGAATTTTAATTGGATTGGTGCCTGGCAACTCTATTAACATTCTGTCGAGTCGTACTTCTCGCCTGCTGTTTGTTTCTTTCTTCAATTAAATGTAAAGTAATTTCATTAAGTAAGGCAAAAGCAATGACCCACGCCACCTGTTGCTTGGTGAACCATTCCCGGCAGAGTGTGCAATTGTCAGATTTAAGGTGTAAACTCAAGGCACTTGTCATGCGAAGATCTTCATGTGTGCCCAGGGGGAGCAACTGTCAATTGTCTGGTGTGCGAGTGTGTGTGTCTGTGAGTAGTTAAACTCATTAGCTGCTGCCGCTAGGTTAGTTAGTTAGTTATGCACAGCCAAGCATCAGGTCAGGCCTGGGGTTAGGGTACTCTATGAATTTTTCATCATGACTGGCGCTGAATGAGAGGGAAACGAAGCAGCGACAACAACAACGACAGAGTCAAGTAGCCCACAAATTTGGGTCAACTGCTGTGGAATTTTCTGCATGTCGCCCTGTGCCGGGTGCGTTGCAGCGCAAAATTGCCTTGTTTCTTTTACAAACGCACACACACACACACAGACACACAAACATAAACCAAGTCAAAAGGTAAGCAGCAAAGCGTTAAAAGAAAATCGTTTTAGTTGCAAGTGAAAGAGCAAAAATGAAGCACAAATTGCAAGCTTAGAGAGATGGAGAGGGCGAGCGTAGAGCTGCTGACAAGCTAAACAATTTTCTGCTGCATACTTTCAGGCCCGACACAAAAGTGACAAGTTATGAGGAATTTTTCAATATCTACAAGCAAAGTTTTTCAACATTTCAAGTAGTCTCAGGTAATTTTAATTCAAGAAAAACATAAAGAAAATATATATACACATAATGTGGCAAAAAAGAAATCTCAACATAACGGGAGCTTGCTTAAAACGAAGTGGTTGGGAAAAGACATCTGCAAAAATGAACCGAAAACCACTGATAGTATAAAAAGCTTGGCTATGTTAGCTGCCGCCTTCTTTTTATAGGACTTTGACGGTTTTCAGGTACTGATTGGGACTTACCACTGTTTAGTAATTGTTTAATCACTTTTAAATCACTGTTTCGTAACTGTTAAGTCACTGTTTGGTCATCCACAAACACACAACTCACCTGCTGCTACGGCAAATGGTAAAAACGGCCAACTTTGCAAACACAAAATGACCAAAGACCAAAATTCTTTCTACATCAAACATTTTTAAAAGAGCTTCGCTTTAAAAAGTTTGTAAAATCATAATCAGGGATCAATACCGGAACCGGAACCGTTAACCAAAACAAAATCGCGTACCGGAACCAGAACCGAAACCGATATACATTTTTTTTTTAGAACCGAATACCGTTTACCGTTATTATTGGAACCGATAGTACCGAAACGAAACCGAAACAAAGGTACCGGTACAGTTTCGGTCTTTTTATACGCTGTACCTTATTAAATTATGCTTGTTGAAAACTATGTAACAGAGAGGGATCATTTTCGAACTATTAAGAATGGTTACATAGGTAATTTTTTGGGCTCTAGGAAATCCGGTACAAATATTGATTTTTTTTTTTTTTGCACGAAGGTACTCAGAAAATTTAATAGGATGGTGCATTTATAAATCAGCAAATTTAATATATAAACACAGTCGTCCTCTCTAGCTAACGTTCTTGACTGGTGGTCAGAATCCCTCACAAAGATCCCAAAATTACATTAAATTTCTTCTCAGTCGTAAAATTTATAATAAATCTGCTAATAAGTTTCGTGGACTTAAACCAAAGACCAATATTATCTCTTAGATGCCGAACGGCCATACATAGGTTTTGCAGTATGCAGCTATTTTTTTTGCTGGCGACGAAAATCGCGCTCTTTCTGCTCGCTCAAAGTAAAAATTAAAAAATAGATTGCTTGTTTGAGTAAACACAACGAATACGTGAAGCACACATACTGTCGACGGCTGTCGCTGTATGCGGGCAAGAGAGCGGCTGGCTCTAGAGCGCTCTCTCCCTGACTTTTGAACAAATTTTAAAGAGAGCCTGAAGCCAGCTCTAGAGCCAGCACGAAAAAATCGTTCATATTATAATGTGTTTGACTCAACCACATTGAATGCAATTATGTTTCTGCGAGCAAGTCAAAAGAATTCTATAAAGTGGACGTATAAAAAACGAAGTTAAATTCGAAAACAAATAATACATAATATAGTATTTATGAGCTTATAATGCAATAATAGTTTTTTTATGTTTTTTCAGTATTAAGAATAAGTAGTACTTATATCGGTACGTACCGGTATACCGAAAATAAAGTTCGAGTACCGTATAATATTCGTATTAATATTCATTTCGTACTGGATCTCTGACCTGGTTGGGGAAGATTTTTTAACCAGTCCGGCAAGCTATGCCCCTACTCACAGCCAGGAGTGGTCAGAGATTTCTCCTAAGATAATTATAGAGATCTGTTGAGAGCAGGTGATAGAGATCATTATAATTTTGACATAAGACTCGAAATCGATTGTGCTTTGCATAATCAGTCAATACTAATGGAAAATAGTTTCTGGTTGGCCTAGAAGGAACGGAGAAGTTTAGGCGACCTAAAAGTTTAGAGGAATCTACATCACCGATAATTAGTTTATACAGAAAAGAAACACCTAATACTGTTTTACGGTTAGCTAACGAAGGAAGGTCAATAAGCAAGAGTCTGTTAGAGTACGATGGCAGACGAAGGTTAGGGACCAAATTTAAGCCACGTAGGGCAAAGAGCAAGAATTGCTTCTGAACAGATACAATCTATATGCTTTTAATACTGCGGACACCAGACGGACGAGCAGTATTCAAGTACAGGACGAACTATAGCAGTGTATAAAATCTTAGTGGTATATGGATCATTAAACTCTTTCGACCAACGTTTAATGAATCCGATTGCACCATTTGCTCTATTAACAATAGAGGAGATATGAGGATTGAAACTCAATTTGGGGTCAAAATCAATTCCAAGATCAACGACTGTAGAAATTCGTTCCAAGGGTTCATTTCCAATCGTAAAGGTAGATAGATGTATCGATATATTTGTGAGACGATATGGGTTATTCCGATATGATATTTTTTTTGTTCCGATAAAGGCGACTATTGATACTTTTATAAACAACATATCAGAAAAAACTACTATTGAAAATTTTGATATTATTGATGATATTGTTAATTTGAGAAACATCGACAACCCTAGTTCTGATACGTCATCAAGATGGACTAATCTGGAGTTGGGAATGTGACGGAAAGGAGCTGGATTCAATTTTCCTCACGAAGCTAATATCTAATGTGAACTTTTAGAATTTTGCTGTTCCGCAGCTCCGATCAATGATCAATGGTTTTACAAATAGCACGAATATGTTTAAAAACACAGATTATAATAATGACATTTCAGCACATTTTCCCTCTCTTCTACCCTTTAAACCACAGTACTTGGGACGCAGTTAATCAAAATGTACCTTAATATAAATTTGATTAACTTCATTTAGTAATTTTGTCGTTTGAGTTTACACGCATGAATATGCATTTAAAATTGCATTTAAAGCAATCCTTTCAATTAAACTAAGACCCGTGTGAACGCTTCAGAGTAATGAAAGACTTTTGCCTGTTCGCTTGGTTTAACCATTTAGATAAAGTTTTATGTGCGCACACAAACAGGAACACACTCTCCAAAAAGTAGTCGATTGACAAACTTTTTTACACACACACACACACACACACAAAGGAAAGGAAAAGCGAAAAGCCGAGCATGTGAGCAGCATATTGAAAATGTCGTTGTGAGGCATTTTCACCTGATGGGGACGAATCGATAATAATAATAATAATAGGAAGGACGTGAAGGGAACCGGAGCACATGCACATATGAGTATTATCATAAAGTTAGCCCAAAGCAAGATGAGAGTGAAAAGTTTTCACTGAAAAATAATAACTGGTAATTTTCCTCCCTTTGGATAACAGGCTTAAAGGGAGGCTGCTCCCGCAGCTGCTGCTGGAGAGACACTTGAGGGTATTTTAAAGTTTGTGATTGAAAATTCGACCATTACAAAATCTTTGGATTGAATTGATTTAAACCCAGAGTTTCTTAATGAATGCTACCTTTACCATAACTAAAAACTTTACAGTTTGTAAAACGATTTCTTAACTATCATAAATATTTTGGCCAAAAAGTTAGACAGCTCTATAAACACACACACATACTCACACTTATATCCAACCATAGCAAAGTTTATTTTTTGCCTTCCAGTTGGGTAGATTTACACATTTGTTGATAACAAAAGTTTTTAAGCTGCAACATACCTGAAACGAGGGAGGAGAAAAACGGGTGTTAGAACTCTAATAAATTTACGCTTTAGTGTTAAAAAACTAGCTTAAAATACATGTATGTACATTTTTTGACAAAAGTTTTACGCGGCTCACAAAAGTTGCTAATTGTCCCGGCCAACCAAAGGTTAAAAGGGAATCAAATGTTGCATAGTTGAGTTCCACAAAAAAAAAATGAAACAGCAACCAAATTTTGCAGTTTATAACGCGCCAGCTGCTGTTTATGTTTCCCCGCACTGCAAGGGGCCCCACTCAAAGTGTAATTTATGTTCGCCTGACACGTAAAATTGACTTCACGTGCCATGGGATGATACTCTTATCTTGTCACCAGGCGAAAGCAACTGCCAACAAATGGGCCCCCCCGAAAAAAATTTATAACCAACGATTTGTTTGCCAAGCAGTTGGATATTTGCGCCACAATAAAAGTCAAACAAATCTGGATAAACATTTTAGGTACTAAAAGAATTGCCACAGGTCATTTAAAGCAAGTTTTTTACCCTGTTGTAGCCAAGGTACAAATAGTTTAATGAGTTGGAGTAAATACATGATACAGAAGAGAAGGAAGCCTATATGTTCTTGATCATATCACTGAGATGGGAAGTACTTATTTTCGGTAGAGTATTTATTAGAATTCATATTTTGAGGATCCATATGCAATTTAGCTAATCTTTCAATCTTTGAAACGTAAAATAAACAAGTAAGAGCGTTGCAGTCAACAGGCCCGACTCCGAAATACCCTGTACATTTAAGCAACACATACACACAAACAAGCACACAAACGGACTGAAATATCTGCGCAAGATGCGAATTATAGTAGTCTCCGAGCATGGCAAGATAGTTGGGACAGTTCGGTAACCGAAGTTATGGAGAAGTAAACCTCCACCTGACCCAGTGGCTTACCAACCAGGGACATTTTAGGGACACGATTTGGTCTTAAGAAACGATCTTAATTTTATCCTGTTTTGGTCTAGAATTTGGTAAGAACAATTCTTTCTTGAAGATAAATTCGAGATTGATCATTAATAATTCAAGAAATAAAATTCTTGATTTAAGAAAGAAAGTTGTAATTTAAGATAATTTTGTTCTTAAATTCGAAATTTAACGTTAAAAATTCAAAACTACAATTAAAAATCTTGATTCAAGAAAAAAAAAAATAGAGGCAAGCTAACTTCGGCTCGACCGAAGTTTATATACCCTTGGAGCTTGATATATGCCTGACAGTTTGTATGGCAGCTATACTATATAGTGGTCCGATTTCGAAAAATCTTGTTGAAATTATGTAAAATCTTTTAAAACTTATAAATACGAGCGTTGGGAGCGATATCTTTTTAAACAAAAAAGTTTTTCTCAATAAGACTTTTTTTCAGACCTAACTTTTGTGTGGCAGCTATACTATATAGTAGTCCGATTTCGAAAAATTTTGGTGAAATAATGTTAAATCATTGAAAACTTATAAATACGGGCGTTGGGAGCGATAACATTGAAAACAAAAAGGTTTTTCTCACTAAGACTTTTTTTCAAACCTAACTTTTGTATGGCAGCTATACTATATAGTTGTCCGATTTTGACAAGGCTTGGTGAAATTATGTGAAATCATTAAAAACTTATTAATACGAGCGTTGGGAGCGATAGCACTAAAAACAAAAAATTTTTTCTCACTAAAACTAGTTTTTCAACCGATCGTTCCTATGGCAGCTATATGCTATAGTCATCCGATCCGGCCGGTTCCGACAAATGTGCAGCGTATTTATACCAAAAGACTTCGTGCAAAGTTTGGTTAAGATAGCTTTAAAACTGACGGAGGAGATAGCATAGAAACAGACGGACGGACGGACAGACGGACAGACGGACATGGCTATATCAACTCAGCTCGTCATGCTGATCAAGAATATATATACTTTATGTGGTCGGAGATGCTTCCTTCTATGCGTTAGAAACATCCGGACAATTTTAATATACCCTCTCCAAGGGTATAAAAAGTTTTAATTCGCTCTGTCGAGCGAATGATGCATTCCTGCTCTTTTGGTCTGAATAGCGAAAAGTTTTCGTTCCCGGGGAGTAACCAAGGGCCATCGCTGGTCTAGATTATGCTTATTTGGAGCTCTTAAAGTTCTTAAAAAAAAATTCAGAATCGTGCTTAACATATCCAAAACGTTCTTGAAATCAAGATTTCAAGGATTTTTAAAAACGCTCTTGAATCTAGATATTTCGTACTTAAATCAAGAATTTTCTGTCTTATTGAAGTTTTAAAATTAAAAACTCTTGATTTTAGTACGAAAAATCTTGATTTTTGTTTCAGTGTAGATGCAAAAGACTGCAAAACATGAGGGGATTTAGTGTCAGAGGCTCTGCGAGAAGATGCGCCTTCTGAAAAGACGATCGGGAGATCCTGGTCAGACGAATGTTAAGCTCGCAGGATGTGTGGGAAGCCGCTGCATCGCTTATCTTAACAATAGTGAGACAAGTATTTTTGGAAAATCACAACCACATACCCGCTCGCACACTGACCCATATGCTCTAGCTGCCTGAAATTGGCAAAGCGCTCCCTCCTGTCCGTCTGTATGAACCAACAGATCTCAGAGATTGTAAGAGATATGAGGTGTTAGATGTATATAACATAAACTTCATATACTTGCGGACAGATCAAGTTTATTTTTAAATTTTTGCCATTATTTTCAATTTATGTCATATTTCCTACAGTTATGTAGATAGATGGTTCGAAATTGTACGAAATTTTATGTAGATAAAATATTTATAATGCCCGAGATTTCCGTTTGTATTTGACTTATCTTCTATAGTTATTCCCGTTCTAATTAACAAAGGATTTACTTGTTCACTCAATCACATTGTTTTAGATTCCCAGTTTAAAGCAGCTTAAACTAAATTTTATTTTCATGCTTAAACTAAATCTTGCTTAAAATTTAAGCCCCTACCTTTGTCAAACCTTTGCAGTTTTCAGCTTGCCATTCTTTCCCAAATGTTTACTAAATAAATAACATTTATTTTGAATGCTTTTTAGATGCCACAATTAAGTTTCATAAGCACAATTTGCTGTCCCTGGCAATGTTACTCACACAAAGCAATTATTTTGAAAATGAAAATCGTTGTTGCTTCTGTTTTTTTTACTGGAAAATTCAGCTAAAAAGTGCGGGTTTATGTTTTGTTCACAAATTGACAACTGTTTACAGTGTAAACCACACACACTTTCTCTCTCAACTAAAATTATACAAAAAAAAAATAACAATTTTGTCAAAACAACAACTTGCATAATTTGTGCTCTTAGACCACAGAATAAAAATCCAACAAAAAATTTGTGTGTGTCAGACAGCTCAACAACAATAGCACTTTGTCTATGTGTTTGTGTGTGTGTGTCTATGTTGGCATTTTATTACAAAAGTTTACATAACTGTGCTGGATATTTTGTGGCTAGCTGGCTGCTTTTGTCATTTTTATAAGGCATCGCAATTTAGCTTAGTTGGAAGTTTAGTTAAGTCAAGGTTGTCCAATTAGATTATCGTATTTTTAATGGATATTCAATTAGCTTCTACACAAAACCTAAAAAGTGTACTCAAAGCCACAGAAATGTGGAATGTGGCCAGCAATTGTTAGCACAAGTTGCGAAAGCCACGTAGAACAAGCAAAATGCATTAGAGAAAAAAAGTTGAGAAAAACTACTATCTCAACTCAAATTGAGTTAAAGCGTAAAAGTTTATCGCGGCTTAAAATGACCAAGAGTAAGTAACAAGGACACAAGCCATGCTTGTCTCATGTAATTAAGTAATCTACACACACACACACACACACACACATACACATATGTGCCATATTTAATATGCGTAGCCCATAAAATGCTGTCCATTCGATGCCAGCTGAAACCAGATACAGAACACCGCTCATTTATTTGACTTACGCAAATGAGAGAGGGGGTAAATAAATGGCAACTCATAAGGTTGCCTTCATAACATACGCATATATTTAATGAAAATGCTCTTCTCTGTGGCGGTTCTCCTTCCTTTACGCCTTTTAAATTCCTTTCGGACATGCTGAAAAGTATGCTACATAAATATTAATGTTGATTGTGGCAAGAATATTGTAATTTGACCGCTACTTTATATGAGTAGGCATAAAAACCAACGATTCTCATAAAATCTGTGGTGTAGTAAAGTGCAACATGGCGACCGTGACATGTAGATATAGTATACATGAGTTTGCGAATGTTCTATATAGATTACAAATCAAGGCAGATGCCTCTCTGGGAATGATTTCGATATCCCTAATCAGAAGTGACAAAAAGTGGGTGTAAAAGAGTGGGTTTCGTGGGAAGCCCGGTGCGAGCGAATCTCTATTCGACGACAAATACGAGTGTAAATTTAAGTACTGGCAAAAAGACACTATTCCGACTTGCTTGGATAAACTCATAAACAGATTCCCACCAGTACCTCACTAGATCCCTACCAGATCTCCACCAGAACCCAACCAGATCCCCACCAGATCCCCACCAGATCCCCAACAGATCCCCACTTCCACCAGACACAAACCACCTGCTGCTAAGGCAATGGTAAAAGCGGCAAAATAAAAGGAAACTGCTTGTTTTTAAGCTTTGTGGAGTAGGTAGGGACAGTAACAATTCCCCCCAAGTCATTTTCGTACTGAGTGAAATGATTCCGAACCGAAAAACAATTTTAAATTAAAACCCCGTACCCAGAACGATAGAAATATCCTTTCGTCCCAGTAATAATATATTTAGAAACACCTTGGCTTTGCTTTGATGCTCATGTGCTGTTAGAAAAGTGTTTCTATATATGTGAAATACTGTGGCGAAAGGAATTTTCTGTCGGTCTGCGTACTAGGCTTAACGAATGAACGTACCTAGAAAAGTGTGCATTATCTAAGAATTTAGTAAGTGCAGAAAATATGGCAAGTACTATATCAATGAGATCCATTCCTTGAGTCGCTTAAATAAAAAAACAAAAACTTTTATCAAAGACTGTAAAAGAAAGGATACAATAGGTTTTGATGTGGGCGACCCTGCTAGCTCAATCAATAAGGCACAAAATTATACCAGGTAGCTTTGGTCTTAGTTAAGAACAGAGGTGGGCACGACTTTGCTCTCATTTCTCCCAGATTTAGACGTAATTGCCACGCTTCGAAGTGTGTTACAACAACAAAATCCGTACGGAGAAAACAGAACAGATGCGGTGTACGCAATTGAGACTCGCGGATAAGGCAGGTTTTGTTCGTTTGTTGTTACTGGACTGCTTCTGATCTCACATTTCGGGCCCAACGAAGCCGCCTAACGCAGTACAAGAAAATTTAATGGTGTGACCATATTTCTGTGTTCTTGCTTTTTGAAGATCGGCCGAATAATTGAACACACAGACAGCACACAAATGTAAAATTGTGGGTCCATAGTGAAAATCATTGAGGACTTAAGCCTAAAGGTTTTGCCTTTGACTTGTCCTACAACTTAGTTCACTTCCAAGATATACCCACTTTTTGTTTTCGAAAATATTACCGAACATTTATTTTGGGCTTAAAACAAATTTTTGGAAAAATGGCGACCGGTTACTTTGCAACAAGAAATTATATTTCAGAACTGTTGTTTATATAATGTTTACTGCAAATGTTAATTAGTCGAACCATATTCAAAGTTGACCAGAACCCGTCAGAAAAACGTAGTCAACTAATACCCAAGCTGAGATGGATTAAAGGGCGTGAGCAGGACTACGCCGAGAGATTGGATCAGGAGCTGACAAAGCGTGCTGTAAATCAGGAACACATGGAACTAGACGATCTTATTGAAAGTATTAAATCAGCTGGAAAATTTATGCAAAGGTCAATAACACAAAACTGGAAGCAGCCATGGTTTGATACAGAGTGTATGGAAGCCAGGGAAGATTCACAAAAGGCGTTCAAAAAGGCTACGAAATCAAATACGACAGAAGACAAATGGACCTATCAGCATGCGAACGCACTCTATAAGAACATATGCAAAGAAAAACAGAAGTGCTACTTCAAAAGGATGGAGTGGGAAATTGGAAAAGTCAAGGACGGAAAATCGTTTTGGAACCTAGTGAGGAAGCTTAATGGAGACACGGGGAGAAGAAATATTGAAGTCGAAGCGGCGGAATTGGCGCAATATTTCCAGAGCCTTCTATATCAAAATTGTCAAACCACCACAATGCTACTAGAAATGCCAAACAATGTAGTGGAAGAACTTGATTGTGAATTTACTATCCAGGAGATCTGCTGTGCTCTCAATAAAAGTAAGCCCAATAAAGCACCGGGCACCGACCGCGTACCTGCTGAGTTTTTGATTAACGCAACCCCAAAATTTATACAGTACCTCAAAGACGCCTTTAACAGAATCTTTGATTTTGCCAACGTACCGAGTTGCTTCCGAACTAGCATTCTGTTTCCAATCTTTAAGAAAGGCAATCCAAAAGAAGCACAGAATTACAGAGGAATTTCTTTCTTAAACGCAACGATGAAAATTTTTGCATCAGTTTTACTTGCCCGTCTGACGAGCTTTATTGGTCGAAATCGAGCGCTAAGCGAAAATCAAATGGGCTTTAGAGAAGGATACTCGACTGTAGATAGCATTTTTGTATTGACGTCACTTGCAACAGAATATCGGCAGAACAAAAAAAAGATGTACATGTTTTTTATAGATTTTCGAGCAGCATTCGATACAATAAATAGAGAACAACTTCTTTATAAGTTAAGAAACAAGGGTATATCGGCAAAAATGATCAAAATCTTGAGAGGTCTGTATAGTGGAAACACTACCACGGTATGGGATGGATACGCATTATCGGAAGAATTCGCGACGAATCAAGGTGTTAAACAGGGTTGCCTACTCAGCCCACTGCTCTTTGCACTCTTTGTAGACGACATTGCTGAGGGCCTCCCAGGAGGAGTCAAAATGGGTGGACACACCTTTAAAGTCCTAATGTATGCTGATGACATGGTCATGCTGGCAGAAAGTCCCACGCAATTGCAAAACATGATAAATGCCACACAGGAATATTGCAACACTTGGAACTTAAAGATCAACATCGAGAAGTCAAAGGTACTGGTGGTACGCGATAACAGAGGGAGACAAGCGAGCAACGAATCATGGACCCTAAATGGATCACCGCTGGAAATTGTTAAGTCTTTCAAATACTTAGGAGTGACTCTCACTGGCAACATGCAGTTTGACAGACACGCTGAACTGAAGCTAAAAGACACCCGAGCAGCGATAGGAAGCACATGGAATACTCTTCTAAGCCGGAAAAATGTCAATCCCAGCACTAAATACAGAATGTACCAGGCGACCGCCAAGGCGATTACGTGCTACTCATCACAAATCTGGGGATGTTTTCAATATGAAGACGTTGAACGCAGTCTAAGGTTTTTTATTAAAAGGATTTTCCAGCTACCGCAAAACACACCAAACTACGCGATACATTTAGAAACTGGTTTGCCGCCCTTATTCACCTACACTCTGCAACTTCATTTTAATTATTTCAAAAAAATATTCGACATGCCTGCACAAAGATATCCGAAAATTATTGCAAAGCACCTGCTGGCGACACAGTCGCAACAGTTTCGCCAGTGGATAAGTTTGGCACAGGAGTTCGGGACTGCGATGACTCTTGAAAATCCCAATCAGTGGGAAATACAACAAATCAGTCTAATACGTTGTATAGAATGTACGATGCGGCATAGATGGGAAACTGAAGCGAGACAGAGCGTTACGAGAAGCACTTACTCAAAGCTAAATTACAACATGGCTGAAAATAATTACTTTCAAGACGCTATTGGATCAAGCATGATTTCATACATTTTCAAGGCTCGAGTGGAAATGCTGCAGCTTAACTACAGACCGCATCATCAAGCCGAAGACAGTCTTTGCACATTGTGCAATTTAAGAGAACGGGAAGACACTCGGCACTTTCTGGGAAGATGCCCGATGCTGCAGGAACTGAGGATGGCCTACATGGGAAAACCAAACCTGACTGAGGAGGAATGCTATACGGTGCTAAACGGAAGGAACTGGATGAATTTGGCCTTATACATAAGAGACGCGCTAAAGTATAGGGACCAAATTATATGCGAGTATTTATAAATGAAATTATTGGAGGCAAAGTCTGCTATCTTTTTTATCTTTTCTATGTTGCCTTTAGGATATAAATTTAAATAAATTTTATGTAATTGTATGTATTACTAATATTAAGAGTAAAAGAAAATATGTAATTATATGAGAAGCAAAACGGCTTTAGGCTAACGGCAAATCGCCATGCCTATAATGAGCCAAAATAAATTTATACAACTACTACTACTACCATATTCAAAGTCTTTGGGGTATCTTCTAAAATACTAGCCGAACATAAGACTTAGCTGAAAGAGCCTAGTTTTTAATATGATTTCATCCTGTGGATAATTGTGATGTAAATTGGGGTTGTTCTTCCCTGCCTGCAGTCATAAGACTATTTGGTTTTGGGTTTCTCCTACGCGTTTTGGCAATTATATTGCCTTTTTCAGGAAGTCTGTATAATTTCATTTTGTTTTTACAATCAACTTAAGTTGATATAAAACTTGCCTGAAAATGCTAACTTAAATTCCAATTAAAGAGTATACCAACTTCGTCTAACCCAACAACCACATGTACTTTTCCATTGATGCCATGTTCTGTCTGCTCATTAAATAGGAATCACCATTTCATGTTACAATTTTTGGCATTGCCTCATATGAGCAAACGAACGATGACCGCCAATAAGCCTTAATGAGTCTTTTTGGATGTTAATTTACAATTCGGTAGTCAGAGAGACAGAGAGCAAACTGCATCCAATCAATAATTACATTAATCGGCTGTACATTTTATAATTGGACACAAAAAATGGTATATTGGAATATTGGTCAACCAAACTGAAGCTCTTGCTGTGCTGCTGCGGTCTGATTAATGACAAGTTTTCTCCCCGTATAAAAATGGAAACAAATTTTATGTCCCAACTGTGATTGATGGCAGTCACGAGGAAACTGTTTCGCTAAATGTCAAACACAAATCTACTTCAAGTATTTTCGGTAGCTGACAACAGGAAATGCTCCGGCAACGATGCCATTTTCATGCCACATTTTGTGCAGGAGGGATGTCTTACGTGCAACGTTGGAAACCATTTTGCGGTGATTTTTGGCTCGTTTATAGTTATCGGGAGAAAAAGAAGACGAAAGGGAGAAGTTGTGCGACGACAACATTGCTAGAGGCGAAAATATATATGAAATATTTACGTGATGTTGCTAAATGTCAAATATTTTGTCACAAACCAAGAGTAAGAGAGAGCGAGAGCGAGAGAGGAGTGAAAGAAAGGGGGGGTTAAGCAATCGCAGCTGTTGACAGTTTGATGAAAAACCTGGAAGACTCGAAAATAACAATAAAACTACAAAAAAAAAAATACATGGGTCGGCTGATAAGTTGCATTAAGGTTCAAAATTTACATTATATTAAAATTTGTTTGATTATTTTAAGACATTAGCTAATGGCTGGAAACTGCTTTTTGAATAGAAAAGGAATTGTTAGAAACAATATTTTTATTTAAAAAATCTTTTCATATTCGCAGCTAGTTGAGGACTTGTGGTGCCCCGTGTTGAGGACTTTTATAATGCCTCGCATTGAGGGTTTTTGTGGTGCCTCTCGTAGAGGACTTTCGTGGTGCCGTTCCATGAGGACTTTGAGGGCTTTTGTGGTGCCTCGTGTTGAGTGGTTTTGTGGTACCTTTCTATGAGGGATTTCGTAGTGCCTCGCATTGAGGGTTTTTGTGGTGCCTCTGGTTGAGGTCTTTCGTGGTGCCGTTCCATGAGGACATTGAGGGCTTTCGAGGTACCTCTTGTTGAGACTTCTAGTGGTGCCTCCCGTTGAAGACTTTCGTGGCTCGATTAGTTGAGAACTTTGAGCGCTTTCGTGGTGCCTCTCGTTGAGGACTTTGAGGGTTTTCGTGGTGCCTTTGTGGTACCTTGCTTTGAGGGATTTTTGCCTCGCATTGAGGTTTTTGTGGTGCCTCTCGTTGGGCCTTTCGTGGTGCTTGTTGTACTTTTGTGGTGCCTCTCGTTGAGGGCTTTTGTGGTGCCTCTTGTTGAGGATTTTCGTGGTTCGTTCAGGACTTTGAGGGCTTTCGTGGTGCCTCGTTGAGTGCTTTTTAGTACCTTTTGTGGTTTAGGCCTCGCATTGAGGGTTTTTTGTGGTGCCTCTCGTTGAGGGCTTTCGTGGTGCTTCTTGTTGATGCTTTTCGTGGTGCCTCTCGCTAAGGACTTTTGTGGAGCCTCTTGTTAAGGATTTTCGTGGTGCCCTCTCGTTAAGGACTTTGAGGGCTTTCGTGGTGCCTCGTGTTGAGGGCTTTCGTGGTGCCTCGCATTGAGGGCTTTAATGGTTCCTATTTAACCCTGGCTTTCTGCGCAGTTGTATCGAAACTCTACCACTAAGACACCGTTTGCAGCCATCAAAAAGAACTTTGTCATTCTGTTTTCTCCTACAAAGTTTTAATATCAAATTTTGTACAAGTTTTGCAGCTGTGTGTGTAAGTCTTTAATGCTTTTCTAATTGTTTTTTCGAGGCCAAGCAAATGTTTAAAAGTGTTTATTTTTAAGGTTCGTGACGTTTTCGTTGCACTCAAAAAGCGCAGAGCTGGCAAAAATTAATGAGAAATTATACGACCAGCAGCAGTTGCACTCGAGACAAGTGTGAGGTTTGAGGTGTGTGTGTGTGTGTGTGTAAAGGATAACACCTAAAACTTTGTACACACAAATTGTGGCAAATTGCAGTCGAACATAGTTTGTTGCACACTTTAAGATACTCTCGACGTAACTTCATATTGGCAATGTTGATAGCTTTTGAGGAGCGGGGCGGGGTGGGGCTACGAGTTATATATAAGTAAGTTTTGTATTAAAAAACTTTTTCTCTTTTCTACTGCACAGGAGGTTAACTCGAGTAAATTTTTAATTACGGGCAAAAGTTGTTGTCGTCGTCGTCGTCGTCATCGTCAAAAGTTTTCAACGTGCTGTTGTGGGGCTGCGCTGCTGTCAGGAGTGTTAAAAGATCGGAATGTGCTACATGCAAATTGGCCAACGGAAACGGAAATGAACATTTTTATTTTACGACCCAGGCCAACGCCCAGCCAGAAAGGATGTTGTAATTAGGAGGAGTAAAAAGCAAAATGGAAAATAATTAAGTGTCTGTTGGGTTTGGTTGCATGCGCTACATTTAGCTAAGTCAAAAGCAGCTTCAGACTTGATAATCGGATTATGTTTATGAAATTCGAATAATAGTTTAAAATATAAATGTAATTAATTGTAAGATCCTGGGCCAGCCTCAAGGTAAGGCCATAATTTTAATTAAAATCAAAAGACCAGTTGGACCCTTAAATAAATGTTGTTGCTTTTAATTAAAAATTCACACACACACACACACACAGGCATTTTGATTATTTTCGCTTTGTCCTCTCGCTGTTTGCTTTGGGCATTTCAATCAGCTCCAAGTATCCAGCAATACAACAAAAGGTTTTCGTTTAATTATACTTGATTCAGTATTTTCTTTTATTATATTTACACACACATTGCGACAACGTGGCAGCATTTAAGTGATTTTCATTCATATGTACATATCGATTGCAGGAGATTTTAACATTGCAAGCAGTTGTTATTGGGTCGATTTTTATTTTTATTTTCATTCTGCGGCTGCGGCTGGAGTATAAATTTGTAAGCGGAGATGGCGATTAAAAGGGCTTTCTCTAGGCGTGTGAGTGTGTGTGTGTGAACAATTATGGTTTGAGAGTGAAATTGATTGGGGAATTAAGGTGGATGAATTAAGCAATAAATATCAATAAAGTGGAAACAAGCAGAAAGAACGAAAAAAAAAATTGTCAGAGCTCGTAAATAACTGTCCAAACTTGTTTTTAGGGGAAAGTATGTTGAAGGAATCTGTTTCGAGCGTGCTCATTTAGCACTTCCTTGTTGTTGCAAAAGAGAGCAGCACAAACTCGTATACTGTCGGTGTGTCGACGTCGTTGCTGCAGATAGATAAGAACGTGTCGAACCTTCGAATAAGGTATGTACATTTTTGATCAGCATCAACAGCAGAGTGGATATAGCCATTTCTTTCTATATGTGTCGTGGAGCCCAAAATGCCAAAATCCTATCCCATGGGATAGGAACTCATAATTTTACCGGCGTTGCAGCCAACGCATAGAGAAAGAGAGAGAGAGAGAGAGAGAGAGAGAATACGTGTGTTCTATAAATAGCATGCCGCGTGCCTTTGCCTTCTTCTTCTCTCACGAGGCATTTGTTTGTTTGCTTGTTGCTCATGTTTGAAGTCATGACGTTTACTTTAAGCTCCCACCTTGTTTTTGTGTATAGTTGTAATACTCTACGGAGTGTAGTGCAGCCCCTTTGTTCTTAAGTAATTTGGAGAGCCAATCCACTCTAGTCACAGATCCGCAAGTGGCGCTTAACACATGGAGAAGTTACTTCTCCAACCTACTGGGAGGCGATGACGAACAGGATGCCGCCACTAGAGAAGTAACGATGCCACCGATCGACAACATAGAGATAGACCCGCCGACCCAACAGGAAGTCTGTTTAGCCATACGAAGGCTAAAGAACAACAAATCACCAGGCGCTGATGAGCTGCCCGCTGAATTGTTCAAGGCTGGAGGCGATGTGTTGGTAAGGTGCATGCACCAACTTCTGTGCCGTATATGCGTTGACGAAAGCATGCCCGCCGATTGGAATCTAAGCGTTCTCTGTCCAATCTTTTAAAAAAGGAGACCCTGCAGTTTGCGCCAACTACCGCGGGATCAGTCTCTTCCCCATCGCATATAAGGTTCTGTCCCGCATTATTTGTGAGCGTCTAAAGCCGTTTATTGATACACTGATTGGACCTTATCAGGTCCTCAGGCTTTAGACCTGGTAAATCCACCACAGACCAGATTTTCACACTTCGACAAATCCTGGAGAAAACCTATGAAAGAGGCGTCCAAACACACCATCTTTTTGTTGATTATAAATCAGCCTTTGACACACCGATAAGGTCAAGTTTCTTCAAAGCCCTGTCTACTTTAGGTATTCCAGCAAAGTACGTTCGACTTTGCATGATGACGTTGAGAAGTACGCAAAGCTCCGTCAAGAAAGAACCTCTCCGAACCATTTGATACCAAAAGAGGTTTTAGGCAGGGCGATACCTTATCGTGTGACTTCTTTAATCTACTGATGGAAGATATACTGCGCAAGTGCCAACAGAACCGGCGGATTTATTTATAAAAATCTAATGCTACTTGCATATGCCGATGATATTGACATTATCGGCAAAACCAAACGGGCAGTAAGCAAGGCGTTTTCAGAGATTGAGAAGGAGTCTAGATTAATGGGTTTAGCGGTAAATGAGGACAAGACGAAGTACCTAGTATCCGCGGACAAAAAGTCATTGCGACTTGGGCAATCTGTTACAATGGAGGGGTACAACTTAAATGTTGTAGAGGATTTCGTCTACCTCGGAACGATGATAACCAGCAAGAACAACATCAGTCTGGAAATCCGACGAAGAATCACTCTTGCGAACCGATGCTACTATGGGCTAAGTAGGGAGTTCAAGAGCAAAGACCTCAAGCGAAGAACAAAAATAGCCCTGTACAAGTCGCTTATCATCCCAGTCCTGCAATATGGCGCAGAAGCATGGACAATGACAGCAGCGGATGAAGCGGCGATTGGCGTGTTTGAACGAAATATTCTTCGGAGGATTTATGGACCTTTAAAAGTCGGCGATGATTTCCGCATTCGAAGAAACGACGAACTGTATAAGCTCTATGGGGACACCAGCCTGGTCAAGCGCATAAAGCAGCAGCGGCTGCGCTGGCTAGGACATGTCGCCAGGATGAAGGAAGAAGCTCCAGCAAAAAAGGCGTATAAATCGAAGGCGGCTGACTATGGAGGCGGCAAGGTGGGAAGACCACCACTAAGATGGGAACACCAGGTGCGGGAAGACATTGCCGAACTTGGTGTGACCAACTGGTGGCAGCTCGCACAGAACAGAAGCGAATGGAGAGCGTTAATCGCAGAGGCCCAGACCGTCTAACGGTTGTAATGGCCATTAAAGAAGAAGAAGAAAAATCCACTCCAGAGTTATAACACTGTACGGGACAGGTGTTTCCACACCCCTCCCTGATTCTTAAATATCCAGTCACACCCAGAGTAGGAATTTCCAACTGGAGCCCGATATCATACTTTCTTCAGTCCCGCGGAACAGAGTCGCCGGAACGAGATACTGGGAACCAGGCCCAGAGAAAATCAAAAACAAACCCAGAACCCAGACATCGTAACCCAGCACATTTCTCCTAATCTAGGGGTTATTAATATAACATAGAAAATCCTGAAATAAAACCCAGATGGGAACACATAGAAAGCTAGCATTGTGGTTTAGGAAATTTATTCACATTTTTTTTGGTCCTTCGAGTCGGACATAAGTCAGTGACCTCCACATTCATTCACATTCTGTAAAAATTTCATGCAGAAACTATGTCCCCCCACACAAATTTAAATTTAATGCCAACAAAAAAAAAAAAAGAGACCAGGCGGCCACCAGCTTTTCAGCTTAAGAGCTCAGATCTTATGTGATTTGTTACTTCTCAGCCATTTCCTTCTTTTAAGCTGAAGCAAAAATAAATTCACAAAAAAAACAACGAAGACACACACAAAATCGAAACGGAAATAAAGTAGAAAAATACATTTAGGCAGTCATTAGGCTTGTTCTGTGCTCTACACTTTGCTCTCAACGACTAACGAAAGGTAACTAAGGCGGCACAGCAGTGCATATGAGTGAGTACCAATTGCCATTTGCCATTTAACCAAACGATTTTCCAATGGCAAAACAGAAAAAAAAATTGTATGAGGGACATCAATTGGCACTTTTGCCAGCAACAGACAAATGAAAAATCTCAACCAGCAGGAATGCTTTTTCATTTCCTTTTTAGGCAAGTATTTATTTTCATTGTTCTTTAAATTTGAAACCAATAGATGTAGCAATGCAGGTTGCCAGTTAATCGCATTTTCATAATTGAAACTTTAAGAGGATACAAAGGAAAGGAAAGTTTGCATATTATGCAGAACCTGAGGAATGTAACTGACAAAAATGTCAAATATTTTTCCAGCTCTCTTTGAGTTTGCGCACAAAAATTGAGAATAAAGAAGGGAAACATTAAATCAAAAATAATCAAGAGACAATGTAAGGATTAAATTAGAGATAAATGCAGTAGTGGAGAGATAAGGATATATTGATTACTAGCTGGTTCATATATGTACCCTATAAGTGTTTATGATGGAAAGTAATCCACAATTCGCCAATGCTTACAGCATGCATTTGTTGTTGTTTTGCGCATAATTAGAGCTGTGGGCATAGGCACTAACACAAATATATAGAATTTTGGTTTAAATTTTCGTGCAATCATTGTACATCTTCTTTCTTAAGCTTAACAGCATTGCAAGGCTGTCAAAGGACAGACATTTGACCGAATTGATCTGATGCGTGCGCATTGTATTGAGTGTTTAGCTCATATCGAAAGGGATTAAACATTCTCCCAATGGCCAAGAATATCCCAAGCACACTTTCAGGATGTCTTATAAAAATTTAATTTGGCCAGGTAACCCAAGTAGTAGTCCTATCTCCGATTAAAGCGAGGAATGATTGCTTTAAGGTCCTTCCACAACCGGTTAATGCCTTGGGTGTGGACGTGTGAAGTCGGGTCAACAAAATTCTGTGAATGATTTACGGTCTGATGCTTAAAATCCCACTTCGCTCAAACAATTGTATGCCCTCCAGCAGTCTGACATAATTGTGGTGTCATTCGCAATTCGAAAATAGAGTTCTGGCGGACGCTTTACAAGAAACTGCAATGTACCTTTTTCTTCTTGGCGTTCGTGTTTTCCAGCATAGCGTTGCACCTAAATCGACCTCGACGAAAAATAATATGGAAATAATAAGCAATAAAATTTTGTGAAGGAACTGCGAGGTCAATCTACAGCTTCTTGTAATGGAAGGGACATTGAGCCATCTGAATTTAGCACATATTTTGAAATCCTCCTGAATCCAGTACAATTTGCTTCTGATGTACTCTACGCGGCGCCTCTAGTTGTAGTGGAAGATCTAGATAACCCAATAACAGTAGCAGAAATAGTGTCGATGCTTGGAAAAACTAAACCGAAAAAAGCGCCCGGAATAGATGGAATTTTTTACGAACATTTTCGGCATGCAGGCGCAGATTTTCTACAAGAACTAGCTGGGTGCTTTACAAAAATCTATAATGAAGGTACTGGCCGTGAGGAGTTCCAAACTAGCATCCTATTCCCAATTTTTAAAAAAGGAAACGCAAGGTTGGCGGAGAACTATCGAGGCATATCCTTCATGAATGCGTGTGCAAAGATAATGATGGGAGTTCTGAATCAGCGGCTGACAGATTGGGTGGACGCAATGGATAAGATGAACGAGTTCCAGGCTGGTTTTCGAGCGAAATATTCAACCGTGGATAACATCTACAATCTGACAGCAGCCGTACAACTAAAGTTTGAGGAAAAGAGGAAAACCTATGCGTTCTTTGTAGATTTCAAAGCTGCTTTTGACAATGTACCAAGAAATTTATTAGCATATAAACTAAAAATGATGGGGGTATCCACAAAGATGACAAACTTTTTGCAAGCAGTATTAACGGATACAAAAACAATTGTGTGGAATGGAGAAGCAATGTCTGAGGAGTTCACCACCAAGGCAGGAGTCAGACAGGTATGTCTGCTTTCCCCTCTACTCTTCGCTTTATATTTGAACGATTTACACGAGGAACTAAGTGGTGGCATGCAACTCGAGGATATAAACCTTAGGGTGTTGCTTTATGCTGATGACATAGTTTTACTGGCAGATGATCCAAAAGTCCTGCAGCAAATGATCAACAACCTGGAAGTGTACTGTGACAAATGGAACATGATTGTCAACCTCAGCAAATCCGCCATCATGGTTTTCAGAAGGGGTGGCCCCTTAGCAAGATGTGAGCAATGGAAATATAGAGGTGAAGCTATAAAGGTGGTGAACGAATTTAAGTACCTGGGAATTATTCTTACGCCAAAACTATCCTTTAAAAAGCACATCGAGGACAGAACCAACTCAGCTAAAGCTAGCATCAACGCCACTTGGGGAAACTTCTTCCGGAACAACGATGTTGGATTAGGAGCTAAATGGAAGCTGTACCAGGCCGTCAGCAGATCGGTTCAAAGCTATGGGGCGCAAATATGGGTATCGGCCAACTTCGAAGATGTTGACAGGTTACAAAATTTCTTCATCAAGAAAATGTTCAGGCTCGCCGACTGCACCCCGAATTATTGCATTCAACTAGAAACCGGAATTTCTCCTGCTCACATTTTCACGCTTGATCTGCACCTCCGATATATGCAAAAAACTATTTTTGAATACAAATCTAACAGGCTACCAAACCAGTTCTCCAAAATACTGTTAAGGAAAAGGATAGGATGGGTTAAATGTTTAAACAATTTAAGCATCAATTTTAACCTGGACTGGAACTTATCGTTGACTAGAACGGAGTGGCAGAACCAAACACAAGCGCTCAAAAAGCGGATAGAAACTCAAGAACACCAAACTATGTGGAGCAGAGCTATGAGTAGCGCGCATAGGTTCTATAAATATTTAGACCATGGCATAGGACCGAGCTACTTTATTCAATCGCACAAATGGGACAAGATAATGTGGACTTTTAAAGCCAGATGTGATCTAATAATATTAAACAAACATTTGCGAAACGTGCCAGATGAATGTACCTTATGCAACATGAAAGAATGCGAGGACTTAGAACATTTTATAGGCAGATGCCCAATTCTCAAAAACATACGTTTTAGATTCTTTGGGAAATCGTCACTCACGCAAAATGAAATTATTGCAAGATTAAATGGGGAAGACGATGAAGGCTGGGAAAAATTAGTTAACTACGTCACAAGCGCTTTATCATATAAGAAAAAAATATTTAAATTTTTTTTTTTTATATATTTTTTATTTTTTTCTCTAAAAAAAACGATTTAAAATCAATGTCGTATTGTTCCAAAATCATGCTGAAATTCTTTGTAAAAATAATGTTAATTGTAAAAATAATGTTAATAAAGGAACATATTATTATTATTATTATTATTATTTATTATTAATAAGCAAAAATAATTTCAGAATTTTCGAGCAGTTACCTTATGGTAAGCATTTACCTAAATTACACACGGTTAACTATTTACCATCGGAATACAGTTTTGTTATGTCTGTCTTGCCCATTTTATTTACAGCAGCGGTCTTTATCCATATATGTTTCTATTGTGTTCTCCCTTCGTTATCATCATACAATCTAATTAAAGTGTGACCATCGTCTTTGTCTTAAAAACCCCTAAACTCAAAAAAACCGTTATATTTAAACATATTGTTGGCATTTTAGATTTTGACACTTTTGGGCACAATAAAGCAATTGTTGAGTTACCATTGATTGAGCTAAAGCTCTATTTAAGCTGTATTACTACCCTCCCTCGCTTTTTCCTAAGTTTATTAAGTTGCCACTTGATAAGAAAAAGAGAAGTAAAACTATTGAAATTCCTTTCATTTTCTTCACCTTGTGCTTTAGTTGATGCTGTGATTTATATACTTCTTAATGAAGAAAAGAATTATCGATTGCTGCTGTGCGGTGGCATGAAAAATGCTTCTACCTTTTGTTCGCGTTTACTTTCTCTTACTTGATTTTTTTTTGGCGTTTGGGTACTTACTTTGATATATGCTGGGCCATTAAAAGGGTCTCTGCTGCCTCCCCTCTGTGTGTGTGTGGCTGTCATAAAAGTTGACATTTTATTTATACAATTTTCGGTTTTAAAATTACTGACCCTAAAAGACACACGCTGGAACACGCTCACTTTTTATGCCCTTTTCATGTGGTTTTAACTGTCGGATTATTTTTTGTGGCTCATTTCATAAACCTCTTACCGCAATAACATGTTCATAATTAAATGTTAAAATGTTAAAGGATGCGCACATGTCCTGGTCGGTGCCATCTATCACATTTATGTGCATTCCAGTTGGCAATTGACCCGCTTTTCTGCTTTCTCTCTATTCTGGTTTTGGTGGCTCAGAGAAAAGCTTTACACTTTCATTATGTTTTATTGTTTGCTTTTGCACACAAAATGGCTGCGTGAAAAGCCACTTACAACAAACATACACACTTACTCACTCAACTCAGCTAGAGGATGGATGCCCTCAGCTGTTTGGTCAGTACAGCAAAAGGCTTAGAGACTTGGACATGGTGTGCGACATGTGGTCAGGCAAACAAGCAGAGATAAGGGAAAGGGTGTCGGAGCGAAATCAAAGCCCTAAAAGGAAAGTGATTTTCAGCATGGAAAACAACAAATGCTTTAGCTAAAGCTGTTGGTGACTTTAATGAAGTTTCTTTGCTCTATATTTTTATCTTCTTTTTTTTTTAGTGTGTGCACAAATTTGCACGAAATGTTTGCTGCAACAGCTCGTAAATCACGACTATTCAAGTGAGTGTGTGTTATGGGTTTTTACGTGTGCATTTCCTGTGGGGGGTACTCAAACATTAAAATTGATTTATTTTGTGGGCGAAATGTCAACCAAAAACTAAAAATTATGACTCCCTAAAAGGTTGCAGAAAACTAAAACATTTAACTATTTGCTAGGCTTTCCCTTGGAACATTTTTTCCTCCCACCGCTGAAAAGTATGCAACACATTTTGTCGTGTCTCGCACAATTTGTCATGTTAAAGCAAAAATTATTGTTGTTTGACTTCTGTCTGCCGCCTGAGACTTAGCCCCCAAGTAAAATGTTTTTTTTGTTCTTCTCCTTTCCCTTCTGCTTTTTACGTTTCTTAATTATAAATGCCTGTTGGCTGGGCTGTGTTGTCTGTGGGTAGCCTTTTCTTGTAAGGTAAACTGCTGCTTTTTGCTTACGTTTCTTTTAAATGTCAGACAGTTTATTAGCCGCGTCGTGAGCAGATTTTGGTTTTTAACCCCTTGTGCTTTAAGGCTGAATTGGGTTTTAGTGTTTTAGCCTTGGTTACTTTGAGTGTGATTAGGTCCAATCTATTTTCATAAATTATGAAATATAAAAATGTGTGGCTTAATGGAATGTCAAATGGAATGACCGCCTACTGCACCACTTTTCAAACTGGTTCAGAATCTATTCCTTCCTTCTGTGTGTACGTTGGTAATTGCTACCTAATGGTTCACAGGAAAAAGAAAATTAGGAAAATTCTAAGTCAGCCTTCAAACAATTTAAAAGATTCTTCTATAAATTTAGAAAACTTTTAACATTTTACTACTAGTCTGAGAAGACAGTGTGAAGAGAACCTAAGTGGCGATAGCGGCTTGCATTTTGTTTGTCAGTTCAATTCTTAAACAGTTTAAAAAGTGGCGCAGTAGGAGGTCATTCCATTAAAACTCCGTTAACATTGATCGGTGTTTTCAGAATGTAACGCGAAATCGAGTCTATAAAAAAGTCTATAATACTATAATAAACACCAGTAAATGCCCTTTCCCCACTTTTAAAACTGTGGCTCATAGTTATTAATTACTCTACATTAAAAATGACAATGCGGCTGCAACTAATTTGCTACAAACTTTGTATACTAAAACTATATTTAAATATTTTAATTCATCACTCAGAGGCATATTAAAAATCCATTTAAAACTGTTTACCGTGGCCTGACAATTAAAGCTAACCGCAAAATGCGCAACAAATTTGCATAATCAGTTTGGCATTGTTTTATGGTGATAAATTTGATTGCAGGGCTTGTGTTTGAACATTGACTTTGTATTGTTGTATGTAAATGCATTTTCGCTACTTAATCGAGTGCATACATTTAAGCATTCACTCTCTCTCTCTCTTTGACAGCAATTAACATCAAATCGATTTTAAATTTACAACTTTTTGTATGGGTCAACACCAAGGCGTCAATCTGCTCTTACCTTTCGGGCAGAGAAAGCAGTCAGCCAATTGTAAAATTGCATTTGTAAGACACTCGAGAGTTGAGACAGTGGCAACAGAAAGCAAAAAGCAATTTATAATTGTCAACTCTTGAAATGCAATTAGCAATTACTAATGGTCAATTAACAAAGCCTTGGCCTGGCCTGTAGGGCAAAAAAAAAAAAACAAGGACATGTCAAGGCTGTCAAGACATAAGCTGGCAATATTGTGTGCAAAAAGACATTATCTGCAGGCGTGTTAAGGGGAGAATATTTTGGTTTCAAGTGATTGATGAAACTGTTTACTCGGAAACCAGTTGAAATGTGATGATAGTTGGACACAAAGGTGGAAAACCTAGACATAAAATGGTTCACAAACAATTTTAGGAACCAAGCTATTGATTTTAAGTGAAACCCTTAGTTGCTTACGTAAGTGCTGCGTTTGTCTTCAATTTCACCTGAATCCATAAATGTTTCCAGGACTTTTGGGACGGAGATTTTAGGTATTTGTAGAATAAGCAGAGAAATAATATGTATAAACAGTCTTAAGACAGTTTTTTTTGCATCGTTTTTCCTAAGAATATAAAATATGAGTATGAGTATGATTATGAGTATGAGTATGAGTATGAGTATGAGTATGAGTATGAGTATGAGTATGAGTATGAGTATGAATATGAGTATGAGTATGAGTATGAGTATTAGTAGATATTAGTATTATAATGAATATGAGTATTATAATGAATATGAGTATTAGTATGAATATGAATATAAAATAAATATAAATATAAATATAAATATGAATATGAATATGAATATAAATATAAATATTTAAATGTAAATGAATATGAATATAAATATAAATAAAAGAGAAATAATATGAATATGAAGTCTGTATATGAATAGAATATGATTATGTATGATTTGAATGCATAGAATATAAAATATGAGTATGAGTATGAGTATGAGTATGAGTATGATTATGAGTACGAGTACGAGTATGAGTATTAGTATTAGTAAATATTAGTATTAATATGAATATGAATATGAATATGAATATGAGTATGAGTATGAGTATGAGTATGAATATGAATATAAATATGAATATGAATATGAATATGAGTATGAGTATGAAAATGAATATAAATATGATTAAAAATATGAATATTTTTAAGAGCATGAGAAGTTTTTAGAAGCTTGTTCACAGAAAAAAATCCTACTTCGAGATCAAAGCAAATAAGAAAATCGAGATTGAATCAATCTTCTTGATTGGATTCGACTGAGGGTTCATCCCTCTCGAATAACAAGCTTAAATCAATCCCATGTGTTGTTGAAACAAGTTTATATCGACCTTAAATCGAGCTAAACTTCGGATAGAGACAAGACTTTTGGGATTAAAAAAACTCTTGGTTTGGCTTGCTTTGAAAACACCCGGGCTTAACCCACTTGGTCTTCCCTGTTATACAAGCAGAACATTTGCCTTCTCCATCTCTTCCGTGCGATTGTTGTTATTTGACTAATGATATGATTTTTCTCATTTCTATTGGTGTCTAAACTGTCTGCATTATGATTTCATCTACTTGTGCAATTATTTTCAGTTCATTTGTATCCTTAATTGACTCATTAAATACAGACCAAACATTCAATCCGTTTCCTTTTGTTCCATTTTAATTGTGCCAAGTCGGATGAATGTTTTGAACTACAAAGCCCAACGGCTGAAATATGTGAAATATTTGCCAGTCAGCTTTTAATTAGCAACACAAACGCAACTTGGCTCTCCGGAATATCCCAAAATCTAAAATGCAAAATGGATATGAACAAATATTTGCATATTTCAAAGCACACATCAAAAACATTTATACATGGCCAGGAGGAGGATGGGAAAGTAAGGGCAAGGAAACAATGGCCCACGATAAACTGGTACACATGTTAACCAAGTGTATAGTTACAGTTGTGTATCGACAAAAATGCCAGCGAAATTGGTTCAAACTAAACTAACCAAACAAAAGCGGAAGCTGACGGAGCGGCCATTTTTGTTATCGCCAGCCATTTTGAATGAGCAAATGTGAGTTTGTCGCTGTGTGTGTGTGGCTTCATTCAGCGGAAGTGATACATTTTGTTGTGTATTTATGCTGGTCTACAGAAAAAAAAGAACAGCAACAAGCCTAAGTGGAGTGACAGCGGAAACGGAAACAGCACACCCAGGCACAAGCAGAGGCACAGGCGCATGCATAAGCAACAACAACACATCAATTCAGCTGCAAATTAAAAATGACGCGTCTCTTCCTTGTTTGTTGTTCCCTTTTTACACACGTCACACACCAAACGCAGCTGCTAAATGATCAAATAGTTTTCGACGCCATTTTCCTAGACACTTTGTGGCAAATGTCACGTACATGCAGAAATCTTTCATGTTGAGAAGTCACAGGAGCCGTTACGACATGTGTGGCACACACACACACACGCTCGTAAGAATTTCAATATTGAACTTTACGTGCTGTGGTTTTATGTCAAAGATAAATTCTGGGGGGTGGTTCAAAAAGATTAGCCAAGAAGGCAGAAAAAAATAATAATATTTTTAGGATTCAAACCTTAATTATAAATATGAAATTTATATATTCTCAGGGATTGTGCTAGGAAACCATGTTGATCTCAGATGTTCTCCTACGCGTTTCGGCAGCTTTGCTGCCTTTTTTGTTTATTTTAGAAGATTCGTCACCTTTTCAGCTCTATTTGGAGTACGTGATTTCAAGAAAGCAAAACTTTTAAAAAATGAGAATAAGTTTGATTAAGGTTCGATTCGGGGTATCAATAAACCATTTTGGTTTTTAGGTTTTCGCTTAACATTAAAGAACATGTTTTGAGTTATGGTTGAAAAGCAGAGTTTAGTTAGGTTTGGTTATGGTTTAGTACCGAATTTCGAATTTCTAAAGCTTTAAGATACATTGTACTTGTCTAGGAGCCTTGATTTTGTAACAAAGGATTCAGATTAAATTCCCCATCGGACCTGCATACCGCTTGAGTCTCTGTTCGACCACAAGTCCATCATCCACAAGCACTTGCTTTCTACGTAAGTTCTAATCACCGATTTAAAAGGCGAACCAAACTTCCTGGCTTGTCGGAAAGAGCCCCTTCTTACAGCTCCTTACTGCACTTCTTATAAGCTTTTTAAAAACTTTATGAAGTTATCTTCACCGTGCATTCATACTCATACTGATACTCGTATTCATACTCACATTCACAGTCATACACATACTCATATTCATACTCCTACTCATACTTATTCTTATACTCATATTCATATGCATTTCCGAAAATCGTCTAGGAGTGACGGGAATCGTTCTCGTTTCTCTCCCTCGTTAAGTTCCCTGGTCTCATCAATCCCATCTAGATCTAGTTTATTCTCTGGCCTTTACCGATGATTTCCCACATGGTACCCGTGGTTGTTAGGTATAGTTAATGCTCTGATCGTCACCAAGCATCCCCACATGGCATCCTATGTCTCCAGGTCTAGTTTATTCTCCACAAGGTTCCCAGTTCTCTAGGACTAGTTTGTTTTTTAGTAGTTACCGAAGATTCCCCACATGGTATCCCTGGTTCTTAGGTCTAGTATATGCTTTGGTTTCCCACGAGTATTTACAAGTAGTATTTTTAGTCCCTAGTTTAAGTTTCCACCGAGTATCCCTCAAGCCTTGGCAGTCAAAATTACTTAACAACTTCAACTCATATCCATACTACATACATTCATGCCCATACTCATATTAATACTCATATTCATACTCATATTCATACTCATATTCATATTCATACTCATATTCATATTCATACTCATATTCATACTCATATTCATAGTCATATTCATACTCATATTCATACTCATATTCATACTCATATTCATACTCATACTAATCCCCATAACCGATGATATTTTGCATTCTTTATTCTTTCTTCAGAGTAGCAATAGAGATCATACTCATACGTTATCAATTTCCTAAAAAAAAATCCCCTACTCGTAATTGATTAACCAGTTCAATTCATAACTGAAATTCATGTTCGTCAAATCTTGCTCTACATTTTCAATTAACATTTGTGTCAACATGCTTTTGTTTATCCTTTCCTTTATTCCAATTCCTTTTTTCCTCACCTATTTACATAGCCAGATTGTGGCAGAATTGTTACATGAATTCAATTTGGGGAATTACATTTTATTTATGTTTCATTGTTATATTTTTTTCTTGTGTTGGGTGCTGGGTGAAAATTTATCACTACCAAAAACGCGCTCTGCAATTTCAAACTAAAATAAAACTGTGGAAAACATTTTAAATATGTGTAGCATAATATTGTTTAAACTTTCTCTCTCTCTCTCTCTCCATCTCTCCGGCAATCTGTCGCTTTACGTACGCATGGAAGTATGTTTCAGCAAAAAATGAAATCGCTGTGTTTGGGTTTGACATGCAACCGAAATCCTCGAGTGCTTGTGGGCTACCCAAAGTGCAAAATTATGTGACAGTGACAGCTGCACTGTTGTGCCTCGTCGCGTTGGCATTTAAGCCAAGTGGCACTTGCCACTTTTACACTGCGCCAGCAACAAATTTCATTTTAATGAGCACACGGATCTGTCATTAATATACGCATAATTAAATCCACAATAATTCACACACTCGTTTAAAGACACTTTAAGGCATTAGACCGCGTGGGATTTGCATTTTTGACTAGTATCCGGCTGAGTTTCGATGCAGAGCTATTGAAGTGATTATGACCACAAATGCATTCGCATGCTCAATCAACGCTTGTGGTTCCTGGACTGTGGGGAAATTCGTCTGTGGCAAGTTTGTTTAGTCAGTGGCAACTAATTGTGAAATATATTTTAATTATATTTAACAAACTTTTCGCATACAGAAATTGGCATAAAGAGAGAGAACGCCGAGTTGAAGGCGGAAAGAGGCAGCCATTGAGTCTCTGGCTCAACTTGATATTTAATTAAAAAGTTTAAAGCATACATTTGTGCGCCACAAAAGGCGTGGGCAGAGACCGAGAAAGCGAAAGATAAATTGTGCTACTGTGTTAATTAAAAAGTTATTTATAACAAATATCAAATTATTGTGGGCAAACGAGATTGTTGGCCACTCTTCAGCAGCAGGTTTACAGATTCTTGGAGGGGGAAATCAGGAATGTGCTTTGAAAAGGCAATTGGAAAACTCATATTCATACTGATGCTCATACTCCACATACTTAAACCCAAAGTAGTACTCATACTCATTTTATTCTTTATTCTTTCGTCAGAGTTGATCTTCCAAGAGAATTTTGACACCAAAATGTGCCTTAGATACTTATACTCATAATTATACTGATACTGATACTCATACTCTTAGTATTTCTCATACTCATAACCCAAATTCGTTTGCACTCTTTATTCTTTCTGCAAGGTTGCACTTTCAACACAAGTTGGACACCAGAATGACCTTTACATACTCGTACTCATAATCATATTCACACTCATAGTCATATTCATACTTATACTAATATGCATACTCATACATAAATGGTTTGTAGTTTTTTTTTCTTTCTTTAAAGTTGCTCTTCAAAAGAATTTGGACAGCAGAATGACCCTTAGATACTCGTACTCATACTCATACTCATACTCATACTCACACTTAATCCCGAAAACTCATACTCACACTTAATCCCGAAAATCGTTAGCATTCTTACATAATTTTCCAAAATTGCTATCCAAAAGAGTTTAGACACCACAAATGACCCTTAGATCAGGGCATTTCATATATTCATATCCCACACTTTCTTCTCTCTCTCTCTCTCTATCATTTGTTACCATATTACTTAATCATTTAACGACATTTCGGACAAAATTGGTTTTGGTTTTTGGAAATTTTAATATATTTTGGCCACCGGCTTTTAACCACAAAAACAAATCAGGCATCAACAATCATTCGGTGTATGTTGAAACTTCTTTTGGTCCAAATAACCCCCAACAACATTAATTCAAGCTAAATTATCATACAAATTTGTTGTTCATTAAATGGCATTTCAATTACATAACTCAGGGACTGGCCGGCTGCAGCAAGTCGAGAGCCCTAATCACTGGCCCATGTTTTGTGGTCTCCGAAGGATTTCCACACGTGTGTGTGAGTGTGTGTGCGTGAGCGTGTGTGTGGGTTGGTGAATTTACGTTTTACATAATAAATCACGTAATGTTTCAAAATGCTGTCGTGTTTAGCTGGGTTAGAATGGACAGGACATTAAAGACATCTGCCCAGGACTCAGCTTATTGTTGTTGCATGAAATTTAAATGAAATTGTCAGCTTGCAAATGTGTAACATGCGGCCAGGCCACAAATTACCAAGCACACACACAATAGCTGACACACACACACCGATGCATATATATATATATATAGGTATAATTTGAACATGACATGAAACATTTGCACTTTATCTCTCTGCACTGATTGCTTTGCAATTTAATTTTATGACTTGTTTATTTTATATACTTCAAAAAGAATATTTTGTATAACCAAAAATTGCACAAAAATTTGCAATTTTCAATTAGGAAGAAGCTACTGCGGCAGGCTAATTAAACAGTTGAACGCCTCAACCCATAATTACTCAAAGTGGAAAAGATAAAGCACGAAACCAAAACTCTTGGAAACGAGACGCTGCAGAAGCAGCAGCCGCCCCTCAATGGCCATGTAATTAAACTTTGATTACGGTACTTAGCCAGAGCACTAAGCATTTTTTACAACTTCTGGCTAAAAGGAGTGGCAAAAACACAAGAAGCAGCTGAAAGAAAATAAGTGAAAAAAAAAAATGTTTGCATTGACGCGACAAAAGTTCATCTAAGGCTTGACACGCAGACTGGGGCTAATGACATGAATGTGTGAAAGAAAAACCTGTTTAGCTGTTCCCGTTTGGAATTCAGGACAGATTTGACAACATTGGGAGACATTTCCCTAAGCTGTACTTGTAGGGGAACGTTTTGCTTAGGGAGTCACTTGAGTTGTGCGATTGTAGAGAGCTTCTCAATATTCTTGTAAATAGAGGGGGGACTAAAAACAATTTCAGTTCCGTTTCTGATTTTGTTTTCTTAAAAAAAAAAGTCTTAAAATTATTTAAGTTTTTAAAGAAGGAGTTGGTAAAAGATAGCTAAAAATTAAACGGTCTTAAAAACAGCACAATTCAAATTTCATGGCCATAAAAGCACCCAGACTACACTAACAACCAAAAATCGGTGTTCCATTTCTCATATTTCTTGTTGTTTCAGAAATATATTCTTTATTTTTATGGGTGTCTACGCGGCCGTAAGCTGGTTAAATTATCATTAATAGTTGATCAATGGCAATTTTAGACGGGTAAATAGAAGGTGTAGTGAGGAGAATCTTTTTAGAATCATCTTCCCATGTAGAGCACAGAAAAATTAAATAGTTAAGCCGTCAAATAAGATCTAAGAGCTGTCGAAAAGCTAAATACATCAGATAGCTGCTGACACTGTGTATCAAGTATACCTAGGCTCAGTAGCGGACGCAGGAAACTCGTCAAAAAAAAGTGAAAAGTGAATTCTCATCAATGCATTTGTAAATCTCAGGGGGGTGGGGGTTTAACCCCAAAAACCCCCCCCCGCGTACGCCACTGCCTAGGCTTGTCTCAGAACCAAGTCTGTGCTTACTCCGTAAACTTTCAGTTTCAACAAAGATGAGGGATAACTCATTAATTTGACTGTTTGCTCATGCCGTCAACTTTATGCGTCGGTTCGTGTGATCTAATACAATTTGTTTGGTAGTTTTGTTGCAAAATGCGGGTTCGTATGAGATCTAATCAATGATTAAACAGTGACTAAACAATGACTTAACTGCGACTAAAAGTGAATAAACAGTGCCAGAACAGTGACTAATACATAGTAACCTTACAGTGACTGAACAGCGACTAAACAGTGACCAAATAATTACTAACTGTGACTTAGCAGTGACTAAACAGTGACTTAACAGTGGCAAAACAGTGACTAATACATAATAACTTTACAGTGACTAAACAGTGACTAATAGTGTCTTTACAATGACCAAACAGTGACTAACAGTAACTTAAAAGTGACCAAACAATGACTAAACAGTGACCAAACATTCACTAAACAGTGACTAACAGTGTCTAAACAGTGGCTTAAAAATGACTAAACAATGACTAAACAGTGGCTTAACAGTGACTTTTACATAGTGACTTAACAATGACTAAACAGTGACTTATAGTGACTATGACTTATCAGCGACATACCATTGAATTAACAGTTAAATTTTGGGGCTGTCGGATATTTAAAAAACGAGAAGGCCAAGCTAACTTCGTCTTTGCCGAAGTTTTTATACCCTTGCAAATGTTTTAATACATCAGAGTTTACGAACGTTAAAACAAACAATTTTTCTAAATAAAATCCACTTTTCGACCGATAGTTCCTATGGCAGCTATAAGATATAGACATCCGATGTTGACCAAAACTTCCACAACTATGTAAAAGCGAATAAAACTAATTTTTGCTGAAGGGGGAGCCGTTTACATTAAAAACAAAAAGTTTTTCTCACAAAGACCTACATTTTTACTGATAGTTCCTATGACAGCTATAAGATATAGTCATCCGATTTTGACCAAAACTTCCAAATCTGTGAAAAAGCGTATACAACTAATAATTGTTCAGGCGGGAGGCGTTAACATTAAAAACAAAAAAGTTTTCTCACAAAAATCCACTTTTCGACCGATAGTTCCTATGGCAGCTATAAGATATAATCATCCGATCTGGTCGGTTCCGACATATTATCAGTGTGCAGTAAAAAGAAGACTCTGTGCAAAGTTTCAGCTCGATAGCTTTAAAACTGAGAGACTAGTTTGCGTAGAAACAGACAGACGGACAGATGGACAGACAGACAGACGGACAGACGGACAGACAGACGGACGGACAAAGCTCAATCGACTCAGCTCGTCGCCCTGATCAAGAATATATATAGTTTATAGGGTCGGAAATGAGTATTTCTGTGCGTTGCAAACTTCTGGGCAAAATTATAATACCCTTTGCAAGGGTATAAAAATAGCTGCATTTCAGCCAAGTATTTCCATGCATTGCGATATATTTTATATTTGTTAAGTTGCCACTGGTCTTTGCAACTTTATTGCACAGTTTGCACTGCGAATTCTCTGTGGCAACTTCAATAAAACAATATTTTAACATTTTGGTTTACATGTCCAGAGCAAAAGAAACAGTTATTCGCAACAGTGTGACAGTCTAAGCAAAAAAAATTACAAAAATATATTTTTTTTCTAAAATATCAATTAAAAATATCGATAAAAATGTGCAATCAGATATACCGTTGTGTATATTTGACACTTTTTAGTTTCAAATATATCCCAAATCCAATAGAAGTCTACTATAAAATTTTCCAACAGATCGAATTTTACACTTAACTAGATAACAAATTCATTTCTACATGCATATATATATATTTTTATGGCCTATTTTTATTTCTTTCTCCGACTGCAATTATATTTATGGCAATTTTTTTATATGATTTCTTAAAGATTTCTTTCGTTTAGCATACATTTATGGGCCTTCCCCGTTCCTGACACACAAAAAAAGAAAAGACGACATTTATCATGCTTTACTCGATGCCAAATTGTGGCCCCACACATTCGCTCATACATAAGGTACAATATACATTTTTGTGTACACCATCCAAGGGTCTAAATATCATCATTTGCTTTTGCCTGCTGGCCCAGGCGAAAGTAAGCCCACAAGCCATATAATGTGCCATAAATATTAAAACGTTTTGACTTTACGCGCTGCGTTTTTCTTTGCCGAGGTGGCTGCTGGCTGCTGGCTGGTGGCTGGCAGTGGGCAGGAGGTTGTCGCAAATTATTTGCATTTTTTATATGGCTGAGCCAGAGAGACGTCAACAGAAGGCGAGAGCGCGCGCTTTGAGCATAAAATGTAAAGTGCAAAAGAAAACTCACACAGACGGAAAAAGAGTGTAAGGCTAAGGCGACGGCGGCGGCATCAGATCGGAAATCTTATAAAAAATTTATTGTATATAAGCAGGCAAGCTATAAGCAGGAGCTATCAACGACGAGCTTAGCGTTGTCACACACCGCCAGGCAAATTGTGGCCGGATAAGGAGCCCAAGGACTTGAGGATAAGGCAGCCACAAAATGAGCAGCTGGAATTACAGGGGCGAGTAGTATGCGGCAATTGAATAAAACACAAATAAATCGCATTTATTTTGCAATAATTTGAATTGATTTACGAACGAAGTCAAAGGAATCTAACTGCTGAACCAAACCAAAGCGGTAGTTAACTTGGCTGAGCTTGACCAACAAAAAACTGTCTTAAGTAAATCGCACAATACGCATACGCCTTGTGGTACACGTTCCAAGCCTTGCCTGGCGTATTTGATTTTTAGAGGTGACTTGATTGAGTGGGAGGTGTAATTGGCAGTGGGGGGTCACCACATCAAACGAGGCAAAAAGTTCATGGCAAATGCACAAAAGGCGCCTAGATTGCCACTCGAGGGCAAAAGACTACATGATTCAATTGCCAATCTGGGGGCAAGTGAGTGTGTGGGGGAGAGTTGGTTGAATGTTTACTTTACGGGGTTTTTGAGGTGCACATAAAACGTTGTAATCGAATATTGATTAAGTGCAACTGGAGGTCTAGCAATGATATTGCAGTTAAACGTTGATAATGCTGCTAGATTTTGCAATTGAGAAACGCTTCGGTCGCATTGTGAGTAGTTGGCAAGGCGGAAAATTGAAGCACTTGCTGGACCAGGACCAGGACCTGGACCAGGACCTGTTCCTGTGCTGCTATACTGCTGTTGCATGAAAAACAACATTTCTTGCTTTCTTTTTTTTCTCGTTTTGGCAATGAGTTTTGATTGCTTTTGGCTGGGCAACAACAGCAAACAGCAGCAGCAGCAGTCGGAGCTAACATGAGGCATGAGTATTTTGGGTGCAGTGACCCCATTTCCGCTTGTTATCGATTTGATCCCCCATTTTGCCTCCTATTTTTTTTTTTTGTGTATTGCCGGACGCCTTGTATATGCCTCCACTTGGGCACTTGACAGCCAACCTCCTTTTCAGTTCGGTTATTCCCAAATGCTGCCTGTCTTGAGGCGATTTTAATTGATATTGTCAGCACAAAATCTCACACACAGAGATAGAATCAAAAGTTAAATTTATTTCAATTAAACATGCAACACTTTTTACCGCAATTTTTTTGTGGTTATGCAAAATATTAATTAAAGTGTGTGGTTTATGCGGCAATAAATATAAAAAAAAAAAAGTAATGAATAATTAAGTAACCTTTTTTTGTTCGAATTTAAGCCAAATGGAACTGCCAACTGGTTAAAAAGTCATTCAATAATTTTGATATATAATAAAACAGAAAACATGAGGCTGCCAACTTGTGTGAAAATCTCATAGTTTTCAAGGAATATTCCGACGGAATCTATAAAATTTTGAGATATTGGCAATAAGATAAGTTTAAGTAGGCAAACGGGACTGGCAATTTGTGTGAAAATCTTACAAGTTCAAGGAAAGTTAAAATAAATACATTTAGTGAAGCTTTATACCAAATTGCTAAGCATCTTAAGGTATAATAGGACTGCCAACTTGTGGGAAATCATGAAAATGTTGAGAAAAGTCTTATAAGTTTTGAGGAATGTTACAATGAATACATTTAGTAAAACATAATACCAAAATTAGGCATCTTTAGGAATAAAAGGACTGCCTACTTGTGTGAAAATCATAAAATGGTTGAGGAAAGTCTTTCAAGTTTCAAGAAATGTTAGAAAGAATATATTTAGTAAAGCTTTATATAAAAATTAAGTATATTTAGGGATAAAAGGACTTCCAACTTGTGTAAAAATCATGAAAGTGATAAGAAAAACCATATAATTTGTGAGAAATATTACAATAAATGAATTTATTAAAACTTAATATCAAAATTAAGCATCTTTAGGTACAATAGGACTGCCAACTTGTGTGAAAATCATAAATATATTTAGAAAAATCTTTTAAGTTTCAAGGAATGTTACAATTAATAAATTCAGTAAAGCTTTATATTAAAACTAAGCATCTTAAGGAATAAGGGGACTGCCAACTTGGGTCAAAATCATGAAGACGTTGAAAAAATTATTATAAGTTTCAAAAAATCATCAATATTATGCTGGCTCAAGGTCTCGTTATGCTTGCGCATAACTCAAAAACAATTTTCAAGGAGGAACACACACACAAATATATCATAAACAAAAAAACCTCTTTTTTTTTTATGCCCCACACACCAACCTAATCGTTTAGGATATTCCTAAAGGACTGCCATAACCGTTTGCGGCTAGACATGGGAACGACGTTGGTTGCCAGTACCTTGTGTGTGTGTGTGTCCCCAACTTGTGTGACAATCATGAAAATGTTAAAAAACGAGAAGGCCAAGCTAACTTCGTCTTTGCCGAAGTTTTAATACCCTTGCAAATGTTTTAATACAACAGAGTTTACGAACGGCAGCATTAAAACAAACCATTTTTTTGATAAAAGCCACTTTTCGACCGATAGTTTCTATGGCAGCTATAAGATATAGTCATCCGATTTTGACAAAAACTTCCAAATCAGTGTAAAAGCGTATAAAACTAATAATTGTCGTAGCGGAAGGCGTTTACATTAAAAACAAAAAAGTTTTCTCACAAAAACCCACTTTTCGACTGATAGTTCCTATGGCAGCTATAAGATATAGTCATCCGATCCGGTCGGTTCCGACATATTACACTAGTTTACAGCCAAAAAGACCCATTTCTACTGAAAATTTTTTTTAGCGTAGTTTGGAATGGTGATCTCAAAAATCAATTTCAAAATTTTTTTCATGGCTCCGTTTTTGAAATATAATTTTTTTTTATTTTTTGGTAGGGGCACCTACATTTTAAGCCATATCTCACTTTATAATTGTCAGATAGAGTCAAGCAAGATAAGAATCGAACGGTTTTTTCGCTGCCGGTAATCGAGTAGAACATTGTTTTTAAATCGGTTCATTAGTTTGACTACAATATCCAAAAATATTTCGAAAAAATCGATTTTTTGCTCGAAAATTCATTTTTGGTCGCCTGGAAATAATATAAAAAAATCAAAAAAAATTATTTTTATTTTTTCTACATAAGAACCCCACTTCTACGAAGAAAAACAGATATCGATGATCAAAATCTGTGAACAAACACAGGAGCTGTAAGCAATTTAGTGCAAAAAATGTGATATTTTCCTGAATTTTTTAAAATAAATTTTCGTTTGCTTCGACTTTTGTTCCGTTTTTAATTTTTATTTTTGTTCTGGCTTTTCGTTCACTTCATAATTTGACCAAAAAACGAAGAAAAGTACAATGTTAATTTTTGGAAACACACAATATACTCAAATTTGACTGTTAGTTCCTCTACTCAATTTGACCCATCTATGGTACGTGTTACACGATTTTCTTCACAAATACCGTATTTTCTTCGTAAAAGTGCGATTCTTAAGTAGAAAAAATGAAAATAATTTTTTTTGTATTTTTTTATATTTTTTCTAGTCGTTTAAAAATGAAATTTCTTGGATTTTCGAGCAAAAAATCGATTTTTTTGAAATATTCTTGGTTGTTGAATTCAAACTACTGAACCGATTTCAAAACAATGCTCCACGCAATTATTGGCAGCTCCATAGCCTTTCGATTTATTTCTTACTTGACTCTATCTGACAATTATGAACTGAGATATGGCTTAAAATGTAAGAGTACCTACCAAAAAAATTAAAAAAATTAATATTTCAAAAACGAAGCCATGAAAAAAATTTTTGAAATCGATTTATTAGATCACCATTCCAAACTGTACTAAGAAAAAATTTCAGCTGAAATGGGTAATTTTTTTTTTTTATTTTTGTAAACTAGTGTTATCAGTGTACAGTAAAAAGAAGACTCTGTGCAAAGTTTCAGCCCGATAGATTTAAAACTGAGAGACTAGTTTGCGTAGAAACAGACAGACAGACGGACAGACAGACGGACAGACAGACGGACGGACAAAGCTCAATCGACTCAGCTCGTCGCCCTGATCAAGAATATATATAGTTTATAGGGTCGGAAATGAATATTTCTATGCGTTGCAAACTTCTGGGCAAAATTATAATACCCTTTGCAAGGGTATAAAAATCGTATAAGATTTAAGGAATACTACAATGAATTTATTAAAGCTTAATACCGAAATTAAAATTATTTAGGGATAATAGCACTGCCAACTTGTGTGAAAATCCTGAAAATGTAGAGAAAAATCGTATAATTTTTAAGGAATAGCATAATATAAACTTTTGGCAAAGCTTTATACAAAATTTAAGTCACTTTTCAGACAACAGAACTGCTAACTTGAGTGATGAATCATTAAAATTTTAAGTAAACACCTGCAGATCAAGCCTTAAGTTAACTGCCAACTTGCCCCAACGCTACTATGCCTACATTTAGTAAAGCTATAAATGTAATTTAATAATCTTTTATAAAAAGGGACTGCCAACGTGTTTAAAAATCTTTAAGATTTTAAAAAGTGCAACAATTCTGAAATTTAATAATCTTTTATGAAAAATTTAAGCAATTTTCGCCAAAATGGAACTGCCAACCTGTGTGAAAATCTTTAATACTTTAATAAATAGGTGCAATCCAAGCATCAAAGTAAATTTTAGCAGAAAAAAGGGACTTCTATAATGTGTAAAAATTTTAATACTTTCAAAGAATGCTAAAATCCGTTCATTAAATAAAGTTGAAAACCGAAAAGTGGGTAGAACTGAAGTAGAGCAACAAAAAGATAACTTTTATGTCCATCTTTCGGCTGAATGGGACTGCCAACTTGTGAAAGAATCATTGAAGTTTTGAGAAAAGCTACCATCAATACGCTTAGTACATTTTTTTTTCCATAATTGAACCATTTGCAAAATTTGGACGCTGGTGACTTCACTTGTGAGAAGAAGGCTGTCAATTTGTGTAAAAAAATTCAACAAGATTCTAAGAATCTTAAAATTTTAAGAAATTCATAATTATAAACCTACACTGGGACTTCCAACGTTTTGAAAATAGTAAAACTTACATTTAGTAGCTTTCATACATTATTTAAAAAACTTTCAAGGAATCTCGACTGCCAAGTTTTATGAATCTGCTTTTCCCACTTTTCTGTCTTACCTATTAATATTATTTAAGCAGTCCAAAATTATTAGATTTAGTAGGTTTTATATATTTAGGAGAACGGGACTGCCAACTTTTGTGAATACAGTTTTTCCACTTTTCCCTTTCAAAAGTGTCTTACTTTTTCACATTATTTAGCAATCTATAACGCTACAGCTTCTGTCGTATTTTAATTGCGTTTTAAGAGAACGAAACGATGGAAGCATATTTGCTGCGCGGAAATTTCATTTATCAGCTCTTCTACCTCCCCATAAACATATTCGCGGACATTTTTTTCAATTTGATTGCGTTGATTAGAGTGCCACCAGGCTTGTCCCGCTTGATGGACAGTCGGTCTAATTCAATTGATTAGTTGGCACTTTGCTTTTGTTGCTGCTGCTGCTGCTGCTGCTTTTGTTGTACAATGGAATTTAGAGGCACTTCAGCACTTCAGCAAAAATTTCTAGTTTGAATTCAATTTATTTACTCGGTTCGTTTTGGCTTTGCTTTTGAAATGGTGCATGATGAAGAGAAAGCGAAAGAGAGAGAGAGAGAGAGAAGGAGAGTCTCTCCAACCACAACAATTTTTGGCCACGACAATTTGCCACTTGGGCACGCAGAAACCAAAAATTTTGTTGCAGATTTCATGCAAAAATTAATGAAATATGCAGGGGATGTTGCTTCGACTTGGAAACTGAAGCAGCTGTTTCTGCTGATGGCGTTGACATCACAAGTGGCCTCCTGTACCACTTGAGCCCCTTGTCGTTGCGGCTTTTAACATTCAAAGCCACTTTCGCCTAATAATATTCTTGTTCGAATTGCAGAGCGAGAGCACGAAACCAGATTTGCAGTTAAATCAGAAACAAGAAAGAACTTTTACTGGCTAAACTATTGAGGAAAGTTCTTGTGTTGTTGTTGTGGGGATTGCATTTTAATGTGTGTGAAACTGACGGGAACAGCAACAAAATGCAGACAAAGTGCCAAGAAGCAGTTGCCATATGGTGTCAAGTGGCATATTCAAAATGCTTTTATTCTGTTTGTTTATTTATGCAACACAAAGCCAAAGCCAGAACCAGAGTCAGAGATGACAACAACAACCACAACAACAACAACAACTCAAATGTGTTCATTGAACGAAACTCAATGCATATGAGTGTGAGAGAGAGCGAGAGGGATGGAGATTATATCAGAGATATGTGTGACCTCCATATATGTACGAGAATGTAAGTATAATTACGCACAATTGCAGTTGAAAGATATAGCCACCAAAACAGATGTCCAAGCTCTGACGGCATGCATAATACGGGGCGTATACGCAATGCAAATGATAATCTATGCCAATGCAAAGCAATTGATATAAGCAAAGGGTGTTGTTTGGCTTTCGAGTTTTGAGTCTCTATGGAAACTAATTCCAGGGGTCTTTGGGCAACATCCCCAAGGACATACTTAGGATTTCGTGTTAATTGGCTGAGAAATAACCATTAGGTGTGCCAAAAATTTCTTATGGACGTAATAATTTGAGTACGAACGCTCTTGAAAAAAATTTGCAGTCGCTATTAAATTTTCAAGAATTTCGCTCTTAGAATCAAGATAAATTCATTCTCAATGTGGTTCTATAGGCAAGGGGAATGAGGATCATTCCAAACCCCATATGTGCTTCATGTTTCCTAAGATGAAGGCTTTGCTATACACAAAATGCGAAGAGAAAACAAGTAACAGCGTTGCAGTCGAGTGTCCCGACTCCGAAATACCCTATACAATTAACAAACCGATATTTATTTATTTATTTATAGTTTAACAATGTTCTGTCTAACTTTAAGAGGGCCTACTTAGGAACGACAATAAATTATTTTTTACTACAAACAAGGAGGATTGAGATGAAGAAATGTGGAAATGCAAGTTATAGTTTAAACAAAGGTTTCGGAAGGGTTCGTGATGAGCGTAGTTTGTTACACAAGGCTGTAGATAAATAGGATATAAGTTTCTAGTAACGCGTTGTGGGACTGCAAGACTTATATTAGATAACAAAGCGATAGAGTCAATATCTCCTGACAGGAGTTTATGAATAAAAAGAACACTATGGTAAATTCGGCGGCTCTTAAGAGAAGGAAGGTTGATTAGGCGTAATCTATCCTCATAAGGAGGAAGATGAATGGTGGAATCCCAGTTTAAGCCACGAAGAGCGAAAATTAAAAACTGTTTTTGAATCGATTCCAGTTGATCTTGATATTTTTGGTAGTATGGAGACCACACACACGACCCATATTCAAGTATTGGTCTCACTAGTGAGACATAAAGTAGGGGTCATTAAATTCCTTTGACCATCGTTTGACAAAACCGAGAACTCCCATTGCCTTGTTTGCGATGACTGATATATGACTATTGAAACATAACTTGGGAACAAATTATACACCCAAATCATCAACTTTATGGATACGTTCCAAAGGGATGGAATCAATCATATAAACAAACTCATATGGTTTATTTCGACTAAAAGTCATACATTTACACTTGCTGAGATTAAGAGGAAGGCTATTAACTGAGCACCAGGTGTAAAGAGAGTTTAAATCAGAATGCAGGAGTAGAGGAGACGTAGGGTCATTATACGACAAACAAAGTTTGAGGTCATCGGCATACATTAGTGCCTGCGACCCCAGATAGTACATTAATGGAGCTGGATAGTACTGATTTGAAACGAACTCGTTGAGATCGATCGATTAAGTACGACTTTATCCAGTTGAGGAGGATTGGTGGGAAGCCAAGCAGACACAATTTATGTACTAAGAGCTCGTGATTGACGGAGTCAAAAGCTTTACTGAAATCAGTATAAACTACATCAGTTTGTTGCTTATTGACAAACCCATTGTTTACAAGAGTAGTAAATTCAAGTAGATTCGTAGAGATAGAGCGATTCTTCATGAAACCATGTTGAGATGTAGATATTACCGAACGACAATAATGTTGTAGTTGGGGAGTCAGGATCTTTTCAAGAAGCTTAGGAATGTCCGATAGCTTCGATACGCACCTGTAGTTCGAAATGATTGACTTTGGTCCCTTTTTATGGATAGGAATAACATAGGATTCCTTCCAAAGACTAGGGAAGTCTCCCTGTTGAAGAGATGTGTTAAATAGTTTACAAAGCGGCACACATAAGGAGTCAGCGCAAAGTTTCAACATACAGCTGGCAACTTTGTCAGGTCCGGGGCTGAAAGAGGACATGATTGATCGTAGGCTAGATAGAACGCTATCTGCATCTACAACAGGGCATACAATGCAGTTGGAATTAGCCACAGAATACGGATATTTAGAGACTAAATTATTAGCAGATGCAGAATAGCATCGTTGGAAAAATGTTGCAAATAGATTGGCAATATCAGAGTCGTTGTCACCCGATACATCATCTAAAGAAAGGGAGGGCGGAAATTGAGAGGATTTCCTTTTAGCATTAACAAAGTTGTAGAACTTCTTTGGGTCGTCCTGAAAGCTCAACTTACACCTGACCAAGTAGTCCTTGTAGCATTCTGAGTTGAGGACCGTAAACTTGGATCTTGCTACGGAATATTTGGCAAAATCCACGCGGGATCCAGATTTTTTAAATTTTTTGTACAGCCGAGATATAATATTTTTCAAGTTAGATAAGCCTCTCGTGAACCATGGGGGCGCACGTGATGGAGAAGAAGAAATCCGAAGGGGCACAAATTCGTTAAACACAGTATAAATAACTTCGTAAAAAGCTTTTGTGGATTTTTCAATATCCTGAGATGAGTCTAGAAAAGACCAGTCTACCATGGATAAAGCTTCATTGAGTCGTAGAAAGTCAGCCTTTCGAAAGCAAAAGGATGCAGTATTTTGGAAAGGGGGAGAAGTGGTGCTCGGTATATCAAGGTCACAATCAATTTGTAGTGTTGGATGATGAATGTCCTCAGGGATTGACAAGGGTGAAATTCTGGATACCACCGAATTGGAAATATCAGAAACAAAAACAAGATCAAGGAGTCTGTGCAAACCATTTCTATTGGAGTTTAGCTGTCCAAGAGATTGTTCAGCCATAAGATTGAGAAACTCATGAGAGGCTGATGGGTAAAGTTCGATGGAATTGTCATATGAAGCCCAAGAGATATGTGGAATATTGAAATCCCCGACGACCACCATACGATCGCGATCACCCAGCACGGAAGCAATTCGTTGTATGTGTTCGGCGTGAAGTAAATAAAGAGAAAGGTCAGAGGCAGGAGGAATATAGGAGCAAGTTAAGAAAATACGAACAAACACATATATACAATCGCACTTATCAATTCGACTGTTCATGCTGAACAAGAAAATTGTCAGCAAATCTGGTACCTTTGGTACAATGTATAAAAACCATTTCTGTATGTGAAAATATGTTTAAAAAAAAGCAACTAATTGTGCCTGTCATTTTGTCAGTTGCCAAGGCCAGAACAGAAGCTTAATGTATAATGCAAAAGTGAGTTGCCCGGCAAAACTTGTTCAAACTGACTGCAATGAAGTGTACACGGCACACACACACACACACACCTAAAATTTAAATGAAATTTTCATAATAAAGTTTACTACTTACTACAACAAACCTAGAGGGCTTGAGGGCTTCATGGCGGGCAACAACAATTACCATTTGTCTGTCAAAAAATAAAAAAGTTTTCGATATCATCATCATCCTCTTGGTCGTGTGTATGGCAAACCAATTTAAAGTACAAAAATCAAAACGAAAGAAGTTGAAACTTTTTTATTTTTTCTAAACAAAAATTGTAACACACAAATCCTCAAAGTGGAAAATAGAATGAAAACTTTTGCAGGGCGCGCGCGTGTGTGTGTGAGTGTTGTGGGGAAACTCATCATCAAACAAGATTATTTGATCAAGCCAAAAGTTTGCCCCTCCCCCGACTCATTTGCTTTTAAGCAGCCTAAACCACAGCCGAAGTGGGTGAACTTAATACAAATGAGACGAGTTTCAAGTTAAATCAAGCAAAAAGCGCCTGACAGCAAAAGTTATAACAAGTTTAAAGGCAAACCCACACAAATTTAGAGATAGAGCGGAGCGACTTGATTTTCAGGTAAAACCCTTAGCATACTTTTTGGGGCCGCACATTAAAAATGTAAAAGCAAAAGGCTTTAACTGCACAAGACTTGTTTAATTTTTAATTTGTGTTTCATACGTGAACCACCAACCAAAAACCCACCGCCACCTTCCCCTTCCACAAGTCTAGTCAACTTTCATTTTCTTTCTTACGGATCGTCAGCATTAATTTTCATTACGCGTCGTCCAAACGATTCGGTTAGTTGACCATGGAAAGGAAAAGTAAGGAAATAGGCAAAGGAAGCTGCCAAGTAAATCGCCCAATGTCGTTTGTTTTCAGACCCTTTTGTGTGCCTCGCCTTTATGGCTGCGGTCCGCAATTCTGTTTAACTAAATCTAAACCAAAATAAAATTGGAACCTTTAGCCAAAAGACAATGTCATAAAAATGTTTGAAAATGAAAGAGTTAATTGGACCGCAAAATTATGTTGAGACATACATACACAATGCTGGACACTTGGAAGGAAGTCAGTTCACATACCTGAAAGAAAATAGAGAATAGAGAATTAAAATGTGTTAGAAACTGTTGAAACTGTATATCATAGCTTCAATAATTTCTGAGATCAAGCTCTAAATCACTCTTAAACCGGTTGAATCGGGTTTTGACCCAATGAACTCTCCATTTCCAACATAAAATCCAAATTTTAAGTTAAAAGCCTAAACTATTATTTAGGGTTTCACGTCTATTCAACACAAAACAATTTCAACACGTCAATTCAACACACGTCAATTCAACACACGTAAATTCAACACACGTCAATTCAACACAGCACAATTAAAAAAATTTTTAACTGCAGCTAGTGTCCCCCTTCTATCTCTGATGGTACTACACAATTGCATTATATTTACTATCACTCAACTTTAGGTTCCACGTCTATTCAACACAAATTCTCTCTTAGATATTTGTATTCCTAATAGCGTTGCTTCTCCCGCGTCTGTTAATCCACCTTGGTTCTGTCCTAGACTTTCTAATTTGAAAAATATTAAGTCTAGATGCTTTAAAAAGTATAAAAGAACTGGTTCTGCGGTTGACTTTTCTAAATACTCAATTGCAAAATCGAATTTTACACTTTTTAATTCTGGAGTGCTATAGGAAATATCTTGTGCGATGCAAAATTCAATTCGCTAAGGACCCTAAGCAATTCTACAGCTTTGTAAATTCTAAACGTAGGTCTTCTTCTTTACCTTCTTCTTTTTTCTGGGCGACCAAAAAGGCTAACGATGACTCCACAGCCGTTGACCTGTTCGCCGACTTCTTTCAATCTACTTATTCCTCTACGCGCTTTACTAATACTTCTTATCCTTATAGCATTTCTTCTTCTAACTCGATAACTGCCCCCTAGATTTCCGAAAGCTCCTTACTTTCTCATTTGAAATCACTAAAATCTTCATACTCCCCTGGACCTAACAACATTCCCAGTTGTGTGCTCAATGAGTGATGTATTTCTTTGTGCAATCCATTGCTAAAGCTTTTTCAAAATCTTTGAAAAGAATCCTATGTTATTCCTCTTCATAAAAAAGGTGGAAAATCTGATATAGGGACATAGCTTAACTATCCGCTATTCCAAAATTATTTGAACAGATTATAACCTCTTCCCTACAGCACTATTGTAAATCGATTTTATCACCTTTCCAGCATGGATTTACAAAGCGTCGGTCATCTGCGACCAATTTACTTGAATTTACCTCAATGGTACACGATGGTTTCCTTTACAAAAACAAACTGATGTCATCTACACCGACTTCAGTAAAGCATTTGATTCTGTGAACCATGATCTTCTTCTCGTTAAACTTGATCGATTAGGATTTCCATCCCCTTTTCTACTTTGGATTTCGTCGTATTTAAAAGATAGAACTCAAAAAGTGCTGCTACGCTCTAATAAGTCAAAGCCTGTCTTTGTCACTTCTGGTGTGCCACAAGGCAGTCACCTCGGCCCATTGTTTTTTACTCTATTTATTAATGATCTCCCCACAATAATTTCGAATTCTCGGATACTTATGTACGCCGATGATGTAAAACTTATTTTATCTTTCAACGACCCGATGCACTCCATCAGATTGCAAGATGACTTAAACTATTTGCAGTCCTGGTGTCTGATTAATCAATTACACCTTAATTGCTCCAAGTGCATGTTCATGACTTTCCATCGTTGCAAGCCTTCGCTGGCTACCTATACGATTGGAAATGAACCCTTGGAACGAATTTCTACAGTCGTTGATCTTGGAATTCTTTTTGACCCCAAATTGAGTTTTAATCCTCATATCTCCTCTATTGTTAATAGAGCAAATGGTGTACTCGGATTCATTAAACGTTGGTCGAAAGAGTTTAATGATCCATATACCACAAAGCTTTTATACACTGCTCTAGTCCGTCCTGTACTTGAATACTGCTCGTCCGTCTGGTCTCCGCAGTATAAAAAGCATATAGATCGTATTGAATCAGTTCAGAAGCAATTCTTGCTTTTCGCCCTACGTGGCTTAAATTGGGACCCTAACCTTCGTCTGCCATCGTACTCTAAGGGCCGTTTTCTCATGTTGCTGTTTTTGCAAATCTAGGTGGATTTGGTGCATTTCGAAATACAAAATGCACCAAATCCACCTAGATTTGCAAAAACAGCAACATGAAAAAACGGCCCTAACAGACTCTTGCTTATTGACCTTCCTTCGTTAGCTAACCGTAGAACAGTATTAGGTGTTTCTTTTCTTTATAAATTAATTATCGGTGATGTAGATTCATCTGAACTTTTAGGTCGCCTTAACTTTTCCGTTCCTTCTAGGCCAACCAGAAACTATTTTCCATTAGTATTGTCTAGATGCACAACTGATTATGCAAAGCACAATCGATTTCGAGTCTTATGTCAAAATTATAACGATCTCTATCACCTGCTCTCAACAGATCTCTCTCTCTTCTCTCTAAAAACATATCTCTATAATTATCTTAGGGGAAATCTCTGACCACTCCTGGCTGTGGGTAGGGGCATAGCTTGCCGGACTGGCTAAAAAATCTTCCCCCACCGGGTCAGAGATTTCTAGTTATTTTATTTTAAGTATAGCTTATAAATTTTGTATTTTTAATTAGTTTTAGTTTAGTATTTTTTAGTATTTTTATACCCTTGCAAAGGGTATTATAATTTTGCCCAGAAGTTTGCAACGCATAGAAATATTCATTTCCGACCCTATAAACTATATATATTCTTGATCAGGGCGACGAGCTGAGTCGATTGAGCTTTGTCCGTCCGTCTGTCTGTCCGTCTGTCTGTCCGTCTGTCCGTCTGTCTGTTTCTACGCAAACTAGTCTCTCAGTTTTAAAGCTATCGAGCTGAAACTTTGCACAGAGTCTTCTTTTTACTGCACACTGATAATATGTCGGAACCGACCGGATCGGATAACTATATCTTATAGCTGCCATAGGAACTATCGGTCGAAAAGTGGGTCTTTGTGAGAAAACTTTTTTGTTTTTAATGTAAACGCCTTCCGCTTCGCCAATTATTAGTTTTATACGCTTTAACACAGATTTGGAAGTTTTTGTCAAAATCGGACGACTATATCTTATAGCTGCCATAGGAACTATCGGTCGAAAAGCGGGTCTTTGTGAGAAAACTTTTTTGTTTTTAATGTAAACGCCTTCCGCTTCGCCAATTATTAGTTTTATACGCTTTTACACAGATTTGGAAGTTTTGGTCAAAATCGGATGACTATATCTTATAGCTGCCATAGAAACTATCGGTCAAAAAGTGGGGTTTATCAGAAATATGGTTTGTTTTAATGCTGACGTTCGTAAACTCTGTCGTATTAAAACATTTGCAAGGGTATTAAAACTTCGGCAAAGACGAAGTTAGCTTGGCCTTCTCGTTTTTTATTATTGTTTTCTCCTAAATTTTTTTCTCTTTATATCTGATTCATTTTAGTTTTATTATTATTTTTTTCCTTTGCCTCTATTCTGGTTTTGTTTTTTTCCTCTTCTCTATCTCTATATCATTAAAGTTTTTGGTAGCTCTAATAACGTCTCTGACTACAGTTGGCTGTGAATCGGGGCATAGCTGGCCGGACGGGCAAATAAAACTCCCCCATCGAGTCGGAGTCGTTATTAGTTATTTTGTAATTTTGTTAGTTTTTCTTTGTTAGGCTTTCTTAGTCAATAAGGCTTTTTTATAACGTATGTATAATTGAGTTGACAGCCTTTTTTTGTCGACTAAATAAATAAATAAATAAATAAATAAATAAAACAATTTCAACACGTCAATTCAACACACGTTAATTCAACACACGTCAATTCAACACACGTCAATTCAACACACGTCAATTCAACACACGTCAATTCAACACAAAACAGTCTTCACAAAAAAAAAGTCAACACACGTCTATAAGTCATTTCAAATTTAAATTTAATAATAAATAAATTATTTTGTTTTGTGTTGAATTGACGTTTTGAAATTGTTTTGAGTTCAATTAACGTGTGTTGAATTGTTGTGTTTGGTGAAATGACTTAGTGTTGTATTGACGTGTGTTGAAATTGTTTTGTGAAGACTTTGTTTTGTGTTGAGTTGACGGATTGTCGAATTGTGTTGTTCGGTGAAATGACTGTGTGTTTTATAGACGTGTCACCATTATTTAGATATGAATTTAAACTTCTTTTGAGCTTACGAACTGGGTTACAGACTTGAGACATAGCCATAACAAATGATCTTTCAAAAAGATTTCTTTAAACTCTTTTCATTTGTTTAAAGTGTTCGTTATCTGAGTGACTGTAAGTTAAAGGTTTGTTGGATTATTCTGCCTCAAAAATGTCTGAATTAAACATTAGAATAAAAAAGCACGAAGCTTACAATTTGCTACGTCATAAATTTGATTGAAATGCAAAGGAAATCACGAATAAAGAAAAATAACCCACCTCAACTACTAGTAAGGAAACTATTTTTCTGGGTTTTCCGCCTGATATGTGCACCTGCTGGTCACACACACACACACACTGGCAACTAACCCAATTTATTTGAGTGTGAAAATTGGCTTTCACCCATTTTGAAATTCTAAGCTGTTGATGGCGTCGTTCACGCACACACATATACGTTAAACGAACTGTGCGCTGCCATTTTGATATAAAGGGCAAAAAATCGTTATATACTCTCACTCACTCACTGACTCACTCACTCACTTGTGTGAGGTAGGGAAAAATGTGTAAACGCACGGATTATATGAAAAATCAAACGAGCAAAAAACAAAACACACAGAGAAAAGAAAACCTTGTAGCATGCAAATGAATTCTGTTTAGATTGGCTTTTGGTCTGCTCACCCCCTCCCCTCCCTCCTCCAGCCTTTTTTTTGCAACTAAAACATACACAAATCGCTTTAACATTTTACAATTACTTAAGCCCCACAACCTGGGTAGCTGGCTTGTTTCTGGGATTTTTTAGTTAAGAGCTTAGCTGCGGTTTTCATTTACATAAGCGATGTGAACGAAACTCAGTCTACTAGACTTGTGTTTATTTTCATTGATTGAAAAACTGATGAAAACCCATCAATCCCCATCGCCAAAGTGGGTCACACTCCACATGCTTAATTGATTCATAAAAAGAATATTATTTGTCATAAAAAAATATTATTATTCATTAAAAAAAAAAGAAAGAAAAAACACTTCCTGGAAAGATTTTCCATTTATTATTCATCAAATTATCTGAGCGCACCACAATAAAGCGAAACTTCTTGGAAGCCAATGAAACGAAACGCTATAAATATGAATATTAATTTTGCAACGACGTTGACGACACACACACACATTGTTGCATTTTAATTGGCAAAAAGTCAATTAAAAACTTTGCTTTAACCCCGGGCGGGCGTTGTGCACTTGGCATTTAACCACCTGTAATCCAGAAACACAAGTGTTGGTCAAACGCTACGTTGGAGGGAAGGAAGGAAAAGTGTGGGTATAGTGTGTGCATTTTTAGTGATCTTTTGCTTAGCTAAACACTGTTTTAAAATTCGGCAACAAATTCAAAAAATTTGAGCCCATTTCCGAACCACTTAGGGCCATTTTCTCAAAAGTTCCGGTTAGGTACCGGCCAGTCAAATTTGCCGGGCGGAATAACCTGCCGGTAAGTCATTTGGTTTTCTCAACAAGACTTACCGGCAGGTTTGCCCGATATCGATAGATTGCTATCGCTGCCATAATGTGACCAAAAACTGTCAACGAATCAGCTGTGTTTGTTTTGGTTTTCTTAATTCTAGTGCTGTTGCTGGTTATCATTTAACGAAAAAAATAGAGGGAAGCTAACTTCGGCTCGACCGAAGTTTATATACCCTTGGAGCTTGATATAGGCCTGACAGTTTGTATGGCAGCTATACTATATAGTGGTCCAATTTCGACAAATCTTGTTGAAATTATGTAAAATCATTGAAAACTTATAAATACGAGCGTTGGGAGCGATAACATTGAAAACAAAAAAAGTTTTTCTCTCTAAGACTTTTTTTCAGACCTAACTTTTGTATGGCAGCTATATTATATAGTTGTCCGATTTTGACAAGGCTTGGTGAAATAATGTGAAATCATTAAAAACTTATAAATACGAGCGTTGGGAGCGATAACATTGAAAACAAAAAAGTTTTTCTCACTAAGACTTTTTTTCAGACATAACTTTTGTATGGCAGCTATACTATATAGTAGTCCGATTTCAACAAGGCTTATTGAAATTATGTGAAATCATTAAAAACTTATAAATATGAGCGTTGGGAGCGATAACATTGAAAACAAAAAAGTTTTTCTCACTAGGACTATTTTCAGACCTAACTTTTGTATGGCAGCTATACTATATAGTTGTCCGATTTCGACAAGGCTTGGTGAAATTATGTGAAATCATTAAAAACTTATAAATCCGAGCGTTGGGAGCGATACCATTGAAAACAAAAAAGTTTTTCTCACAAAAACTAGTTTTTCAACCGATCGTTCCTATGGCAGCTATATGCTATAGTCATCCGATCCGGCCGGTTCCGACAAATGTGCAGCGTATTTGTACCAAAAGACTTCGTGCAAAGTTTGGTTACGATAGCTTTAAAACTGACGGAGGAGATAGCATAGAAACAGACGGACGGACAGACGGACAGACGGACATGGCTATATCAACTCAGCTCGTCATGCTGATCAAGAATATATATACTTTATGTGGTCGGAGATGCTTCCTTCTCTGCGTTACAAACATCCGGACAATTTTAATATACCCTCTCCAAGGGTATAAAAATGATATGACATGCTGAATTTGTCAACCTGAATGGTTGAAAAAATTTGACTTCATCGAGAGCATTAAATAATTAGCCCCTCTCCCTGCACTTTTTTGCTTTATTAACACGTTGCTCCGTCTAGGATTATGCCGCCATGTTGGCCATTGAAGTGATACCGATCCTGGTTCTAGCAATGCGTGTGGATAGTATTTTCGTTATGGTGCACACGTATCTGCTGTTGGATCTCAATCAGAATGCCACATCGCAAGGCCGTTGGCCTAGTTGATCCTTAAATTTCGCAGCCATTGGCATTTGTGCTATTTCGGCGCGGCGGTCAAGACATTTGCCATTGCGGCGGCTGCCATTCTGCTGGACTTTCTGTTGCAGATCGCCGCATGTCTCTTCTTGTCTCACTACCTGCCTCCCAATTTCATTTCGTGGATGCAGCAAATTCGTTTATTTATAAACATTTTGGTTTGGCAATTAGCAAAGTACATAATTCAAGTGTTTGACACAGCTGCGTCTATCGAGTAAAAGTATCGATAGTTTTATCGGTACTTGCCGGCCGGTTAAAATTTGACCCCCTCGTCAGGCTGCGGTTAAAGTTGCCGGCTGGTTTTCGCCAAAGACAGCATGAGACACTCAAATTCGGCTAACCTGCCGGTAAGTTTGACTAACCGGACATTGAGAAAATGGGCCTTACAAAATTAGTTAGATTGTTAAAACCTTTTCCCTCTAGCTTAGGTGAATTGGAGGGAGTCTGAGAGACATGCTCAGCCTTTTGTACCCCATACTACAGTACTATAGTACACCGAATATATTAAGTTAAGTTTATAAAATGGAAAAGGAATCATTTCCGACCCTAAAAAGTATGTCTGTATAAACGCACAGATCTCAGATATAATTTGAGATAGAGGCTTGACATGTTAGGGACATAATCATCCAACACAGATAAGGTTTAAGTTGGGTTTCGAAGTATCGAGCAACTATAGTTGTTAGTGTTTTGTAAACCAGATAAATGAACTGGATCTGTGATTAAAGATGGATGAACTGGAACTTCAAGGAGTCGACTTGGCTAACAGGGAAGTTGATGCTGAATGCTGGCTTGTGTATCCATAATATATTGTGTGTGGATCCAACTGTACGGTGGCTCAAGAGGTTTCTTGACGTGGTCGCTTGACTGGTTATTGCGCAGGTACTTGGTATCCATATGTGGATTATTTGAGCAGCTTTTTTTATTTTGTAAGCTCGAACATTTGGTTGATGTACAGAAGTGAAGATTTTAGGTAAATGTCGCCGAGCTGGTTTGACATGTGTTGCCTATATGTCAATGGCTGATGTCGATGCTGAGGATTGGACATGGGAGTCTGTAGCCATGTCGTCGATTTAGTGGATCGGACATGTGTGCCTGTGCGAGTGTAGCTCCGCCAATCAACCATCTCTTTTTGACAATGCGGATTGGATATCGGAAAAATCCTACGTGGATCGATAGCCATAGGTATTTCCGATTTTCTCTTAAAATTTCAGATCGATCGGTTAATATTTGCTTGAGTTATGTGTCCGGCCACGGAAAAATAAGGTCTACGGAGAAATGATACACGACCGCCATTTTGTTTTGATACAAAAAACCCCAAAACCATTTCGAGTAAATGTATCAAACTATAATACCTCATTTACAAATTTTCGATTGGCCCTTCCATTTGGCCAAAAAAAAATTCTGAACATTCACTTTTTTTTTTTTGCTACTTAGATGTCCCCCCTTAAGCCGTTTTTTGTTTTGTCGGCCTTTATTTATGTGAATTTGTTTAATGCTTTTTGCACATTGCACTATTGTTGTGTTGTTCCTGTTTCTGGGCGCCACCAATGACGGAACGACATTTTGAATATGTAGTTTATAACACTGATAAGGCTGAGTGTAACACAATGGCGAAGAGATAAGTGTGTGTGAGTAAGAGTTTTAAGATATTGAAAAGAAGGAAGTATCGAGCATGGATAACAACTGTTAGTGATGTAAGAACTAGTTATATAAACTTATTCTGTCACTGACGCCATTTATTGGTCAGCTTTAAAAATTCCTTTACCAGCATTGTTCAAAGTAAGTAGTGGTGCCATCTATTAGCGAAGTTGTGACTGCAGAGTACATAAGAGTGAGGGAGATGGACCGACTTTTTTGCTTGATTTTTCTTAACTTTTTCTCTTTTTTCCTTTTTTTCTATATGTTTCTCATTTTCTTCCTATTTTTTACCCTTTTTTCGTTTTTTCCCCTACTTTTCTTTCCATTTTTCTTGTGTTCTTCCTATTTTAAACTTTTTTCTTATATTTTACTTTGGTTTCTAAATTTTTCGCTTTCTTCTTTCTATTTCTCTTGAATTCACTTTTATTCTTGTAATTTCCTATTCCCTTCTCTGATTATTCCTTGTTTTACATTTCTCCATTTAATTTTACATTTCTCTTCATTCACCAAGTTTAGGTACACCATTTCATTACCCACACACAGCTTGCCATTGCAGTTGTCATTGCTCATTGCTAATTTCAAACGCATTTTCTTATCAATTGTCGCAATGCATACGGGAGACTTGGCTGTGCACGTAGCCCACACCACAAATCGTTTGCCAGAAGCTAACGAGCAGACGGAGTCTGCCATTGAAGCAGAGTCACAAACATGGCCTTCAAGCCAGAAAGACCGCTCGCCCGCCCGCCTGCCCCCCACCTGGCCTCCTGCTAGTTCAGGCTTCAGGTGTCATAAATGAGAATTTATTCAGCCCTGGCATTGCCCATTGTAATAGCCTAGGAGGAGGAGCTTTCGAGTGTTGTCTGTGCCTGGCGCGCGTTCAGGTGGTAAATTTGCCAGGGCAAAAATGTTGCCGTTTGGGTCCATGAACTCTGAACCATAAATTTCATTAACAGCTGGCGCTGTCTGCACTGCGGATCACATGGATTAGCTTATAGATTATATAAATTGTAATTACGCATACGCAGCGGCAGCAGTAGCAGCAGTGTCATTCTATTGTCCAGCCAATCTCTGGCTCTGCCTTTGCCTCTGTGTGACCTGGTAAGAGTTTATTTTTACAATATATTTTGTGGCACACAATGACGACAACAATACAGAAATACTTGAACCATGTCGTGCGTTGTTGTTGTTGCCGCTACTCTCTGAGCTGTCATGGGCTTAGGTAGGGTCAGGTCAGGCAAAGACGGAAGAAGAGGCACAACAACAAAGAGGAGGGGACATGAGAGCTATGACAATGCTGAATAGAAAATATGGTACAGAGAAATATTGCTGTACATTTGATTAAATTTTAAAAGAATTTTTATAATAAGGATATAATTTAGGGAACATTTTAAATGGAATTAAAATTAAATTTATGATTTTAGATGATTTATGGTTTGCCAAAATGTTAAGGTATTTTAAGACGGAGACGATGAGCATACTTTATGTAGAAAGATCAAGAAGTAGACAGACAGACGAGACAGAGAGTTGTAAGTAAAATAATATGTAAATGTATCGACAACTATGTTAGCGTTAGAGTATTTTAACCCAAAATAAATAATGGTCACACGTGACTAATAATTATCAAAACCGAGTAGGCGAGATAGAAATAAAAGGGAAATATAAACGTTAGGTTAGGTTAGGTTGGTTACTGAACCATTGTGTGGACAGAATAAGTTTAAGTAGAGCTGGGATCTCTAGCTCGGATATCTTTGACAGGTTTAGTATCCTTAGTCCCATTCTGCTCAGGGCGGGGCAATGGCAGAGAAAGTGTTGCATCGATTCCTATTTTTCTTCATATCTGCAACTCCTGCAGAAGTCATGATGAGTTACACCTAGGCGTGCCGCGTGTCTGCCTATAAGACAGTGACCCGTGAGGGTCCCTTCTGTGACGTAAAAGTGTGATAGTGCGTAAGGAAGAAAGGCTTTTCCACCTGTCTGTAGCGAGACGAAGTTTTTCTGCTTTTGTGTGAAGTTTACATGTCGCCATAGGCATGCCCATCGTGTACTTCTCTGAAGGGTGGTCCCTATTCTGATTCCGATTCCTTCTACGTTGCGGTGTTCAGGTACCCATATAAGGTGTATGCTAAAATGTTGTGCTCTCTCGTTGAGAGATAAACGACATTTAGTAAGTGTTTTAGCATTGTTTGTATGGCTTGACTGTCAGAGTATATAAAAACGTTGCCTTCTTTGACCGTGAGTGGGCTAAGGTAGGTGGCAGCTTCCTGGATGGCTACCACTTCCGCTTGGTACACCTACCACCTCGCGAAGTACCTCTGTTAACACATCTGCGAGCAGCTGCACCACCAAGTTGGGAGTACACCGACCTGCTGTTTAGCACTTGGTCTATGAATCTTACCAGCGGTACATCTGCTCCCACATATGTCAAAGCAGAGGTGATGGCCCTCTCGACCCTGTATGTCGAGAAATGCTACTAAGGAGTATACGCTTATTTCAAGTGATCTTTCAATCCTTGATACTAGGGTGTGCAGGGCGATTTCGGTGGACCTACCCTTACTGTAAGCGTGTTGTGTGTGAGCTAGATAAGCGGGACTTATAGTCTGCCTTAGGGTTACATCTATAAGTCTCTCGAGAGTTTTTAGTTGGAGCAGGGCAAAATTATTGACCAAATTGAAAATCTCTATCTGCGTTTTAGGTCGTAGTAGCTAAGCGATGGTTTGGGAAAAAGTAAATGCCGGGAAATTCTTAACAGCTAGCGTTGTAAGCGTACATTTCCATTTACAGTTCTAATCATATATAGTTTAACAGGTGGCGCAGTAGGCGGTCATTTCATATTCGCATACTCTTTCTGATTTGTTTCGTTTTTCCAATTCTTTTCAAGATATAAAGGGTGATTTTTAAGAGCTATAGGAAAATTTTTAAAAAAAAAACACATAAAATTCAGAAAATGCATGCAATCTTTATTTAAATCGATAGTATGGTCCACATAATTTACTGTTTGAAGATTACTTCATGCAAATGTTAACCGTGGCTGCGCCTCTTGGCATACTCTTTCCAACATTTCGGCCGGTATCTCACGAAAAAATGCTTTAATGTTGTCTTCCAATGCGTCAATTGAAGCGGGCTTGTCTATATAGACATGAGCTTTGACATAGCCCCACACAAAATAGTCTAAAGGCGTTAATTCCCGAACGTGAAATAAAATGTTCACCGCACTCGCCTCTCAATAAGTGCATAGTTGCGCGTGCTGTGTGGCATGTGGCACCGTCTTGTTGAAACCACACGTCATGCAAGTCAAGCTCTTGAATTTGACCAACAAAAAGTTGGATATCATCTCACGGTAGCGCTCACCATTCGCAGTTACGTTACGATTTGCATCATCTTTGATGCCACCAGCCCATAAACCGCACCAAACTGTGACTTTTTCTGGATGCATTGGTAGCTCTTGCAATGCTTCTGGCTGATATTCACTCCAAAATCGACAATTCTGCTAATTTACGTACCTATTGAGCCAAAAATGAGCTTCGTCGCTTTCTTAACTTGAACTTTCTTAACAGAGCACGCATTTTGATAATAAAATTCAATAATTTGCAAGCGTTGTTCGTTTGTAAGACGATTCATTGTTAAATTATAGACCAAACTGAAGATGTTTGACAGTGAAATAAAACACGAAACGTGCGTGAGCTGTTTAAACTAGTGTTGCCAAAAAGTTAATAGATAAAAATTAACCCTTTATAATTGATTATATTTTGAATTGATTGATATTCGGTGCGATGTCAAGAAGAAGTCGTGCTAATATTGGTCTCCTTATTCAGAATGCAACCCCAAACTCGCAGTTCGTGAAATGGAAGAGAAACGTGAAAATGCAGTTAAACAGGTGGCGCAGTAGGCGGTCATTCCAACATCAAAGTCGAAAACAAAAAAATTTTTCGGTGAACAAACATTCAATACAATACACACTTATCAGAACCATTGGTCGTTTGTCAGTATGCAGTTAAATTGTGTGACAATTTCCTAGCTTAAGTTATGGGCCAACTTTTTGTATCTTTACAATTTTTTTACCCTTTTATTAATTTCTGTATTTAAGCCCTTGCTTAAAACTTTTACGCATGTCACTTAGAAATACTAAACAGTTAAAGATAAGAAAAGAGCTAAAAGAGGGAGAGAAAAGAAGATACAAAAGAAACACTTAAATCAAATATTTATATGCGGGCAAAAGACCAAAAATCGTGCCACCAGCAAACACTAAAAAGAAAATCTTTTTGCCCCACTTGCTAGCTACACCAGCTTGTTGTCAGAACGAAACTTTTCGAACACACACACACACAAAAGTTGGCCTATTGCCTGTTTCGTGGAAAGAACATTTTGTGAAATTAAAAAAGGCAAACACAAAAAGTAGATTTTTACTTATGCCAGACGCGTGGCAAACATACAAGAAACAAAGAGGAACAAGTTATAAAAAAGCAAATATAAAATAAACCCAGGCAAATAAAAACAATCAAAATACAAGAATCGTCTGACACGTATTGGAAATTGTAGCAGAAAATCAATTTAGGCCTAAATGCTGGTAGCTTGCCAGCACACACACACACACACACAGACATACATACGTGCCGGGCGGGTCATGTATGTAAATGCCTTCTCGCAAACGCGGCGCCTTGTCGGATGCAAACACTCCAAATCAAATGAAATTTATTTGTTTCCTTCTTCCTGTTCAATTTGGTTAAAGTGAATGGAAAAAGAAGCTGCTGCTGCTGGTGCTGCTGCTGTCAGCTTCTATTGTTGCAAATAGACCTATCAAAAAACGCGAAATTCTTTCTTTCTTTTTGTTTAGCATACTTTTTGGGGTTTTTATGGCATTATCCTTACTTGCATCTCAAGCTGTTTGCCAGATTTTACGTGCTTCTTTTTTTTGTAAGCCGGATAAGCCCGCCCTGAGCATAGCCCAAGCATAATGTAAGCCCCTGCCAAAGCTGCACTTAAACTTTTGATATCAATAAAAGCAAAGGAACTGCAGCAGCAAACTAAACTAAACTCAACTAAACGAAAGTGAAAGAGAAGCAGCGGCAAGTAACAAGAATGCAAACTTAAATTTCTTTTCAACTTTTGGACCAGGCACAAAAAAAAAAAGAAACACGTAAAATAAAAAAAAAACCAAAACGAAAACGAAATCCTAATGCAAAACTGTCATTTAGAGTCGCTCTTATTTATTTTCATGTCAGTTGCACGTGCGTCCTTCTTCGCGGAAGTCATCAGGATACGGAAAAAAAATAAAATGGCAATATGACAGGCTCACGTTTTGCCTTCCAAGTTAGCAGACAGACACGCAAATTATGAGGTGGCCTGGAAAGGGGAGGGCGGGGGAGGGAGGTGGAAAGCATGTGATGGCAAAAAGAGGAAATCACTGAAATGTGATTGCATAAATTGTGACCAAGGTGGAGTAACGAAATGAGCGAGCGAATCTTTTGGACGTGAGTTGTAATGAACTTGAATTTATTTCAATTTATTTAATTTTAAAAAACTCGCTACAGTCGGAATTAAGAAGAATTGAACCAACATCTTAACTTCACTTTCTGATTTTCTTTGTGTGTTTTTCTACCTTGTGCCTTCTTCTGAGTTCTTGATTCACCTGTTCTTGATCCTTTGCTGCTTCTGGCAATTTCTACCTTAATTTTCTTTCTTCGTCTTACTTTATTCTTAAGACTCCCTGGTAGAAGCTACCTTTATGTCAGTCCTAGTTATTCAGCTATATTCGGTTTCGTTTTCTTTCTTTTTCATTCTTTTACTTCTTCATTCATTTCCTTTGTTTTCCAATATCTTTTTCTTCAAAAGACCTCCTGTTTTGTAGCTTTCTCATATCATTTTTAGACTTATGTTAGAACTTATTCTTTTTTTTTTTAATTCTTCGTTCTTATGTCATAATTTTTCAACCATCGTTCTTTCCCTTTTCTTTCTTTCCTTAATTCTTCATCCTGCTTTTACTTCATTCTTTACTTCTTATTTCTCTTTTTGTAACGTCCTTCTTCTTCTTTCTCCTTCTTCTTTCTCCTTCTTTTTTCTCCTTCTTCTTTCTCCTTCTTCTTTCTCCTTCTTCTTTCTCCTTCTTCTTTCTCCTTCTTTCTCCCTCTTCTTTCTCCTTCTTCTTTCTCCTTCTTCTTTCTCCGTCTTTTTTCTCCCTCTTCTTTCTCCTTCTTCTTTCTCCCTCTTCTTTCTCCTTCTTTTTTCTCCTTTTTCTTTCTCCTTCTTTTGGACATGAGTTCTTCTTTCTCCTTCTTCTTTTTCCTTCGTCTTTCTCCTCTGTTTCTTTCTCCTTTCTTACTTTCTCATTTTCAATTTATTCCAATTTTCTTAATCCTCCCTGATACCTTCCTCATTTCTTCCGTTCTCCCTTCTTTCAGCCTCCTTTCTTTCTTTAATATTCTTCCGTATGCTTTTCTTTCTCCTTTTTTTATTCTTCATTATTACTGTCTTTCCTTCTCCTTAGTTTCGTTATTTCTCCTTGCTTCTTCCAATATTATTCTTCACTTCATATTTTTCCATTCCTTCCCCCTTTTTTCCATCCTTCCTTATACCTCTTAACCTTCCTCCATATTTCTTTCACCTTTCTTTTTTCTTACTTCCTTTCCTTCTTAATTTTTTCTTTTAACCTCCTTTCAAACTTAATTTCTTTCTTTCACCTTTATGACTTAATTTCTTCCTATCTTTTAAAGTCCTTTCCTACTTAGTTTCTTTCTTCTTTCTTAATTGATTTCCTTGTTTCTTGTTTACTTATTTTTCCTCACTTCATCCTTATTTCTAACTCCCTCTCTTTATTTTCCTAACATATTTTCAGTATTTAGTCTTCCATTATTCCTCTCTTCCATCGTTTTAATGCCTTTCTTCCATCCTTCCTTTCTTCTATTCCTACCTTTCTTCTTTTCCTTTCTTTTCGTCCTGCCTTTTTACTTCACTCATTTCTTTTAAATTGCTTTCTTCTTTCTTTATTTGATATTTTTTCGTTTTTCCTTAAATCCATCCTCTCTTCTTTCTTGCTCTCACTATTCTTAAGCATTTCTTTCGCTCCCCCTTCTGTATTCCTTCTTTTTCCTCTTCTCTATTTTCCATCCTCCTTTCTTCCATCCTCCTATCTTCCATCCTCTTTTCTTCCATCCTCCTTTCTTCCATCCTCCTTCTCCATCCTCTTCCTTCCCCTCCTCTTCCTCTTTTTGCTTTAACCTTTAACTTCTCACTTTTATTTTCCTTTCTTCCCATAATCATTTATACTTTCTTCTATTCTTTCCTTTTCCTTTCTTTTCTTAATTTCTTTCTTCATTTTTTTTCTGTTCTCCTATCTTTGTTTCTCTTTCTTTCTGACATTCTCCGTTCATCTTTCTCATTTTTTTTTCTTCTTCCTCCTTTCTCCTTTAGAAAGAATCTACCTTACATCCTTCTCCTTTATTTCTCCTTTCGTTCTTCCTCCTTACTTACGACCTTTCTTCTTCTTCTTTCTTCTTTCTTTCATTCTTCTTTCTTTCATTCTTCTTTCTTCTTTCATTCTTCTTTCTTTCATTCTTCTTTCATCATTCTTTCTTTCTTTCTTCATCTTTCTTCCTTTCTCCATTCCTTCTCTGTTGGACTCATTACTTTCGATTCTTTTCATCCCTATTAATAATACATAAATATCTATTTTCGTCATTCTTCTTCTATCTCCATTTCTCATCTAAAAGAGATTTGTAGAGATGGGACAGAGATGAAAAATCTAGTTGCAAATTAAGTAGAAAACTCCAAAATGTCGTTCTTTTTTCGATGAATTTTGAAATCACAATGTGGCTCAGCTCCGCGTTCATAAAGTGTCGGCGCGTGACATGAAACATGCAAATATGACACTCTGCGTAAAGTAGGAAGTGGATAGAGATAGACACACACACACACACACACACACACAACGAAGTCGTATCTGTTTGACAGTTGCTATTTGAGCCAGAGACGCGCTTAACAATCAAGTACATGCCACTAGAGACACTTGGCCAAATGTTTTTCGCTTGATTGAATTGAACAACAACTAGAAGCGCCGTCCGTCCGTCCGTCTGTCCGCCCCACAACTGTCACAAAATCAATAAAACTTTTGGCCATAACAGCGAGGAAAGGAGAAGGACAACGTTGACCAAACATCCTCTGTAATTTCGATACAACTCTCAGCGGGCACATTAGCAACATGTGTTGCCCTCAAGGAGCAGCAGCAGCAGGAGAAGCAAATTTGTATGGCACAAAGTTTTGTTCGCAACATAAAATAGATATAAATAGGCTATATGTATTGGCTCGATAAATGTCAGAGACTCGAGACCGAGATTTATGTGAGGGAATTGTGGTTCGCGGCTATTTGTGGCCTTCCTTTTTCAGAAGGAGGAACTGCAACTGGATTTGCAATTTTGCAACCTCAGCGGTTGTCTAACTAAATATTTGATGTGAGAAAATACGCGCGGTGCTTGGCAAAAGTGTTTGACTTTAAGTTATTCCCGTTGATACGCAATGCATTAGCCAAATTGCCAGAGCTTAAAGCCAACAAAAAGTAACAAAAAACCAAGACAATGCAAGGAGAGACAGGGACAGAGAGAGAGAGAGTGGGAGAGAGAAAAAGGCGGAAAGCGGTTTGCCACTTTGGCACTCCCACCACTCAGCGACGACGAAAACTGCCATGTGAAGGAATTGCCAACAAAAGGATTCATTAACAAAGTAAAAGATGCCTGAAGATGGATGAAAAACTGAACAAAGAGCATTGAAATGAAATGAAGGAGCAAAGCAAAAGGCAGCCAACCGGAAGTTGTGAAAAGGAGCACCAGCAAATATATATGAATGAAGACATATTAAGGACAATGACGGACGACGGGACAAGTGCAACTCAAAGTTCTCCATTCCATGCTTGTGAACGCTAAAGTCGTATGGAATTTGATTCTGCATAATAAACGACCAAAGCACACTCATATACACTGTAGATATGTCTTATGTTTTGGTATGTAAATATTTATGGCCTGCCCCCAAAGCTAGGCTATGGAAAAAGGTTTCATGTTTCAAAAATTATACCACTTACACATACACACTCATAAACACTCCAATTACAACCATGTGGATGATGATGATGATTATCTAATGTTTGCACAGTAAAAACGAAATTATTTTTGTGGCTATAAATATATACAAAAAACATTCCCCTCCGGAAACTCTCTCTCATTCATCAAGCGTTGAGGATGGCACTCATATTTGCTTTTATATTGCGGCTTACAGAGGAACAGTGGTTCAAGTTTGATTTGTAGGCGAAATGAAATTGCTAATTGTAAATCAACAGTCGATTCAACTGGATAGCTAAAAAAAACTGATACTCTAAACCAGAGAAGAGAAGCTTGGCTTGGCCTAGAATCAGCTTACGGCCGCGTGGAAACCAATACAAATGAAGTAATTACTTTTTAAACAACAAGAAAAATAAATAGAAAAATCGAGAAAAGCTCGACCGAAGTATATATTCCCACTGCAACTTTTATAACTTATATAAATTGAGGTTTGATACGGTTTTCGTTGAACATTTTTAGACGAGATTTGTCCCAAACTCAACCATTTTCTTGCAGCTAGCAATGCCCCAAGAGGTCGTTACAGTGGCGCCCGAGCAGGGACCTTGGTTTCTTTGCTTGATCAATTACCATCGAATCGTTTACCATGGCTGATGTGGTCACACACCTGTCGCCTTTAACCGAACCGCTGCCCAACTTGCCGGAAGCCGTCTACGCTGAGCCGCTGGCTGAGAGTGCCATAACAAAGGTGACCACATTAACGAATGGCCTGCACATAGCCTCGGAACCATGCTATGGACAGTTCTGCACGGTGGGCCCTCTGGGCCACGCTATAAAGTGGCCTATCCCAGCGTTACAGTGGCGCCCGAGCAGGGACCTTGGTTTCTTTGTTTGATCAATTACCATCGAATTATTTACAAGTCTGCATGGCTGAACATGGAAAACTCCTACGTAGTTGGGTATTTAACGTCAACAAGACACAACTAGACATATACGCAAAGTAGTTTAGCCTGAAAGACGAACTCAACGAGATCCGTACTAGCGCAGAAACACGCCCGGACACCAACTCCCGCACCGAATGTGACATCATTCGAGGCATCACCTGCGGCAAACGAGGTTATACCACAAGGGTCCCTTAAGACAAAATCGGCGCTTATGATTTCCCATACGGTCCCAGCACCCGCACCAGCAACAGTCCCAAAAAGGCACCACCCAGTAATTCCGACAACTGGGAAAATATAGTCAGACAGGACCACTATTCCAGCAACTTAAACGGCCGACCAATATTCGGCTACGGCAAAGGTAACCCCCTGAAATACATTAGCCGCACTGAGGAACTAGCCCATTTTGTTGGATCAGACAGCCAAAGCTATGGTCATATTGCTTTGAAGAGACGCCCTGGATTGGTGACACACTAGCCCCTTAGATATGCCGAACTGGGTCTCGTTCTACTTGTTCTACTTGTGCGATATTAAGTTCCGAACGAGGGCTATAGAGCAGATCATACGACGATTTCAAGGGTTAAACCGCAACCGGCCAAGAACTACCAACCTCAGCGAGGACCAAAAACTCGAATGGATCTATCGAAACAGTCTAAGCGAACTTCCGACCTCCCAGGGAAGAGTACCTTTTCCTAACAGAAGAATTTGAACAATTACAGAGCCAGAACGGGTACCCATTTTCGTGCATATCTGGTGCATAACTCGGTAATTGGCTAACTCAAAGAAAAGATTCTAGTTTGATCTAGGTTTTGAACCACTGTTTAGCAATTCAATGAAAAGTCATATTCTGTCTAGATTTATTTAGGCTCACACACACACACATCCACAATAAAGTTGACTGTGTTTTAGATATACATTCATATCCACACATTGTACAACATTCAGAATTGGAAGCTGGCAAATAATTATGGCTGGTTGAAAAGTTTTGACGAGGAGGCGGCGAATGCGAAAACATTTTTCATCTGGCAATTTTTGTGGCCTCCCTCAAAAATGTTGCCCTTGAGTATAAATTCCATGAAACGTCCATAAATATTGACATTGGCGTTGTGTTCTGTATGCATTTGTTGTGACTTACCCGCAGCAGGAACAATAATATATTTTGTAAAAATGTTTGGCAAAAAGTGGCTTACCTGGAAATAAAGAAGCAGAAAGAAAGGGGAATTATTGTTGCGCTTTTGTTTATCACATTTCAATGTGGATCCCTTTTTGCTCATTTAAATTTTTCATATTGATTTATTAAATTCGGTGGCGTCACATCCCCTCAGTTGGTTGGAATATTTATGATGCATTTGGAATTTTAATTAAACTGTTTGCTGATGCTATGAATGCATTTTGCATTGTTTTGTGAAGTAATTTATTGCATAATTAATGCCATTTATCATTTTTTACGTGTGTGATATTTATTTAAGCTACCATCTCCATAGCTGAGAGACTAAATGAGTTTGGTTACGCCAGCTGACATTTTGATATGTGAAAGAGAGTTAGTTAGCATTTAGTCGTAGTCAATTACGGAGGTTAAAAAGGGCAAATGGTTTTGGTGACCTTATGAATCAATTGTGTGTGATTCTAAAACATTTAATGGACCTTTGCTGGAAAATTGTAGATAATCATTTGTCAAACAGGAACTTCAAACATTAAACGTAGGTTACACGCCTCGAATAAATTCTATTAGAGAATAAAAAAATTAAAATGCGAATAATAAAATATTTATCAAGAATAATTTGATACGAGTTGTCACAAATTGAAATCTCGCATTGTGCGTCATCTTGCAAAGCGCTGAAACAGCAACTACAGCATTTTGTGGAGTGGTATAAGTCCTGTCTAGAGAGTTACATTTGTTATTAACATATCGCTCACTTACTTCAATAATGACATAACTCAAAATAATTGATTTTGAGAAAAAGGCGCTTAAAGTTCTCAGTGGGTTTATTACAGAAAAAAAAATGGTTCTTTTAGTTTAATGTTAATCTAGTAAAATATTATAAATTTAAAATGCTCATTAATAAAACTTGAAAAAATTATGTTTTAACTAAAAGCCGAGGTATGATTGTGTCATATCGACTGCAGGACAACTGAGATATGACGCTCTTTCATTAACATGAAAATTAACGTGTAAAATAATATTTCGACAAATTTTGATCTCACGTGAAAAGTATAAGAGATATCAATATGAAAATTTTACACAAAATAGTACGCAATACAGCGAATATTTCTCACTAAGTCAAAAATCATATTTTTTTAGTTATGTCAGTACTGAAGTAAGTGAGCGATATGTTTGACAAAAGGTCACACTAAAACTGTCATAGACGAAATATAAAAGACATTGGAAAAGTTTAAGCTAAAATTTGCGAAAATTTTAAAAAGGTGGAAGTTTATGCCTGGTCACACTTGAAATGGACAGGGATGAACATTTAAAGTCAAAGTGACCTTAGAACAGAAACATTTAAGTCTAGTCTAGACAAAGATATTTGAATCTTTTTAATAAAAAGAGTATAGCATTTCCTGGCCACACTTGAAATAGCCAAAGATCACACTAAAACTGTCAATAACGAAATTTTAAGGACTTTTGAGTAAGGTTAAGCTAAATTATCTGATAATTTTTTATCATGCCTGGTCACACTTAAAATGGCCAAAAGTCACACTAAAACTTTAAAAGAAGAAAAGGTAAAGGTAACTTCTAAGTAAGTTTAGGCTAAAATATGTGAAGAATTTTGATAAAAGTGGAATACGGTCACATTAAAACTGTTAAAGAAGAAAAATTAACGACAAAGCCACCATAAAACACAAACTTTCCAATAAGTTTAAGCTAAAATATGTGAAACTTTTATGTAAAAGGGACAATATTTCCTGGTCACACTTAAAATAGCAAAAGGTCACACTAAAACTGTCAATAAAGAAATTTTTAGGACTTTTAAGTAAGGTTAGGCTAAAGTGTGTGAAAAATGTTGATAAAATTGGGAAATTATGCATGGTCTCACACTTGACATAATTAAAGGTCACACTATAACTGTAAAAAAAGAAATATTAAAGACTTTTAAAGATTGTTTAGCTAAAATATGTGAAACTTTTTAATGAAAATTCCATATCATTCCTGGTCAATCTTGAATTTGATGACTAAGGGCCGATTTCTGTTCTCCCAGATAGCTGCTATGTGTCAGATAGTCATCGATTTTACACGGTTATTTGTTAGTTTATGTGACAAATAGCTCTATTTAGAAGATTTGAAATCGGCCCTTAATTGTGTACTTTTATTGTGTAGGCGTCTCTTTTAACCTTGGGCGACCTCAGAACCCAGTTTAACTTTCGTCGAAGTAAAGCCAAGTCCTGACATAAAAACCTCAGTTGGTTAGAGACAACAATAAGCATATAGGGGCCAACTGGGCCCTTCAATACCTGCCTGTTGATTTCGTGGTGTTTGAACTCTTCATAATTCTAGCATTTGGCAAAGACAAAACAATTGCCGTGTACTATTTGCTACTTTTAATAAAATTAGTTGATGCTGCACTCTTTTGTTAGATATTGGTTTATAAAAACTTTCATTTGTCTATATTTTAAATATGATTTCACTCGGCAACGCCACCAAATCCATGCCAATTGCATTTCGATTTAATTTATTCTATACAATTTACACGCATACTCCAAAAAGCATTGCATACTTTCCAGCATTTCTGCTGGACAAAAATAAATATTTGATTTTGATGCACTCAGCGTTTTATTTATTTGATTAAACAATGTTTTATGTAGCAATTGTTGTATTTTTTTCGTTTCTGTTTTTGCGCCCAATTAATTTGCTGATAATTTAAAGCATCTGCTGGTATTTTTTTGCACATAATTTACTTGGCAAATAAATAAAAACAATCAGCAGTTTTTTAACGCCATTTAAATTGTTGCTTTGGGTAAACAAAAACGTTTTTAATTGAAGAGAAACAAAATGTGGCTCCTCCTGCTCCCGGGGCGTCAGTAAAAATGCCAGACTGACTTGTGGCATATGCTAATGAGAGTTGTGCTGCAATGTCTCTCCCCAAGGAGAAAAAGGGAGAAAGCAAAAAAGCACTCGCCTCGTGCAATTTTAAGCTGGTTGTTAGCAAAACGCTTTTTGCTTTAAATTCTTCTTGGAGTATTGCATGTGTCAACTGGCCAAGAAAACTGAGGAAGCCAAAAGAGTCAAGCACACACACAGACACACACACACACACAAACCAAGACTTAATGAGTAAATAAGCTTAGATAATGTGCCGGACATAATGTGAGGAGTAGAAGAAGAGGCAGCAGCGACAGCGTCGTCTCATATTCTCCCAGTTGCATTTTCTAAATGGTTTGTTTGTCCTGTAATTAGTTTCAAAGGGTGAAAACATTGGTTGTCGACAACTGACATTGAATACTGTACGAGGGTTGCTCAATCAGAACTCGTTACTGGAAAAAAAAAAAATAAGCACACACTTTAAACTGACACTGAAGATGTTTTAAATGGTACGAAGACAGTTTAAAAAGGTAGGCTTTTCAATCTGAGCCGAGCCAGTTACTAAAAGTCCATATCCAATACAGCAAATACTGAAAAAAATTAAGCAAAAACCGAAAACCATTTAGCAAACACTACAAACTGATACTGGAGTGGTTTGAAAGCTGTTAAATCGGGGGTGTCACAGAAATCTCTAGAGATTTTGGCCTTAGTTGGTTTGCAAATCGCTCGAAAAATCCGTCGGTGTCCCAGAACTTCAAGAGATTTCATTTTCTAATTTGAAAGTCGAGTTGGAAGGTTTGTGTGGTATTTTTCTCTCAAATCTATAAACAGGGTTGTCATTTCTTGCAAAATAAATTTCCCTTCTTCTAGTTTTGAGTTAATTTGATGTTTAAATAGAATTTTTTGATTGTATTACATGTTTTACGATGCATTTTTAAATTACAATTCAATTTTAAGTCATATTCCTCAAAAATAAAATGCAAAATTTAAAAATATTTTTGCGCCAATCATTAAATGTAACTAGGCAACCCTTAGCGCTTGTTGGTACTCAGAGAGAGCCACCATGTGTAGAGAGCGCCCGCTGACGTTGAGAGCGAGTTGATTTGTCACCGTTCGGTTGGTTTTGCGAACAATTATTGAAACACAAATTTTAATATTAAAACAATTGAAATATTTAATTCATTTGATGCAACCTATGCAGAAAAATAACGTTGTTTACATTTCCAATACCAATTTTACATATCAAAATTGTTTTAGTGGTGGATTTCGCCAAATCTCCCAACAAAACGCGAGAGATTTAAAACCAACCGAAAGAGATTCCTGTGACACCGAGAATTGGTTTTGGGTTGGAATTTGGTTGAAAGAGATTTCTGTGACACCGCTGAATAAGTTTGGCTATTCAACCTGAGGTGGTGGTTCAGAACTTCTAGTCATAGATCTTCTGGACCTAATGGGGACGTATGTGGTCAGGTAAAGCTTCTGATCGGTTCAACTTGGCGAACCCAGAGTGATCCTGGCTTACTACGTCTCAAGTCGACTCACACCTCCTCGTGGTGACCACCGGAAGCAGTGGCAATGCAACCCGCACTTGCTGCTGACTAATGGAGCGGCGTCCACATTGACTCGGATCATTGCCTTGTCGCAGCCAAGGTACGCACACGGCTCAGTGTGGCACATGCCTCACGCTCTGGCACAAGTCGAAAGCTTAACGTCGAGAAGCTGCAATCACAATGGACCTCCGAAGCCTACACAGCTAAGCTCGCCCAACTGCTCAAGGAATCCTCCCCATTCCCTTCCGATATAGGCGAACAATGGAATCGTATATCACACTCCATGAGAGCGGCTGCCGAGGAGGTACTCGGGTACTCCGAGTCCCCTCAAAGGCGGTCCTGGTACGATGAGGACTGCCGACGCGCTACTGCAGAGAAAAACGAGGCCTACAAGACATTTTTGCAGACGAAAGCGGATGCTGATAAAATTGTTTACCAGAAGAAAAGGAAAGAGGAGAAGTGCCTATTTAGAAGAAAAAAGTATGAGCAGGAAAGGCGCATGCGCGAGGAAGTCGAGTGAGACTCGAAAATTTTACCAAAAGATTAAGCAATTAACAGAAGGTTTCAAGCCCAGAGTCGCACAATGCAAAGACGAAAAGGGGAATCTGGTCACCGATCCGCAAGTGGCGCTTAACAAATGGAGAAGTTACTTCTCCAACCTACTGAGAGGCGATGACGAACAGGATGCCGCCATTAGAGAAGTAACGATGCCACCAATCGACAACATAGAGATAGACCCGCCGACCCAGCAGGAAGTCTGTTTAGCCATACGAAGGCTAAAGAACAACAAATCACCAGGCGCTGATGAGCTGCCCGCTGAATTGTTCAAGGCTGGAGGCGAAGAATTGGTAAGGTGCATGCACGAACTTCTGTGCCGTATATGGGTTGACGAAAGCATGCCCGTTGATTGGAATCTAAGTGTTCTCTGTCCAATCTTTAAAAAAGGAGACCCTGCAGTTTGCGCCAACTACCGTGGGATCAGTCTCCTCCCCATCGCATATAAGTTTCTGTCCCGCATTATTTGTGAACTTCTAAAGCCGTTTACTGATACACTGATTGGACCTTATCAGTGTGGCTTTAGACCTGGTAAATCCACCACAGACCAGATTTTCACACTACGACAAATCCTGGAGAAGACTTATGAAAGAGGCGTCCAAACACACCATCTTTTTGTTGATTATAAATCAGCCTTCGACACACCGATAAGGTCAAGCTTCTTCAAAGCCCTGTCTACTTTAGGTATTCCAGCAAAGTACGTTCGACTTTGCATGATGACGTTGAGAAGTACGCAAAGCTCCGTCAAAATAGGAAAGAACCTCTCCGAACCATTTGATACCAAAAGAGGTTTTAGGCAGGGCGATACCTTATCGTGTGACTTCGTTAATCTACTGATGGAATATATACTGCGCAAGTGCCGACATGCCAACAGAACCGGCGGATTTATTCATAAAAATCTAATGCTACTTGCATATGCCGATGATATTGACATTATCGGCAAAACCACACGGGCAGTAAGCAAGGCGTTTTCAGAGATGGAGAAGGAGTCTAGATTAATGGGTTTAGCGGTAAATGAGGACAAGACGAAGTACCTAGTATCCGGGGACAGAAAGTCATTGCGACTTGGACAATCTGTTACAATGGAGGGGTACAACTTTAATGTTGTAGAGGATTTCGTCTACCTCGGAACGATGATAACCAGCAAGAACCACATCAGTCTGGAAATCCGACGAAGAATCACTCTTGCGAACCGATGCTACTATGGGCTAAGTAGGGAGTTCAAGAGAAAAGACCTTAAGCGAAGAACAAAAATAGCCCTGTACAAGTCGCTTATCATCCCGGTCCTGCAATATGGCGCAGAAGCATGGACAATGACAGCAGCGGATGAAGCGGCGATTGGCGTGTTTGAACGAAAAATTCTTCGGAGGATTTATGGACCTTTAAAAGTCGGCGATGATTTCAAGCGCATAAAGCAGCAGCGGCTGCGCTGACTAGGACATGTCGCCAGGATGAAGGAAGAAGCTCCAGCAAAAAAGCCGTATAAATCGAAGGCGGCTGACTATGGAGGCGGCAAGGTGGGAAGACCACCACAAAGATGGGAACACCAGGTGCGGGAAGACATTGCCGAGCTTGGTGTGACCAACTGGTGGCAGCTCGCACAGAACAGAAGCGAATGGAGAGCGTTAATCGCAGAGGCCCAGACCGTCGAACGGTTGCAATGGCCATTAAAGAAGAAGATTCAACCTGAACTCGTTACTAAATGTCATCACACGGCAAAAACAGAAAAAAAATTAACTAAACACTGTTAAAAATCTTTGGTTGAGTTCAACACTGAACTCATGCCTGAAATGACTAAGTAGACTCTGTCTGAGTTAAATTCATGGCTGAAATGCATAAAAAGGTAGCCATGATTTCAGTATCAGTCCTTTTTAAAAAAACTGATTTAAAAATTTTAAGAACTGTTATTTTGACAGAAAACCTGGAAGTATTGCTCAATTTTTGTGATCTAAACGTTCACTTTACTTTTTCTTCCCATTTTTTTGTATTCGCTTCTTAAGACAGGTTTTGTCAAACTTCTGCAAATTAAGTTTGGTTTCTGTAATAAACTCTTCATTGGACCCAAATCCTTTCCTGAACGTTTACCCAGAGAAGCTTACTGCTTTGTCTCTTTTTTTGGTCTTTAGTAAGCTGTGCTGGATTCAGGCTTTATTCGAGAACGTAAAAAGCTTATAAAAGCAGTGTCAAACTTATTTTCGAAGTGGATACCTTGTTTAACCTTATTATATGAATAGAAAGAAGGTAAAGATCGAAAGTACATAAAAATTGCAAAAATTAACAAAAATGGAAAGACTTACACCCTAACAATGTATCCAATAGGCTCTGGAACAGCTTATTGAAGATCCCTATTTTCGCGCAAAGAAATTGTTAATTGACGAGGCACATTCAAGCCACATTTCTGGCTAAATGGATACGTCAATAAGCCAGGACTGATGAGCAACCCTAAGAGACTCTCCAATTACCATTACATCCACAAAAATGCACTGTTTGGTGTGATCTATGGGCTGCTGATATCATTGTACAATAGTTAAAATAGTCCTTATCGTATTAAGGCACAAATTTTAAAATTGTTTCAAGTAATTTTTTCGAATCAAATCAAATAATTATATTTTTTATAATAAAATAATAAATCCCCAAATGGTTAAGATTGGCATACATTAGTGAAATGTGATTGTTTTCCTTTGAAAATAGGATAAAACAAAGTATTTTTAAGTGTTTTATTCTCTGTAGACCTTAAAGGGGAATTGCCCATATACAAAGCCCTGGCATTGATATTAGTTTGACTCGTGCTGTCAGTGGTTCGTATCAATTTATTGCTAATTGATAAGCTATTAAATAAAACTTTTTGTTATCATCATTTCAAACAATTTGCATTAAAAGTGGGCCACAACAGCAAAAACTAAATGAATGAATTGAAATTCTGTAGAAATTTGGTTGATTTTAATGAAGCTGATGATGTGCAACAGTAGAAATATTCAATTGTCAATCATCAGCAACCGCAACCACACAAAAATGTTTCGTTCTTTCATTCTTTTTTTTCGACTTTTGATGGCAAAAAAAAATTGAAACTTTGAAAAATCTTCAAAGAACTAAAAATATAAATAAAATCAAAAAGGCGGTGGGAAATTCCAATCAACAAATTCAAAACAATTGCACAATCTAGGTCAATTCATGAAATTTTCCTTCCTTTTTTTTCCTTCTTGCCATTTAATAAGCGTAAAGCACGCTAGCCTGGAAAAACCACACACAACATTGATTTTTTTCCAGGTATTTTGGTTGGCGTTTTTGTAATTGAATCATTGTTGGTAATATGAAACAGATGCGGTGTGTTGTTGACAAACAAAAACACGGCTACGAATTTAAGAGTTCACTTTAAGCCGTGGGCAGTAATTAAAAAGTCAATTTTTATACATTTCAATATTCATGAATTTGTGGCCGTGAAAGTCAATGAAAATTAGTCATTTTGGCAATGAGCTTTAAAGGGCCACCATTTGATTTCAGAGAGTGAAACACGTGCGCCTCAACAATTCACTTTCTTGCTGTTATTCCACACGCGACAGCGACAACAGTTCACCCGGGCAAAGGAATTGTCGTTGCCCTTTTGCACGTGCCAAACTGTAAATGGAAAATTTTCAGTTCTTTTTTGTTCTGTTTTTTCTTTGCATGTGAAATTGAAAACTGCATTCGCATATGCAGAGGGGGTGAAATACAACAGCGATAACACCAACAACATTATCAAAGTGATTTGACACAAGGCTGAAAAATTGCTGATGAACACTAATGGTGCTTTTTAATCACAGATTAGTAATCACTTTTTTTTCCATTTAAACGACAAGTTTGATGCCAGAAGTTGGTTACATAAGATGGTGAATCGGTGGATGATAAGTAACAACTTAGACGTCAAAGAGGCCTCTAGTTATGAAAAACTGAGCGCTTTGTTGAAGTACCTTACCTATTGTTTTTTGATTTCTGTCTAGACTAAAAGACCATTGATTTTTTCGAACAATTTTTGTCATACACACATAAAGATCCAGTTTAAGTGTAAGCGCAGGTAGCCAACAACAAAGCCTTCGCTCGTAGAGAACCAGAAGAGACAACACATTTGAAGTTGTTTTTGCTCTAAAAGTCGATGTAATCGGTGTACACTGAATTGCAAGTAAAACGGTTGTAGTCTAAAGAGAGCTGTGTTGTTGTTGCTCTGCGAAGCCTGATAATTTGCGTAAGCGGTCCACAACAAAACCCTAGCTCGGAGAGAAAGAGAGCGGAGCGCGCATATGAATTTGTTGTTCTCTTAAGTAGGCTTATGGCGGGCCTGGGTATACGTATACGCATCAGCTATTTCTTTGCCTCAAACAACAACGAATGCGTAGCTTGCGGAATGTGCTTAGGCACCCCTGCTTTAAATGGTACTAATGGCTATCATAAGTATTGGCTTGACTAAAGACTGGATCATTAAGTATCGCATTTGTTTTTTCAAGATTTTTCAAGAATAATACCAGTTCTAGAGTGGACGGTTATAAGTTCTGACTTAAACACATCTGAGGACCTCTGTAAAATCCTTTTACTCAGGATTTACAAAACAGTAAGACAGTTTGACACCATTTTTACCACAATTAATAGACGCTTTGGTTGCAAAATCGTTAATGGTTGAGGGAAACACATTAATTATTTAAATTGATCAAAAAATGATGATGAGATCGGAATCTTCCTGAAACAGCTGTACAGTCTACCAACCTCCTTTGTGGCTTGGTTTGTTCTAGCTTTAAAGGAACAATTATTGTCGCAATTTTTTGTTAAAAGGTCAAATTTGCTGTTGTGTATCATTGTGGCCTCTTCTAAGGCATTCTGCGGAGAATTCAATCATACACTGACTCGCTTATACCAACGACTTTTGTCCATAGATGAAAAATTGTGACTAAAATTGTCCCTAAATATTGAAAGTGTCATTCCAGCCTGACGTTCGTAAACTCTGTCGTATTAAAACATTTGCAAGGGTATTAAAACTTCGGCAAAGACGAAGTTAGCTTGGCCTTTTCGTTTTCCTAAGGGATTTGTTGAGCATTTTGGTCTCATTTTGTGTTTTTGGGTTCTTTTTGAGCTAATTTTGAGAACTTTTTGTTATCATTTTGGAATTCCTTGGAGCTCAAATTGGGTTCTTCTGGGGCTTGTTTTGTAATCTTTCTGAGATCTTTTTGAGATCGTTTAGAAATTATTTTGATATCATTTTGAGTTGGTTTTGGGATCTGTTTGAGCTCATTTTGGAATAACTTTAAGCTCATTTTGGGGTTTTTTTATCAGTTTGGGATTTTTTTTAACTTATTTTCTGATTTTTGTGAGCTCATTTCGTAATCTTTCTGAGCTTATTTTGGGATGTCTTTAAACACGTCTTAGGATCTTTATACCCGTTACTCGTAGAGAAAAAGGGGAATACTAAAGTCGTGCAAATGTATGTAACAGGCAGAAGGAATCATTTCCGACCATATAAAGTATATATATTCTTGATCAGCATCAACAGCCGAGTCGATATAGACATGTCCGTTAGTCCGTCCGTCCGTCCGTCTGTCTGTATGAACACCTAGATCTCAGAGATGGTAAGAGATAGAGGTTTGACATGTATGGGACAAATGCTTCTTTTATCTGCACGCAGATCAAGTTTGTTTCAAATTTTGGCCACGCCCCCTTCCGCCCCCGCAATTTGGAAAATATGTTATATCTCCTTAAGTTTTGAAGATATACGATTTGTACCTTCTAGAAATAGTTTGTAATTAGCAAAATGAATCGATTTGCCGACGATAAATGGTTCTCAAGTTATGAGCAAATACAAAAATAGAGGCAAGCTAACTTCGGCTCGACCGAAGTTTATATACCCTTGGAGCTTGATATGTGCCTGACAGTTTGTATGGCAGCTTTACTATATAGTGGTCCGATTTCGAAAAATTTTGGTGAAATGATGTAAAATAATTAAAAACTTATAAATACGGGCGTTGGGAGCGATAACATTGAAAACAAAAAAGTTTTTCTCACTAAGACTTTTTTTCAGACCTAACTTTTGTATGGCAGCTATACTATATAGTTGTCCGATTTCAAAATGGCTTGGTGAAATTATGTGAAATCACTAAAAACTTATAAATACGAGCGTTGGGAGCGATAACATTGAAAACAAAAAAGTTTTTCTCACTAAAACTAGTTTTTCAACCGATCGTTCCTATGGGAGCTATATGCTATAGTCATCCGATCCGGCCGGTTCCGACAAATGTGCAGCGTATTTATGCCAAAAGACTTCGTGCAAAGTTTGGTTACGATAGCTTTAAAACTGACGGAGGAGATAGCATAGAAACAGACGGACGGACAGACGGACAGACGGACATGGCTATATCAACTCAGCTCGGCATGCTGATCAAGAATATATATACTTTATGTGGTCGGAGATGCTTCCTTCTATGCGTTACAAACATCCGGACAATTTTAATATACCCTCTCCAAGGGTATAAAAATGTTACATACTTTTTGGATGGTCACCCTAAGTAATGCAGGAACACTTTTAAACATGTTTTTCATGATCTCGTTTTGATCTCATTTTGGGATTTTCTTGAGCTCATTTCGAAAATTTCTTTTAATCTTTTTGAGCCTATTTTTTTGGATATTTTTAGGCGCACTTTTGGTTTCTTTTTTAAAATCATTTTGAGTTCATTTTGCGTTTTTAGGGTTCTTATCGAGCTCGTTAAGGGTTTTTCTTGGGCTGATTTTGGTTCTGTGCTCATATTGGGCTAATTTTGTGGTTTTTTGAGTCCTTTAGATCTAATTTTGCGTTGTTTTTGAGCTCATTTTATGTATTTTTGATGTGAAACATCTTTAATTTCTATACGGAAGATTTTAGGAGTAAAATTTTATTTCAGTCGTTCATGTTACGTCATGGGCTGAAGAGGGGCAATTTGGTGGGATCTGAGTGGGTTCTGGGTTAGATCTGGGTGGATTTTGGAGGGAACTGGATGGGATCTAAGTGGGATCAGGGTGGGATCTGTGTGGTATTTGGGTAGCATTAAGGAGGGATCTCAGTGCGATCTGGGATTTTAAAGGGGAAAAGAAGAAAGAAGAAGAAGATATCTGGATGGGTAAGACATCAGCATTAGAGCTGAACCAAGTGATTATGTTGCTGTTATTTTTACTCCCTGTTAGTTTTCTTAAAAGGATCTGATTTTGGGTGTGTAGTAATTTGCTATTCTCTGAGATTGCAAAGTAAGCATGAAGTCTCCCTGGCTGTCAAATAAGAATTTGATAAACTATAAAGTTGATGTTGAGACCAACTTTTTAGAAATAAGCAGCTCGAAGCCCTTTTTGATATATCGCAAGTCTGTCTTTAAGTTGAGTTTAAGTTAATATTATATTTAGGAATCTGCAAACTGAACACATTTCTTCATTTATTTTCTCAATGTTTTCCATAAGCCAAACAAAAATAAGCGAAAGACTGTCGAACGGTTCGTCATAAACTAGACTAGAATTTTATGGCCAAAAGTTCTACGAACTTCTGTGTTCTACATCCTACTCTTGACTTTCTATGGGATGGCGACGACTCCAACGACGTTGGCTGTCAAAAAATCTTCAATTAAATGCAAGCACAAAAGCAGCGGCAACAAAAAGCACAAGTTGCACAGAGCTACAGGAAAAAAAGGGCTAAAAATGAGGGAAAAGAACGGTGGGAGAAGGGGACAACACACGTATCGCAATGCCGGCGATGAAAAGCATAAAGGATATGGGGAAAAGGGGCAGGGGCAGGGGCAGGGGGCAGCTGCTGGAAAGCCGCCTTGCTAAAATGAGCGCAGCTCATGGCTGCAGCATAGCAAGACAATGATGTCAGCACCACGAGTCGACGTTGCCCACATGGCTTTGGTGGAAAATTCATTCCATTCGCATTTCTGTCTCTGACAGTCAATGCAAAGTTTGTCCAACCGGGCGACGGCGGGCTGATAAGCAACTGGAATTAACTCGCCATTGGAGTTTTGTCTTTAAACCATATTTCAGAATTTTGCCCTTTTTCACGCCAAGTTGGACCTCAAAGGGTTGACTTTTGCCTTTGAAGTTTGTCAAAAAAGGATAAAAGAGGAAAAGGAAACGCTTAAAGCAGGGAATCTTAAGTATAATTTTAAGTAAACTTAAATCTAACTTTAACTAGAAAAACTAATCAAAAATGTGTAACCTAAGGCAAACTAATATTAAATATTCCCAAACACGTAGCATATATTTCTGTACAAATATGAAGTGTGTTTACCCATTCAGCCCTCTGCTGTTACCCCACAACCACATGCTGTCACACAAAACGCCTAAAACTATGCAGTGACATTTGCAAAATTGGAATTTTCACCATCTATATACATATATACCCCCAACAAACAAATAAAAGTAAATAAACTCGGACATGCAACATAAACACAAAAAAAAGAAAGAAAACCAAACCGAAAAATGGCCAAAACGTGCCAAAACTGAAATACTACAGAAAATGGCCTAAAACTATGTTTTGCTTTTAATCGATTTATGTATTCGTCTTTAACAAATAAAACTGACATTGAATACCCAAAAAATACCATTTTAACGAGCTTTCACTGTGGGCTAAAGAATTAGCCTCAAAGTACGTGGCACATTGCTCTCTATACCCAAATGGGACTGGCCTACAACTTGGTGGCTGTTGCTGTGGGCAAAGCACATGATTAAAAATGCACACACACACCGCACACCGCCCCCTCAACACACACATTGCTGCACTAAACACGCGGCCTCTGGTCATTAAACCCTTGAAGCATTATCGGAAGAAGTGAAGCCAGCAGAATGCCCCAAGCCAACCTACACACACTCTCCCCATAGACAGCTTAACGTAAGTTGGCCATCATTGGAGCCTAAAACAAATCCCATTTTATCCAATTGGCAAATTTAGAATTTTATTGTTTTCAAATAGAATTTTTGATTGTGTGTGGCAAATTTTAATTGTAATTGTTATTAAGTTAAATCAAAGAGTTGTCACACCCTTCTAAATAAATTTGAAAGATTAAGTCCCACAGCTGGAAATACATCAAAAGTAAATCAATTTGAAAAGTAAACTGTCAAGAGAAACTTGGTTCTTTTTCAACACATATTTGGTGTTTGTTTAAGTTTGAACATTCTCCCGGGGCCTAAAATTCAACAATTACTCATCTACATATATATATCTGTACTCCCGACGGACTGACATACTGACATATTATCAACCCACAGCCAAAACTGCTTATCCTACGAATCTATGATTTGGCATAGATCCTTGTTAAGTTATGCAGGCGCGCACTAAGAAAGAAAATTTGGAAAATTTCACCGCGAAATAGGAAAAAAGGCTTTGGTGCTTAAGCATCATGTGGGCAAAGGAATTGCTGTGTTGTTAAGAGCGCGAGAGAGAGAGAGGAGAGCTTGAGAGAAACCAACTCACACTCAACAACAATGTGTATGTCTTGGCTCTCTGAGACAGATGATATCTGCTATGAGACTCATGTGTTAGAAAGAAATATCGATTCACAAAAGAAAGAAGGAGAGGGAAAATGGACGTGAAAGAGTGGAGAGCGTTGTAAGTGGGAGGGATGGCAAGGGGTAAGAGTCTTCAGCATCCACTTGAATGGCAAAAACTAACATATTTTTCCGTTTTTTTTGAGCGCTTAAAAAAATTTATTTGGTCCATTAAGACGGAATGACGGGGAACTTGAAGCTGTCTACAAGACAAAACAGTACCATTTTTTAAAATCTTCGACGCGGTCAAAGTCGAGGTCTTCTAACTTAACGTTAATCGTGGTCGAGTATGAGACTAAGTTTCAACGTTCTCCGGGGCCTAAAAGCCATTTATCCAGATTGTGCCTTAATCTTTCGTAAGAATTATAGATAGTTCCTTGCTCTAATCATGAAGTTCAAGTTTGAAAAGTGTCTCGTCAACAATTATCAAAGCAGTTAATGGTACATCTGACCTTTTGCCACGATCTTTTTTTAATTTCTGTACGGACGATTTTAGTAGGAGTAAAATTTGATTTCAGCGTCACGTGACGCTAACGTCGTTCATATTTTGTGTTGTTGTTTTGCGGAGTTTCCCTACAAACACACACCCAAACACAAGAGAATGGTCGGAGGGGAAAGCGAAGAGGTAGGACAGATGCTGAAGAGGGCAACTTGGTGGGTTCTGGGAAAGATCTGGGTGAGATCTTGGTGGGATCTGGTGGTATTTGAAAGGGGTTTGGGTGGAGTCTTATAGGGGCGAGATTTGGGTGGTATCGAAGTGAGATCTGGGTGGGATCTGGGTAGGATTTGACTGGGATCTAGCTGGGATCTGGGTGGAATCTCGGCGGGATATAGGTGGGATCTGGAACAAATCTGGGTGGAATCTGGAAGGAATCTGGTTAGGGTCTGAAAGAGATGTGGACGGGATCTGGGTTCTGGATGGGATCTGGGTGGGATTTCGGCGGGATCTAGGTGGAATCTGAAAGGAATCTGGGTAGGATCTGTGTGGGATCTTGGTGGGATCTGGGCGAGATCTGGATGGGATCTGGGTGGGATCTGGGAGGGATATGGATGGGATCTGGAAAGGATCTGGGTGGGATCTGGAGAGACTATGGGCGGGATCTGATTGGGTTCTGAATGGGATCTGGGTGGGATCTCAACCGGATCTGGGAGGCCTCTAAGTGAGATCGGGGTGGGATCTGGGTGGTATCTGGGTGAGATTTGGTTGGGATTTGCGTAGAGTCTGGATGGGATTTGAGTGGGATGTGGGTGGGATCTGGTTGGGTTCTGGGCTTGATCTGGTTGGGATCTTGGTTGGATTTAGGTATGACCTTTGTATGATATAGATGGGTTTTGGGATGGATCTGATTAGGATCTTGGTGGGATCTAGCTGCGATTTGTTTGGTATCTGGGTAGTATCCGGGAGAGATCTGTGTCGGATCTGGGAGGGAAATTATTGGGATCTTGGATTTCACCTTGGTGGTATCTTAGCAGAATAAACTTCCTGAAACTCTGCAGTATGTGATCTTGTTTCTGGTATTTCCCCGTTAATTTTCTTCTTTCGAAAGAGTGCCCTCTCTCATATATATATCATTGAGAGAGCTTGTGATTTGAACATAAGCTCTTAAGCTAAGCATCCCGTTTCACATCAAAGACTTGTGAGTGCTAGCGATTTCATTCTTGTTTGCGGAAATATTTAGCTTCCCAGATATGCTCAAAAGTGGTCGATACCTAACCTTTTAATGTTTAAATGTAAATTTGGTTATTTTTTTCTCATCGTTACTTAACACTCATCCGACTTTTGTGTCAAATTGACACAATTTTAGGAGGGATTGGAATTTAGTAGTCTATTGTGTCAAATTGACACACCAGTGACTCTTGCTTACATTCGGATGCGTGTTAAGAAGACCAAATCGTTGTATTCTAACAAAAGTTAAAGCCTAAAACTCTCAAATGTTGACAATGGCCACCACATGTTTATCAGTCCAGCATTAGAATTTATTAGCTTTTGGCTTTAAAAAATCCCCAAAACTAATTTAACTTTGTCTCTTTTGCATCACAAGAAAAAATAGTTCAAATTTAAAGTCTCAACATGTGTTTTCCGTAACCAAATAGCAATTAGTTAAGCTCGTTATTTTGTATCACAAAAAAAGTATTTCTTGTATTGCAAAAACTTCTTTGGCAAGCACCGGCCTCAACGGAAGCCCATAACAAACACTCATTGGCCCATGGGTAATTTCAAATGCAAACATTTTGCCCTTGGACAACTTCCTTTTGGCTTCGCAAAAGGAAAGCCAAGTGAGAATTGTTGAAAATTTATATAAAAAAATAATGAAAATGTAAGCAACATGGCCACTATATACATATATACATACGTATATACAAATACAGATCCACATATATATATACAGACTATCAGCGACGACAACAAAGCGAACGTGGAAAATTGAAAAATGTGAAAAGGCAGCGGCAGCAGCAGAAGCAGAAGCAGCTAAAGCACACAGGGCAAAGGCAAACAACATTTGAAAAATATTACGAGTATTTGCATATGAAACAGCAGGAGAGGGCCGAGTGACGACAACGACCCCAGTTGGCGCTAGCGGCGGTTTACTGGATGGATGGCTGGCTGGCTGGATGGAGGGTGGGCTCATCGTGTAGTTGTGTAAATAATACACCAAAAAAATATAAAGAAAAGAAACACCCAATGCGAGTCTTGCGCTCTCATTTCAGGCGTAAATGAAAATGTAAATTCGCTTAAAGCGTATAAGGAATCCCACGGGACAAGGGGCCATGTAACACCATGTGCACACAGAGATTTTGTGTATTTTCAAAATGATCGACAAAAGTCAATGCCAAATAAATAACAAATTCCGCTGTCACAGTGGGGCAAGGTATTGAAAATTTGAAAGAGAGGAAAGCTAACTTTGGTCTGCCGAAATGAACACGAAGAAAAACTGAATGTTTCTTTCTTCTTTTAAGAACATCAAATTTTAGTCGGAAACATGTAAGAACTCCATATAAAAACAAGTAAGAAAATGGGTTAAGACCGAATCCCAAAAAGCTGACCAAAAGTCAAAAAACCAAAATATTGTTTTAGTAACTTCAGTGGTACATCTAGTTTGTATTCTGACCGTTTATAAGGAGAAAGTGTCACCATCTGGCTCAGGTACGAACTGCATTCGTGAGCATCGATAGTTTACTCGTCATGCGTCGTAAATAACACAACGTTCAGAACCGTATAGAATAGTGAAAACTTAACCGATTTGCATTTTGCAAAATGGATTCTACTCTTGAAAGTAAGTACAATATGAACGTATTGCTCAAAGTTTTTATTAACAGTGCATGAAATGGGGAATCGTTAAAAAAGGTAAAAGTTTTTTTTGATCACATTCTGAAAAGTCGTGTTAGAAAAAGCAATAATTCAAAACTCCCATCAGATCCCACTCTCAAATAAAATAGTAATTGTTGTTTAGACAATTCTTCAAAACATAGCCAAAAATTAGCTGCAGATAGCTGCAGAATCAGTCCCGGTGTTGATTATACACTGCTCGACAAAACTCTCCCCAAAATTCACCAAACCAACTTTTTCTAAAGTATTATATTTTGGCCCGCTGAGCACAAAAATCGACATGAAAAAAAAATCTGTCGGACAGTTTTCGAGATATTATCGATAAACTGGTTTTTCGATGTTTCAACCAAATCAAATACGTTTCCGAAGAAATTGGCCGCCATATTGGATCCGCCATTCTGTTTTTCTAAGTTGTGACATCGGTTCCGTGATCTGCAACCCCGAAAAACCCCGTCTACAGACTTTCAGCCAAATCAAATGCTTTTTTGAAGAAGTTGTCCGCCATATTGGATCCGCCATTTTGTTTTTCTAAGTTTTGACATTAGATTCGTGATCAGCGACCCCGAAAAGAAAATTCAATAACGATTTTCGACTTTTGGCCGTGTTTTTGAGATTTGGGACCACTGTGCGACTGTTGTATACTCTGTCCCTTTCTTTTGGTCATAATTTGACCAATAGATGGCGCCACTACTGTAACTACTGTCATTGACTTTTGGTCATAACTTGAGTACAGTTCATTTGATCCTTATTATTTCTTCACCAAGTCAATATCTTTGTTTCTTTTTGTTCATATGACTATATTGACTCGAATGATAATGCTGATCAGGGCTGCAAACCCCTCTTAAATCGGTGGAGGTTCACTCCGGGGTTCGAACCTGTGAGATTTTTTGGGTTCGGGTTCACGGAGCGGGTTCAGTAGGTCGGTGAACCTAGGTTCAGGTTCGAACCGAGGTTCAGAAATAATTTTTTGCTAGCTTAAGAAACAGGAATGTACTGTGGTAACTCAAAAGAAGACACAGGGACACGTCCGCATCAAACGCCGATCACTTTATTACTACTCGTCAAAGGGTTGATGCCTATTGCACAATGGGAGAGTGAGAGAGCACGCGAGAGCGCGCTCGCTCACACATATACATTTACATATTAGAATTAGAGCTATTTACTGTTGCTTAAGACTAGAGTTGTATATGGGTCATTCTTTTATAAACCGAACAGCTAAAAAAATTTTTATTTTTCATTTTAATAAAAAAAAATCCGAAATTAGATCTCGACATGCCCACCAAAACGTAATTTGCGGTTTTGCACAAACATTTTTTGTTAATTTTATAAACAATTTCAAAAATCGTAAAAATCGATAAAATGGAAAAAAAGGGTTTTTTAAAAACGTGATATCTCAGGTTTGGTTCATCGGACAGGTCTCAAGTTGATATCGATGGAAAGAATTTTACTGTATCTACTCAAATTATAATTTTGTAGATTTTTAAATTATTTAATAATATTAAGTAATTGTTGCTAAAAATTACATATAATTTTTTCTCAGTGTTAACCACCATGTTATAGCTTCTGAGGATATACAATCAAATGTTCTAAACATAATTTAAATTTTGGTGTTTTCAAAAAGATGGAGACTTTTATAGTTTAAAAGTTATGAATTTTTGAAGGTATAAACAAATTAAAAGATGCCCTTGAAAAAAGCTTCGCGATGCAGTCAGTTTCAAAGCTGTTTGATTGAAACTTGGCTCGTGTGCTTTATATTTATCAAGCTTTTCAAAAATGTTAACATCAGGCGGATCGGATGAGTATATCATATAGCTGCCATACGAATGCTATGATTAATTTAGTTTTGTTGTAAATTCAGCATTTGTATGGCAGCTATATGATACAGTCGTCCGATCCGCGTGAAGTTGACATTTTTGAAAAGCTTGATAACTATAACGCCCTCTTGCCAAGTTTCAATCAAAAAGCTTTAAAACTGACGTCATGGCAAAGCTCTTTTCAAGGGCATCTTTTTATTTGTTTATAACTTCAAAAATTCATAACTTTTCAACTATAAAAGTCTCCATCTTTTTGAAAACACCAAAATTTAATTTATATTTAGGGCAATAAATTGTTTATTCTTAGAAGCTATATCATGGTGGTTAACACTTTGAAAAAATTATAATTAATTTTTAGCAACATTTACTTAATATTATTAAATAATTTTAAAATCTATAAAATTATAATTTGAGTAGATACAGTAAAAATCTTTCCATCGATATCAACTTGAGACCTATCCTATAAACAAATCCTGAGATATCACGTTTTTAAAAAACCCTTTTTTTAAATTTTTTCGTTTTTGACGATTTTTGAAATTGTTTATAAAATTAACAAAAAATTTTTGTGCAAAACCGCAAATTACGTTTTGGTGGGCATGTCGAGATCTAATTTCGGATTTTTTTTATTAAAATGAAAAATAAAAATTTTTTTAGCTGTTCGGTTTATAAAAGAATGACCCATATACAGGGTGCTTACATGCTACTACAGTACATTGTAACAAGCTATGAAGCTATGAAGTCGTTCACTATTATGTATTTGTCACTAATTCTTTATATTCTAGCTCTTTAGCTGAGGATTGCATTTCATTATCATAAGAATAATCAGTGATGCTTTTATTAATGAGTTCTTTTTGAGGTTCATACAATTCAGCAATTTGTCTTTTTGCAAGCTGATTTTGTTTCAAGGTAAAAAAATTAAGTTCTTGGATTTTAAAAAAAAAAAATTTTATTATGCTGCTGTCGGATTTTGCTACAAGCCTACCTTTGGGATTCCCAAGCGATCATATCAGTTTTGTCATGAGGTACTTTCTGCCCTTACACTAAGGACAGACGAATACCGCTGAAGATTGAATTGGTATTCATGAAATAGCTATACTGTCAACCAGCCTCCTCTGTGGTGTTGTGCGTGTCTTGTTTTAGACAAGTTATGGACAAAATCCTAACTTAAATGACCTAGATCATGCTTAAAAAAGGTCTATGATTTTATTTGAGATTGAACGTAAAAAGTAAAAACGTTTTTCTAAGAACTTTCTAAGTATTTACGAACATTCAAACCTTAAAGGACCAATACATAAGTCAGCCCGAAAATAGTAATATGAATTTTGTTCTGAACCGAACCACTTTTAACTTTTTTTTGCTCCGGTTCGGGTTCAGGTTCAGCCGCGAAATTTTTGTTTGCTCCGGTTCAGGTTCGGTTCAGGATTCTCGAAAATCTCGGAGTCTCCGACTCCGGAGCGGTTCAGCTCCGGACCGGTTTGCAGCCCTGATGCTGATCAAGAATATACCTTTGCACATACTTAATATATTCTAGACGAACAAACAAGGTATTAGTAAAATTCACACACAAGTCGAGGCGTTGTCATATTCCTCTAATTTTTTGGATGGTATGTACAGCTCTTCGAGTATTGTTTTGACCGTCGGTAAAAAAGGTTAGCATAAAAATCGTTTAAAGCGCTTTCATGAGGAAGAAAAACTTTTAGGAAATTTTTTTAAATGTTTAAAATTTCAATTTTATTTCGGATCTGCCTGGCTTCTGTATTTGGTGGGGAGCGAAAATAGGTTATCTGATAATATCCCAGCATTTTTTCTAATTTGGTTGCGTGTCGGAAATTTTTTTGCAATAATAGAACAAATTATATGTTCTGACCTATTCTCTTCACCCTTAGTCATCCATGGTACTTTATCGTGGTTCAGTAAAATCACTGTCATAGCTATGCAGTCATTTGTGGTATTTGAAGACTGTTTCTTAAGTAATTATCGAGTTAACCAACATAGAGGACACTTAGCTAATAAGCTAATAGAACAGAAATGATTTCCGTCTCAATTGGCTTTTAAGTTTAGTGCGAAACTGGTATTAATACTCAATGATTGTAATTTAATGATTCGTAAATGACGATAAAATGGATTGAAATAAGATTCAGCTATTTCTTCTGTACTTTTCCATACTCTAAAATCTATCGTTCCTTTCAGAGTGAAACAAACCTACTGAAAGTCCGAACCCAAAATTGTTTTACATTCTTCCCTAATGGAAAACGAATTTAGCTCGGATTTGGGCTATTTTTGTTGATTTCTGATTCTTAAACACAAAGGGACATTTATTTTTTTGCGATTTTCCTCCTACGCGTTTCGGCATCAATTTGAGCCTTCTTCAGGGTTCTTTTCTCTAAAAAGCATTCGACATATTACAGAATAAGTCGAAATGGAATGAAATGTGTTAGAATATTCTCAATTATGCTTTTAAATCAATGACAATTTTTCAGGTCTTTAGGTTTTTTGTCAAAAATGTCATCTTTAACGTTAAAAAAAAAGAGTTCATTTAAAAATAAACCAATAAAATATCCAAATATTTTTAAGCCGGTTTGCACGCACCCAAAGCACGTGCTAAAATATTTGAGGTGTCACATTTTGGTTTAAAAATTTTTCTATTATGTCATGGTGTTGCGGTTTATTATTACGCCACGCCTCGTGTGTGTCTCGTATTGTCTTTTTTGGCTGTGTGCAAATCTGTATGCATTATTCATTTAATATGTGAATGAATCTCGCTCTCTGACGGCCTCGACATTTCCTTAATGCTTAAATATTTTATGTAAATATTTTCCATTAAATAATGCTTATTTGTCACATTAATAATTATGTTTAATCACTTGCGACTCTCTGCACACGTAGCTTGTCTCGATTTCCGTTTGCTGCTGACTCAGAGAAGCTATGATTGAAATTTCATTCATGACTGCAGACAAAGGCGAAATATGATAAAGGTTAGATTTAAGTGGAATCAAAATATTTAGAGTACGAAACTTGTGTCAATAACCTGAACATCATCAACAGCTGCTGTCACACAGTGAAGGCAAAACTTCTTTAGGGAGCACAGTTGCAATCTGTTGCAACTTCCTTCGAAAACAATGTTGTTGGATGGCGGACGAAGTGTGGCCAAAAGTGTGTTTTTCTAATTTATTAAGAAAAATAATATAAATGATCTCATTAAATCATTTTTAATTAGAAACATTTCGCTGATTTGGCATTAAATCAAATGATTAATACGTAGCCTCTGGAGGTCAAATGGGATTATCAATAATATTAAATGCTTTTGTTGTTGATTAGTCTTGAGGCTGAGACGCATATAGCTTAACGTGTGTATATATAATATTTATTCCCCGAAACGACATCAAATTCTAAGAATATTTTTTTATAAACATTTGCGTTTTTAATATACAAAATTTGTAGGTACATTAAAATATGAAAAGTAAAACACACAAAAATTTATAAATTTTCTTGAGGAAAACAACAAAAAATTTTCCAGCAAACTGTGTAAACAAATTGCAGTTTGTGTGTGTGAACAAGAATTTGCGTTGGTGTTGAATATTTCGTTTTGCGTAGGCGTTCCAAAAATACGTACAACCAAACATACGGTAAAACTGTGCCACAAACAACAAAGGCAACAATAAAAGCCAAAAAGAAAGAGAACTGTAGGACAACATTTGTATACTCTACATTTGTGGCCAAAAGTATCATAGTTTCAATGTGAAACAAGTGAGAAAGTCGGAGTAAAAGCTGAAAGTGATGCTAGTGCAGCGCTCATCTCTAAGTCTCTCTCTCTCTCTCTCGCTCTAAGATTGTGCGGTGTTAGCTGTGAAAAGGTGGGAGAGGGTGGGGGGTGAGTGGATTACTTATTCGCTCATAACTTGAGAACTGTTCATCCAATCTTTTTCATTTCTTCAGCAAATCGACACATTTTGCTAATTACTAACTATCTCTAGAAGGAACAAATCATCTATCTTCAAAACTGTGGGAGAAATAACGTTTTTTTCAAATTGCGGGGGCGGAAGGGGGCGTGGCCAAAATTCAAAATAAACTTGATCTTCCTGCAGCTATAAGAAACATTTGTCCCATACATGTCAAACCTCTATCTCTTACCATCTCCGAGATTTGTTGCTTCTATATAATCTCCTGCAGAACTCTTTCTTTTCACTTCACATACAAAATCATTGATGTTTAGTTTGTTATTAAGTAGGTTGGTTCGAGAAGAAAGTCACTTGACTGTTTCAGACTCTCATAGGATACAAAGATGTGCTAAAATATCTATATATATAAATATCTATATATATAAATATGTATGAGCGGAGCCCTCCAAACCACCCCAAACGAAGGCTCTTAACACCATATTTCATTTTTTTTCTTTAAAGTTGATGATGAAATAGTTAGAGTGCTTTACAGCCCTGAGATTAACAGAGTCTGAAAACTGGAACATGGGTAACTCATGACTTTTTGACTCGACTGGGAACTTTTTTCAATCAATACCTACACAAATGGAAGGAGATGTTTCTCCACAGACCTAAATATTGTAAAAAGACGACCAGAGCCAAATAAAAATCGTGTATCTGCCCTGCGCCTCCTTCTTAGAATGACGCTCGTGACTTTATTTATGCTCGTCAGAGCGCTTGAGAGAGCGAGAGCATTGTTAAGTTTGTTCTTTCAACGAACTTGACGATGTATTTACAGCAACGATGGCCTCTGTTTCCTACCAGGGGGGCGAAAACATTTAGCTATTCACACGTACACGAACCGAAAAGCAGCCTTACAGAGAAACCCAGATGCCTTTGCCATGCTATACAACACATGCCTTAAAGAAGGAACTTTCCCGAGAAGATGGAAGGCGCAGAGACTGGTGCTTATTCCAAAGGGAGATAAACCGGTAGACGAGCCAGCCTCCTACAGGCCGCTCTGTATGCTGGACACCATTGGAAAAGTTCTAGAGCACATTATCCACACAAGAATCGAAGAAGCAGTAGAGAGCTACCTGTCGCCGATGCAATTTGGCTTTCGGAAGAAACGTTCTACCATAGATGCGGTGAGCAAACTGTGCAAAACGGCAAGCGATGCAATTGATGGGGATCGTTGGCTGAACGGAACAAAAGAATACTGCCTACTTGCGACTCTCGATGTGAAGAATGCCTTTAACACAGCTAAATGGAGCTGCATACTGAGTGCCCTTGAGAATGCCGGAGTCCCAGCATATCTCAACAAAATAGTAACCGACTACTTTAATGACCGAATGCTGCTTTACGATACCGACCTCGGCTCTGTTACTTACAAAGTAACTGGAGGAGTTCCCCAAGGATCCGTACTAGGGCCGTTGTTATGGAACGTAATGTACGATGGGGTACTAAAGCTGCAATTACCACAAGGTGCGAGACTCACTGGCTTCGCGGACGATATCGCCTTATTCGTCGTGGGCAAACAGCTCAGCGAAATCGAGCTGACCTGCAATCTAGCGGTTAAAATAGTCGGCCAATGGCTTAACACAGCAGGACTATCACTGGCAGCCCACAAAACAGAAGCTGTACTGATCAGCAGTAGGAAGAAGGTAGAGACAGCAACCATTCGAATAGGAGACGATACCATAATCTCACGACCACACCTGAGGTATCTAGGGGTCACCATTGACCATAGGCTCAGCTTTAAACAGCACCTCATAGATACGAGCAGCAAGGCAAGCAGGACAGCAGCATCTCTGGCAAGAATTATGGCCAACACCAGAGGGCCAAAGCAACCGAGGAGAAAATTGCTAGCAAACGTAGTAAGCTCCACGCTACTCTACGCAGCGCCGATATGGGCAGAAGCAACAGCACATAGCTCATACATCCGCTCTGCCAACACTGTAAGGCGACTATGTGCCCTCCGAGTGAGCTGCGCATTTCGTACCGTCTCCCACGAGGCAGTATTGGTCATAGCTGGCATCATTCCACTGGACCTCATGGCACAGGAAGCAGCAGAGATCAGGACCCGATCAATTACTGGCCCATTGACAGACTATAGAGCCGAGCTGCGCAGGCAAACATTAGGGCAATGGCAGAACCGCTGGACATATACCACAAACGGACGCTGGACCTTTAGCCTGATTCCAGACTTAAGAAGATGGCTGGACAGAAGACATGGTCATATCGACTATTACTTGACGCAACTTCTAACGGGACATGGGTGCTTTAGATCCTATTTGCATAGGTTTAAGCACGAAGACAGCCCTTTCTGTACTCACTGTGTGGGTACAGGGGCAATTGAAGACGCAGAACATGTATTCTTTGTCTGTCCGTTGTACATAAAGGAAAGAAGCGACCTAAGCATGAGAGTGGGGAGGTTGCCAGCCGTTTGTAATCTGGTAGACATCATGCTTGAGTCAGAACAAAATTGGTCAGCGGTAAGCAATATGGCCACAGTAATACTCAAACGACTGCGCAGCGCTGAAAGACAGCGCAATTGTATACATACAAGGAGAGAATCCTAGAAGAGCCTTGGGCATTCCCCCCGGCGAAGTAATACCTAACGGTGGTGCCGCCGGGAATCGGGAAGGGGGTGGAATGTTTAGTGGGTGAGCTAATGCAAGTCCCACACTTCGGTCACCAGTCCTTGGTGCCGAGGAGGCTTTCAATGCTTTAAACCACCCTCGATATCAAACAAAAAAAAAAAAAAAGGAGTGAGTGTCGCTAGCACTCACGAGTCTTTGATGTGAAACATGATGCTTAGCTTAAGAGCTTTTTTTCAAATCACAAGTTCTCTCAATGGTATATAAATGACAAGGGCACTCTTTCGAAAGAAGAAAATTAACGGGGAGTAGAAATACAAGAAACAAGATCACTAGCTGCAGTGTTTTAGAAAGTTTATTCTGCTAAGATACCACCAAGGTAAAATCCAAGATCCCACTCATATCCTTCCCAGATCCCACCCAGATCTCTCCCGGATACTACCCAGATACCACACAAATCCCAGCTAGATCCCACACAGATTAAACCAAGATCCTACTCAGATCCATCCCAGAACCCATCTAGATCACACAAAGGTCATACCCAGATCCAACCAAGATCCCATCCAGATCACGCCCAGGAACCAACCAGATCCCACCCACATCCAACCCAATTCCCATCCAGATTCTACCCAAATCCCATCCAAATCTCACCCAGATACCACCCAGATCCCAACCCGATCTCACTCTGAACCCTCCCAGATCCCGCCGAGATCCCACCCAGATCCCATCCAGAACCCAACCAGATCCCGACCAGATCCCACCCAGATCCCATCCAGATCCCTTCCAGATCCCACCCAGATTCCTTTCAGATTCCACCCAGATACCCGCCGAGATTCCACCCAGTTCCAAGTCAAATCCTACCCAGATCCCACCCAGATCTCACCCCGATACCACCCAGATCTTAAACCGACACCACCCAGATCCCGCCCCTATAAGACTCCACCCAAACCCCTCTCAAATACCACCAGATCCCACTAAGATCCCACCAAGATCTCACCCAGATCTTTCCCATAACCCACCCAGTTGCCCCTCTTTAGCATCTTTCATACCTCTTCGCTTCCCCCTCTGACCACTTATTGTGTGTGTGTATTCGTCGGGAAACTTCGCAGAAGTTTAAACGACGTCAGCGTCACGTGACGCTGAAATCGAATTTTACTCCTACTAAAATCGTCCGTACCGAAATTAAAGATGTTTCACATCAAAAAAAAAAAAAAACGTACACGAACCGAACGCATGCCGAAGCTGAGACCAAAAGAGCAGAAAGTCGTCATTCGCTCGCCAGAGTTCGAAGCGGCGCTTTATTCCAGGAAGAAGGAAGAGGAGAACACAATACCCAGCTCTCGTGGTAGAAAGAGACTCAAAATTATAGGTCACGCCTTTCTACTCAACCTCTCTAAAGTGTCTGAGATAGAGATTCCGTCTCTACTGAAATGTTTAACCTAGGCACAATGGCATATAAATATATTGGATACCATATACCTATCAACCTACCTACAGACCTATTGCCATTCAGTGCATCGTAGAGTAGCGGTGCTTGTAATTACTCAGTCGACACCGCTTCTGGCACAAATAAGTCAGCTGTTCGCTCTCATTTACGCTCTCTGACTATATTTGGGTCATTAGTTTGCTTTAACCCAAGGTATACTAAACAAGGTAAGCGTACACGCTCTCTCGCTGTCTTGACAACTTTAAAAAAAATTTAATCGGTAAGCAAGAGGACGAATTTTCTGTGATTTGCAGTGTTGCCAAATCAGCTTTTTTCCCGTCATTTCTGGTTTTTTTTAAAACCGTATTGCGGGAAAAAATTACAAAATGCGGGAAGCGGGAATTCTGGTTTTTTTAAAAATGACTTCGGCTTCTGTTTAGATTTATTTTTGTTTTGGAGCAAATCAATAGTCTTTCACCTTTGTCAGTCATTTATCGACAATAATTAAAACTTGCCATATGCCACGATAAATGGCTTTGAAAGGCTTGGCTTCGGAAGTATAAATCTGAAACATCTCAAATAATCTCGAGCAGTTCTTGCAAAGGAACAATATGATTCAATTCTATTGAAAATGCCACGAATCAACAAGATTCTTTTAATCAATGACACTGACGCATCCAGCCTGCTGAAAGAGCTCTTAATTGCTATCAATTCTCTACAAATTATTCCATCAGATACCAATATTAATATAATAGGTACATATAGAATTTGCTGTCAAATATTTATATTAAAGATATGAGCTTGAGAAGCAGATTGAAATGCTTCAGATTAATAGAATATTGGAGAAATCTAGTTGAGCATGTGCTGCACAAATTTCATAGTTGATCTTATAAAGCAACAGAAGCAGAAGATTATTTTTTTAAATTTATTTATGTTGTCTTCTGCTGATCTGATCTTCGGATTTTCATAAAATTCATTGTATTAAGACATTTAAATTATTTCAGGTTGCCTGAAAATCACAGCGTTCTTAAAAAAAATTACATATTTTCAGTTCACTACATTTTACAACCAAATAAAAAGTTTTTTTCCATTTTGGAAGAATTTTCCGATATTAGGAACACATAGGGTTAATATAATTTATATTTATGGAAATGGGAGATTAACGAAGAAACTATAAAGTTTTTGAGTGAAGTAATCGCTTTCAATGACTGAAGGGAATCAAAGATTTTTGAGTTAGCCTCGTTTGCGATTCAGAGTTTGTCCTTGCCATGGTCCCCTCTAGTTACCTTAAGCTAACAGGTACAACTGAGGCCTAAAGCAAGGACGAGGACGAGGAACTTCAGCACTCTGATGATATACTAAAAATATTTTGTATATATTTAATTACATTAAATACAAGAAAGCGATGCCCTTTTTTTACGCTTTTTTGTCGAAAAATACAGCTTTTTTTTCCTCACCGACCCGCTGAAAACAGATTTTTTTTCTCGGCAAAAGTTGGCAACACTGGTGATTTGACACCAAGCGAGTATGCATTACTCTCTCGCTCTCTTTGTCACAAATATAAGGAGTTGTGAGAGAGCGAGTGCGGCTACCTTGTTTAGAATACCTTGCTCCAACTTACGCTCTCTGAATACATTTGGAAATATGTTCGTCTCGCTCTAGGCACTGTGATTTCCTAATGGCTTTATGAAGTATGTACCTTTTTGTGCACTATCGTTAAGCACCATCAAAATTTGTACTCATTTTCCATAGAATAAAGTCATTTATTTCTTCGATTTTGTAGGTACTTGTTTCTCAATTTTTTTTCGATTACTAAAGAATTTCAAAATTGATTTTCCATAGATTATTTATAAACAGTCCAAGCTTTTAGAGTTGGAAAGTTAAGGCTTAGCCAGTAAATGACTAGATTTGGCAGGGGGAAATAGCTAAATTGGCAACACTGTTGGTGAGGGACCATAATTTTGTTCAACCCGCTCTCTTGGTTCTCTTAAACAAGTGACAGCTGTTCTGAGAGACCCTCGAAAAAGAGCAGCTGTGCTGAGTAAGTCACCTTATAGTAGATTCACCTTGATAACTGCATGGAGTAATTGGACAAGGTGAAGTGTTTAAAGTAGGCTAACTCTTTTGTGGGGTACTAGATAAATGGCAGCAAAGGAAATGTCAACGTGCTCTCTCACATGTTAATATCAACTGGTACCTCTCTCGCATGATGAATAGCTGACGACTATACCTTGTTAATTATACCATGGGTAACTTGAGAAATTTGCGATGTGCACCTACGGTCGGCAGACTTCGCTCATCACACAGCTGTAACACCGATTCTCCTTTCCTCTCCCTTGTATAACCGTTACTTATCTCTATGATTTTTCTAGAGTTTTGTTTGTAAGTGTACATCCCATTCGTTCTTAACCAACTTTTTCATATTTTGTTTAAAATGTATACACAAAAAATTGTTGTGTTCTTGGCAACCAAAAATGAACAGCAGGAGAATGTGTAAAGTTGATTGGAAAATCATCATCATCAACAACATTGACATGAAACAAACAGAAACTGCAGTGAAAACGGCAAACACAACAAAAACAAAATGGTATAATAATTATGAAAGTAAGCATCAAAAAAGAAAAATATTAGTGTGTGTGGGAGTAGTTGAGGTGGCTTTTGGCGTGGGTCGAAAGCGGTTAACTCGTTTTTCCTTCGTGTTAATGATATGCAAACAAACAAACGCACAAACACACCAATCGAAAAGTCAAAGCAGGGACAGGAAATACGCGCCATATACAAGAGAGGAAGCAAAAGAAATCAACAGCAAATTTTGCGCGCGATTTGCGTCAATGAAAGAAGAAACACACACAAAATAAAAATGCAAATGGAGAATTGTATTTGGAGAATGGACAAGGGGAAGGCAATTAAAAATTCCCCAAGTGTGGGGGAGGGCACCTCCATAAAGTAAACAAATCAACTGTAAATTATCAAGAAAAGAGAGACAACAGAAAATTGCAGCAGCAGCAGCATCAGTGGGACACGCACGCAAAATAAAATAATATAAACAAAATTGTAAAACAAACGGAAGAGAGAGAGAGAGGGAGAGAGAGACAAACCGCAAAATAAAACAAGCCCCAAGTCCGAACCGCGGCGGCAGTGAAATGCGGCAACAACGCATGATTATTGACATTGCGTTACCCTTCTTGGTGGCAAACCATGGTAGCTAGAGCTCAGCGGGGGCGACGGACGTATCGTCAGGCAACGCAGAGGAAGGCAGTTCAATCTGCTTGTTGTCTGTCTCTCGGTCGCGACGAGACGGAGACGCTGCCGGCCTATAACTTGCTTGACTGTGTGTGTGTTGTTTACCTCAGCAAACTCTCTCACACACACACACGCAGAAATGCCGCCTCAGCAGAAACTGAAATTTCAAGCAAAGCAAATGAGAGCCAACCCAACCATACGGGCCAAAAGACAGCAAACCAAGCACAACACACAACAACCTCAAGTCGAGGCCGCGCGACAGTCTAAGTGTTAACACTGGACAACAGGGAAATTAAGTTAATGAAATTTAAAAGCGAACTATGCACTTGTTGAGCAAATTGAAGTTAAAGTTAAGGAAAAATAAGGATTTGGAAAGGTTTGTCTGTTTCCAGATAGCTAGATGTGGGATCTTACTAGGACCCACTCTCGTTATTTGTTAGTTTTGTAGTAAATGTTGTGTCTTTAGTGTAGTTCATAATTAATTACATACTAGCCTGTTACCGTTTTTGATTTAGATCAAATCATGCGAAATTGAAATTGTTAAATGTTCTCGCTTTTAAAAGCCGACCTTTAACTTCAAAGTCCCAATAACCTTCAATTTACCAATTCTAAATGATCCAAAATTTGCAGCTTAGTGTAGTCGGTTGTACGTTGACGTCTCTGCTGAAGTTCGAACTCCACATTGCGTTGCTCTGTCTTTTTTTTTCTCTCTCCAACTCTGTCTGCTGCCTACACACACACATTTACATTTTATGCTGTTGTTGTTTTTGCGCCGCCTGCACACATATTCTTATTTTTTTGTACGCTCTCTCTCTCTCACTTACAAAACTTTACAACGCTCTCTCGCTTCAAGTTCTCTTTATGTGTGTGTGTGTGTGTTTCTGTTTTTATGTTGCAAATGTTTTTGCTTTTGCTTGATTTGTGGCAACCCTTTGGGTTTTGTTGCAATTGACTTTGCTTTTATGTTTTCTTGACATGTAAAAATTAGCTAATTGGATTTGGTTTTTATAGAGCAAGCCTCTAGTGGGCTCCCTTACCTCCCACCCGCCCCATGTGTTGTTTTTGAGTAATTCCCCTCTATATACTGAGTGAGCCGTTGACATTTTGCAAAAAGCAAAATGGCATTAAATCCCATAATGATAACATCTTGACATCTCGTCGCCTCCATTGTATCAAGGTGCTAGAGGAGAGGAGAGACAGATAGATAGAGGAACAGCAAAGTGCATGCACATGCCAGACAACAACAACAACAACAACACAAAGCACAAACGCAAAGAGACAAATGGGCAAGGCAACCAAACCACATGTGAATAATAATTGAAAAATCAAATTGAAAACCAGCATTGGAGGAGGGGGAGGGGGGTATAATGAAGTGCAGGGGAGTGCGAATGGAATAGCTATACAATAGTACGTATGTAGGTATGTATGTATATGTGCGTATGTTAGGTACCTGCTGGAGAGGAAGACGAGGTGTGTAATGAGCAAAGAAATTGTGTATTAAAATTTGAATAGATTCTCAATATGCGAAAGAGGAAAACAAAATTAAGTTTACAGGTTATTAGGTGAAAAAATTGAGTGGAAAGCTTCTTTTGACACAATTTGTTTGTATGACACCGATAAACCTAGTTGTGTTCTAGGATCATCTCAACCATATCAAAGATGGAAGTCCCGTGCTCCTTAAATCGCTTCGGTTAAATCGATCGTCTTAAGGTCGATTCTTAGCCTTTAAAGGTTGGGCTGGATTGACCTTAATCGCTTTTTTTAAAGGTAAGGTAGTCCGAATAAACTCGTTGATTGTACCCTTAAAGAACGTTCTTAATTTTAACGTCCGGTATTAAACATACACATCCGTCCGTAAACATACTTTTTGGTATTTTTAAAAGCACAGCAGAGCCACAAAATATTAAGAACTAATTTCTGTCTTGGAATTTATCATAATAAGGCCGGATATTAGCCCTTTGAAGACGTTCTTAAGGATAAATCTGTTTGTATAGCCATTTCATCAAACTTTCAACGGTAAGGCAGTACCAAAAATGTCCAAAAACCTATTTCTGTTCTGGGATCACACCTTATACTGCCGAGTCTCAAACTTAAAAAGACTTTTCTCACTCTAACTTACCGAAATTCACTTAAATCTATTCGTAAAATAATTTTTTTGGACTTGCAAAGGTACAGAAATGTAAACAAATACCAAATCAGTTAGTTTTTTTTATTGGGAGCAAACGTAATATCGCTGAGATTTAATGCTGAAAAAACCTCTTTAAGGTTTAAGATATAAAATTTATTTTTCGATACTTTAAAAGTTAAAATGGACCAAATAAAAGCCGAAAACTTATTTTTTTTCTGAATATTATTCCTAAAGGAAAAATCTGTGCGGAAAGTTGATTATTTTTATTATTAACCACCGAAACTCAAACCTTAAAGCTCGTCGTATAAAATCACTTCCAGCATTCGCTTAATAACTTCTACTTTTTGATTCGAATAAATGGTTAAATCTTTTTCTGTTCTAGGATCACTCGAAATACCGCCGATTCTTATTTAGTAGGGGAGAGTGGGGGGTTGTGATCATAGTTTTGTTTTTCGAACACAACTTCGCCAAAAATCAATATTTTTTCGTTCTGTAAATTTTTTTATTTTAGGTAAAAGATGCACAAAACTTTCCTCATCACTAGATTTAAAAAATAAGTTTTTGGGGATTTTTTATTTGATATTGAAAAAAAAGTGATTTTTTGAAATTTCAAAAATTTGTGGGGGGTTGTGAGCCACCCTCTTAAAAGTTCAAAATTCGTGTTTTTAAGCAAGTATTGTTTAATAAATGAAAAAAATAACAATTTTTCTCATATTCTGAATTAAGAAATATCAATGAAGAGTGAAAATTGATTGACGGCATCGGGCTTGTTTTCTTTTATATACGAGCACTTTTTGCTGGTGGCTGTTCCAATGTTTGCCTTTCTTAATGTCTTTTTTTCCTTAGGAGAGTTTTCCCAATAATATTCAATAATATTCAAGCAATATTCTCTTTGGAAGTCAAAACCGACTTTTTTCAAAGTGGCTCACAACCCCCCATATCTCACTTTTTTTGGTGACGTCACATAAACAAAAAAAAAATTATTTAAAAAAAAAAAACAAATTTCTGTCAAAAAGGCAATTGACCAAAGATATTTCCCTCATACTTACTTATGGCATATTATGGCGAAAAAAAATTTTGTATAATATTCATAAGCCAAAAATGGAAAAAAAAACTTTTTTTTTTGAAAAAAAAGTCGAGTTCTGGTTCACAAACTTAAAGAACGTGTTGACTGATCGGTTGCTAGCCAAAAGATAGGTAATAAGAAGGGAGACACTTGACATAAACAAAAAGTTTAAATTTATTTTTTTTTGTGGTCAATATTCGAGTGGCTCACAACCCCCCATTCTCCCCTATAATTTTTAAACCTTCTATTAGGTCAAATCTGTACGGAAATTTCTTCTTGATCCAAAAACACTGATAAAACTCATTTCTGTTCTAGGATCCCACGTTATACCGCCGGATCTTTTGCTTATAACCCGAAATTATAATCTTTAAAGGTGTCCTAAAGCAAAACTTTCCAGTTTTTCCTCAAATCTGTACGAAAATGTACATTTTTGGGTCCGAAAAAATGCCAAAAACTCATTTATGTTCTGGGATCACACGTAATACCGTCGTATTATATTCTTTGTGGTGGTTCAGAACTTCTAGTCATAGATCTTCTGGACCTAATGGGGACGTATGTGGTCAGGTAAAGCTTCTGATCGGTTCAACTTGGTGAACCCAGTGTGATCCTGGCTTACTACGTCCCAAGTCGACTCACACCTCCTCGTGGTGACCACCGGAAGCAGTGGCAATGCAACCGCATTGCTGCTGACTAACGTGAGCGGCGTCCCCCCTTCCCTACAGGGTTTAATATATAGGGTTAGTGCGTCGGGTTTGGTACCCACCATCGTAAAAAATCTCCACCAATGAAAACTGCGACTACAATGCCTCGGATAATATGGAGAGCGTTAATCGCAGAGGGCCAGACCGTCGAACGGTTGTAATGGCCATTAAAGAAGAAGAAGAAGAAGAATATTCTTTGTAAACCTTTCAGAAGCAAAAAACTGTCCAGTAATTTGAACTTTTTACATACTTATAATCAGGGCTGCAAACCTCTTAAAAATCGCGAAACTGTTTGGGTTCGGGTTCAAGGAGCAGGTTCACAAGGTCGCTGAACCTAGGTTTGGGTTCGAACCGGGGTTCAGGAATAACTTTGTTCTTCGCTAATTGAGAAAATATGAAGTAATTTTAAACAAACTTAGTGCCGATTTCTCATTTTCAGATAACTGCCTTGTGTCAGATAAGCTTACAATTTACTCTGCTCTTTGCAGGGTTATGTGACATATGGCTCTATAAGAAACATAAGATGAGAAATCGGGGAGAGGCTTCATAATATCATATTCGAGGTTGGATCTGGAGTCGACTGCGCAACCGTTCAGTCTATATCGGGTCTATACCCGTTTCTAAGTCCGATTGATCGGAATTGGTAAATGTTGTGATTTCTAAAAAACTATTAAAGAACTCGACCGTATATTTTTGCTATCAAGAGTTATCGAATGATGATAAGTGGGACTTTTAAGTAAAACGCCCAATAGAACTGTCGGTTTTTAGAAGTGAAAATATTTAACAGTTCCGATTCTGCATGATTTGATCGCAATCAAAAACGGGAACAGGACTAAATATTTATGCTTGATTATGCTTGATACTGTTCAACTGATCCAAGAATCTCCCGGTTTTACTATAATCAGGATTTGCCTATCTTCTGCAAGTCGGCAGAGGCCTTGCAATAACTGTTTTGGAATTGCAAAGGTTACTCAAGTGCAAGAAGTGACAAAAACAGACAACGCCAAATTGACAGAAGTAGCCTCTTTATATGTGTGTGCCCCCATTTCGGCCCTTCTGTATTAGTGTATTTTATTTGTATTTTATCGACCCTGTTAACACAATTAGTATAGGTTTATCTTTCATTATTACTGACTCTATCGCTGGATAAAACAAATATAGAGTAGGAAAGTGCGCTAGACTGATACTTATGGTGCAGGAACAGCTGATACAACAAATGTGACATCTTTATGTTCTTTACAATAATAGTTTTTTCAAAACTTTAAAACAAATAGATTGCTTTTCATCTTTATCAAATATAAACATGGTTAAGAATTATTAATTAAAGCTTGATTATTAGATTTTCTGAATATTCTGCAACATTTCAAGGCTTACAAATATTGGGAAATGGCATTCTTGACAATAATAGCATCTAGAATAAATTTAATAGAACACGTGTTTTGAACCGAATCCTTTTGTACTTTTTTTTTTGCTCCGGTTCAGGTTCGGGTTCGGGAAGAAACAATTGTTCTGCTCCGGTTCAGGTTCGGTTTGGACTTCAAAAAATTCCGGAGTCTCCGACTCCGGAGCGGTTCAGCTCCGAACCGGTTTGCAGCCCTGCTTATAATAATGAAATAAGTTTCCAGCTTTCTCTTAAATTTTTTACGAAAATTATATTTTCCGTTCTGAAATTAAGCTGCGATCACACGAAATACTGCGTCGTTTAAGCTTGGTGAACTGATTTAGGTTGCTTCTTGCAGGGATATTAGCAATTCTGCACTCGAATCCCTTTGAACTCTGTCAACTTTTCAACCAAGATTTATAACTTTGACTTGGCTACAAACTAAATAAATATATTCTCTTTGTGTAGTGTTTTATGATGTGGTTCCACTTTAGACTATTTGGCAGCCTATATTTTATCAAATCCTTTCCAGCTTTATTCATTTATCTTGATTGTTTTTATTTGTTTTTTCCTGTGGCTTGAGGTTTTTGGGGGGAAACCCCAATTCGGCTCACTTATTATGCAAAAATATCCAAGCCAAGTCGGAGAGAACTAATCAATATGTGTGTACCAAAGTGTGTGTGTGTGTGTGTGTGCATCTCCAAGGCATTGCACTCCAGTTTGGATGAATGCAGTTTGACGCCAACGATGACGCAGATAATGAACAGAAGTGGAAGAATTACGGGGGAGAGGAGGGAGATGGATGGGTACACAAGCCAGCTGAAGAGAAGACATTAAAACTGTCTGCATTGCGAACGCATAAATATGGCAACAAAATGTGTGTGTGTGTGTGTGTGTGTGCGTAGACAAGGCAACTCCAGTCAAGGCACAAATAAGGCTATGCCTGCTCTAGGGGAGAGAGGAGACTCAACTCCAATCTATAGATTTCACTAGTTATGAAATTCCGTTTGGTTGTGAGTCGCCGGCCTGGTCACTAGAGTCTCCAAAGTGTTTAAGTTGGCATCCGGCTGTTGCCAATTTCGATTTTGCAGTTGGTTTGTTTGTTTGTCTTTGACTTATTGGCCCCAAAAAAAATATAGTCCTGTTTTTGCCAAAAATTGGCAGAGTTTTGTGGTTATGCCTGCCTGATGATGATGTGGATGGAAGAGGAAAACATTTTAAGAACGTGCACAGCACTTTGATGAGCAGCTCATCCGCTGTCTGTGTTTGTCCTGGCATTGTCTCGTTTACGCATTTTGCCCTTCATTAGCATTATTGGCATGTGTCGTCATGTGTGCCCACCCCCCCAACTCCGCCCTTCACTCCACACAAATAGGTGTTAGCCCCATGACTTCTTAACCCGCCTACGATTTTGCCTATGTGTACTTACTTCCCACGTTGCAGAGGTGCCTGCTGTTTATTTTTATAGATTTCTGGGAATTACATTTCCAGGCAAAAGGGCAGGACAGAGAGCAGACTGCAGGAGCAGACGGAGACAAGATATTTGCTTGGTTTTATTGGGTTTTTCTTGCTGGTAAGCCACGGGTATACCTACTTGTGTGAATGAGCCGGTATTAGGCGAAATCAAGAATTTAGGAGAGAAGAAGGTCCTTTAGCTTGGTAATCTCCGTTAGGAAACAGCTTCTGTCAGAAATGAAATCAGAGCACCCACAAACGCTCAACGAATATTGAGAGATAGAGAGAGAGAATCACCTCGCATTGGATGAGACGGCTCTGCTGACAGATATGAAAAGAGAGACAGAGAGAACGGTTGGAAAGCTGAGTTTTGTTCGATGCGTTTGTCGGCTTGAGCGGAACGTACTCAACGCTGTGTATTGTTTGATGAATAAATATGGGCTAATCCGAAAATTTTTAAACCAAAGGTTGAAATTTAAAGTTGTCCAAAATCCAAATGTTTGTTAATGGAATAATAGGGTACATATTCAAGCTTCAAAATATGTAAGCAATATTGTTCTACGGTGGTTTGTCTGCTCTTGGCAGAGGCATACCTACACCTTCCTCTTGCTTCTATTAATTCTTGAAAAAAAGGGTTTTTTTATTGGTCACAAAAATGGTAAAAACAGTCGTTATAGTATTTTCCGCTTAGCAAAACTTAAAGTTTGTTTCATTTCCTTTGATTTAAGGTACTCATTATATTTGTAGGATATCTAATATATATTAAAAACTTAAACTAAAAATCGGTTTACTGTGTGTAACGTCCGCAACGGAAAATTGGGTTTTTTTAATTTAGCAGAATGAATTTTAATATTTCGGTTATCCAAACTTACTTTATAAACAGAGTTTTTTATGCCCTTTAAACTGATGAAAAAAAAAATATACCTTTATTACACATATTTTTGAAAAAAGTTGATGTGAAAATGTGTAACGTCCGCAACGGCAAGAAAATACTCAAAAAATTTTTTTTTATTTAAGGTGGAAATAGGTGTTTATAATGGATTATTGCCTGCTGAGTCTGAGTCTGGGCTCTAAATTGCTCTAAGTGGTCGAGAATCCGAAAAACATAACCTCAAAGTAACAAAAAGTGTGTTTAAATAATATTAATATTAATAATTGATAAATATCGATAAAAATCGGTATTTCCAACATCGGAAAATGAAAACCCAAATTAGTTCGAGATTTATCATTACAAACTGAATTTCAAGCCAATCAGATAAAAAATAATTTTTTTGCAAGCAGAATTTTACGGATATTTTCCTCATGGGCGGATTTTTCAAAATCGGGAAAACACGTGTCTAACTATTTCGCGTACTAAGCTTACAAACCCAGTTTCAAGTCAATCGGATGAAAAAAAAAATTTTTTTTTATACTATTTGGGTCAATGGAAAAAGTGTAACGTCCGCAACGTAACGTCCGCAACAGCACAAAAATTAAGATATTTTAATAACGGGACCACTTATCATTCTTTTGAAAGCTGGGTTGAATTGGTCACATATTCAACTAAATTTTTTGTTATTAGACTTTTTTTTGTTTATTATGCAAAATTCGCTAAAAAATGTAAAAATGCACATAAGCCTCAAAGTCGACTTCCATTTTTTGTAACGTCCGCAACGGAACTTTAAACAAGCATAACTTTTTTTCAAAAACAGATAACCTATTATCTTAAATTAGGTTTGAAAGTACTCCCAAAGAACTGCATTTTGCACCAAAGGTATTTCAAATATACCAAAGTGGACGCCAGCTGTGTCAATTTTAAGAAGCAAATTTGCGTACAAATGTAACGTCCGCAACGCAGGATTAGCCCATATGCAGAATAGAAATGGATTTTTGTACTTTTTATACCCTTGGAGAGGGTATATTGAAATTGTCCGGAAGTTTGTAACGCACAGAAGGAAGCATCTCCGACCACATAAAGTATATATATTCTTGATCAGCATGACGAGCTGTCCGTCCGTCCGTCTGTCCGTCTGTTTCTATGCTATCTCCTCCGTCAGATTTAAAGCTATCTTAACCAAACTTTGCACGAAGTCTTTTGGTACAAATACGCTGCACAATTGTCGGAACCGGCCGGATCGGATGACTATAGCATATAGCTGCCATAGGAACGATCGGTTGAAAAACTAGTTTTTGTGAGAAAAACTTTTTTGTTTTCAATGCTATCGCTCCCAACGCTCGTATTTATAAGTTTTTAATGATTTCACATGATTTCACCAAGCCTTGTCGAAATCGGACAACTATATAGTATAGCTGCCATACAAAAGTTAGGTCTGAAAAAAAGTCTTAGTGAGAAAAACTTTTTCGTTTTCAATGCTATCGATCCCAGCGCTCGTATTTATAAGTTTTTAATAATTTTACATAATTTCATTAATCCTTGTCAAAATCGGACAACTATATAGTATAGCTGCCATACAAACTGTCAGCCACATATCAAGCTCCAAGGGTATATAAACTTCGGTCGAGCCGAAGTTAGCCTGCCTCTATTTTTTAAGCTGATTTTAAAAAACATTTCAACTTTTCTTGCAGATTTATTTAAGAACAAACTTTCAGACGTGAATTTGGATTGTTTTACGGGTGATCCCATAACTTTTAGATAGACAAACCCAAAACCAACTCAAAGTTCTTACCCGCGCTACACGGTCCTTTATTTATTAACTAAACCCACGACGAAATAGAAATTACAACAAACACGCTATCGAAAATAAGATCCTTGTACCCTTTCTATTATGTGCGCTGCCCAACACTGGATTAGAGTATCATTTCGTATGAAATAACTTGCAAAACCAGCCCAAAAGTAGTCAAATCAAATCGCTTGTTAAATATAGCTAAAAGCAGCCAATTGTAATATAAAAATGCTATTAAAGATAGCTAAGTAAACTCGTAAGTTTAAGCAAGCTTGGTGTCATATTATGTTTGTATTGTAGTAATAAATAACATGTATAACCCACTGTTCGTTCAAAGAACAAACAATCGCTCTGACGAGCATCAATAAAAGTGACGAGCGGCTCTCTTAGAGTGACGCGCAGAGCATACACACGTCTTTTATTTGGCTCTGGTCCTCTCCCTACAGTATATAACTTTTTAAAGAGGAATACACCACAACACAAACGTGTCTGATGGACTGTACAGCTGTTTCAGGTACCTCGCGGTCCCATCATCAGCGCTTTAGGCCTAACTACTGCAAGTCTACAGCTGATCTGACGCCTTGGAAATTCTATAGAAGTTTCTAATAATCGGAATTGGTAAAAGAACCAAATTCCAAGACATTTGTTTAAATCATCCAGTGTTGCCAAATCAGCTTTTTTCCCGTCATTTCTGGCTTTTTTTAAAACCGTATTGCGGGAAAAAATTACAAAATGCGGAAAGCGGGAATTCTGGCTTTTTTAAATGGATTTCGGCTTCTTTTTAGATTTATTTTTGTTTTGGAGCAAATCAATAGTTTTTCACCTTTGTCAGTCACTTATCGACAATAATTAACATTTGCCATATGCCACGATAAATGGATTCAAAAGGCTTGGCTTCGGAAGTATAAATCTGATACCTCTCGAATAACCCCTTGAAAAGGAACAATAAGATTAAATTTTATTGAAAATGCCACAAATCAACGAGATTTTTTAAATCGATGACACTGACGCATCCGGCCTGCTGAATGACCTTAAGGATCTGAAAGATTCTACAAGTTATTCCATCAGATACCAATAATAAAATACTACTTGATGACTATTTGGAGAAATGCTTCAGATGGATAGAGTATTGGAGAAATCTAGTTGAGCATGTGCAGCAAAAATTTCATAGTTGATCTTATAAAACAACAGAAGCTGAAGTTTATTTTTTTAATTTATTTAAGTTGTCTTTTGCTGATCTGATTCTCGGATTTTCATAACGTTCATTGTTGCCTGAAAACCACAGCATTCTTCAAGAAAATTACATATTTTCAGTTCACTTCATTTTACAACCAAATAAAAAGTTTTTTCCCATTTTGGAAGAATTTTCCGATATTAGGAAAATATAGGGTTAATAATATTATTTATATTTAGGGAAATGGAAGAATAACGAAGAAACTATTAAGTTTTTGAGTGAAGTAATCGCTTTCAATGACTGAAGGGAATCAACGATTTTTTTAGTTAGCCTCGTTTGCGATTCAGAGTTTGTCCTTGCCATGGTTCAACGCTAAAGTTGAGTGTGCCTAAAAATACTACGTTTTATAAGGTTCCCTCTAGTTACCTTAAGCTAACAGGAACAACTGAGGCCTACGGCAAGGACGAGGACGAGGAACTTCAGCACTCTGATGATATATAAAAAATATTTTGTATATATAACTACACTAAAGACAAGATAACGATGCGCTTTTTTTACGCTTTTTTGTCGAAAAATACAGCTTTTTTTTCCTCTCCGACCCGCTGAAAACAGATTTTTTTTCTCGACAAAAGTTGGCAGCACTGAAATCATCAAAGATGAAACACATTCTTCGGAAATAATCAAGGTTATAAAGACTATCTTTACCTTTGTTGGCTCTAATTCTCGAAAAATACTTAGTATTTTTTTCGTTTATTAACTCTACACGCAAATCTTGCACTGTTCTTTCTTCTGTGCGTAATGGTTTTGCGTCCATCTGTTTACGGAGGTTTTTTTCTTACGTCAACAAATTAACCATATCCATTGTCGTTTGAACAAGTCTTATTGTATTTTATTACACCGACTTAAAATTAACTCTCATGTTAATGGTACTGTTTGTAAGGCCAGTAAAGTTCTTGGGTTTACTAAGCGCTGGTCGAAGGAACTAGATGATTTTGAACACTTGTCTTGCCCGTCCAATTCTGGAGTACGGATCATGTGTATGGTTTTCGCAATAGTGAAAGCATCAAGGTAGAACCACTCTTCGTGGTTTCAACTGGAATTTTAAGGTCCGTTTTTACTTACTTTAGTAGACTTCTTTTGATTAACCTTCCCTGCCTTATTAAACGTAGAGTTAAGTTTTGAGTATTCTTTATACGTAGACTGAAGTTTTGCACTTCCGAAATAGCTAGTTTCAGTTTCTGGCTATCGACCTAAAAAATAGCTACATCCAAACGGAAAAACTGCTAAATTGGCAACCCTGTTACGGCTCTACGTAAGAATATTACAGAGCGGTAGAATAGAGAGCATTTGCGCGCTGAGAGGAAGAAAAGAAGCTTAAAACTCAAAACTAAAGTGCCTATAGTTTCTCAGTATTAGATTTCATTAAATAACCAAAACCTGGTGTAATTTTTAACAGAATCTTTTCAAACAGACTGCATGACATTCCCCACTTAAAACCTCAATCGTCGTTTAATTCTAGAACTCTCCCCTTAAATCATCAAGATAGCTGAATCACAGTTAAAAAATGTTGAAATGATTTCATCATCATTAACTTAAAGATTCATCCAAGTGTCTGGGTGGAGGGGGCAGGTGGGTAGCTTACCTGATCAACAGCCTGGGTGGTGGCCACCAATAAACCCGCGAGCAGCAAACTCAGCATCATCCATTTACCGTTGCTCCCGCTGCTCAGCGGCAGCGTGAATGAATTTTTCTGCTTTGATTTCATTTTCTGTGGTGACAGCGTGGGCGACAGAGTCGGAGTCGAAGTCGAAGCTGATGAAGTTGCGTTGGAAAATTGATGTCAGCAGTTTAATTTACAATAATATTAAAAACGGGTTCTGCTCTAAAGATAATAACATACACGCGAGATTATTAAGTAATTCCACTTGTTAACTTAATTAATAAATAGCTAAAAACATTTTCCGATTCACTTGGCTAAATTTATCAATAGAGCGACAAGAGCGGCGAGCGCGAGAGCGAGTTAATAACTATTACAGTAAATTTTGTACGTTTTCAATGCGCGCGCGGCTAATATCAAAGTAGTGTGTTTTGCGTAGGAGTAGGAAGAGCGAGTGCAAGTAAGCATATTACTTTAACAAAATCTAAATCAATTTCCCGTTTTTACTTTGAAAATTCTTTGACTGGTTTTTAACTCGATTTTCCCCCCCTTTGTCAGCCATAAACAACCGCCCACCACTACCAGCTTACTAACAAACTGCTGCTCTCTCACTTCCTCTCTCTTACACACACACACACACACACAGTAGCGCGTAAGCAGCGGCTTCTCTGCTTTTTTACTTGTTTTGAATCTTTTTTTCTTTTTGCACTTGCCTGGGCTGTGTGGCACTTTAAATTGCACTTTTTATTTTTTTTTTGTTACAATAATTACAACGTAATTGTTGTAATTAACAAAATGATTAAAAATTTGTTAACACCACACGCGCAATTAACAAATTTTCACCGACCGATTCGTTCACGTCCAGCGATTTTTTTCAACTAAAAAATGTGCCCTCTCGCTCTCTCAAAAGGCACAAAGAGATGGAGGAAAAATGTACTAACGCTTGAGGGGGTGGCAGTGTGGGTAAACGGTAAGCAGATATCGAACAGCAGCTGTTCTAGGCAGCCCTTTGAACTGAGTTTAGTCCAAAGTAAAGTTCACAGAGGAAAATACGATGACAAATTTTTAAAATATATTTATAAACAGAACTGAAGGCGGATTTAAAAGGAACTAAAATATAAAAAGTGATGTATTAATATTTTAGGCAAATATAAATGAGAAGTTAAACGATTTGGGCAAATTTTTCTCAAATATTAACTACAAATAATATGCCAAAAATAAGTAATTTGCCCAAATAAGTAACAACAAGTGAACTAAAACTGAACAAAAGAGCTTAAAATTAAGATAGAGTTAAAATAATGTTGGTTTATCGGAACTTAATGATTTTAGATACAAATTGGAACAGAATTCAGCTTATAATGGATGGAAAACAGCACAAAATTTGGGTTTTACTTTGTTTATTCTCTAAAAAGTAAGAAACTGACTCAAAAAGGAGCAGTTAAACCCATCTCTGACAACTTCATTCGGTCTTAATTTTCCATTTCGCCGAAATAGAATCGAATTGAGCCATGTTTCTATTCAATTAATCACGAAACAAGTACGGATCACAGATTTTCACGCAATAGACTGTGTTTTCTAACAATCACTTCGTGACACGATCAAATTCACGTCACGCGCTTTATTTAAATCTAGCGTTAACTGGCTCCATTTGGAAACTAACTTGAACCAGTTCGAAGGCTCTCAATTCTACTCTCTCACTCTCACTTTTGGCCTTAGTCGCTTTTCATTATCTGGTCACACCATGCTGTGTAATTTGCAATACGTTTTTTTTTTTGTTAATAAATTAGTATAAAGAAGCAACAGACACTGGAAAAGTAAACAAAGGTAATTTGCACTAAGCAAAATGAAAGCTTAGAAACGGTAAAGACAACGTTTACTGAAAGCTTTTGAGTAAACGCCTAAAATTTTGACCTCCCCCCCCCGCCCCCGCTTCCATGTTTACTGAAATTTTTCCATATTTATTACGTATTTATTATCTTTTCTCTGTAGTAATTAAATGCAATTTGATTGGCCATGGATTTGGTGGACATAGATCAGGTTTTGGATAACCTGGAACTGGAACTGGCAGCCTCTAGCACAAATGAGGAGGTGCGTCCTCTAGGAGATGGTGCTACTGCAGCAAATTCCGGGGCAGGAGCTGTGCCCAAAACATTTGTGGGTGTCTCCCAGGTATTCAATAGCCTGGATGACTATAGGAATAATGTGAAATCGTTGGAGACACAGCAGACCCAAAGCTATGATTGGCGGGCCGAGGAGGAGGATGAGAATGACATTAACAAGTTTAGTGAGGGGCAGCAGCCCAAGCTAAATAAAGAGGCCAGCTCTTCGGAGTCTTTGACCACCTCATCCTGTTCCACATTTTCCTCGGGTCCCTCGCCAGTGAGCGATGAAATGACCACTCCCCCCGACAGTGACAAACCCAGTGCTTTGGAGGTCAAACCTTTGGACAAACCAGAGGAGGAGGAGCCAGCTAACAAAGTAAATGTAGAAGATTTGGCTTTGGGTATGTCCTCTATATCCCTAACACAAACCTCGGAATCCATTTTACCCTGCGAGGTGACCGCTTCGTCGGCCTTGGGTAAGGTGTTGAATCAGCTGGAGCAGGAAACCTCCACAGAAATGGCTCAGCCCGTAAGTGAAGTCATCCAAACACTAAAATAGTTTCCTAATTTTTCGTTTCTCCTTTTAAAGGACACTCAACAGGCTCCTGCTTTAATTAAGGAAGTAAGAAAGGAACCCTTGGATTTACCCAAACAACCTTTGACCTTTTGCTCCACCATGGACGAAATCTCAGACACTGAGCTGGACAGCATGCTGCAAGAGATTGATATAGATGAACCGCAGCCCTTACCGGAGCAGGAGGAGGAGGAGGAGGAGGATATGTCGGCCGATTCTCCCGCCACCGAAGAGGAATCGGTGCGCATACTCTCCGAGCAGGATATGTCAAATCAGGATCAAATGAATGTGGATAACTTTTCGCAAGCTTCCACCGTGGAGTTTGCTGAGCTGAGAACCCAAGAAACGTTGCCAGCTGGCGAGGAGTTGGCCTCCTCGTTTAGCAGCTCAGACACCGACTCCCTGTCCGGACGCAAGCTGGAGCAGGCAAGTGTGGCCCATGAAGAAGCAGAGGAGTCCTTGCCACGTCCGCAGCGTCCACAAACTTTGGATTTAAATGGCCAACCAGATTTGCCCCCCTCCGCCCCCTTAGAGGATGACAGTCCCATCTACGAGGCCGTGGGTTACAGTGATCCGCATGCCAATCTGGGTAAAATCCCCCCCATTTGGGTGCCCGACAACATGGCCGGCCAGTGCATGCAATGCCATCAAAAGTTCACCATGATCAAGCGACGTCATCATTGTCGTGCCTGTGGCAAGGTCTTGTGCTCCATTTGCTGCTCCCAGAAATTCCATTTGGAGTTTGCCAATGAACCGGAATCTCGTGTTTGTGTGCAATGTTTCATGATTCTCAGCGAACGGCAGGCGGGCTCTGCCTCTGCTGTGCCCTCGGCGGCTTTGCCCCCCACCCCCATGCGTTCGCCCAATCCCAACAATCCCATGGAGTATTGTTCCACCATACCGCCCCATTGTCAAGTGGCCGCCTCTTCGGGAGCTCCACCGCCCAGTGTTATAGTCCCCGTGGGTGTTCTAAAAAAGACCGACGGCAGCTCCAATTCCAATTCCTCCAGTTCGGAGGGCCAAAAGGCGGGCCGGAAACGTAAGAGTGTGATGTTTAGCGATGGCATTGCTCCTGGCAGCGAACTGGCCAGTACCATGGAGCAGCAGTGGGGTGAGGCCAAGCAGGCCAGACGCGGTATACAACGAAGCAATAATGGAGCGCATCAAAAACCACCCACTCCGGGGGCAACAAATGGAGCAGCAGAGGCCACAACGCGCAGTATTGATAGCACCACCATGGGACTGGTGGCGCAGCTATTCCGTGGATCCATTCCACCCACAGCAGCAGCGGCTACTTTGTCAGCGGCTCTAGGTGGAGGCGGAGGTGGTGGTGGTGCTGCTGCTGGACAGGAGTCAAGTGGTGAGCAAATATATAGTCCAAGAATCAAGAAACGCAAGAAACTGAAGCAAACACGTTAAGGGAAGCGCTTTCAAGTGACTGTAAAAGACTCGAAAAGAAAGATTAAACTTTGATGGGGACTGGGGAAAGCTTTTTGTAAGGAACAGTAAAGTATTTTATCTAGATCTCAGACCATAATTCCCCCTTAAAAGTTCTTGGAAGGAAGCTAGCTTTCGTCTTTCGTCAACTCACTGAGCTCCATCCTAACAACTTGAGCCCTGTTTGGTCACTATATCATAGGCTACTTAAGAAATTGTACGTGTGAGAAAGAAGAGGAACAGTTTCGACATCTTCTCTGTCTTTAAGTCTTCTTTAGGCTCTTTAGCTACGATTTCTCAGTCGGTCTGATTCAGTGCCCTGCGAAACACACATGCTTTGGGCGTTGCGTGTGTGAGTTTAGCCACTTGAGAGAGCGCTCTAATTTAGCTTTGTTGTAGCAAAAGGGAGCAGTATAAACCATCGATGGCCAGCGAGAGCGAGGCAAAAAAGTGAGAGAGTATGGATGTGCGAAAATAAAGCGCTGAGAATTTGCTTCGACCAAATCGCTTTTGGCTTTCTGCTCTTTTGATCTCAGCTTCGGCAAGCGCTCGGGTAGTGTGCGTCTAAATAGCGAGATGTTTTCTTTCCTCCGCTGGTATTAACTCGCTTACTGTCAGTGTGTCAACGTCGCTGCCGCACAACGGTGTTGTATTCACAGTAGATAAGACTGTGCTGGACTCTGGTCTGGTTCGATGACCCAAAGTTGTAATCTATAATATCAATCCGACATGGTCGTCTTTGATTTCCTGTTATAGGGCGTAACTTCTTTCGAAAGCTGTCAAAAAGTAATTCTTCTTTGGATTTTTAGGCTGCTGTTGGTACGTTTGGTAGAAGAAAGAAAAGGGTAAATAAATTAGTGTGATGTAGAGAACTATTCCCTACCCAGGTTGAGGAAGGAAGCAACGTCTACTGGGGGGTACCACAAGTCTAGGGGCGTGAGGTCAGTGGGATTTAGGAGACTCTTACAGAGATGTCTGGTGTCGTAGAGGCCAAGACCACTTTGGGGTTAATGCGAACTAAGTAGTTGTTCTGGTGCCTGCTATTCCCCGAGCGGAGTTGGTCCAGTATTGATCTAACGTGTCTCTCAAGTGTCTTCTCTGCTGTGTCTATGAGTGGTGGTCCTCCTCCTAAAACAATATTGTCTTGGTACGCATCTAAAGTGAGTTATTTGACAGTAAAGACAGTTTGCCCTTCAATATGGTAGTCTAATGACAATGTACCACAAGTCTAGGGGCATGAGGTCAAGATTACTTCCTTGGTTTAAGTGGTGATTAGGGTGGCGGACGATTTGGGGGCAGAAAGCCTGAGGTTCCTGTTTTGGAAGAATTCATTAAGACAAGACAGAATATCTAGAATGTTTCTTCCAACATTCCGACATTAGTTGGGATCTTCGAAGGCAGTAATTGAATAGTAGTGGCAACTGGACTCCTCCTTGAGGTACTCCTTGCTTGACTAACCTTGTTTTAAACTTGGCTCCCCTGAATTCGACCTGGGCTTGTCGTCGGCTTCTAAGGTAGTTTGAGAGCCACCGTTTTGCGGGGTTAGGAAGGTTAGCCGATAAGAAGATGAATGCGGAGCGCCCAATCAGGGACACAGATGGTAAATATCTCACGACCGGTACGGACCAAATAAATAGATGGAGATCCCATTTTGCGATGGTTCTCAACTGTGAGATATCCACGGCCGCATCCCGACTCTTTACCGAATTGCCACAAATTCCAAGTCACCACAGGATAAGGGTGTCAGCGCCCACTAAGGTAGAAATAATTACTGCCATCCAAGCGCTGCCCGACAACAAAGCAGCTGGTATTGATGGCATACCTGCGGAGTTCTTTAAGTGCCAACCAGCAACGGCGGCGGAGTTACTATACCCGGTCATACAACGGGCATGGGAAACTGAGGAGCTCCCCTCGGAATGGTTAGAGGGCATCTTGGTAAAAATTCCCAAAAAGGGCGACCTTCGTGAGTGCGACAACTGGCGCGGGATCTGTGTGCTGCCCACTATTGCAAAGCTCATAGCACGAATTATTTTGGATCGCCTGAGAGACACCATTATGGACACCATAGGCGAAGAGCAAACCGGTTTCAGAAAAGGTTCTTCATGCACGGATCATATCAACACTGTCCGCATCCTGATCGAGCAATGCACGGAGTACAGAGCGGACCTTCACATGGCTTTCGTAGACTTCGCGAAGGCCTTCGACAGCGTAAGCAGGGAGTGCATCTGGCAAGGTTTGCGAAGGAGGGGGATTCCGGAAAAACTTATATCCCTCATCAGAGCTACATACGACAGCGCCCAGTGCAGAGTGCTTCATGGCGGAAAGCTTTCGCAGCCTTTCCCAGTCCTCAGCGGCGTTCGACAGGGTTGTGCTTTATCTCCCATCCTGTTTATAATGATGGTTGCAGATGTGTTCTGCACTATTCGACCAGCACCCAACAACAGCGGCATCCGGTGGACAATGACAACCACATTGCGGCATCTGGACTATGCGGACGATATATGCCTCCTGGCAAATAGGCTAAACGACCTGGCAAGTGCGTTAGCCGAACTTGGCACATCATCTAAATCGGCGGGTTTAAAAATCAACACCTCCAAAACTAAATCGCTTAGCCTTCGTTCCGGACAATCCCAATCGCTGGTTTTGGATGATCAGCCCATTGAACAAGTCCAGCAATTCAACTACCTGGGCAGCGTAGTCGCTGTGGATGGAGGTACGGAGCTCGATGTGGAGTCGCGCCTTCAGAAAGCTAAGGCTGCTTTTGGGATGCTGTCGGCCGTTTGGCGATGCTCATCATATCCACACTGGCTCAAAATAAGGCTTTTCAAGTCTAACGAAATGCCAGTGCTCCTATACGGTTCCTCCACTTGGAAAATTACAAGTTCCATAGTGTCCAAACTTCAAACATACGTGAACCGATGCCTGCGTCGGATATTTTGTATATTCTGGCCTGACAGAATACGAAACTCCGAGCTACTACAACGCGCAAATATGGAGAGTGTCGACACCATAATACGCAGAATGAAATGGAGCTGGATAGGGCATACATTGCGTAAAAGTGAGAGCAATATCGCCAGGAAGGCAATGGAGTGGAACCCACTGGATGGACTCGGCCGGACACCTGGAAGACCCAAAGAAACTTGGAGGAGGACTGTTGGTAGAGAAGCGGAAAGCATCGGAAAGACCTGGGGAGAACTGAAAGCTACGGCAAACAACAGAGTACGTTGGAAGAGAGGAGTGGTTGATGCCCTATGTCCCACACGGGATTGGAACTAGAAGAAGAAGAAGAGGAAGTTTGCTGATTCTTCAAGTAAACTTACTGAAGTTTACTGGTGACGAACGTCTTAAACAGATCTAGTGCCCATATGATTGACCTTTTGTGTGGGCTTGAGGAATTTGACTGCTGTTTTCAGCTAACAGGTACTTCTTCCTGACCTAAAGTCGTTTTGGGAGATGGCTGAGAAGAGATGTTTCTTTACAATAGTCAGGAGAAGAGCTTCCATGATTTTTATCACTGGGGAAAGAAGTGTTATAGGTCGATGCTATGATCCTTGTTCAGCAGATGTTCAGGTTGAAGATGTGAGTGAAGTTTGGTATACCTAAGGATGTGAGTCCATCAGGTCCGATTGATTGCTCTGAATGGCCTGGCTTCCTCGATGGCTTTTTCCACTTCCTCGGTGCTTAATTAAATGTTGGTGTCGTCATTTTTGAGGTTGCGGATCATAATTTAGGGTTTTCTTTTTCTGGTTATCCGTCCTGTGGTTGCTAATTTTTTAGTCGCTGGATATTATCGTTCCGAGGTAGACAAAATCCTCAACAACCTTAAAGTTGGACTCTACCATTGTAACAGATTGTCCAAGACGCGTAGATACTTCGCCTTGTTCTCGTTTACTTCTAAGCCCATCAGTCTTGAATGACCATCAATATCATCAGCATATGCGAGTAGCATTACATCTTTACTAAAGATGGTGCCCGATTTTTTGGCTTTGGAACTCTGGCTTAGTATATACTCTATTAGCAGATTAAAGAAGTCACACGATAAGGTACCACCCTGACTAAAACTTCTTCTAGTGTCAAAAGACTCGGATAGAATTGTTCTTATTTTAACGAAGTGTTGAGTGCTTCTCAACGTCATCATGCAAAGTTGCAAAGTTTGATTAACTCTTGCTTTTGCAATAAGGCACTTCCAGTTGCGCTACATGGGTTTAAAGACCCTCCAAGAGTTTAAACTGAAGTGGTGCCCAAAAAGGCACCCGTCCTTACTAAGGATCTACCTATGTAGCTTGAATGTGTATGATAATTTATAAGGTATTTGTTTGTCTGATTTTTACTGCTGTCGATTATAATTGCCTTTCTCAGCTGATATAATTCGAAAGTTGAGGCAACCGCCTGCTGTGTTCCATTCGGCCATTCTGAAATTCAAGTCCCAGATGTCTCCTCTTCTTAATCCTTCCACTGCTTCACGTTTCTAGCTACCAGGTCACCCAGTTTTCAACCCTGGTTGTAGGTTAATACCTTTTCAATTGCTGTCTATGGCCATTTAGCTTAGGTCAACATCAGCAGCTTCAATTAGCATCGCTCTACTAATTCAATCAAATCTTTTTTTCTCATGTCCAGCTGGTCGCAATACGGCTCAAACATCACCACGTCGTAAGCCAGAGCCTCCGCGTTCTCGCAAACTGCCCACGAATTGTGATGCTCAAGGTTGTTTCATCCCGCCAGAGGAGAATGCTTTGCCGCCTCTGTGTGTGTCCAAGGGTAATAATATTCAGACCAACTGTGATGTGGAGTACAAGGAGGTGCGCAATGATGCAGATTTGCTGGAGAGATTGCAGCATGAAACTCTCAAGTTTATCATCAAGAACAATTTCTTTGTTTTGGTCAAAATAGTCAACCGTAAGTTGCATCCACACCAAAAGTAATCCTCTTTTATAAACTCCTTGATCATTTAGTGAGCTGCTGCATGAATCGCTGGGTGATCAACTTTACCACCTTGGGTCTGCATCACATGGGCAACGATGAGCTGATTATTTTGCTGGAGATACCAGCCCCCACTGCCGCCGGCACCAAGTCAACTGAGCCTGCCCTGCCCCGTGATGTCTTTCAGCATTTGTATGAGATTTATGTGGAGGCCGAACATGCTCGCTCGGGTATACATGAGTTGGCCTTCACCAGTCCCAGGAGTGCACAGTTTTTGGGCTCTCGCGAGCATGGAGGATTCATTTATATACGACCCACCTATCAATGCCTGCAAGGTGTGATTCTGCCCGAGAATCCCTATTTGGTGGGTGTGCTTATACATCGTCATGAGGTGCCCTGGGCCAAGGTTTTGCCTTTACGTTTGATTCTACGTCTGGGTGCCCAATATCGTTACTATCCCTGTCCCCTGATATCGGTGCGTGGTCGTGAGTCTGTCTATGGTGAGATTGCCCAGACGATTATCAATTTCCTGGTGGATTTCCGCAACTATTCGTACTCCCTGCCCGCCATACGTGGCCTGTATATACACATGGAGGATCGGCAGACGACGGTGCTGATACCACGCTATCGTCAGCAGGAAGTGATCAAGGCCATTAACAATGCCAGTGATCACATTCTGGCCTTTGCGGGCAATTTCTCTAAAGTGGCCGATGGCCACTTGGTGTGCATGCAAAACATTAACGATGATCGCTCCGAAATGTATGCCTATTCCACGCAGGCCATCAATATACAAGGACAGCCGCGTAAGATAACGGGAGCTAGTTTCTTTGTCCTTAATGAGGCACTGAAAAGCAGCAGTGGTTTGTCCGGCAAGTGCAGCATAGTGGAGGATGGCCTCATGGTGCAAATAATGCCCGCCAAAATGGAAGAAGTGCGTCAAGCTTTGCGTAATCAAACAGATATTGACATCACCTGTGGGCCACTGGAGCCCAGCGATGATCTGAACGAAGTTGTAAGCATCAAATGGGTGGACAATGAGCGAGATATTAATGTGGGGTAGGTAACAGCAACTAAACCAAGGATTCGCTTTAATAATCCTTATTTTATAAACAGGGTAAAGTCACCCATAGATGACAAGTCAATGGAGGGCATTGCCAATATGCGTGTCCATGCCAGCTTTAACTATTCCAATGCCAATTTTGCTATTAAATTGAGCGACATTTTCATAGTGAAGGTAAGTTGGGTATGCAATTAAGGGATTCTATGAAATTTAATGGATTTGCTGTATTGCAGTGTGAGGATTGGTATGCCTCAAATGGTGCCAACTATGCGGATATTACACGCATGGCGGAACAATTGGCGCGCAGTGCCTCAATGGCCTTGTTACCATTCCTGGATTTGTTGGCTGCAGCGGGTATTAATAAAGTGGGTCTGAGAGCCACTTTGGATCAAGAGAATGTAAGCAAATTAAATTAAGGGGCATTTAGGGAATCAAAATTGTAAATGGAAAAAAAGGAAACACTTGGAATGGATAAATTAATCATATTGTGGTCTTATCCGAAACGAGGGCTAGAATAGAAATAAAATAGAAATTGAATAGAAATAGAACAGAATAGAAAAAGTTTACTAATTTATAAATTACACATGTTGGGAGTATTGACAAGGACAGCACGGTGCTGTCTCCGCTACTATTTGCACTTTATTTGGACGATCTACATGATTATCTTGAAGGAGGACTCAGTATTGACGACATTAATATCAGGATATTACTATACGCGGATGACATTGTAATACTAGCTGATAAAGTAGAAGTGTTGCAAGGAATGATCAGGAGACTAGAGTCATACTGTCTAAAATGGGGAATGGAAGTAAACCTGATGAAGTCAGAAATCATGATCTTTCGCAACGGAGGACGACTGGCAAGTAATGAGTCCTGGTATTTCAATAATAATAAAGTCAATGTAGTACAGGAGTATAAATATTTGGGAATAAACTTCACTCCGCGGTTGTCTTTTCAAAAACATATACAAACAAGAAACTAAAGCAACTATTAAGTCGAAGTGGCATTTATTCAATGCAGCCTGCAGGGGAGTGCAGACCAATGGTGCGCAAATTTGGGGTAATTCGTGCTTCGATGAGGTGGATATGCTTAATAGATACTTTTGCAAAAGGATACTAAAACTACCGGACTGCACACCGAACTACTTAGTAGCATTGGAACGGGCATGGAAGATGGCCATTTTTATACCTATTCCCTTCACTTAAATTATGTCGGAAAAACTTTGTACGAATTCAAAAGTAATAGACTCCCTCATATTTTGTCTAATAAAATTTTCGAAAGAAATATCGCTTGGAAAAAAGACATAGAGAGACATATCGAACACTACGGCGACGAGTTACGAAACAATGCATCACGAGAGGATTGGAGAAGAGTATGCGGAAATCTTCTAAAAAAGCTTAGACAAGAACACATAAAGAACTACACTGAAAAAGCAAGAGCTAGCGAAAGTAGAATATACATACATCTCGAATATACAAAAGGAGCACTATATAGTGAAATAATAAAAAAATAATAAAACCTACTACTACTACTACTAGAATAGAATTAGAATCGAAATGGAATAGAATAGAAATAGAGTAGAAATAGAATAGGAATAGAATAGTAATTTAATGTTAACTGGTCGTCGGTCCTCTCGCATGCTAATTTGGAGACTTGTTATGATAGTTTTCTTAAGGTCCTGTCTCTGCTGTTGAGGAGAAATATCGGCTGCATAAACGTGAATTCGAGTTTTTAAATAGGTTTTTATGGTCGATTAAAAACTAATCCAAAATCATTTTCGAGTTTTATCAACTCAAAAAGATCAACATCCTCAATTCCATCTAATATGAGCTTTGGCTCACTGTTGTCGAATTCGTACGACGGGATAAAAAAACCTGAAGTGAACCAAAGAGTGTTTGGGACGACCAATTAACTCTTGATTCCATTCCTTGGATTCTAAATGTCGGCATCATTCCCATATCGGAAGATGACGTTTTGGAAGCAATCAATGACTTGGACGACTCTTTTAAGACAGACAGTGATGGAATTTCTTCTTCAACACATTATCTAATGTATGCTGATGACTTAAGATCTATAAAAAATCTTAGAGATGTTGAAGTTCTTCAATTTCATCTGAATCATGTTTCCGACTGGTGCGCGAGGAATTTGCTGCCTATTAACTTCTCCAAATGCTTCTATGTAACTTATGGCAAACGTGAGCTGCCGATTCTTACCTCTTATAAACTCTGGAGCAATACTATAGCCGCACCTTGTTTTTTCAGTGTACGCATAGAAAGAGTAGAGGTAGAAAATCTTTGCGATTACCGTTTGAAAGAGCGTTAAAAATAAGAGAAAAAAATGACAAACATCAATACTCTCAGTGCAAAAATTAACCATTATGTTTCATTTTCGTTTTTTGAGTGGTGCACTATTATAGCCGCACCATTTAATTTCTTAGTCTGTGTTTGCTGGTTGGTGTTGCTGCTGTTTGCACTTGGTTGAGTTACTTTTTGTAATAAATTTGTAAATATGCCAAATGGGCCAGTGCTGTCAGATGTTGAAAAGGGCCAAGTTCTAGCGCTCAAAAGTGGAAATTGCTCATTCTGTGAAATTGTCGGAAAAATTGGAAGCTCCGACAAAATGAAAGCGAAATTTTTGTAAAAACCGAAATGAATATGGAAAATAAGAGATGGAGCACGTACGCCGAAGATAAATCAGAGTGACCAGCGCCGATTAGTGAGCGCTGCAAGTAATTCATTTAAGAACGCTAATGAATTAGCAACTGAATGTGGCCTAAAAGTGAATCGCTGGACCATTGCACGGACTTTAAAGGAATCTGAAAACATAGTGCGACAAAAATTGAAGGTGACAGAAAGGTTGCCAGACCGCCAACAAAAACATCGGATGAAATTCGCCAGAATTAACATGGGAATTGACTGGACAGAAATAATACGACTTTATAGAGCAATGCAAATATTAATTTATCTTTCTAGATCATTTTCTCGGATGAGGAAAAGTTTAATTTGGACGGTCCTGATGTGTTTTCGCACTATTGGAGGGATTTGAGGCAGGATCCCCGGTACTTTTCTTAGACAAATTTTGGAGGAGGATCATTAATGATTTGGGCTGCGTTCTACGAGTGTGGATGCTTGGAGCTGGCATTTCCAAGCACTTGTATGAACTACAGAGAGTACATGGACATTCTTCCATTGAATTTATTTGCATTTCTTAGCGGTTGAGGGGGGTAAAATTTCATTTTCCAACAGGACAACGCATCAATGCACGCAACACAAGGCAATAATGTTCGGTTTTTGAAGTGGCTCGCGTGCTTCCCGGACATGAATCCGATGGAAAACTTGTGGGCGTTGCTAGTCCGAAGTAATTATGCTCAAAACCCCGAGTACCATAGTACTAAGGGGTTCCAATTGTCAATTATTAAGGCATGGAAAAAACTGTCCCTTAGTGATTTAAAAACCTCGTAAACAGTAAACCAAACAGGATCTATGAGATAATTAGTGCTAAAGGAGGTTACACTCATTATTAAAGTGAATAAAAATATACTAATTTGTTTACATTTTTCTATAAATTATTTAATTTGTGAAGTGCGGCTATAATAGTGCACCACTCAAAAAACAAAAATGAAACATTACGGTTAATTTTTGCACTGAGAGTGTTGATGTTTGTCATTTTTTTTCTCTTATTTTTAACGCTCTTTCAAACGGTAATCGTAAAGTTTTTCTACCTCTACTCTTTCTATGCGTACTCTGAAAAAACAAGGTGCGGCTATAGTATTGCTCCAGAGTTTACCATTGCTCATCACGCTTTACGGCGACAGTACAAAGCCTCAGATTTGGGTGTTTTATTTGATTCTAAATTTCATTTTTCTGAGCATTTAAATAATATCCTCCCCAAAGCTTTTTCAATGCTCGGCTTTGCATAGCGAAATTCTAATCAGTTCCATGATCCTTATACACGGTTGAGTCTGTACTCTGCCTTAGTGCGTTTCAGAGTTTAATATGCTTCGCTTATCTGGAATCCTTCCGCTGCAGTTCATGTGAATAGGCTGGAGCGCCTGCAAAAGAGATTCCGCCTAGATCTAAGCGTGCCATGGTTCCATTTAGAGTGGGGACTCACTGGGCCAAATATGCCTTTAATGATCCAATACTAAGAGCTCTTCTTACATACAATCATCTTCCAGTTGCGGTTCAACTTGGACAGTAACAACGCAACATAACAGCAATACAACATAATTATAGTTAAAATATATATATAATTCCCGGTATTTCTCGTATACCACATATTCTTAAGGCAAAGAAATACCTAAACCCCAACAATATAATTCCCTTTTCATTCCAGGTTGGCTACGAGGCCGGTGCCCGAGGTTCCAAGCTGCCGCCGCTCTATATGAACGCCTTGGATAATCATCTGATAGCCACATTGCATGGCGAGTCATCAGGCATACAGGATCCCATCATCTTGGAACTGGTTTTCTATATACTAAATGCCTGAAATCATAACCAATCCTTCCCCTACCCCCCTTTAGTGCAATTTACGTACTCTCTTAAGCCTATAAAGTGATCAATTCAATACCCTCGCTCCAAGTTTTGACGCAGCTACTGTGTTGTATATAATTTCCCTTGCAGCTTTTACTTTACCTGATTCCCTTCTCCTTCTTTCTTTTATTTGTGTAAATTGTGGAAATGTGCTGTATATTTTGAATATAACTAACTGTATAACTGTTGAACAAAAAAACAAAAACAAAAGTTGTTAATTTTATGGTAGTTATTCTTTATTCCAAATACACAAAAATTTACTTTGTCTTTTTAATATAACAACCTATAAATGTATATAAAAAAGGTTTTCACATAATTTCAACTATTGAGCAGACAGACATACGAGTGTGTGTGTGTGTGGGTTGATGATTAATGCTTAAGATCCTACATAGATGTGGTCTTATGTACAAAATATATGATGACATTTGCCTATACAAAGTCAGTCCACTCAAGTTTTGGAATAGGTTTTTGTTTTTGTTTATTATTTTTATGATATAACTTAAGCACCTTGGAAAACTTATGCGGAAACTCTACAGCTCATCATGCTTGGGTCCAGAGAACTCATCATGCGAGATGTAACCGTTCTTGTCCTTGTCCTCATGCTGGAAGATTTCTTCCACCAATTTGTCATTCTCGGCCAGCATGTTCTTGAGTTCAGCCGAATCTTGTCCCTCAACGGCAGTCATTTGCTTCTTCAGATACTCGCTGACCTGTGAAGAGTAAAAGCAAAGGATTAGCCCAGATGAAGTATCCAATTTAAAGGGAAATTATGTTAGTAACTTGGCAAACCAATCCCACGGATATTTCACAGAGAATTTGTAGAAGTGTAAATATGTGATAAAAGTGCGATCCATACATAGACGATTACCTCTTCGCGGCTCAGCTGCTTGTCGGCATTCTCATCGATCTCCTTGAACACATTTGTGATGGGCGGGGCATTGCCAATGTTGATCAGCTCCACATCGAACAAAAGAGTGGCCTTGGGTGGGATGACATTGCCAGCACCCTGGTCACCATAACCCAACTGAGGAGGAATTGTCAGCTTGCGCTTCTCACCTTAAACGAGGGAGGAGGTAGGGAAAAGAAGAATTTAAAGTGTCAACCACTTACCCACACACATATTGAGTAGACCCTGATCCCAGCCCTTAATCACCTGGCCGGCGCCCAATTGGAATGTGAAGGGCTGGTCGCGGTCGAAGCTGCAACGGGAGAAAAAAGATGGAAACAAATTGAGGCAAAGTTTCAAGTGGTTCAAGTGGAGCCCAGACACACACATTTTGCACATAATCAAGCCCCATTCTAAAACAATGCATCATTTTTTATGTCTCGCGCTGTAAAAAGTTTTATATCCACGTGGAAATTATTTGTTTGATGGCGAATTACTTTAATTTGTAACGGTGCAAAATGGAGGAGGATAAGGGCAACTCGCCAGCTCGGCTGTTCAGCTATGCATGAGTATGTGTCGCATGTCTTGAGCATGATGTATGATGTGGCACAGTTGTTGCGCCTTGCAAGATAAAAAAAAGACACAAAGTAGGCATCTAATTTGATGATTATGGAATTGTGGAAAGAAATTTGGTTTTTTTGAATGAGTTTCCATAAGGGAACGATGATAAGGGAAAATGTTTGGTGGTGGTCGCAGAAGGTGGGGTAGAGAGCTCAGTTTCGTGCTAGCTGGGAAAAAGGTAAGGTTGCAGAATACTCCTACATATTTTGAACTGGGTTAAAAATTTAATCCTTAAACAATAAAGAATATAAAATTGATATTTTGAGTATCGAATTGGTATTATTTTGATACGCAAATTAAATTTGAAACTACAAAATAAAGAGTATTAAGTTGATATTTTGGGTATTAGATTGATATTTTGGTTATTCTTCTTATAATATTAATTTGATAAGCAAAAGTACTACACTTGGCCCTCGCTTAACACGGACTCTTTTAGCACGAACTCGGTCTTACACGGTTACAAATTTGCTCCCTTACCCCTTTCAACACTCTGAAAACCTCGTTCTTACACGATAGCAAAACATCCAATTTTTTTTTGCTGTCAGATAATAAAAAAGGTTGTACAGCTTGATTAAATCGAAAAGTAAATAAACAAAATATATAAATTTCAGCTTTTACAATGCGAGAAAGAAAGAACAGAGCTCCTTTAAACCGAACAGTCATTTCCAAAGAAACAAAAATTTTAATTTCAAACCGCTTAGACAATGTTCAAACTGCCAAACTGAAAACGACGGGCAGGAAGGATTGGGTCGTCTGTGTTATGGATCTGCATGTGGTTTTTGATGGGCAATCCGGCTGGCTCAGTCCATCTCTAAGGGGGGGTTTTTTCCCTGCCCGCAGTCCACACAATTCTCGAATCAACCAATTCTCACAACTAGCAACAACTACAAAAAAAAAGCAAGAACGGCAAATCAAAACAGACGGACACGAACACTACACCAAACAAAGAATCCCAGAGTTGGTGACTTGGATGGACTTGTCACTACGCTCCCTCCCATCCTGTGATGCTCCTACCTTGGCGTCTGTGGAACACCACCCAAAGCAAACGGCCAGAAAATTGGCCTAATCCAGGCTAGAAGTCATCCTCCCTCCCCGTGCAAAGCGATTTTAGCACCTCATTTCGTGTTGATTAATGTAATGTACAAGGTTTATTTCCTATATTGCTAATATGTAACATATGAAGACAAAATTAATACTAACACATACGAACTATTTTCTATTGATATTGAAGAAAGAAGAAGAAGCAAACAAAAAATTAACTCTTCTTATCCTTTTTTTTTGCAGCGAACTTCGCACTACGAGTCAAGGAAGCTTTTTCGACGATGAATCTTCAAACTTTGGGGTAAGTGTTTCCGAACGTTTTTTGCAAATTAAATTCGTATTTGTATAAATTCGTATATTTTACTTCCAGCTATATCACTCCTGCCTATCCTGTCGGAGCTCCAAAGGGACAGTTTAAGGGGGCACTGCGGTTATTTTAAAGGGGAAATCTTGAAAGCAGGGTATTCGTTTGAGCTACACTTCCCCTTGTGTCGTCAGAATAAAGCTATCCTGGACGCCAAGGACGATGGACACTGATATAGTTACAGTGTGTAAGGATTATGTGTGTAAGCAATTTGAAATTAATTAAATATATGAATAATAAATATATATAAATTGAGGCAAAGAAAAAATTATTAAAGGTGCCTCAAAAAAAAAATTTAAATAAATAAATAATTAATATATATATATGATAAGAATATATGTAAATCTTTCAATTTTATTTCGCCTTCTTGGCTTATGTGGATGATATCTGCTATCTTCTTAGACGGTTGTTCTCCTCACGATTTAATTGTCAGGAAAAAATGGCAGCTTCACCAGCATGGTGTCAATCAATTTGGCGTGACGCCACGGCAAAACAATAATACTTTTGGGTGAGGGTAGTGGCCAGACGTTCGTCTTGGACTCCCTCGGCACAAAGAACGGACTCACTTGATATTTTGTAAAATTTTTTCTTCTCCAGCAACTGAGATTTGAGGTTTCCGCCGGGTCAAAATTTTTGGATGAGTCGACGGTTGGAACGTAGCTTTATTCGATGACTTCAAAAAAAAGGGCTGATGATCCACTATTGGTTCCAGATCAATCCAAGAAAAATCTCGTGGCCGGTATTTTTACCTGGCCACGCTAGAACCGAAATTTTAAAATTTTAAACTCTGTCTTGCACCCTTTTTTTTCTTTATTTTAACTTACTTTTCTGCTGGTTTTTAATAATATTTTAATTTCACTTTCTGCCTTTTTAATTTTAGTTAAAATTTTTAAATATATATATAACTGTATGGGTAGGCGATTTACCCCTCTGGACTGGCGTGCTGCCTCCAATGCCTTAGATTTTCTGACTAGTCGTACTCTGCCTTTTTTTGTTCCCTATATAGACTCGTTTACCCTGACCTAATTCCCGCTGCAGATTCCAATCCCATATTCCGGGTTCATCGCCCGCATTCAAGGCCAAAGCCTAAGCCCTTATGCCAGCAGGTGGGAGAAGGACGCCTATTTTCGTAATTGCCGCCTCCCCGACTCCCGATATAGTCCACGATCTCTACGAGGAAGACAGCAATATGCTCCCCCTTGCAAAAGGTCTCTTTTATCCGGAATTTTCCCTTTTGTTCTAGTTCCCCTCCTTATCCGAATTTCCCTCTTGTTTTAGTTCCTACATACATACACCATAATAAAGATTTGGACTACACTAACACCTGCAAACATTGCCTATCGGAATAGTTGCCCATCTCTAACAAAAAATACATGGAGAATAAATATGCCACAAAAGACAATGCCAACATCTGCATCTACAAAATTTACCAGTAAAGCACTTGCCCTAAAATAACCCTTTAAGACAGCGGATCATTTAGGAAAAGGCACTAAGGATTTATGAACTGCTCCAGCAAAATCGAGAGCCCTCTCCAGCATAGATTTTGTTGCTAGTACTCAATAGACATTCAGACCTAGTTTTCAATGCTGATAAATCTGGACTTTGCTGAAAAAAATGCCAAAACTCACTATTTTAGATCGATTTACACTTTTGCTGTGTAGTATTGCTCCAGTTAACTGTCAAGGAAAGCCAATGCTTGTTTATAAGTCTTTGAATCCCGTGCGTTTTTAAGACAAGAGCAAATTACCCGTTTACTGGAAAGTAAATTCCAAATTAAAGACTGGTTCTTGAATGGTTTTGTTCCTGAAGTTGAAAAAATATTTAAACATGAAGAATTTACACTTTAAAGCACTTTTGTTGTTGGACAATGCCCCAGGTCATCCGAAACACTTGAGCCATCCGAATGTTAAAATAAAATTCCTTCCACCTAATACAACATCACTACTGCAGCCAATTGATCAGGGTACAATTTACACTTTCAAGACATATTACATCAGGCGCTCTATACGCTTTTGGATACATCTAAAACTGACTCCGTCGGTTACATCGATGCTTGAAAGAAATATTCTATTTATGATAGCCTTGAGTTGGTAAACTTATCTTTAAAAAATATTAAGGTGTCAACATTAAATAGATGCTGAAGGAAATTATAGCCAGAGGTTGTTAAAAGCCATATAATAAAAGTGCCAAAATGTGGATCCCAGGATATATTGACATGGCATTTGATGATGTACAAGAGTTGTTTGAAGATGAAGGAATTAATGACAAATCATTGATTTAGATTGCTGTAAATGAAGCAAACAATTCGAAATCGGATGACAGCAGCTCTGAAGAAGCCGATCCGATAGGTAATCGCATATGCTATTAGCTTGGAATCGTACTTTTTATATTCAGATCCGGTCATCGAACGAAGAGAAAGTTGGAAATAATACTTTTGCCTTATAAGGAATGCTATATAGAAGCTTTAAAAGCCACCAAGCAATCGAAAACGACTGATTTTTTTGATAAAGAGCCAATAAAAAAGAAAACATTTTGGTTAATTTTGAACAAATTTATGAAACTTTAATTGAAACAGACCAAATTTGAACAATGAAAAATTTTTTGTGGCCAATTTCTAATTTTAGGAACGTAACTCCTTATTTTGTACTGAATCCATGTTTCGCTTAACACGATTTCGTTTAACACGAGGTTTTCTAGGAACGTAACCACCGTGATAAGCGAGGGCAAACCAAGTGCACTAAATCAAATTGATATTTTGGGTATTAATTTGATACTCAAGTTATTAATTTGATATGCAAAAGTATTAATTAAAGACTTCAAAATAAAGAAAATAAAAATTATGGACTTCTAAGACTCTGTTTAAAGCTTCTACTAATCGGTTTTTCTAGAATGGTGTCTTAAAGTAGCTTTTCCAAAACTAAAGATGTTTAAAATACCTTCTTAATGACCTGCAAAACTCCTACAAACTTGCACGTATGGAATTCAACCTACCTCAATCACATTGGTCCTTCGAGCAGGATTCTCAGAAATCTGTTCTATACTTATACAAAGCAACCGTGAAGTTAAGTTTTTTGTTTGTCTGGAAAAGACATTCTTATAATTACTCCGGTCTGACTACACCTAGAAATATGACCAATCTCGACCTAGGTTAAAGAAAATGGACCTGATTCGTTCCATTAACTCTGTTTTACACATTTAAAAGCCAACTTTGTCTTAAATTAGGAAATTCTAAAACTACTTATAACTCCGACCAATTCCAAACTAGGTTGATCAAAATGGACGTTATAGATTCAGTGGAACTTTTATTATACTTCTACATTCCATATTTTTTAGAAATCAGAACATAGAGTACCTTTTCCGAGACAGAACAGGGAGTTCCAGCCATCAAACGGAAATCTGTTAATAATTTCAATAAACTTCGACCTAAGTTAATCGAAATTAATGTTATATTTTCTTGGGAACCGTATAATTACTTTGACAAACCAACTTTGCTTTGGCATTAAGAGGGTACACAAGCTCTCTGAATGCCAATATAGGAGTATATAAACTGAATCTAAACCACCCCAAACATATTCGATCTAAATTAATGAAAATAGACATTATTGGTTTCATTATTTTGCTTCTACCAGCCGACTTTTTCTAAAATCGGTAAGTTTAATACCTCTACAAAGCCTTAAAAGGATTTATTGGTATTAAACTGTCCATAACTTTCTTAAATGTCAATTCTATACGGATTTCTTGGAATCTATTATACATTTCTGCATTTGACAAACTAAAATCGGGATGCAAAGTAGCTTTTATATGTCCTAAGAGAGTATTCAAACGCTCTAACACAGGGTTTCCCAAGAGAGCGCTAAAACGTGACTGTGTCTCTCTCTAACACACAATGAAATATGACATCTTCGGCATGTAAGTTCGTGCCGCCGGGGCTATCGCTGGGAAACTCTGCTCAAACTAGAACTCCGCCGAACACACGAAATACCATTGGTTGTAGCGACGTGTACTTGTGCGCCGGTACTCTGGGATTTTGTTAATGTAACTCACTTTAAAGCCAAGCCATTGCTAGTGCTTCAGAGTGACGCCAGTTGCTGAAAAATAGTTTTTCAAGCAATGGACACAATAGAGATCAGTATTTTCCACTCCAAGTCAAGGAAAATGCACTAAAAGAACTAATAAGGTTTAAAAAAACCTTGGGTTCGATGCTTTCGATGCTGTGTTCAGATTAGGCGTTAGGCGGCCAGGCGCATAGTCTAAAAGCTGGACTCCCTTTTAAATGAGCACATTGCAAAGTGACTCCTGATAAAACCCTAGCTGCAGATCACCTGTTGTTAAAGACGTTTCAGAAATAATAGTTGGCGACTGCACACAGAAAAAAGAAATTGTGATTCGAATAAGAAACAATAATCTAAAAAAAAAGTTTCGTTAGATTTTATTTAACAATCCATACATTAATTAAATATTTACTAGAAACAATTTATATGGTAGAAGAAACAGGCTTTAAAGCTTTCGCAACTGAGAAGATAGCAAACTTTCTTTATGTATGTACCTATATTTTGTCGCTCAATTCAATTAAAAATACTTGGAAAAAATTGTAATTATCAGAAATTATGCAAATATACCGCAACTCTTACGTGAGGGGTGAAAACGGACAATTCTCTCACATTAGAACCGTACCAGTTATGACATTGTAACGAAAGACCTACGCCTAATTTCACTTGTACTTAGTAGATTGATTAAGAAGAAAGACGAGGGACTAATATTGTTCCCTCTAACTTGGACGACTCTCTAGTAAACGAAACGAATTTTTCGTCGTACCCCGTATGGGACTTTACACAGAGCGGTATGAGAATTTTTAAAAGATCAAAAATAAAAAAACAAGAAATAAAAAATATTTTAGTTCAGAGCTCCGAATTGGATGTGTTCAACGTTCAAATTGAAGAGTTGAACTGAATAGAAATTGTCTCAACAATAGACAGTTAAACTTGAAGTATGTGACAAGCCTGCTTAGATGTGAAAATTTTTTTTTGGTGGAGGGTAAAATTGTCCAGATGTTTGTAAAGCAATGCACAGTGGTCGCCCCCATAGGCCAAAAATAAAAAAATCAAAGTCTCTATTTTAGCTAGAAATGTATCAGCACTGTCTCATAACACCTCAAAATTTTTTACTCTGCTGTTATTTTTGTTTTTCTCCATCTGTCCTCTTCAAGAATAACTATAAAACATAGAGCAAAACATTTTATTGTGCTGCAGTGTGAGCGACGCGTCGCGACGTTTCAAGTGAGCTTGTGAAACAATAAATAAAAACAATAAAAAAAAAAGATTTGATGAACAATGGAAGTATTTAATATTTTAAATACAGGTATTAACTATTATTTTTAATTATATTCATGTACTAAGATTGTTGTGTCTATTTTTAATAATTAAGGTAATACTTGTCCACTTTTATATAAAATTTGTATGTAAGTTAAAGTTTCACTTAGACTTTTAGTTGTGAAGTTAATCGAAGTTAATGATCAAACTTATATTAAAATTTAAACGAATATTTACAGATTATTTAGAGAAAATTTCAGCTGCTAGTTTTTGCTAGCCGCTGCGTAAGCTTGAAAAGAACAACGTGGTCTCGCCGTTTTCGAGCATTTTTTTCGTTTGTGTAACTGTGCTTTTTGTGGCGTCTATCTCTGGCTCTGTCTTCGTCGTCGTCTTCGTGCGTTTTGTTGTGTTGTTTTGTGATTGTCATAAATGTTATACAAATTTATAATTTAAATTTACTTTATTTATTTTATAGGAGCTTTTCACGAATGCGAGTTTTGTCTGTCTAAAGTTTTGATATGCTGATTTATAGCAGGGGGTGTATCTTCAATAGTTGGTTGAATATGAACGTTTTGTTTTTTTTTGTTTTATTTATTATGTTTTTATAGAATTTTGGAAAAAAATTTAAATTTTTATCTACACTAGAAGTATTTTTGCGCACCATCGCCTTATACGCCTTGCTACGGTGCTATGGGAGCTATAAGATATAGTCGTCCGATGCAGCCAATTTTTTTACTATATGTTCAAAATATTTCTTTAGATTTTTGGAGAAAATTGCATAACGATATCTCAGCGGGAAATATTTATGGCCGCGGCTCCATACAAGCCCGACCACTGTGCAATGGGGCCCTAACTTATATTATCAAGCTTTGCGCTTTTGTGCATAGCAGCGAAAAACGAAGTAAACGTCAAACATGAGCAACAAACAAACGAACAAATGCCTGGTGAGAAAAGAAAATGAAGAAAGACTAATAGAACACAGGTATTCTCTCTCTATGCGTGTCTCGGCTGCGACGCCTGCAGAATTATGAGTTCCTATCCCATGGGATAGGCTTTTGGCATTTTGGGCACCGCTGACTTAAGCCCATAAATATAGCATCATGTTGATGAAGCCTCGTGAGTGGTAAAGACACACACACCTATTTTTTAATCTTTGTTTTCTTCAATTTATTGATGTTGATAGTTGCAAAATTTCCTACAATTTTTTCTATACAAAGTTTCCCCCTTCTCCACGGCTTTTCTAGCTTAGACCCTTTAACTGTGATCTCTCACCTTCTGGCTGTTTTTATATTCAAATAACAGCAAAAAAAGAGACAGAACCGTGTTTCCCCAAACAGTTTTTCGTTGTTCCCTCGACGAACGGAACTTCAAATTGAAATGTGTCGCCTGGGTATGCCTGAGAAAAGTTGGTGACTGACTGTTGTGTTTTGTTAACAAAGTTTCGACTGTTTAAAATTGTTACGTCCCCCCTTGGTCTCCCCTAACTCAATCCCAGAAGCCCGATCACTATTTAATGGCTGCAGCAGAGAGACAGATTATTGCACAAGAAAGAAGCAAGAAACACAAATGATTAACATGGCCAACACCCACCACATGTAACCTCGGGCGACACTTTGCAGGGTGGCGGAGGCGGAGGCTAGTCAAGAGAGCTACAGCCGTGTCTGTTAAATATTTTATGCGCATCTCCTGGGCATTTTGCAAAAACATTTTTACATGTTTGTTGCCTGTTTGGCTGTTGTTTTGAATTCAAGTTGAAGTCATGCGGATTGCCGCGGAATAATCCAAGCAACCAAAGTGTCGTCGTGGCTTTCGCTCAAGTGCAAATCTCCTGGTGAAATAAAAAAGCGTACAAAATTTGTACAAGTGGATGGTGGGGTGCACACTTCACGTCCTTTTTTTTGGGGGAGGAGGATTAGGGCCTTTAAGACACCTAGGACTTTGTCTGTGGCTGTGAATTTTTATTGCATTATTTTCCATGAATTTCTAGTAATATGTGAAATGTTTTTTTTTTTTATATGCTTCATATGTGAGTGGAAGGAAAGGTGGGTAAGATGATTCGCTTACAAAGCTGGGTTTTGGGTTTATTTATGGGGATTTAGGGGTAATAACTGTTAAGCTACTTTATCTTGATCAATGTTAATTGTTATTGCACAGTCTAGGGAATTATTTGAAATTGAAGGAAATGATGTGAATATGTGAAGATATATTGATATTTTAGTGTTAAGGTATTTTCAAGACATTGAATGATGTGACCGCAGACAATGGGAATAAAATGGACCAGACAGACAGATAGGAAAAATTGTATATAGAAAACTGAGGGTTAATAGGAAACGGGATCTCTGTGTTAGTAGACAACCTTTTGTAAATAGTAAAACCGTACGTAAATAAAAAACTGAGTTTAAATGTAAATAAATAAACATGTGTAATTATAAAACCGTAAATAGAAAACTGTGTGTTAATAGAAAACCGTGTGTAAATAGTAAACCGTAAAAAGAAGATCATGTGCAATTAGAAAACCGTCACAAGTCACTGTTTAATCACTGTCAATGCACAGTTTAGTCACTATTTAGGCATTGCCAAGAGTCACTGATTAGTAACTGTTAAGTCACTGTTAAGTCGCTATCAAGTCACAGTTTAATCACTAAAAAGTCACGACTTAGACATTGTCAAGACACTGTTAGGTTACAGTCAAGTCACTGTTAAGTCACTATCAAATCACTGTTGACTTACTGTCAAGTCACTTTTTAGTCACTGTTATGTCGCCATCAAGTCACCGCTTAACCACTGTCAAGTCACTGTCAAGTAGCTATTGAGTCACAGTCAAGTCACTGTTGAGTCACCTCCACTTTCCCTTAGTATTCGCTCCACTTTCCGCCCATTGTCACTAATCACCCTCTGGGACACTCCGCTAAATCAACCATTCAAAGTATTCTAACATCAGCGTCACGTGACGCTGGAATCAAATTTTCCTCCTACTAAAATCTTCCGTACCGAAATTAAAGATGTGTATGTAAACAGAAAACAGTAAAAAGTATAGAAAACTGTGTGTATATAGAAGATAAATAAACGGTGTGTAAATAGAAAACCCTAGATAAAATACCGGGTTTAAATATTAATCTGTGTGTAAATAGAAAATTCAACACAAACAAATTTAACACAAAACAAAGTCTTCACAAAACAATTTCAGCACACGTCAATACATCATTTTACCCAACACAACAATTCAACACATGTTAATTCAACACAAAAGAAATTAAACTCGAACAAATTCAACAAAAAAAAGTAAACACACGTCTATAAGTCATTTCAACCAACACAACAAACTAACACGTCGTCAATTCAATACAAACAAATTCAAATTTAATGCAAAATTAATCAATTAATTAATTTGTTTTGTGTTGAATTGACGTGTTGCAATTGTTTTGTGTTGAATAGAAGTGGAACCGTATAGTAACCAGCTGCAGCGCAATTTTACAACATTCGCAGCATCCACATCCCGCCGATTCAAGAAACAATCTTTCGTTATAATCAACGCAAACCAATTTCAAAAAGTCAATTAAACATACGTCATTTCAACACATTACAAAATAAACACAATCAAATTCATCAAAGAAGGGTGACACAAGGGGCAGGCAAAAATTTTACGATATTTACAACGCCTGCATTCAATTTGTGAACAAAAGAATATTATTTCTGGTGCTTTCAAATGTGCATAAACTTTCGGAGGATATTAAAGTCAAGTTCTAGTGACTTTGCTACCTGAAGGATTGAAAAGTATAATTTTTTTAAATTGATGTGTTCTATTTCCCAGTGTTAAAATTGTACGGTGTTGCAACTTGGCGATGTTCAATTGCTTTGTAATGAAATAGATTATGTTGAAATTGTATATGTGTTGACATATCTTGTGTTATTATTAGACAGCGGATTTTGCATATTTGCATATTTTGAACCGCATGTCCGACTTAAATTCTGATTGCACACATCTTATTTTTATTGAAATATGATCTAAGTCCGCTAAAAACATTTTTGCATAAATTGCATATTTGCATATTAAAATATGGAAATATGCAAAATAAGCAAAAATCTATTTTATATGAAATTACATACTTCAGATCAATTATTATCCTACTCGGCTATGGTTATTAAAAGTCAACAATAGAAAATCAGTGATAAAAATCACGTTTGATTTAAAAACGGCTAAAAGATTTGCAATCAAACTGTTTTGAAATACATATTTCCATATGAGGAACACACCCTTAAGAATTTTAAACACAAAACGAAGCATTTAAAATTTTTATACGAAACCAAGCGATTTTTTGGTCTGTATGATTTATCTTCTATTAGCAGTCAGCTTACACGTCTTCGTGTCAATCTAAACTCATTATTAAAATTAAACAAATGTTCTTTAAGGCGATCGACAATCACTTCCTTTTTAGCCGTCTTTAGTTCCCAACTATTAAATCTTTTTGACAGTCTATCGATCTTGATCCATATTATATATAAAATTTCGCGACTTTTTGGATCGTAGTATCGAGAATCGCCATTTATTAAATCTTAATAAATCCCGAAACTCATAAAATTTTTGCAAATTTAGCGAAAAATCCAACCTCAAATATTAATTTTTGGCAGTACTTCTAACACTTTATACATTCACTCGTCTATTTAGACTTCAAAATTATCTTTGGTCGTATGAAAAATTTTCAAATGGTGCGATTCCTTGAGCCGTTCCATCTACACCTCCTATTTACCCGTCTACATTCAATGTACGCCTATTATTTGTTAAAGCCTGCTCTTTCGCAGATACTCAAAAATTTGACAAATTTCGCGGCTTTTGGACTAAACTATTAAATCTTCATAAGAACCTTAGGTTTTATGAAAAATTAAACAATTTTTCAATATTTTAGAACGTTTACTGTACGCTTTGCATTTACCAACGGCTGCGTTTTTTAAATACTCAAATGAAATTTTGTCAAATTTTGCGGTGTTGGACCATTATAAGCTTGTATGAAAAATGTTCATCTTTCGAGATTTTTTGATCGTTCGGTCTTCAACTTCTATTTAACCGTCTATATTGGTCATTTATCTATTTTTGTAGTAATTTTTACTTTATATACATTTTACATATTTTGCATATTTTTTGCATATTTTGCATATTTTTTTACATATTTTGCATATGCAGTTTTCAATGAAAAGTGGGTTATTTAATTAGTCCAAATCCAAATTTTCACCTCAATCCGTCTTCATTTAAAAAGTTGCATATAATCCGCTGACTAGTTATAATTGTGCTGTGTTGAATTTGTTCGTGTTTAAATGATTTTGTGTTGAATTGACGTGTTGAAATTGTTTTGTGTTGAATAGACGTGGAACCATAAAAAACCGTGTGTAGTTATAAAATTTTTTTTACATTTATATGGGTTTTAGCGACCTGTTTTTTGTCAAAGTTTTTGCATTTTGGCTGGCTTGAGGTCGGTGGAGAGTTACAATTCAATGTAATCAACACAAATCAACAGAGATTAATTACAACAATTTGGAGTAGCAATTGGTATGTCTGTACAACGATCGCTGTTTCAAAGATAACCACATCTTATCATCAGCAGACTTTTGTATTGCATATTCACATTCAAACGACCACACAGACTCCCTTATAAATCTTCATATCGCCGAATAACGAGTTGGGGACTCCAATTTGCTATGGGACGAGACCACGATTCAGCCTAGAATTCTGCTATGTTTATTTGAACGTGTTGCTTTTGCTTTTCTAATTGTTGTAATTAATTTCTTTTTACGTAAATATAAAACCGTGTGTAAATAGAAAGCCGTGTATAAAAAGATAACCGTTTGTAAATTTTAAAACGCGTGTAAATAGCAAACCATTTAAATAGAGAATAAATAAAAAAAAAACTGAAAATCCTCTTTTAAATTATGGATAAATTCTGGCAATTGATGTGCCTCCTTTTTCCATTTCAACTCCCATTAAAGATCTGCCTTTTCCAAACCGTTTAAAAAAAAAAACTTGCTTGCTAAATAAATTAATAAAATCGTTTAAATGTGTTGATTGTTTCAGTCAACCATTTCAGTTGTCCATACAGCGCAAACATTTACCCGTTTCCTGGACAAAAGTCGGGCGGGCGCACCCTGCTGTCCCCAGGCATCAAAAATTCATCAGTTTGCCTTCGGGATCAACTGGACAGTGTCCAAACGGTATTTTGGTATTTGTTGCAAAACTTCAACTTTAATTCACACGAAACAAATCCACTTGTACCTTAGTTTTTTATGCCTTCCACATCCCCCACCCCTACCACACCATATCCACATTATCATAAAGTCAAACAAGAAATGTAAACTCATTTTTTTTCGGCTGCCTGCTAAATATTTAACAAGTTTCGATTTCATTCGTAGCCAACGCATCCTACGGCGCATTTCAAATGCAACTCAATGGGCGTACAAGCATCCGTTTACCATTACGTGATTCCACGGAAGGCAGCAGCTGCCTCGGCACCACGGGTGGGCCACCAAATCATACCCGGATTCAATCCAATCAAATTGAATCCTTTTTGCCTGTTTGATGACCCCGTTTTATGTGTCCAGCCAAGAAAGTTATAAAATCAAATATGCGTTGGAAAACCACAAAAAAAGGAGCGAGCGAGTCGAAATTCCCCTCTGGGGCGACAACTTGCTCAAGAGTTCTCTTGTCTGGTCAATGTGCGAACAATTCACAGCCTCAAGTTTTTTACTTCAAAATTTATGCCCCATCTGGCTGCAGCACGTGCTGCTGTTGCATCATTAATTATTCAAACTATCTCGAAAAGAAAGAAGAAATATACGAGACGGCGAACACTTGCCATTAAATGTACGACTTCTACGCTAGATTACTTCATATGGAAATGAGCTGCATCATAAATGGTTTCCTATTAAAGCATGTCAAGGCATTAGGCACTCAGGCCTGATGGTCATCACCACCAGCTACAATCTTTCTTCTTCCCTTTCCTGTGTTGACAGTCAAGGTTGTCTGGTTTTTTTTTTTTTGTTAAATTTTCGCTCTGCCTGGCAAAAACTTTCACTTTAAATTGCACGGGAAGAGCAGGTAAATGCACCTGCACTTGCCACATACAAATCATGGCAGTAAGATATGGCTGGCGGGGGGCAGGTTGACTCGGTTGTTGTCAAAATTGTGAAACATGTTGCAAGTTGGGCAAAGCTAGCCGAAACCTTGCTTTTTACTCTGATTAAAGAAGGGTACATGAACTTGAAAAGGAATGGCAACAAAGCCGATTATGATAATATCATGTGCTTTATATAGACTCATCAGAATTCTCTCATCAGCAGACTTGTAGCTTTTCAACTTCTCAATCTCGGTTATCTGCCAATGATTTTGGCGAATGAAGACTTGAGACTTTGTTGAAAAATTGTTCTAATTAAAAACCCAAGGAGAGTTTTTGTAAATAAAGAAGCTGAAGTGATTACTTAGTAAAAGCGTGTGTAAATAGAAAACCATGTAAATAGTGCTTCAATAAGAAACCAAAAACCGAAGATAACCCCTATTCTATATTTATAAAGGCTGACTGACAGACTGACATATAAACAACCCACAGCCAAAACTGCTTATTCTAGAGATTTGGCATAGCAGGTGCGCACTAAGAAAGAAAATTTTGCAAAATTTGTCCGCGAAGTGGGTGACAAAGAAAAGTTTGCATGGGGCAAAATAAATGGATATTGGATACATAATGGATTACTACTACGTTACTTTGCCATTAGTATAAAAGAAATAATCCCATTTAATCGGCTTTACCATGGAGCAAAGAGTATTAGAGAGGAGCTTTGCTCAGTCGTCACCGCTTCTGTCAGAACATTGTCAGCTGTTCGCTTTCATTAACGCTCTCTAGATACTTTTTGGTCAGCTGTTTGCTCTCTCTGGATACATTTGGCTTACGGTTCTCTCGCTCTAACCACAGTGATTTCCTACTAGCACTTTGAAGCAAGGTATACTAAACAAGGTAGGCTCACACGTTTTCTCGCTCTCTTGTCAACTTGCATCTCCGCGTACGAATTTTTGTGTTTTACTTAGTAGCTTATTAGGCTTTGTATTGAAATATATTACTCTCTCGCTTTCGCTCTCTTTGACACAAATATAAGGAATTGTGAGAGAGCGAGTGAGCCACCTTGTTTGGTATACCTTGCTTTGATCGTTTAGCAGAGAGTTTCCCAGCGATAGCCTCGGGAGCACGAACTGACTTGCCGAATGCTTGCCGATATATTCTATCTAATATATTTTGCAGTGTTGCCAAATCAGCTTTTTTCCCGTCATTTCTGGCGTTTTTTAAAACCGTATTGCGGGAAAAAATTATAAAATGCGGGAGGCGGGAATTCTGGCTTTTTAAAAAGTGACTTCGGCTTCTTTTTAGATTTATTTTTGTTTTGGAGCAAATCAATAGTTTTTCACCTCTGCCAGTCATTTATCGACAATAATTAACACTTGCCATATGCCACGATAAATGGCTTCGAAAGGCTTGGCTTCGGAAGTATAAATCTAGTATAAATCTTCTTGAAAAGGAACAATAATATTCAATTGTATTGAAAATTACACAAATCAACAAGATTCTTTAAATCAATGACACTGACGCATCCGGCCTGCTGAAAGATCTCTTGATTGCTATCAATTCTCTACAAATTATTCCATCAGATAACAATTTTAATATATAATTCATGTAGACGATTTGGAGAATTTGCTGTAAAAGATTTATATTAAAGATATGAGCTTGAGAAGCAGATTTAAATGCTTCAGATAAATAGAGTATTGGAGAAATCTAGTTCAGCATGTGCTGCACAAATTTCATAGTTGATCTTATAAAGCAACAGAAGCAGAAGTTTATTTTTTCAATTTATTTAAGTTGTCTTCTGCTGATCTGATTTTGGATTTTTATAAAATTTATTGAATAAAACATTTAAATTATTTCAGGTTGCCAGAAAATCACAGCATTCTTTAAAAAATTACATATTTTCAGTTCACTACATTTAACAACCAAATAAAAAGTTGTTCCCATTTTGGAGGAATTTTCCGATATTAGGAAAAATATAGGGTTATAATAATATTTATATTTATGGAAATGGGAGGTTAACAAAGAAACATAAAGTTCTTGAGTGAAGTAATCGCTTTCAATGACTGAAGGGAATCAAAGATTTTTTGAGTTAGCCTCGTTTGCGATTCAGAGTTTGTCCTTGCCATGGTTCAATGCCAAAGTTGAGCGTGCCTAAAGATACTACGGGTTAAAAGGTCCCCTCTAGTTACTTTAAGCTAACAGGTACAACTGAGGCCTACGGCAAGGACGAGGAACTTCAGCACTCTGATGATATATTATTAAAAAAATATTTTGGTTTTACGCTTTTTGTCGAAAACTCATATATATTTACCTTACCGACAACAAAACAATGCGCTTTTTTTACGCATTTTTTTTTTGGCAACACTGATATTTTGTTCCATGACTTTACTTTGCAATATGCATGGCAGCCGCTTTTCAAACGGGGTGCCCACAGCCTGCATTACTTTTTCGTCAGGCGTAATGCATATTTTCGACAGAACGCGTTGAGCTCTGCTTCGCTAAATTGTTTTGCTAAGAGCATGAGAGAGTCAGAGAGAGTGATAGAAAAAGCTGTTTTTATTGTATGCTGGCAAATAAGTGCGAGTGAGTAGTAAAAGCTTTTAAAAAGCTTTTGTTAAAATGCTAACATCGTTAGCTTAAGTGAAATGCCAACATGTTTCTTCTCGGTTTACAATGAGCTAAGCTCTGACAATAAAATACTAAACGAGAGCTTTGAAAGAGGGAAAGAGGAGAGGAATGAGACAGGACGGGAAAGAGTGAAGAGCGTTGGAAGAGGGAGTGGGGCGAGGGGGTGGGGAAAAAGTGGGAAAGCCAATTTGAATTAAATTATAAAGGAAGAGTGGCTGCCATGAAATCAATTTGTTTTGTTATAGATACGGGACTTATGTCAAAGTTTTATCCGAAATTTTTTTATCTTCAATTTTTTGGAAAGACTTGGGAATCTATACCTTCTCAATCATGGACAAGCAATGCTGATGCTGCAAGTTCAGCTAGTTTACATTTTAAAAGCTTAGATTTAAAGGCTTAGCTTCTGGCTTTGGTGACTGACTTTCCTTTTTTAGGAACCTTCAGCCCCATTTCCTACTCTCAAATAAGTTCAAATAATTTTCTTAAAGGGTATTCAACATTTTCCCCACCTCCTTGGGAGACTATCAAATGTTTTTTTTTTCCGCGAAAGTAACAAATTAATTTCACGTACACAATGACACACACACACAAGAAACTTTGAAGCCTCCAAACGATGACTACTCCTGTGTACAGTATACTATATCATAAAAAGGACAAGACGAAGGAACATCTCATGTTACGCGTCAGACTGATTAGAATATACCGTGGAGGTGGTGCATAATTTATGCGCTCAAATGAAATGCGGGTCAAAACCAGAAGGAAGAGGAGGAGTCTACTTGTTGAGGAGACAAAGTGTGGGCGCACGTGATGTGGCCATGGTCATGACAGGTGGACGAAGACGAAGACAATGAAAATAAAAGCATTGGGGCACGTGACGGGACTCTCATTATTGAATTAGTTATGAAGAGTAAATTTTAATTCATTTTTTTTTTTGGTGGAAATTAAATGACATTGTAATCCTTTAGAGAGCCAATGAAGCACGTCTATACTCTCTCTCTCTGTGTGTGTGTGTGTGCTTAGGACACTTTTCTGCCATTTTGATTGGCATTTCAATTGAATTTCTTTTAGCCAAGGACTGTCAAATGCAGCCACTTGTAAGCCTTTGCTTTGGTAGCTTAATTATCAATCTGAAACAAGAAGATGAAAAAGGAGCAACTGTAAACTGTAGCTAATTTCCGGAGCCTAAAAAACAAGCTCAACAAAAGAGTCTTCAACCTGCTTATAAAGCTTGCCTGGGGCAATTGCAAAAAAGATTTTGCATTAAAAAAGCAGCTGTCGACGTGGTTGAGCATCCTTGGCTGCACTTGACTAAAGGCAAAGTGCCTGCCAGCCTCCCAGCCAGGCACGGTGCGGGTGCGGTATAAGCTACAGCAACAAGTTGTCGTCTTTGGACGCACTCTGATTGAGTTAGTCCTTCGTCCTGGCTGGCTTTTGCTACGCTAAATTAAACAGCAATTGCAAACTTTACCCCCACCCCCACCCACACACAGTAAACTTTTAGATAATTTGCAAACAGGTAAAAGGTTGACATGTCGAAACATTTTTGGGGCCCAAATTAGAGAGGGCGGAAAGAAAAGACTCAATTTTGCATTTTCCAGCTGGTTATGCAAACATTTATGCTTCATAAATAAAATTAGAAGATTAGAATTTGTCAATTTGTGTGTGTTATCATTCTTTCGGCTTGTCATTACCCAGCGATAAGTAAGTAAAAGTTATTAATAAATAACACACGCCTGACAAAATAATTCCATGCTTTTTTTTATGGGGCTGAAGCAATCGGTGTACGAACAAAAGGTTCACACACGATTCTGTGCGAAATTGTACACTTTGGGGTGCAGGAGGGAAGCCTTGACACTTATTAAGCAGACAACTTTGAGATTTATGTGGGTTTCAAACTGAAATTTTGGGTAATTTTGTAACCTAATCTGTATTGGGCTTTAAAATGATTAAAGATGAACTCAATTGAAGCAAATTAGGCTTAGAAATTATTATTATAAGGAATTTCTACAATTTAGGACTGATTTAAGTTCAGTGCTGCCCATCAAACTTATCAATCATCAATGTTACCCATCAAACTGGTCATCTTACGTGCTGCCCAGAAAACTTATTTATTTCAGTGATACCCATTAAAATAATCAATTTTAGTGCTACCCATGAAAACTATCAACTTCAGTGCTACCCATAAAACTTATCAACTTCAGTGATATCCATGGAAGTGATCTAATTCAGTCCCACACAGGAAACGTGTCAACTTCAGTGCTTCCCAAGAAACTTATCTACTTCAGTGCTACCCATGAAACCTATCAACTTCAGAGCTACCCAGGAATCTAATAATCTTCAGTGCTACCAAAGACACTACATATATAGATACCGCATCTCATACAAAACTATTTTTAATTGGGATCCATTGTCAGCTCCCAAGAAATATCGTTTTTGGAGTCACATGTGTCATCTAAAATATCTATAAATCTTTGGTGCTACCCAGGAAACTTATTATCTTCAGTGCTTCCAACGAAACTCATCTATTTTAGTGCTACTCAATTTCAGTGCTGTTCATGAAACTGATCAACTTCAGTGCTATTCATGAAACTATTTTATTTCAGTTCAGTTATCTATTCGAGTGCTACCCATGAAACTGATCAATTTCAATAGTACCGATGAAACTTGCCAACTTCAGTGCTACCCATGAACCTTATCATCTTCAGTGCTACCCAGGAATCTCATCATATTTCAGTGCTATCCAAGGAGTCTTATCATATTTAGTGCATTCAAGAAAACTCTTATATATTTCAGTGCTACCCATGAGTCTGATCAATTTCAGTGCTATTCATGAAACTCTTCTATGTCAGTGCTACCCATGAAATTTACTAACTTCAGTGCTACCCATGAAACTTTTCTATTTCAGTGCTACCCATAAAACTTATCTATTTGATCAACTGATCAATTTTTAATGCTTCCCATGAAACTTATCATCTTCAGTGCTACCCAGGAATCTTATCATCTTTAGTGCTTCCAAGGAAACTTATATATTTCAGTGCTACCCATGAATCCCATCAACTTCAGAGCTACCCATGAAACTTATCTATTTCAGTGCTACCCAGAAATCTTATCAACTTCAGTGCTACCCATGAAACTTATCAATTTCAAGTGCTCTCCACGAAACATATCAACTTCAGTGCTACCTATAATTCTTATCAACTTCAGTGCTACCCATTAAAACCTATCAACTGCAGTCTGCAGTGCTACCCAAGGAACTTAACTGCATTAGGGTTATATTTTTGGGTTACCTTTGCTATTTTTAATTGGTTTTTGGAACAAATTTGGACTCAAACTTGATAAAGGTTTTCGAAAGCGAAAATGAAAGCTTTTCTGATAATTATATTTGATATTGGCATTGGCCTGATATTTATTCTTTTATTTTCTGTTTAATAATTCGGATTAAATTGAAGTTTGTTTGTCTGTTCTCGTTTTTCTCAGTTCAAAATTTTAAAACAGTTTAAAAAAAATACCAAAAATTGCCATACAAATTGTAAACTTTTATGAATTCAAAAACCTTAAGTCCTGCCCTGCTTTCAGTTAAATATTTTGTCTTCCCTAAGAGTATTTCAAAATTGATGTAAGCATATGGTACCACAAATGCTGTTGCATTCAACTGAAGTGGCCCCATTGTTGCATTATCCCAGCGAACAACCACATATAAAAAGAGGGAAAATGTTGGCCCAAACAATGAGATCTCTTATCAGTAGGCGTCTAATTTACGACAATGAGCCGACAAGTGGCGGCCAATGCGGCATCAGGCTTTTAATCCCCCCGCCAGATGCAAATCTGACCCGTGTGCCATCAACAGCTTTAATATGCTGCCCCAAACTGAACTGAACTGTGACATTTCAGAGATTGCCAAACAACTCACCTCGAATCGAATTTCTTGCCATCAGCCTGAAGCGTGCCTGTATAGTGCATGGTCAGTGAGTCGCCACTCTTCGATTTCTGTTCACAAACCTCAGGTGTGCTGATCACCTCCACTTTAAGATCCTCACAGCGTACACCGGCTACCAGAAGGCATGAAACAACGAGCATTGATTTCAACATGGCTAAAATAAACAAGAGTTAAAATAAATTAAACAAATTAATAACGAGAAGCATTTAATGGATAAGTTGGCTTTTAAGTGAGAACTTGTTTAATACACTGGACTACAGGTCAGGGGAAAAATATAAAAATACTTGGATTGGTGTGAAGAAACAAAAATGCATTGGGATCTTTGAATAAATATTTTAAATCAATTTACCAGAATTTTATATCAAATGAATATTGTAATATTTAACAAAAGAATATGAGTCATATCACTTTCGCAAATTATTTGCAAGATTTGGAAATCGATTTGAATAGAACAAATTTTTTGCTGACCTCGCGATATTAAACTCAAATGAATTGTTAAAAGAAAAGCAAGGAGTATAGACATTTGCCTGAAAGCTTTGGCACCAATACAAATAAAGAAAATATTTCTAAAGCAAAAACAAACACAAGAAATAGTAAGAGCAAAAGTTCCAGCTTGGATAACTAGAGATTTCTTTAAATTTCCGCATTTTGGGAAGAAAAATTATCTCTAAAATCATTGGCACAGTTCTGCAAACTGGACTTATCAAAACAATTTATGAATCAGACAGGTTTTGAATACTGAGCTTCAGTTCTGTCTTTGTAATCGTTTCCAAATATCCAAAAAATTTAGGATTATGAAAAGCCATTTAGATCCTAAATCTCAAGCCATTCAGAAAAAGCCTTAGTTTGGGAAGAGCTGAACACTTTTACATATCAAAGCAATTAGTTCTGTTTCTGTTTCTTTGAGTTCTTGGATCTGGTTCTTAACTTTATAATTCCATTAAAATGTTTCAACCGAATTTTGAACTAAAGCCACACGACCTACCACAACGACTAACTTTTGGATAAAGTTGGATGAAGGTTCACTTTTTTAGCGGAAAATTGTGTTCATTTCTGTTTGTATGAATACGTGAACACACAAAATTTCCGTATTTGGTGTAAAGAGCAGCCAGAAGAATTGCAAGAACTGTCAATGCATCCCGAAAAATGCACTGTTTGTAGTGGATTTGAGGACGGCGGCATCATTGAACCGTACTTTTTTAAATGGAGAGCTCTACGCCGTACAATGATTACAAACTGTTTTTGCCCAGAGTAGAAAAGCTGGCCCTGGCTCACAGTTGGTTTCATTAAGACGGTGCCACATACAAGACAGCAGGCGTAACAAGCGTCCGATTGAGAGCTCGAGTTCGGTAAACAGTATATTTCACGTTTGGGGCCTGTTAATGGATTAATTTTAATTTATATTTTTTTTGGGAAGGCTCTTAATGGATCATATCCACATATCGCACCAATACTGGCATAACGCAAAATAATCCATTTAACGTTGAAGTTCTAAATGAATTTTTCTACAAGAGAGGAAAATGATTCTTTTAGTTTCAAGCTCGCGTTAATGAAGTAAAATATTATAAATTAAGATATGCTTATTGAATTAACTTTGGAGAAATATGATGCTTTAACTGAAAGACATCTGAAGTATGTTTGGGTCAATATCGACAGCAGGACAACTGAGATATGGCGGTTTTGCATTAAAAATGAACCTGGCAAATGATATTGCGCACAGGTATTCTCATCTCACAGAAAAAAGAAGAGATAGCAATACGAAAATTTTTGCATAACCTAGTACAGAAGAGCGCGCACATTTCTGCACCATTAAGTCAAAATATTTTTTGAGTATATGCCAGTATTGAAGTAACTGAGCGATTTGCTGAATTTAGAGAATTTTATTCTTAAACCATTACAATTGTTGTCGTTGTGTGTTGCAAGTACAAAAGTTCGCATAAAACGCGAGCCGAGGCTTCATTTCAAAAACTGGGTATGAGGTAATGCTTACAATGGACCTTTTTATCAAAATTGAAGGGTCTTAAACGGCTTATCCCAGAGATCAGGCGCGCACTAAGAAAGAAAATTTGAAAAATTTGTCCGCGAAGTGGGTGAAAACGGCAAAGCAAAGTTTGTATGGGGCAAATAAATGAGGTATAGGCGCTTAGGAATCATTGTGGAATAAGCTAATTTGCTTGTTTTAAAAGAAATAGCAATTAACAAGAGAGAGAAGAAGAGGGAGTACACACAGAACGAAATAACAAGGGGGAGGAGAATGAGGGCGAACGGATACGAGTGGAGAGCGCAGGAAGAGGAAGTGGGGAGAGGAAAGATATGGGAGGGGAAAGAGTGGAGAGCGCAGGAAGAGAAAAGGGGGCGAGGGGAAAGAAGCAGTGCTGATGATGCTGTGAAATCTATTCAATTTCAAATGATTATGAATTTACATAAGTCCAACATCTTTATCCTATTGGTCAGATCAGAAGAAGCAAGCTTCGGCATAAACCAAGTTTGCCTTGCCTTAAAAATTATACAAAAAATTTGGAAAAATTAAATAAATTTCCCGTTCTGCTGAAAAATTAAACTCCTTTCCACCTAGTTCTTTAGTTTCCTTCGGGTCCATTTGTAGTACCTACCCAACTTGATGTCTTGATCCACAAAACTCGAAACTTTTCGTTAAACTCTGAACTCAACTGGAAACAGCAAACACAAAACAATTAATGCCTTGCCTCATTTGATTATGACAAACTTTTATATGAAATTTCGATTGAAACAGATTTCAATAGCTTACACAAGAGGTACCAAAAAAAAGAGGAGCAAAAACAAATGGGTTCAATTTAACCCACGGACAGTGTAATTCAGCTGAAGTAGAGAAGAAGCGTGAAAAATTAGTCATTATGCAAATGTGCAATTCATTTTACGAGTCGCGGGTTTTGTCCATCTGGGGGATTGGTGGGGATTATGCAATGTTGCTGGTGAGGCCAAAGCCAAATATTGCGAATGAAATTGCAGCTAAATATGTACACGCTGCGTATGCGTAATGTCCGCATTTGGTGTGGGAATTTCAAAACGTTTTTTTTTTGGGTTTGAAAGTTGGTCATCTTAAAGAAAGCGTAGGTCACTCAGCCAACTCTACTGAAATGAGTTCAAAAATGATTTGCAATAAATAAACTGAAACTTTCACTAATGAAAGGCCGGACATCGCCCATACCACAACACAACTTCTTTCAATTGGTACGTGAAATCATCATTAACATCTTTTTGTGGACGTTTTTGTTTTCTCAAGAAACCAGTTGGGGGCGAACTGCTTCAGTTCGTTGAACCACTTTTGGTAATTTACAGTTAACCGCTAAATGCAAGCTTTCCCGGTTTTTTAAAGGTACACGTCATAAGTTTTCCTTCTATTTCTACTCGAGATAAACAACAGACTCCCCCCAAAGATCGTGATTAGCCTAACCGCCCGGCTACATGTTTTTTTTTTGTTTTCAAATGAGCGATAAGCGGGTTTCGTTAAGTTTTCTCTCCATGCACACACACACACACACTCATACGACTACAAGATCTGAATATGAATGAAAAAGACACGACAGCATTTAGTCAAAGTACACGCTTTCTTTAACAATTTTGGGGAAAAAAGTTATAATTTCTACTCGAAATTTACGCTAAACTAAACACAGACACCAAGCCGTTTGTTTACCCAATTTAATTGGTTTTTATACCTCTGCCTGGGTTTTTGTTGTTGAGTTTTAAATGAAAGTATCACTTGATGTGAGGGCGGGGGCGGGGAGAAAGAAACACGCGAGCAACAAGCACTAAAGCGAGGGCAGAGACGGAGCAGAACTGCTACGATCCAAGTGTTGAACTGAACTGAACTGAACCGATGGAAATATCATTGGCTTTGCTTTGGTTTACTCTAGAGAGCGGCGAGCGACTATAAACACACACACACACATACATACACAGTTGGGCAGGCAGAAGAGCACTTGTCCACGTAATCAAGTTACTCGCCATGACCAGGTGCGGTTCAGGTTGAGAGAGCGGGCTTCAACAGTCTACCTTCCCTTAATGTATATCGACATCTGTCAATCAACTCTTACCGATTTGTACCAGTTAAATTACAATTTTATTACAACTACCTTAATTAGTATTTTAAACGTGCGTATCTTCGGAAGTAATGATTGTTGTGCCCAACTCACCCGACTTTAGAAATTTGGTACCAGTTTAATTCTTTTATTTCAACTATGTAGAATGGGTTTTGTTACTAGTTGACAACCCAGGGGTTAACTTAGTTTTTGCCAGCGATATCGAGATCTCTCTCTGTTTGTAGGGCAGAGTCCGGCATGTTCCTATTTTCTGCTCTGCGGCAACCGACAGCATGGTGAAGCTGTCAGCCTCTGCTGACGATGTGAATAGTAGACAGACAGAAAGACAGACTCTTCTAATAATAGTGTTGTCAACATTTATGATATGTCAATATATCAATATTTTTGTTGGACTATAAGGGTTATTTCGATATGATATCTTTTGTGCCGATATAGGCGACATCAAGAAAATTTACTATGATAAGGAGCAAATTGTTACAAAAAATCTTTTGTTTTTTTTTTTCACAAAAAATAAAAAAAAAAAAAAATTTTTTTTAACTTTGCCCAGAAATTATGTGTCTAAAATTGATTCCTTCATTTAACTTAATCCAGGTACGGTATTTCGGCATAGATTTTCTTCTCTTGAACGTTATTTCCTCGTAGAAGTGAGATTTCTCAGTAGAATAAATAAACAGGGGTTTTCAGTCCTAAAATGTCTTTATTATTTGAGGTCGATTTGCGCGGACAAGGAATTCATTTTAGACCAATGTTTTCTTGGTGAGATATTCTTCACATATTCCTCTTAAAAAAAAAATGAAAAATCCCTAAATATCTTCAATATTTGAGATCGATTTGCACCGGTTAGGAATTCCTTTCAGACCCATGGGTTTTTTGCGAAATTCTCTTTGAATTAATATAATCTTATTTTTTTCTTTTTTTTTTTCCCTTACTATCCAACCCCCCACTTTATATCAGAATGGTCATATGGCAGTAAGGGCTTTCTTTAAATACTTTTCAGTTTTCCTAAGCTTTAGAAAATAATGATACATCGGTTTTTAGATTATTTGAAAGCAAATTGCTTATTTGGTTCAATTTGATTGAGTCCCTCCAAGCAGTTTTAGAGATTAAGCCCCTTTCTCAGAACGACAAAAAATTCTTTTCGTTACAGTATTTTATATAATATGGCTCATGTGCTGTTAGAAAGAGTTTCTATTTATGTGAAATACTGTGACAAAAGGAATTTTCAAATTTTCTGAGTACGAGACTTTAGCAAAACTGCACAGAGAAAAAAAGGATAGTTTCTGATGATCCTCAGGATATTTTCGGTATCCATTTGGACTAGATAGTTAACTATCCTTTTTTGGGATCCATTGGATATTTTCGAAATCGTTTATTTTCGCTTAAAAAGGATATATCAGAGAAAAATATTTCATTGATCTTTTTCTCCATCCAAAGGAGCGAAAAAGTGAAAAGATATTTAAAAATGGATCTTAAGTGGATATTTCGAATATCCATTCTACGGGGATCTTTTTTTCTCTTGTGGAGAAGAGAAAGAACAATTAAGATACCATAATTAAAAGGAACACGCCGCAAATACATATAATATCTTTCATTACCAAGTGTGTCACCAAATAATCCTTGTTGAAAGAAAGTAAAATCTCCGATTTCTAAAAATCGTTAACAATTGTACATTTAATACGGGCGATAAAGCAAAGTTAAAGTTTGAATCCAAAAGCATAATAACACAATCGAATTTTGATAGCGGAGTTGTGAAACCATTCGTATTCTGATGATCGAAATCGGAAACGATATGAGTCCAGAAACATTTACAACATACAAAGTGATCAAAAGCTCGACCATTAAAAAAGGTCTAGAAGGGGTGTAGAACACTTTTTATGATTATTAATTTTTTAAACGAGCTCGAAGATGTATTCATTAATCAATCATCACTACAATTTCTAAGTGAAACCTTCTCTGCTATTTACTTTTTTTTAGGCATTTTTGGTTTAATTTAATTTTTAAAGCTTGTAGCGTAAAGTAATTTTGAGATTTTTTCAGATTTTTCGAAAGACGTTTAGAGGTCGCACAAATCGAATTTTCCCCCAAAAATCGGGTTTTCCCTATTGTTTTCCAATTTTACTTATAACTTGGTCAACATCCACGCTTTTTTAGTTTTCAAATCAACATTTTATAGAGAATTGCCCAAATTTTACTTTCATGAGCATAAACCATAAGTTTTGGCTTTGCTTTAACTTTTTGTGGCATCACTTATTACATTTTTTAGTAAATTTTTCATGCATTTTACAAAGAACGCATTATAACTTTTAAATTTTCTATGAGAATTGAAAAAACTAGTGAAGCAGTTTAAAAGATAGTTTAATTTTTAAGAAAATGAATTTTAAAAGTTGAAATTTGCTTTTACCGTTTCAGAGTTATACTCTTTTAAAGCATTATAATGCTCATTTGGAACGCAAAATAAAAAATTCACTTCAATCGTGCAATCGGTTAAGGTACCTTCAGAAGAAGGTAAGCCTTACTTCTTGAATATCTTTAAAAGCGCACGGTAGATTTTCATTAAAATCAATTTTTATAAAGGTATAATGAGCGTTTGCATGCGATATGGAGTACAATTCTTAAGCTCACCCTTAAATAAATTCATATAGGGAGTAAGCCAGATCTAAAAAAATACAGATCTGCGTTTTCAGTTCTGCCATCGAAGACCTAGTCTTTTACTAGAAATTGCCTAAGAACAACATTGACCATTTGGGCTAAGCCCAGCTTCACTAAAATCAAGTAATATATAAGTACAGTGCTTCATAAGCAGCTGAAAAACAGGCCATATCATTTGAATACTTTAGTTCAGGACATCTTGGCGTACCACGGTTGGTCCACCAAAGACAATTTTTATTCAATTTTACGTTTTTTTTGGAAGCAATGACAAATTTTACTCATAAGATTAATTGTATAATTTTTCGGAAGCTTGTAATACCCAAACGGTAAATGTTGTTTGAAATGAATTGCTGATACAAAATTTCATATAAAACGCGAAGCAGGGCTTCCGTGGTGAATCTGAAAACTCAAGTTGGAAAAGAAAACATCACGATTCAAAGTTTGAAGCAAATCCGTTGCAAACCAGGCAAAAAGCTCACAATATTATTAGTTTCATGCAATGGGTACACAGCTTTAAAAGAGTATAACTCTGGAACGGTAAAAGCTAATTTCAACTTTGAAGTATGAGTTTTTTAAAAATTTAACCATCTTTTGAACTGCATCACTAGTTTTTCAATTTTCATAGAAATTTTAAAAGTTATAGTGCGTTTTTTACAAAATTTATGAAAATTTTTCAAAAAAATTTAATATATGGTACCTAAACAAGCAAATGCAAATCTAAAATCAACTGTTTTTGCTCATAAAAGTAAAATTTGGATATTTTTCTTTAAAATTTTGATTTGAAAACGAAGAAAATCGTGGTTATTAACCAAGTTATTATTAAAATTGGAAAACAATACGGAAAACCCGATTTTTGGGGAAAAATTCGATTTGTGCGACCTCTAAACGTCTTTCAAAAAATCTGAAAAAAATCTCAAAAATACTTTACTCCATTAGCTTTCAGAAAATGCCGGTGCACCCGTGAAAAAAAAAAAATTTTTTTTGGGACACCCTAATCTACATTCTTGGAACCGGAATCGATATCGACTTAATCAAAAGTTTATCAATACTAGTCTATTTTTAGTCTTTAAGAACACAAATTGTCTAATTTTTATCTCTGTAAATTAAAAGGTAAATTGTTAACGGAGCTGTTTCTGATTCGCTGCGAACCTTCTACTTTAGGGATGCACAGAATGAGCTTACGGATCCGTATATCTCAAGCAAAAACAAGTAAAAGAAACATAAAGGGAAACTGCCTGATGCCCAGGTAGCCAACAACGAAGCCTTCGTTCGGAGACAAAAAGAAGAGAGAACACATTTAAAGTTGTTGATCTAAGAAGCCAGGCTGTACGCTCCGGCAGCTACAAAACCTTCGCTAGGAAATCAAGAGAGGATTATGGCACGCGTTTTCCGTATACGCGCCAGCTATTCCTTTGAACGCGGAATGTCTTGTGGAATGGGCTTGGGAACTCCTGTTCTACTCATTGTTGATTTATTGTTAATCGAGAGTTTAAAAATTAATTCCGCTCGGCTAACCGATCAAGTCGTGGTCAATAGCTACAATATTTTGTAATTTTTTGTTGTATCCGACGTTCAATAAAACCTCTGATCTAGCGGTGGCTTTCTTCCGGTTTTGACATATCGCTCACATACTTCAAGACTGGAATAAGTCGACGCATTTAAAGTTCTCAATGGATTTAACACAGAAAAAAATTTCTTCAAGACTGGAGTTAAAAATTTAAGACATCAGGTTAACAGACCTAACACAAAAATAGTCGACGCATTTTCTAAAAATTCTACAATGGAGTCTTATTTTTTGCACAGGATACAATCTCACAAGAAGAAAAAATCCGTAACGAGTCTATATTTTTTGTGCCGGCGTCGCCGTCCGTCGAGCTATCTCCTCCGCCACTTCTAAACAGCACAAACTACACGAAGCCTTAAGATAAATTCGCAGCCATTATCAGAACCGGCCGACGGAGCCTAAACTAAGCTCCCATAGGAACGATCGGTTAAAAAATCGGCCCAAGTCTTAAAAACTTTTTGTTTTTAATGTTATCGCTCCCAAATCTCGTATTTATCAGTTTTAGTGGATTTCACAGAATTTCTGTCGGACAACTTATTGCTGCCATAAAATTTAGGTCTGAAAAGAGTTTTTGAGAAATTTTTTTTTTTTTTTTGCTTACAATATCTCCAAAAGTATTTATTAAAATTTCACAAACTAAATCTCACTAAAGAAAAAAAGACAACTCCAAAACGAACAAAGAGTGAGAGAGACAGAAGAGAACGCGTACACACAACCTGCTCGCTGATTGTATGAATGTTAACTGACTTTTGATAAAAAAGAAGAGGCTGCTTTTGCTTTGTATCTGACGAATGCCAAATGTTGCTGGCAACATTTTCAAAGTGTCTAAACATTTGCCTAGCTCCGCCCACATGACTCGAAACTCAGTTTAGTCACAATTCTTGGTATATATAGAAATTAGTTTTTTGTAATTCTGATTATGAGGCTTTAACCAATATGAACCTTATAAAAATTAATCAATCACATTAAATGCTATTATGCCTAAAAGACCAAAGGGCCAAGACAAGCATTTCTTAATTTCTTGCGCAGGCGCTGGGGGTGGAGCTTGAGTTATAAATAAAATATGTTTCTTATTTTCAAAATAAACACAGAACTAGCTTTTATTGTTTAATTATTATGCAATTAAATGTATTTGCTGTTTAGGCAGAGATAGAATTTGATTTTTGCGTCGGGAGTGCCTACCCTTGGCTCATTTTACGCCCCACTGAACGCTTGATATCATCGAATCGAGCTAATTCCAATCAATTAGTAGCAAAACAAGTTGCCCAATTTCAATCAGTTGCAAAGTGAAACGTTTGCTGTGCGGTCTAGAGATGCTACAGGAACTACAAAATAAACCCGAAATGGAAAAACGTTCCCTGGGCTATGCCCTAAAACGTAGAAATGATAAGTTTGTGGTCGAACGCATTGAGGGAATTGTGAATCCTGCCTATGAGCCAGATATGGTTGGGGAGGGGGATGATATAATGTCCGAAGCAGCGATAGCGATGGCCAATCAACGCACAGGCCAATCGAAATGGCAAGTATTTAGATTAATATATAGAAAGTAAAATTGAATTAGCTGTTTATGGACTTGTTGCCAGGATTTGCACTTAGCTGGGTTTTTGTATTGAATTTCCAGAAGTCTCAAGAATTGATAAGGGAATTGAAGCAATGACTAAAAATGTAAGGTCCTAGCCCCCGATCAGAACCCGTAAAAATGCATCGGTTACCAAAAATTTACTCAGTTCATTGAATTTTTAGGTAGTTCTGAAACAGTATTTTAAAACCTCATGAACTGGAGGTGTTGTGCCTAGGGCAAGTTCTAACCTGGGAATCAAACCGAATCGTATTTCAGTTCCAATTCTGATATTTCCAAATTTTCAAAACAATCGTTCCACTGTGGTCCCAAATACCAAAATTTTAATGATTGGATAAGTTGTAGTGGTACTTCTAGTTTGTATTCGGAGCATTAATAAGGAGGAAGTATCCCTACCTGACTCAGGTATGAACTCTGTTCTAGAGCGTCGAGCGTGCCTCATCATTTACTCGTCATGCGTAGAAAATAACACAATGTTCAGAAGCGTATAGAATCGCGAAAAATTAACCGATTTGGATTCTGTAAAATGGACTATACTCTAAAAAGTAAGTACAATTTGAATGTATTGCTCGAAACTATTATTAACAATGCATGAAATAGTGAATCGTTAATAAAAGTAGAGGTTTTTTCTTGGTCACATTCTGAAAAGTCGTGTTAGAAACAGCAATAAGACAAAACTCCTGTTAGATCCCGCTCTCGAACAAAATAGAAATTGTAGTCTAGACACTTCTTCGAAACATATCCAAAAGTTAGCTGCGGAAAACTGCAGATTCAGTCCCGGTAATGATTTTTATATATGTACATTGTACACTTCTCGGCAGCACTCTTTCCCAAATCACCAAACCAACTGCCCGCTGAGCACGTAAATCGACAACAACGACGAACAAAAAATCTGTCGAATAGTTTTCGAGACAGTCAACAGGTTTTTCGATGTTTCAGCCAAATCAAATACGTTTTTGAAGAAATTGTCCGCCATATTGGATCCCCCATTTTGTTTTTGTGAATTTTGACTTCTGATTCGTAATCAGCGACCCTAAAAACCCCCGAGTACTGAGTTTTAGCCAAATCTTATACGTTTTTCGACTTTTGGCCGTATTTTTGGGATTTGGGACCACTGTACGTTCTACCCTTACTTGCCCCTCTCTAAGGCAAATGTGGAAACTTTGTCGAGTTTTCATCTGCAATGTTTCTCAGGAAAAATTATGATGTTTGATGCCATTGGCAAAAATACTGATCTCTTTGGATTGTCTTTCATACAAATGCATGTATAAATCCTCTTAGCCTCCACTTTCCACAGATCCTAAACCGAATCCGTGATACCAGTTCGGCTTAGGTTTTTCCTCAAACCGGACCCTTGAGTAAGGTTCGGTTCAACGAATATCTTCAGACAGTTTCAGAGCTTGTAAAATGATCACGTTATTTCAAGATTGTATCCAAACTGCATATTACGACCTCGAAAAGGAAATAAAGTCAAGTTGTTAAATGACAAATCAAATCCGTTTATTGATTTACATAGAAGGTGCGGCACGACCTTCATTTTAAAGTACAGGCACATTTGTGAGCCCTGGTAGAAAACCTTAGAATGATTTATATAATGAACAAGGTCCTTTAGGGTATTGATAATCCTTTTTACGTAAAAGTTCCTTACCAAAAACTACCTTATCGATATCAGAGCTCATGAAACAAGCCAAATCCTTAGGTTCGATAACAAAAGGAACTGGATTGAGAAACAAACCTAATACTTTCCAAAGCCTTTGGGTCCCCTGACTGAACTTTCTTTAGAATTTCAGAGGCTTATAGCCTTGGTCAGAGCTGCTTTTCTCATTAAATTTCACTTGCAGAGAAATTAATAACACAAATACTGTTTTGTTTAAACGTTATCATGACATTATACTTCGGATCTAAGAATAAACTATGAAACATTTCTGTTCAGAGTACGTACATATGGAAGGTATGTTTTTTTTTGTGGTGCCTCGTGCTGAGGGCTTTCTTCTCGCTACGAGTCGTTCAAACATTACCTCCTGTGCGTTAGCGATTCAACCAAAAACGTACTTACTCTTTTTGACGTCAAAGATGGAATCACTTATACTTATCGTTTCTGGAAGGGATACTCACGGGTCAATCTCTCATTGGCCGACTTCTGTAGAAATTGTTGGAACGAAGAAGTGAAGGAAACTGTACAACACTTTCTGTGAAAAGTAGAAGGAGACTTAGAATACTATGCCAAACTTTCAGAGATTCCAGAACACAATGGGGAGTCATTGGGTTCCACTGGGACCCTCAAGGGGTTATTCTCCATGTCAAGCCTGTTTTTTGACCTTTTTTAAATCTTTTGTGAAAACGCAAGGAGTTTTTCCAATTCTGTATTTGATGTGAAACATCTTTAATTTCGTTACGGAAGATTTTAGTAGGAGGAAAATTTGATGCCAGCGTCACGTGACGCTGACGTTAGAATATTCTGAATGGTTGATTTAGCGGAGTGTCCCAGAGGGTGATTAGTGACAATGGGCGGAAAGTGGAGGTGACTCAACAGTGACTTGACAGTGTCTCAATAGTTACTTAACTGTGACTTGACAGTGGCTAAACGAAGACTCGATAGAGACTTAACAGTGACTAAACAGTGATTTGACAGTAAGTCAACAGTGATTTGATAATGACTTAACAGTGACTTGACAGTAACCTAAGTGTGTCTTGACCATGTCTAAATCGTGACTTTTTAGTGACTAAACTGTGATTTGATAGCGACTTAACAGTGACTAAATAGTTACTAATCAGTGACTCAACAGTCGCTAAACAGTGATTTGACAGTGACTTAACGGGGACTTCACAGTGTTTGACAGTGACTAAATAGTGACTCGATAGTGGCTAAACAGTGACCTGACTGTGACGTAACAGTGACTTGACAATGACTTAACAGTGTCTTGGCAAAATAGTTTAAAGTGACTAGTACTGTTGCGGCCAGTGCTGACTTCACCTCTCCAGGTTGTTGACAGTGTGACAGTACAAAACGTTTCTTCGGGTGACTAAACAGCATAAATCTAACTTTGATCGAACAACGTAGTTTTCACGATCACACCTTTTTTTTTTTGCAAACAAGAGTAGCGTACACAGACAAATTTAAAATCGATTTAAGGTCTTTTTTTGTAGTTTAGTGTAAAAAAAATTGGAAAAATTTTTTAAAAATTATGATTGAGGGTCAGGCTAGAATAATGAAAATTCTGCGTCGTTTTTATGTTGAATCATCAAAATCGGTTCATTTGGCAAACGCTGTTCTACCATATAAATTGTTTCTAGAAAATCTCACTTCCTGTCACTTTCCACCCACTTCACCCAATTAGCGCCCACATTCATTTCTTTACATACATTTCGCATGTGTGTTGTTAAATTCGTTCAACGGCCCAAATAGCTACCCCTACGTGCTGCTGGCTTTGTTTACTGTACTAAACACACACGCAGATTGTGGAGAGAAGGAGATTGCCAGAAGGTTCCAGCTCCAAATCAGTGTACAAACATGACAACCTAACCCTTAAACATGTCTTAGTTGTAATAACTTGACGTCAAAGATGGGATCACTTATCGTTTCGGGTTTTTCTTTCATAGGCTCGCAGATGTAGAAGTTGTAGATTGTACTTTTCGGCTAGGAGTAGGAGGAGACTTAAAAATAAAAAAAAGATCCCACACTGAGAAAAAAAAGGATAGTTTTTGATGATCCTTAGGATGATTTTTAACTATCCATTTGGACTGGATAGTTAACTATCCTTTTTAATATCCATTGGATCTTTTCGAAGACGATTTATTTTCGAAAAAGGATATTAAAAGATCCATAGATATTTAACAACTATCCATTTGAACTGTTGAAAAATATCCCCTTTCTATATCCATTGGATCCTTTTGAAATATCCTTTTGATCTTTTTTAAATATCCTTTTATATCCATTGGATCTTAATGACATATCCCATGGATCTATTATTAATATCCTTTTAATATCCATTGGATCTTTAAGACATATCCCATGGATCGTTAAATAGATCATTTCTAAATGAAAGACAGCACAATAATTTGTATCAATTATTTATAATATACATATAATATATAATACACAAAAATATCGGTGCTTAAACTTTTCCTCTTTTCATATGTGTACCGTAACGTTATGGGAGGACCGTCAAACTATCTACTCAACAAATTGTTCCAGTCGTAGATCTAATATCGTAAGCTGACAAGATTGGCAAAATTTATGCTTTCAAATATGTGAACAATTTTAGCAGGTCAATTTTTCACTTACATTAAAAAAGTACACTATCCACTTAAAAGTAATATGCTGTGTCCAGAATTAGTGAGTATGTAAAGTCTTAGAAGTAGTATGTATCCACACCGGGATTTCCTAGATATTTAATGACAAAAACAGAAACAACACAAAACAGCAGCAATGCGATAAATGAACAAATTTAAGCATACATAAAACTCCTCAGTGGTAATTTCGTCTTCACTATTATCACTATAAAAGGTTGCATTGGGATTTCGTACATAAGACATTTTTTGAGCCTAATTTCCATCTTGTGTGCCAAATCGTTAATCGTGTGTAGTCAGAAAATGCAGCTGATCACAGAATCTTGCATGTTGGCTTCGACACATATGTCCAATTCTTTGAGCTGCACACCTTGCGGACGTTGGTCTTCAAATAGCTTAAGTACTTTTCACCGATTGATAAAAAAAAAGATAAAGAAGAAGAAAATATACAATTAAGAAATCTTTGATTTTTCTGAAAAATATTGCAATTTAGGTACGCAGTGACCACATGCAATACAGTAGATGGGTAGTATGTATGTATTCCACAAAAAAGCCATGCGCGAGGAATCAAAAGAAAACCAAAACTTATACATACATATAGAAAGCACGCAAAGCAAATACATATGTACACATAAACGTAATGCGCCTGAGACTTACAAAATAAAACTTATATATATTTAAATGCATTCAGTTTGGTGTGTAAGTTATGTTAATTCAAGCCGTACCGCACAAGCACACACACGCACTAGATACACACTTAACTTTGAATGTGAAAATGGATTGCAAATAAAGTGAATACAACATAAGTTTTAATGCAAGCACATGTCACTTACCTGACGTTTAGTATTTCACTAACATTCACTTTAATATCCTCATCACGTTTTTAATAAAGTTGCCGGCTATGCTACAGTCGTGTATTGGTGCATGTGCTCTCTGCGATTTCTTCACTGCGAATGACGCAGCTACCCACGACATCGAAAGCAATATGTCTTTTTTCGCACCAACGGGCATACGACTTGCTTGCTATCGGGCTATCGCCTGTCGATAACAAAATTCGATACTTCAACCAATATAAGATCCCGTTCACCCATTTAAGCTCCTTTGGATTGTTTTAGCTTAAAAGGATATGTCAAAAGGATAGTTTATTGATCTTTATCTCTAGCTGAAACATGTGAAAAGGATATTTAAAACTGATCTTAGAGGGGATATTTCGAATATCCTTTCTACGGGGATCTTTTTTTTTTTCTGTGCAGCTCTACTCAAGTTCCACTGGGACCCTTAAGGTCTAACGCAATCTAATCCAGGGTTTCTCTCTCTCTCTCTCCGACACACAGTAAGGCTGGACTTCAGCTTAGGCATTCGTTGTGATCTAATCTAAACTAATTTATAAACCGCCTTCTTTAGTCTCTCTGTCTGAACAAGAGACTCCTCCATGATATATATCTCCCTTGTGATTCCAAAAAAAAGGGCTTACTTTTGGTTTTAGTTAACTTTAGTTTAATCCAAATTTGTACTACAAACGTAACTTAAACTAAAAACCCTTGTTATGTTTAGTTTTGGGTTTCTTGGCTGTTTTGGGATTGGGGGGAGTTGGTAAGTTGTCCTCAAAATCGTATTCAATAATCGTTCTCTCGCCAGGTTGTAAGACAGAATGTGCACGCTTATTGACAGTGTGGGTTTGCTCCAATTTGGGCTGTATTAGTTCAAAATAGTCGGCACTTGTGGCCTCAAAGTAATGACTGAGTTGGGTGCCGGGTACTAAACCCACTGAGGGCGTTTCCAGGGGCATATCTTCGGCTTTGTCGGGTAAATGTTTTAACCAGTCGACGGTGCGATTGATTTCAGGTTCAGGTTTGTCCTTTTTCAGCTTTTCATCAATCATATCGATGTAAACATCTCTGGTCTGATCATAATCATCCAAATCCCACACACTTAATAAGCGGGAGGTAATCATGTCCGTATAGCGGGCCAGTTTATAAGCAGATTTTTGCCAAGGACCACGGTTTAAGGCCTTTTGTTTCTCCTTGTTTGTGGGGAAGGGTGGGTCCTGGTCCTCCTCGAAACCATAGTCAATGGTTATGTCCTCTACTATAAAGGGTTTCTCCTCTGCCAGGATACTTTCTTCGGGGGATTTGAGTATCTGACGCATTATTCCCATGTTTTGTACTTCGGTGCATTTTAGTTGACGAGGCTCCACTTTTTGGTGGATGAGATGGCCATAATAACGCAAGACCTCCGTGGTATGCAAGCCAGTTCTAAAATCTTGTAGCTTTTCCTCTTCATCTCGTAGGGTTAAACTCTGACCAAAGACATCGCCCAGGCTGTTGGAGCTAAGCAATTGGGCAAAAGCCTGATTGGGGGCTTTTTCAAATTTATGAAACTTCAGGCCGGTGGAGCAACATTTGATGCGCTCCTGGAGATCTGCATAGACATCTAAGGCTCCTGTTAGGCGTGCCTCGGTTAAGGCTTCCTCCAAAGTGGGCGTGGCATAGGGTAAGACCGTGGAAGACATTTCTTCTAGATTTTGACTAAGACATTTATTTAGCTCAAACAGACGCTGATCCGTGGGTAAGGCACTGCCCAAAGCAATATATTCTTTACCCTCAAAGGCACAAGTGTCCATAAAAGTGGGTGGATAAGTCATCTGATGCGTCCAGGTAACCACTGAGCGATCTGTCAACTTTTTACCCAAACAACGCATGTCCAGGCAGTGCAGCTGATGGTTACTGGCCACATAGAGCAGATGGGGATTAAGGCCTTGCTTCAGGCAAGAGAAACTTTCACATTGTTCGGCATAGGCACTGCTGGCAAAGCAGGGATTCAAGGGTTGCTCACAGCGTGGATCCACCGTCAATAACACCTGCTGGCAGGCATAAAAGAAGCATTTGGACTGGTTGGAGGCCGGCAGTAGCTGGGCCCAAGTGTTGGAGTTGTGTTTTAAGCCCTTTTGCATGCAAACATCAAGTTTGTCAAACACCTTGTGACTGTTGAGATCCAGCAAACGCACCGCCCGATCTTCACAGGCCAAAGCCAAGTGCTCGGATTGACTCCGCGATTGAGCCAAGCTGGTAAACTGAACCTCGGGAATGGAGTAAGATCTGAGGCTTTCCAATTTGAACTCCTGATCCTCCTCCTCAGAGTTTTGCTTCAATTCGTATACCTCTATTTCCTTTAGAAACCTTAGAGCCATTAAATGTCCATGATTAACCAAATATGTTTCCAAATTGATCAATTCAAAGATTTCACTGGATTTGCCTTCAATCAATTTTTGGTCTAAAGGCTGCCACAGTGAGCCCTCTTCTCCCACTTCCGACACATTCAACTGCCTTAGATTTTCTCCACTCACATGCAAGGCCATTGTTCTTCCTTTATAGTCCATCATTTGCAGATTTCCTCCTGTGTAATAATAGTCATAGCTATCCCTGAAATAGGCATTATCCTGTGTGGCTATATGCTCGGCCATATCAAATAAGTGTGCATCGTGTATTCTGTTTTGCTTTTTCTTTTCCTTAAGCTTCATTTTCTTTGTATGGTTGAGATGCTGGGTATGATGCATTTTCAATTGACGCTGCCATTCATCATAGGCCTGAGCACGCTGACTGCAGGGTTCCAGAATGGGTGTATGTCGGTTGGCTATGTACAGAGGCAAGGGAACAGTTAGATTACAGCTGGGATACATTTGTAACTCTTGATCGAGCTTAAGGCTTAAGCCTTTGTTGGTGTCCAGTTGGGCAAAATGTGGTGTATTCTCCAGTATTAGACGGGCTAGAGCATTTGAGTTGCAGGCTGCCTCATCATCATCTTCTTCTTCTTCAAACTCAATGTCACTAGCATCGCTGGCATCCACATCCTTATCCTGGGGCTGGTTTTCACTCTCCTGTGAGTTTAAGGTGGCGTTCAGTTTGGCCAGATATAGTTTTTTGGTGTAACGGCGTGGCATGTTGAAGGAGCAGTTGTTAACTTAGCAATAAGTTAGCAACTTTTGTTTATCATTTCTGTTAAAATAAGGAAATTTAATTAAATTGACAAATCAAATTGTTTGTATTTCACCAGCGTGCATTAGAGATGTGCAAAACGTAACATAGCCTTAACATAACTGCTAAAGTAACGAGTCAAATCTCGTGCCTACGCAACAACTCACGTTCAAAATCCAAATCAATTTCAATGAACTGGTTCGAAAGCTACTTAAGCCGGTTGAAAATGATTGAGAGACCTAGCAGCGTCTAAACTGGGTCTATTTAACATCCTGTAAAACTTTATCGTAAATGTTTTAGTATAAGTTGCACTAGAGATGCGCGCGTGAAATGAAATCAAGCTATGCACGATTCACGCACCATTCTGAACTTGTTCCAGAAACAAATTTGGTTAATATTTACCCATATTAACATGCTTTTTTATTACTTTTTACTCGTTATACCAATTTCTCTTTTCTAAAAAAAAGCGGAGCTAGACTAAGTTTATGCCCAAAACCAACTGATTTTTCAAATTATGACGCAGCCATACAATTGCAATTTTTTTTATTCTACCTACCCTTCTTCCATCCTTTTTTTATTTCATACATTTTTAATAAGCCGTCCCTTTTTTATTTCACTTTAATAGGGATAAGAGAGGACACGAACCAGTTCTAAACGGTTCCAAAGTGGTTAAGAAATTCATTTAGGGCAGCGATGGCCTGTGGTTCCTCTCCGGGGGCGAAAACATTTCGCTATTCACAGGTACACGACCCGAACGCTTGCCGAAGCTTAGATCAAAAGAGCAGAAAGCCGTTATTCGCTCGCCAGAGTTCGAAGCGATAAGGTCGCTTTATTTTCGCAAACTAATATACTCTTACTTTTTGGCCTTGCTCTCGCTGGCTATCGCTGATTTAGTGTGTAGGTTGGAAAAACCAACTGAAAGCCCTTACCGGCACGGTGGCTATCGATATTTATAACTTAAAGCTCATCTCTAACTACTTGCTGTTAGCATTGGCAGCGCTGCTGGTGTCACTGTTAGCCCAGCAGAGCGTATTTAATTTACCAAAAAACTTTTATTTGACATCATTTCTCCACTTCTACTTAATATATTACACATCATAAACTCTTGTCCTTGCTTTTTCCACCACCCCTCACCTAACTTAGCTTAAAATTTCCTTAATAAAGCCCAAAATTCAAAGTGCCCGCCCCTAAACAGCTGTTGACGCTGACAGCACTGCCAGTCACTCTATACATCATTTACTCCGTGGCGTGTCAGTTCCAATTCTACAACCAAAGTTGAAAAAACTTGTGGGAAAACTAATATTACAAAATTAAAATTCTTATTACAAAATTGACACAGTGAGCGCGAGTGGTTTGTTGCCTGCTGCCAAAGTGTGTGGGTGTTGCGTGTGCGCGTAAAAGAAAAAAGAAATTGCACAAGTTGTAAAAACGAGCAGAAGTTTTATTGATTTTTTCAATAGAAAAGTTCAGCTAGCAGGCTTTTTGTTGTTTGTTAAGAAAAGTAACCAAATACAAGTTGCAAATAAAGAAGGAAATATAATTAACGGGACACAGTTGTAGTGCTAATCACCCTCGCCCTGGTCCCCCCTCGCCCACTCTCACACGTTCTATCTCTCTCGCTCGCTGAGTTTTTGTGATAACACAAGAGGGAAAAACTAAAAGTAACAGTAGTTTTCCCCTGCTTCCCCCCGACCAGAAACAACCAATTTGCTTGAATTGGAGGAGAAAATTTTATAGACACCAAGTGAGCGTCAGGTGAGTTTTGATGTTCATTACAAACACACACACACACACGCAGACACCTGTCTACATAGAAGGCACACCAAACAAACGTCTTAAGACTACAGAGGGGCGGCAGCTCCTCTCTGTCACTCACCCACTCTCTTCTACTACCCCCCCTTTCTCTTTTTATGCGCTCGCCTCATCACCTCATTTGCATCCTTTTATTAATTTGTTTAATTAGCACAAAATGTTGCACACCAAATGTTGTTGGTTTTTTTTTTTTGCAGTGTAGTTAACAGTGGACTGTTAATGGAATGTAAGCCTGCTTGCCTGCTAAATGCATGTTGTTGTTGTTATTGTGGCTTGCATCTTAGGTGTTTTTTGTTGCTTTGGTTTTGGTTTTTTGTTTTATGCTGCTAATTTTTGACAAGCCCCAAATGGCTTCTGGCCGGACTCGGGCTCTCTGACGTAATTTCTGGGTCTGCCTTCTGTCTTTACTCCAAACGACCTCCAAAAAAAAAAAAACAGAAAACTTCGCCGCAATAATTTTCGAGCTCTGTGCTATTAGGGACAAGGGCAGTGAAAACTCGATAAGAGAGATGGGAGAGAGAGTATTGAAATACAGTTTAGTTTGAGAATATTGAAAAGGAGAAGCTTACGCTCACCCTAATTTCGCTTTCAATAGCCATTTTATACACATCCTCCTCGCCCTTCAGTAGTTTTAACTAGGGTTCTCAAAGTACCGCACAAAGTACCGTACTTATGTTTGGTACACAAACAGTACTGAACAAAACCAAGTACTGTACTCAGTAAAGTACGGTACATTTTGCGTTTCGTACTGTACGAAATCATTAGTACGGTACAGCGTCGTAATGTACCGACCGGTAAAAATAAGTACCGAACTTTTTTGTGTTCAGCCCTCAAACAATTTTAGTTTAGTACAATTAAGTACAAAATGGTTTTTAGTTAAGTTCTCGATGTGTATAACGATTTTAGTTACTGACTTTGTGATAGGTGAGGTATTTATACCGTGACTTCTTCTTCTTCCTTGGTTTCAATGTACACCAATCCCAATTGGTCCCACCAAATGAGCTTGCCAATGTGAATATACGGCTTTGACGTCGATTTTGGGGTATCCCTTCTTTAAATGTAATCAGAAAAGTAAACTTTCACGCAAAACCATGTTAAACGACACGTACTGAAAAAGAAAGCCTAATGATGGGGCCTCAAAATGAAGTTAATTCCATTATAGTCCAATCCGTTTAAGGCTACAAATCCTTTGGACACCACCTGATACTTTTTTTCCTATGACTCGCCCTTTAGGCGAGTACCCACTGTAGTATACAATATTTGCCATCATTTCCTTTAGCAATTTGGTGAGTTTTTATGGCTCTTGGTGGTGGCGGGTTGGTGTAAAGTAGGTGGGTTTGCCATAAGGAAACCTGTCGGCGCCATCACCACAATTATATTCTTTTTTATTTGATTCCATTCTCCGCTTTGATGTGTCCCCAGCTCTTCCTCACACACACACACACACACAGAGACAAATGGATGGCGCCTGTGTTTAACTTTCTTGAATATTTAATGCGTAGGTCAGTTTACCCAATACAAACAACAGCGATTCCTGGTCCGCAAATTGCTTTTGGCAGGGTTCGTCATCAGGTGTGTTCCATGGAGTCTCCTATTTTTTTTTTATGTAACTCTCAAATCGATTGCAAACACGTAACAACGCCCTCATCCTGCACATTGTGACGTACATTTTTTGGCCTGCGGCCCTCCTGACATAGCGTGACATTTGGTTCCATGTGATTTGGCTTGGCTTTCAGCGCCTATTCCGTATATTTGAATAATTTTGTCAGATCCTTGACCAAATAAATCAATTGAAAGGTCAAGAAATGCACCTCTCTTAGTCTCTTTTTGCAAGCAATTTTCAATTTCAAATTGTTTTGTTCCTTTGCATCCTCTGTGCTTGTTTCATCTTCTTCTCCTCTAGGGGAGTGTGGGGAAGGGGGGTGGGCTATATCACTATTTGTTGTTGCCACAAATGGTTGCCATGGGCGACCTGCCAAATTGTCGATATTCTGTTTCAGGGGGCTCGTTGGCCCTTTTCTTCTGCGCCTGCAATTGTAATTATGAATAATTTGCCACAAATGGCAATCTGCTTGCCGTTTGCCGCTTGGCTTTGGATTGGCTTGGCCGTGTGCAATTATTGGAATTGAAGTGCCAGTGCCCCAGTTGCCCATGTATAAATCGGTTTTCTACTTTATTCTGCCATTGCTGGCATTATATCATCTGGTGCGCTGCTGAAGCGCACATTTATCAGAGCCCATAAATCGCTCAGCCATAAAAAGGTCAAAGTTGAAACGTTGCAAGGAAGTATAGAAACGGAAGAAGGGGTCGAACTTTATACAAATGACTAAAAGCTCTTTAATAGCTCAAGGAATATGCATTTATACTTAAAAAGTCATTAAACTTGAGTAAAGTTGCCAAATAAATGGGAAAGAGAGAAACAGAGTAAAAAGATAAAGGATTTAAGCCAAAGTCTCTCGATTTTTTGAAACTGAAGTGCAAGCTAATTTGGATGCAGTCTTTTGTGCTGACCAACACAAACACATTCTTCTGTACTCTCCATTTGGCCGGCCCTGATCTAAGCCTGAACCGACTACTCATAGAAACGGTGGGCCGAAGTTACTGGATCTAAAACGGAGTAAAACGTTTGTAGTTTGGAGAGAGATCTATTGCTCTCAAACAAAAGCTCAGTTTTGTGTCCTCTTCATTTGGTTGGCACTGATCTAAGCCTCTAATGTCAAATACTTAAGATGGTATCAAAGCATTTACAAAGCGAGAACCAAGTTCTGTCCATCTTTGAGAGTCATGAACCAGAGCACAATAGACAAATTAACTGTTAAATGAACTATGAACTACAATTAGATGATGTTAGGTAAAATATGTGACTATAAAGACCATAAATTAAAAGTCTTAGGAATTGATAAGACTTAAGCAACAAGAAATTAATACTATTGGAGGCAAGATATACCTAACAAACTCTCTTGTTTTCTTAGCTTACTTGTTAAATGTCAGTCTGTCTGCTTTTTATTGGTTTTCTACAGCAGAGTTCCCCAGCGATAGCCCCCGGAGCACGAATTTAATTGCCGAATGCTTGCCGAAGTCATACTTCATTGGGTGTTAGAGAGAGAGAGACACAGTCACGTTTTGGGGCTCTCTTCTTGGGGAAACCCTGTTCTACAGTGCAGAAATTCGTTTTATTTTGTACTCATTTTGACACATATAAGCAGTTGTGAGAGAGGGAGTGCGGCTACCCCCAGCGGCGCAAATCGGCATTACATAATAGGTTACTTTGCCTTCAGTGTGAGGGAAATAATCCCATACAATCTGCATTACTTTGCCATGTTTGGCCAAAGCATGGCCGCTTTGTAAGCGGGGTGCGCACACCCTGCATTACTAGTAATACAGGATGTATGCCAGAGCCGAACTGCCATCGGATTCCCATTACGAATGTGTACACTGTACATTATTTTTAAAATTGTAACGCAGGATGTTCGCAGTCTGCTTAGAATTCAACACACAATTTAGGAATCGTATGCTCAGCCGTAAAGCACTTGTAATACGATTCAATATACGGAAGATTAAATAGTATACGGGTAGGTAAAGCACTTGTTTTACGATATAATGTACTACTGATTGAGAAGTATATGGATTGGAAATGCACGTGCTTTACAGCCTATATAAGTGGGTAATGATGTAGTAATGCAGTGGTTTTTATTTTAGTTTACTTTAAATGATTTTATTGATTTTACTTGATATATAAATATAATGTATGCTTTTCCAAAGATGTACATTGTCCAGACTTCAATTGGCAAATACGGGGTCATCAGGGGGAATGTCCTCTCTCGTCATCTTATTAGGTATGGCCTAAAATTCAATTTAGCTTTTTAAATTTGTTGTTGGTTCGGCATAGTCGTGTTTTGAGCCTCCACTACTTTTGCCAATAGAATTTTAAACTTTGCGAGTCTGATTTCCCGACAATGATAATTGTGAACACTTAAATAAACTGAAAACTAATCCAAATTCAAGTAACTTCTCGCCACGTATGTGTTAAGTCACTGCTACACTTACACATTTGTTCTACTTACATATACAATTGAAGCAAAAAGAAGGAATGTCAAAAAAGCTTATGGGCAAGGGGGGAAGGCACTAAATCAAACGAAACTGGCATCGGCTTGTGTGTGGCACGATTTGTTGTTTCTGATTGTTACCGATTACGATTTCTCTTACGGAAAGCAGCGATTGTACTGCATTACATTTTCGACAGTCGTAATGCATATTTTCCACAGAACACGTTGAGCTCTGCGCCGCTGGGCCTTGTTAAGTATACCTTGATTGAAAGTACTACACGAAAATGTGGGATTTCTCAACGTTTTGAACTGGATTTTCAGCTTATTATTTTTGTGTAGTTTTTCTTACTTTGCTCAATTGAAAAATTTACGATTTCAGTACCAATTTTGAGCTACATTTTAGGTTTTTTTTAGGATTTCAAAATCCAAACGTTTATGTAGAAAACCTAAAGCGTTCGTGTAGTGTTCAGATTTTTTTTATTTATTTATTTATTTAGTCGACAAAAAAAAGGCTGTCAACTCAATTACACATACGTTATAAAAAAAAGCCTTATTGACTAAGAAAGCCTAACAAAGTAAAACTAACAAAATTACAAAATAACTAATAACGACTCCGACTCGATGGGGGAGTTTTATTTGCCCGTCCGGCCAGCTATGCCCCGATTCACAGCCAACTGTAGTCAGAGACGTTATTAGAGCTACCAAAAAACTTTAATGATGTAGAGATAGAGAAGAGGAAAAAAACGAAACCAGAATAGAGGCAAAGGAAAAAAATAATAATAAAACTAAAATAAATCAGATTTAAAGAGAAAAAAATTTAGGAGAAAACAATAAAAAATAAATAAAAAAAATACTAACTAAAAGTGAAATTTAAAACTAATTAAAAATACTAAATTTATAAGCTATACTTAAAATAAAATAACTAGAAATCTCTGACCCGGTGGGGGAAAATTTTTTAGCCAGTCCGGCAAGCTATGCCCCTACTCACAGCCAGGAGTGGTCAGAGATTTCTCCTAAGATAATTATAAAGATATGTGTTTAGAGAGAAGAGAGAGAGAGATCTGTTGAGAGCAGGTGATAGAGATCGTTATAATTTTGACATAAGACTCGAAATCGATTGTGCTTTGCATAATCAGTCGTGCATCTAGGCAATACTAATGGGAAATAGTTTCTGGTTGGCCTAGAAGGAACGGAGAAGTTAAGGCGACCTAAAAGTTCAGATGAATCTACATCACCGATAATTAGTTTATAAAGAAAAGAAACACCTAATACTATTCTACGGTTAGCTAACGAAGGAAGGTCAATAAGCAAGAGTCTGTTAGAGTACGATGGCAGACGAAGGTTAGGGTCCCAATTTAAGCCACGTAGGGCAAAAAGCAAGAATTGCTTCTGAACTGATTCAATACTATCTATATGCTTTTTATACTGCGGAGACCAGACGGACGAGCAGTATTTAAGTACAGGACGGACTAGAGCAGTGTATAAAAGCTTTGTGGTATATGGATCATTGAACTCTTTCGACCAACGTTTAATGAATCCGAGTACACCATTTGCTCTATTAACGATAGAGGAGATATGAGGATTGAAACTCAATTTGGGGTCAAAAAGAATTCCAAGATCAACGACTGTAGAAATTCGTTCCAAGGGTTCATTTCAATCGTATAGGTAGCCAACGAAGGCTTGCAACGATGGAAAGTCATGAACATGCACTTGGAGCAATTAAGATGTAATTGATTAATCAGACACCAGGACTGCAAGGAGTTTAAGTCATCTTGCAATCTGATGGAGTGCATCGGGTCGTTGAAAGATAAAATAAGTTTTACATCATCGGCGTACATAAGTATCCGAGAATTCGAAATTATTGTGGGGAGATCATTAATAAATAGAGTAAAAAACAATGGGCCGAGGTGACTGCCTTGTGGCACACCTGAAGTGACAAAGACAGGCTTTGACGTATTAGAGCGTAGCAGAACTTTTTGAGTTCTATCTTTTAAATACGACGAAATCCAATGTAGAAAAGGGGATGGAAATCCTAATCGATCAAGTTTAACGAGAAGAAGATCATGGTTCACAGAATCAAATGCTTTACTGAAGTCGGTGTAGATGACATCAGTTTGTTTTTGTAAAAGGAAACCATCGTGTACCATTGAGGTAAATTCAAGTAAATTGGTCGCAGTTGACCGACGCTTTGTAAATCCATGTTTCTGCTTGAAAACTGTGTAAAAGCTAATGTAGCTAATGTGTACTTTCTCTACACGCGACGTTTTCTTGTTTTATTTCTACATCTTGCACGCCAAGTGTAGCTTTGTGCATTTGTAAAAAACAGATTACCTCCCACAGTTTTGCATATAGGTAGATTGTACCTTTTACGCATAGTAATAGGTACTATTTATCGAGCCGCAAAAGAAACGACACACTCTTTGTGGCTTCTTTGTCACTTTGTGTGGTTTCTAACTTAAATTGAGCAGATACTGAGTATTTTATAGTCGGACTCGACCGATTCAGCATTAGTCCAAACACACGCATTTCCGTTAAATTTCGTATATCAGTATGGTCTTAAATTTTTCCATACATCAAATGTACTTAGATGAAATTTATTTCAGATTTTCAAAATTTCTCCCCCTTCCTTAAACTGCAAAATACTGTCAGACGCACAATTTTAAAGTTGCAACATCGTGATATATGTTCTTAGGCCTTATATCTATCTATTTTGTAAAGCGCAATAAGATCCGAGCAAAAACACCAAAGCTCGTCAGAGGGGAGGACCGTTCAATGTTGTTTTTGAGCCGACATATCTGAAAAAACGGCAGAAAATAAGATTGACTTTAAACAGATTTAATTTGCAGACTTATACGGCGTCTATACTGTTGGCGGCGTAGTGATTGTTTCGCTTGGAAGGTTCAGCAATAAAAATCAAATGGGGCAATATAGTTTCTACTCGTAAATACAATACAATATTTCATTCTAATTAGAAATCTGCTTGATAACAAGTGAAAAGACAAGCTATCTACTCACTTAAGTCAAAACTCATGACAAAGCAAAACAATTCTTGTTCCAAGTTTTCGTTTCACAAATGAAGATAATAATCTCTACGCCCAACCTCCCTCCCTGCGTTTTGTTTTTCCCTTTTTAAGGGCTAAAGTTTGTTTTTTTATTGTTAATTTATGCAGCACGCGAGTGCAGGCAATTCTGTCATTAGTTTTATGTAATAAAATTGTAAAGTCAAGTTTCTATCCGTCTCTCTCCTGCTTGCACATTTATCATACGCACTGCGGACCGGCTTAGAATTGAATCTGTACTGAGACGCAAAAAGTCATAACGAGTTTTGTTTTTTATTATTACGATTGTGTGTGGGGGGAACTGGACTACGTCATAGCCTGTGGCCACTCGAGTGCAAAGCTTTTGTTTTTTTGTTGTGATTATTAGGTGATGGTGATAAATTCATTTGGGTGACACACTTAAACAGTTCCCTTTTTTGTGTGTGTTTTATTTTGCTGGCCTGCTGCTGTGTGGCATGCGTGAAAATTTCATGTGGCCTAACAGCATGGGCTAAACCAGAGACAGAAAGAGAGAATGAGAGCTCGAGCCACAACCCTTGGCTTGTAAAACTGGGTTAATGTAATGCATATGCACTACACAGAAGTGGTTGCCGAAGAGGGACGGGAGGGGTCTTCTGGTAGGCTGTGCCAGTGGATTTTGTGGGCTGTTGGCCTGCATATCTTGTTTCAAGTACGTACATTGACGCCAAATGGTTTGCCGCATAGAAACAGTTGTAGCTCATTAAAAGCACATTTCTAGTCAGAAGTTTTTAATGGTACGAATTCTGTTTCTTTTTTTGGAAAATGACCGAGAAAGAGGGTTATTACTTATTGAGAATTAACAGGTAAAATTTAACCCCAGGGGGAAAAGACATTTTCCTTCTTACACATATACGAGCCGAACGAAACTGAAGAGAAGAGAGCTAACAGCATCACGGCGCTGTATTTTCGCATTGCTCTTGTCGCTACCAAAAAGAGAGTGCGAAATTGTGACTGTGTCTCTGTCTAACACATAGTGAGGCATGACTTCGGCAAGCTTTCGGTTTGAATTGGTTTAGAATATCATGAAGATTTCAAATTTGACAGCTAGTTTATAATATTAATATGATTTTCTGGGCTAATTTTGAACTAATCCCTCTTAGTCCAGTTGGACTGTAGTTGCCATTTGTTGGATCTGCTTAATTTGTTGTTTTGTCATTGAAATCACAATTGGTGAATCACCTTACACAATGGAGAAAAAAGTGCTTTATGTGTGTGTATTTTTTTTCTTTCTTAAATTTATATAATTTGTTTACTCTTTTATTTGTTTATTTGTCTCTTTTTTTATGCATATGATTTATATGTTTGTGTTGTGCCGTTTGCTGCGCTGCGCGGACGCCCTTTGTACAAAATCACCAAAAATTGCTGCTGCTTCATCAAATGGCACTAATGGGTCGCCGTCGTCTGTCTGCTGAATTCAAACTGCATTGTTTATTATAATTTTAAACAATAACCAAACACGCACCACCTCACACGCACACACACACACATACAGTCCAATTGCATGCACAGAGACTGAAACACGAAGCAGGCTAAGTACTACCAGGAACAAAACCAATTTCGAAGGAAATTGAAACTCCATAATCATGCCACAGTCGGAGGGCGGTTATGTATCGCTGCCAGCTGTGAATGGCAATGGCAGTGCATCCATCTATCAATCCACCACAGAGCCCACGGCCTCGCCCTCGGTGTTTGAGAGTGTGAAACGGGTCATAGGTCAGGCCATCAAATCCACCCCGGGCGATAGTGAGGAGCTGTTGCGTACAGAGCGACAGGTGGTAATTATTGGTTCCAGGTAAGTACGCTCCCTCTCACCTCCCACCCCACCCCCAATTTTCTTATTCTTCTTCTTGTTGTTGTTGTTGTTGTGTTTGTCAGCATGTGAATTGCGTTTGCTTTTATTTTTTGATTTGGCCAAACAAAATCTATTTACAATTATTCCTCACTTGAATCATCCATCAACTGCATTGCCATGTTATGGTTAGCCATGACCCAAGGTCGTTTAGCAGTTTTGTCAATACAACAAAGTCTGCCCTTACCCTTACCCCAGTTAAATTTTAAGTCGGAGACCGCAATTCGTTGCAATTTAGTTTAGTTGCCGGCAAACAGCGACCCGACCCACATTTGATCTATTTCTAGCGGCACGTTAATTAATATTTCCGTTACGTTTAAATCGCAAGTGGTCAGTGTTGATTTACTTCAATTAATATTCGCTTAAAAAGAACCCACACACACACACAGACAGACACACTCAATGTGATGTCTTAAGTTCAAGCTCTGTTTACGCTTAGTTCAGTGCATTGCACTTTCTTCTTTGTTTGGATCTTCTTTCATTCACTCAAAAGTCGGTTCCATGCCGGTCCTAACCGGTTAGGTGCTGCCTGATTTTGCTGAAACCAGAAAGGAACATCTGATTATAGGTTTGTGTTCCTTTCGCTTGAATTGTAATACAATTGAACTACCTTTGAGAGAAAGGGCAGGAGAGAGCTCTCATTGCTAATTACCTGGCCATATCTCACACTGAGTCATTAATTAGGACTGTGCGCATTTTGTTTTACTCACATATTTCAAGGTTGCAATTGAGAAAACTTAATACGAATCAAGATATAAATTAATCGACATTTTCACATTCAAAAACTGGCATCAAATTTTTGACTAAATTCTTAATAACCAAAAATTTTTTGGTTAAATGGTTAAATTCACCCAATGTAGGTCAAGTTTGTTTATCTCTAAGAATAGAATTTTGTTACTTTACATAAAACTCAAATAGGTTTTCCTTTTCATTGACTCAATACCTAATTAGGCAGGCTTGTAAAACAATAATAACCACTTGTCCAAAATAATAAACAAATGTTTCTTAAACTTGAAGTTCCCATGGGGCACGAAAATAGATTTATAAGGGAATATTAAAATTTTTAAGTGTCCATGCATATTTACTTTAGGGCGGACTTTTTAAAAGGCAAAATGGATACAAGAGAAACTAAAACTGAAAAAGCCAGACAGTTAATTACCCTATGCCTGTCTTAATTTAAATAAATTTTCAACGAAATCGTTTTTAAAACAATCCGCATTAAAATATGAATAAAATTATGAATTCGCGTTTGATTCAGAGTAAAGTTTGACCGTCAGTGAGCAAATAAACGACATAAAAAGCAGTTATAAAATGTGTCCCATCTTTAAGAAATGTTTTACAAATTTCAAGATTTGGAAAATTGTTTGAAATAGAGCCCAGAATAATTGGAGACAGTGCACTTTAATTCATGTTTTAGACAAATTCAGGAAAAAATCGGGACCGAAAGACTTATAAAGACAGTATGGCAAGACCTTGCCAAGCATGGTGTGATTAACTGAAGCCTCTTCCAGCAAAACGGAAAGGATAGAGAGCTCTTAAAGCAGCGGTTAAGATCTTAATATCGGTCCAAAGAAGGAGGAACGGGTCTTTATATTAGTTACAGACTTTATGTTAGGTGAGGTAATTAATCCAATTTACCTTGACTGAGAACTTATTAAATCGCGAAAACAAATATGAAACATGGTAATAAAAATACAAAGCATGGAAAAAGTTAATGTCAACCAAGAGGAAAATCATGTCAGCTAAGGGATTTCCATGGTAATAAGACCGCTAAATGCTTAAGAAACTGCTTTTCAACCACAACACACGTATGTATTTATGTAATAATACTAAGACCGTTAAATCAAGAACACGGCCAGGCAATTAAAGACAAATCAAAAACACGCCAAAGGGAAAATCGTAGTAATGCCAAACAAACTTTACTCTCAACCAAGTGGAAAATAATGCCACACCTAAAGGGTGAAATTGCTCATACGACATGTTAATAGAATGCAAATTTTTACTACGAATTAATTTTTTCATTGCATTTAGTTTTTTTATATTATTTTTCATTTAAATAAAATCTACGCCAACTATAAAAGAAAATAAACACATAAACACAAACCGTAGACAACACTGCGTATGAGTTATATGCAAAAACTTTAGAGACTATCCGCGTCCGTTAAAAATCGATTTTTATAAATTTTGTTTTTTGATGTGAAACATCTTTAATTTCGGTACGGAAGATTTTAGTACGAGTAAAATTTGATTTCAGCGTCACGTGACGCTGACTTCATGCATATTTTCTGTTGTTGATTTAGCGGAGTGTCCCAGAGGAAGAGGATTACAAGTACGTGGAAAGAGATGGGAAACTGGGCGGAAAGTAGAGGTGACTAAACCGTGACTTGGCAGTGTCTTAACAGTGACTAAGCAGTAAAGTGACATGATACGCGACAGTAACTTGACAGTGACTTAAAGGTGACTAAACAGTGACTTGACAGTGACTAGCCAGTGACGAAACCGTGAATTAAAAGTGACTGAATAGTGACTTGAGAAACAGTAAGCAATGACTTAACAGTGACTAAACAGTGACTTGACAGTGACTCTACGGTGACTTGACATAGACTAAAAGGTGACTAAACAGTGTTTTGACAGCGACTAATTGACTTCTCAGTGACTTAACAATCGAACCAACTTTGCTTTAATGTAAGCTGCATTGAATAAGGTTAAAGAAAAACCGAACGAGAAGTTTTGATTTTGCTGATAAGTTACCAAATTTTGGATTTGAACATTAAAAATGTGGGTTTTTCTGAAAAAATCGATTTGTTTTGCAAGGTTAAGAAATTTTGTAAATTTTTCTGCTAATATTAAAAATCTTAGAAATAAAAAGTTTGTAGTCCTTTGTTTCTTCTTATTTCAATTATTTTCAGTTTTTCGATTTCATTGAGATTTTAAAAGTTATTGTCCAAAAACCTTAAAAAATTTTGTAATATTTTTACTTTTTAACAATATTAAGCCTTAAAATGTCTAAAAATTTTCAAAAATCGATTTTTAATAATTTTTAGTATCCATTCTTTGGTTTAAAAATAACTATCAGTATTTTCAAGCTACAAGAAATTTTGGCGGTAAATGTTGTCCAAAAAAGTCGAAAATTTGTATAGTTTTTGGGCTATAACTTCTAAAAGGGCAATGATATTGGAAAATTGAAAAAATTGAAATAAGAAAAACAAAAAGCTACCAACTATTTTTCAAGATTTTTAACAGGGACCGTAATCATATAAGTTTTATTTTAAAAATCTCGAAATAATGATTATAAAAGATTTTTACGATTTTCTTCAAAGATAATGATATTTGAGTAATAAAATAAAACTAAATATAATGATTATTTCGAGCAAAAATAAAACCAAAAAAGATTAATGATTTTTATTTTTTTTGCTCAAAAAAAACCAATCTTAAGTTAACCGCGATGATTCACATCTAGTAATACCTCAGATATACCACATGTCCCAAACGAATATTAAGGATCTACTCAAAATTATATCCCATGGCAGTAGAGTAGTGTTGTTTTTAGTTATTTTTTGTTGGAGGTGCACCGCCCTTGTCTGTGCTAGCAGCCCATGTATATTTTGGGTATAAATATAGTAGTTTATTAAAATGCTATCTTAAGTTGAGCGTAGATTTGCTTTAAAACGAATAACGTGGCTAGAAACTGACATATTTGATTAAAGAGCGCAAAAGTTGGTTGGCGCTTTGACGCATTTGGCCCTCAGAATACAGGGCTGTACACGGGTCACTGCAGACTGAGGAGCCACATGTACAAGCATAACAGCACACTGCGATGGCGAGGCGCAAAATCACAGATTTGGGAAACACATTCTACACCCAGCAATATCAGCACCTTAAAACTCACAAAATCCTGTCTTTTGTACAGGAAATGGGCTGCTAGCAACAGACCAAAATTGGTCGCGGTGCATCACTCACCAACAAAAATAATAACTAATAATACCCAAAATAATACAACTACATACATACGCAACAAAAAGGGGAATAAAGAAATTTAATAGAATGTAGATCCTAATTCGTCTGAATGGGTATATCAAGAAAGGTATTCAATCATAGACAAGAAGGAAATCACATCCGAAAAGTTAACACAGAAGCCGAAATTAAGATTGAGTTTTATTTGAGCAAAAAAAAAAAATCATTTTTAATCATTATTGTTTTTTTTTGCCAGAAATAATCTATTATTTAAGTTTTATTTTATTACTCAAAAATAACATTATCTTTGAAGAAAATCGTAAAAACAAAAATTTAAAAATCATGGGGATTTGCAGAGATTGTACAAAAATAAGAATTTTTGTATAAATCATTTTTTTCTAGGTCCATTACAAGTGGGTGATTTTTTACTTGAAAAAAAAAATAACATTATTTACGGTCCCGATTTTTAATATTATCAGAAAATTTACAGAATTCTTAAACTTGCAAAAATAGATTTTTTCAAAAAAACCCACATTTTTAATGTTCAAACCAAAAGTTGGTAAACTTATCAGAAAAATCAAAACATCGTGTTTGGTTTTTGTTAACGAGCAGCTTACATTAAAACAAATTGGTTTTTATACTCTTAGAATACCGTGAACCTGACGTGCTGGAAGAAAACGGACAATTTATCTGAGTTCAGCGGCCAAAAATACATAAGGAACGGTTGCAAAGGTTTGCAAAAATGGCCTTTTTTGTAAACTTGTGTAATTTAATACTTGGAGGGTCCAACCTTAAAGTACATTAGAAAAATGTTGTTGCTCCACGGAGTAAAATTCCATCAATGTAAAATTAATTAGCTGAGCTGCTTTGTTTTAAATATAATAAATAAAGCCCCATCAGAATGGACATTTGTAATTACAAAGAAGAAATCTGTATACATTTAACACATTCGTTTGGGAATGTGAAGTGCAACAAAATCATTAACATATCATCGACATATCGATACAAAATTGAGTACCTTATCTTAACATTAAGTAGCTTATGTAAAATTTCTCAGAAATCCTTAGTTCGTTTGAGGTAAATACCCCAACATCATAATCAAAATTATCATATAACAAACTGGCAGGCGTATATCACGCTCCAAGGGTATATAAACTTCGGTCGAGCCGAAGTTAGCTTCCCTCTATTTTTTATACCCTTAGAGAGGGTATATTAAAATTGTCCGGATATTTGTAACGCACAGAAGGAAGCATCTCCGACCACATAAAGTATATATATTCTTGATCAGCATGACGAGCTGAGTTGATATAGCCATGTCCCTCTTTCCGTCCGTCCGTCCGTCTGTTTCTATGCTATCTCCTCCGTCAGTTTTAAAGCTATCGCAACCAAACTTTGCACGAAGTCTTTTGGTACAAATACGCTGCCGGATCGGATGACTATAGCATATTGCTGCCATAGGAACGATCGGTCGAAAACTAGTTTTAGTAAGAAAAACTTTTTTTGTTTTCAAAGATATCGCTCCCAACGCTCGTATTTATAAGTTTTTAATGACCACATAATTTCACCAAGATTTGTCGAAATCGGACTACTATATAGTACAGCTCCCATACAAAAGATAAGTCTGAAAAAAAAATCTTTCATATCTCAAGCCCCAAGGGTATTTAAACTTCGGTCGAGCCGAAGTTAGCTTGCCTCTATTTGTTTTGTCTGAAATTAGATTGGAAATCCTGACTATAAAATTTTTAAGGTCATTGCCTCACCCCTTGAATTTTAACTAGCGCGTGTAGTGTCTAAAGTTTTTGTGAATAACTCATACGCAGTGTTGCCTATTATGATATTTTCGTTGAATTATAAATAGTGGGTGGTAAATAATATACTATTTAAAATGTTATTTCAAAAGATGACAGCAATTAAACTGAATTAATAGTTTCCTTGTTAAAATTTGTGTTAGATGAGCATGTCGTATGAGTTATTTTTTTTTTTAAACTTTAAAATTAAAAGAGAATTTTTTAATTTTTAAAATTATTAATTATACTTCAAATAAGCCAATGCAAACGTCTCCAAACCTCGTAATTATATGTTATTTATGCTTTCACATAATTTCCACCTAGTTTTATAAAAAATCGGATAACTAAAGATTTTTTAGCAGCTTTTAAATTTGGACTTTTACTTTTCCGTACGAATAACAAAATAAGATTTCTTCATCTATGGCCCGTTATATTAATTTCATAGCGATTAACGCTTTTGCCATTGTTTCATGGCTCCTGTTGTTCACACCGAATTGGACAATTTCTTGCCGCATCTCAGATTTGGTCGTCCCACTATTGTTTCGAAGCTTAAACACTAGAGATCGGCAAAGGGAGCAGAGAAGTTGCCATTGTAAGTACGCAAAGTCTAAAAATAAAGTGTTTTCGAGCTTATTCTTTGCAGGCCTAAATACATAAATTCTGTTAAAGTCTCTGCTCCCAGGGCCGAGCCCTGCCTTAGACGGTATTTTTCATTCCCTTCTTGGTTAAAGGAAAGAATTTAGTAAACTAGTTACAGCCAATTTACCACAGGTCAAATGTTCTGCACAAATTGTTGCCTACATTTTTATGATAATTAACTCACTCGAACATCTCTAGTTCCCATCTTTTACCTCTCACGTAACCAATTAAATGTGATAATCATAAAAGTGTGTATGTTTTTGCTGCTAAAATAATGAACTCTCTTTCCACCCCAGGGAGAAATTGACAGCTTTCAAAGTCAGGTGGGGAAAGTACATCAGCCAAATTGCCTAGACAGACACACGTTCTGCTCGTCGCTCTCTTTGTTGTTGTTTGTTTTTTTTTCGGGGGGAGAAGGATGGAAATTAGTAAACCGGGTTGTTGTTGTTGTTGTAGTAGGAGCCTCTCATATTTCTGGCGCCAACATTTACCCCCAAATGACATTGCGTGACTCATTTATTTACCGTTTACATAACGTGAAACCTTTGTCCTTGGAACACACGTGCTCATTTCACTCAGTTCATTCATTAAGCCGCCTATCAAAGTACTCTCTCTACTGTCTGTCTCCCCCCTCTTGAAAAATCTATTTATAAATATACATACTCCATAAATACACTGCGCAAAAATCGGAAGAAAAAAAAAGATATCAAGCCTCGATTTTTTGTGTTTTCGGTTGGTTTTTTTGCTTGCATGCTCATAGAATTCATTTCAGAGACCGGGACAAAACTGGTAAGACACTGAACACCAAGATGCCGTCAGCACCAACACACACTGCCGAGGAGGCACATCTGCTGGGGTAAGACCATAAAACAGAGACTAAGTAAGAGTATTTGACAAGTGTAAGAACAAGCAACCCCCCACACTGCAAAACACCAGTTTATGGTTTTGTTTTAGTTTGATTCTCACTTTTGTAGAAATGAGTTTTGTTTTCTGTTTTTTTTTTTGAGCCCCATTAAACAAGCATCCCTCGACTATTAAATTAATAATAAATCTCTCTTGGAATGTTTTTGTTATTTTCATTTTTGACCACTTAGAAATGATTTATTGATTAGAGTAAAACCAATTTTAGAGTGTAGTTGGAGACAGCGCCTAAAACCAGATCAACTCTCATGAACGACCCCTGAATTCAAGTCTATAAACAGCTCAAATGAAACTTTAGTTTGCTTAATTTTAATGCCTTTATTTGCACTGTCAATCCCTTTAGCACCATGCCTGTTGATCCCATGGATGACATCGAATTACGCTCCGTGCAGCTGCAATTTCCCAATGCTCGTGGATCCATACTGGAGGCCTGTGAACAGCGTCGTGTGCCCACAGACAAGGGTGACATACATGTGGCCATACAGGGTGATACCTCAAAACCGGCCATTGTCACCTATCATGATCTGGGGCTGAATTGTAAGTTTGGAAAGAGTTAAAGGGGAAGGAGTGAAGTTTTCTTATGGATTTCTTTTCTTTAAAACAGATGCCACCAGTTTTGCGGGCTTTTTCAATTTCCCAGTGATGCGCGGTCTATTGGAAAACTTTTGTGTTTATCATGTGACTGCTCCCGGGCAGGAAGAGGGTGCCCCTACATTGCCAGAGGAGTAAGTCTTACACATTAGTTAATGGCCATTAGGCCAGCAAGTTAGAGTAAATTGGTGTGCGAATAAAAAGCGACGCAGAGCATCTCTGACAACAAAACCTTAGCTCTGAAATGAATTTGATGTTGCTTAATGTAGACGTATGGCGCGCGTGGCCTATATACGCGCCAACTTTTCGTTTACGGCAAAGAACAACGAACGAATGTTTTAAGAATGATTCCGTAGGACACTCAAAACAAGCCTAATAATGTTGCAATTGTGTTTTGAGAGCAATTTTAAGTTGAAATCACCAAAAATCCCGTCAAGAACAAACCATTTTCCTAAACAGTTTCGAATATCATTCAGAATCGTTTCCGCGCTTCTTCTATAAACTGTAAAACTTAATTTTCACAGCCTTACTCAATAGTTTCGAAATCAATCAGCTGCCCATAATGTATGAAACTCACGAAATTTTCATTTCTTTTTCAACCAAAACTTGAGCTTTACGACTGGCTTAATCCTTACAGAAGGTTGTTTTTCTTTCATTTTTGTTCAACTGAGAGCATAAAACATATATATTTTCCAAACTTTTGGACACTTTTATCATAGTAGAACTCATTGAGATATTAGTAAGCATTCGAGTAAATAGCAAAGGGTAATTTCGAAATGAACTCTTTCAAACAAACTTTGCACACACCAGCATACACATATAAAATCGAAGATCCACATCGTAATTTTCCTTAACATTGGCCTTGTTCAGCAGAAGAACTTGATCCTTGATTAAGTATAAATACGCACTGATCCTTCTGCTTAACTCGAGTGATGCGGTATCATGATAGCCAATTTCAAGTATCATGAAAGAGGAGCATGTATCGAAGAAATAGTCCTCTACTTTAAAGTGATACTGCTAACACCGATAGTAATTATGTATCGATAGCCATGCTATCGATTAAAACAAGAGCATTTTGTGCATTGATTGCAAAAATAATTATAAAAATAAATGTTAAACCTAATTGTAACTCTTTATATGCAGAATTCGTGAAACTTCTTGCCTTAAGAATTCACCTGCGGACAATAGTCATTGAAATGTTAGGGAAAGATGGACCCTTCTTCTAGCTTTGAGGGTATAATTCATGAAATAACACTATGTCACAAAATTTGAAAAGTTTTTGTATCCCGCACTTTTAGCAATTGATTCTAATGTAAAATTTCACGCTGAATTCAAATCTGCTCTCAGATATGTCAAAAGTAGAACGGTTTTTGAGATATCGCGAAATTTTCAATTTTAGTGTTTTGAAAAAAGGTAGGTCTACTAAAATGCCATTTTCTCTGATTTTAGTCCACCGATATGTATAAACTGTAGCAAAAATTAAAGATAATAAAATTATTTCTTAAAAAAACGACAGTTGTTGTAAATCCAACCATAAATGACGAAGTTATGGTACTTCAAAGTTGGATTTTTGAAAAATTTTTGATAATTTTTAATTTTTTGCTGACTTTTATTGAGTTTTTTTCAATCTTACCATTAAAATTGCTCAGGTCTCAGATATTGACAGGATTGGGAAATCTTTAACGAGCATTTTTTGCCCTTGGTCATCAAAATCGGATGAAAAATAAACGCTATATTCAAAATTAAGTAAACATACCTCTGTTTGAGAGTATTTTTTGCTAGTTTTTTCAGTATAAAAATCACATCTTAGCAAGCCAAATAAGAATAAACGTTGAGCATTAGGAGTTTGTATTGCAGTTCAAGGTTGGATAAAAGTACTCAAATGATGTAGACCGCTTTTTTTTTTGTGCAGACTGTGTGTTTCTCGCAACAAGAACCAGCAATAGTCTCCCATCATTGCCGGATCCCACTTGCCTTGGTAGCGGAACTCCGTCTGCTGCATTTGCTGATGGAAGCGTTCGCCATGCTCGTCGCTTTCGTCGCCTAGGTTGTCCGAGAAAAAATCCAAATGGTAGTGCAAAAAGTGAATTTTTATTAACACTTTTAAAATAAAAAAAATTAAATTGGTAAATATAAAAACTCGATGAAAAACAGACTGAGATTATACCAATTTTTTTGTAGTTTTCCAATAAATCATCAACAATTTCTTTATAGTCCTAACTTCTTTTGCTTCCCATAAAACTAGACACTACTGCGCAAAATGATTCCCATGCTTTTGCCTCGTCTGCTGATAGTGCCGAGTAAAATTCTCTGTCGCTCATTAGCTTTTTGATTTGCGGACCCACAAATACGCCTTCTTTAATTTTGGCGTCAGAAAGTTGTGCGAATCGTCCTTTTAAAAATTCAAATGCCGCAAAATTTTCATTTTTATGGAGAGCTTTAACGAAGTTTTTGAAGAGAACAAGCTTAATATGCAACGGAGGGAGAATAATTTTGTCCTTTTGAACTAGGGGCGGAAATTTTAAGTTATCTTCTCCGACTACAAAATTGGCCCTTCCATCCCAGTCTTTACGCAACTAATGTTCACTGCGATCTTGGCTGTCCCATCTGCACAAAAACAGCAATGCTTTGTCCATCCTTGTTGCAAGCCTGTTACCATTGCTCAACTTTCAGATCGGCACAGTTTTTCCACCGGTGAACTGCAATACACAAACTAATAATGCTCAACGTTTATTCTTATTTGGCTTGCTAAGATGTGATTTTTATACTGAAAAAACTAGCAAAAAATACTCTCAAACAGAGGTATGTTTACTTAATTTTGAATATAGCGTTTATTTTTCATCCGATTTTGATGACCAAGGGCAAAAAATGCTCGTTAAAGATTTCCCAATCCTGTCAATATCTGAGACCTGAGCAATTTTAATGGTAAGATTGAAAAAAACTCAATAAAAGTCAGCAAAAAATTAAAAATTATCAAAAATTTTTCAAAAATCCAACTTTGAAGTACCATAACTTCGTCATTTATGGTTGGATTTACAACAACTGTCGTTTTTTTAAGAAATAATTTTATTATCTTTTATTTTTGTTACAGTTTATACATATCGGTGGACTAAAATCAGAGAAAATGGCATTTTAGTAGACCTACCTTTTTTCAAAACACTAAAATTAAAAATTTCGCGATATCTCAAGAATCGTTCTACTTTTGACATATCTGAGAGCAGATTTGAATTCAGCGTGAAATTTTACATAAGGATCAACTATTTAGAAGCCGGGTTCAAAAAATTGTTGCATAGTGTAATTAGACTTTTGAAGTTAGGGAATATTTGAAAGGGTCCAAGAGTGTATTACGATAATTAATTCAGGGGTCGGCAAATAACACAATCACATTTAGTGATTGCGTATAATTGTCGCGAAGGACCTTATACTCTCTGTGTGGCAACGTCGCTGTCCCTAAGCACTTTTGTATTGCCGAACTCTGAACTAAACCAAACTAGTGCTACTTTTCGAGCGGTCTGCCTCATTATGATTAATTTTTTTAACTGTTGCTAGGGCAAGATTCAAGATTCAAGGTCCCCTCGCTTGGAATTTTATCCACTCTTTCCTCTTTCGCTCCATGCATCGTTGTTGCGATTGCACACACCATAAGTAGGTAAAGTGGGTATTTCCATGGTGTTATTTCAGGCTGTCACTTACTTGTATTCTTTGAGTTTGTACAGTCTTATGAAGAACTCTTCCTGGCCCTGTGGATTAATAGGATTTAAGTCAGGGGTCGGCAAAAAACACATGCACATTTTGGGATTGCGTGTGTCTGTGTGTGTAGCCACTGAAACGAAATTCAATTTACTCTGCGGAATTGTTGGTGATGCAGCGAAGCAACGACCTTATACCAAAGTCCTTACCGTTCTTATCTACTGTGTATACAACACCGCTTTGCGCCAGTATACATATGAGCTTATACTGCTCTCTCCATACTTTTGTGTGGCTAAACACACGCATGCATCGCCAAAATGAGCTTGTGTGTTTTGCCGGCCCCTGGCTTACACTGTCGGTGTATCGACTGCGCTTTTGTTGAGCACTTTTTGGAACGCGCCGACCCCTTATTTAATCCTTTTTCAGTTCTTCGGTCTGTATAGCAGTATAGAGAAAATCTAGTTAATTTTTAGGAGTCTTGGACTTTGGTTTTATTATCAGTTCTTGCACCTCTACAAGATTGACTTGAGTAACTGATAGTTCAAAATGTGTCAGGGTACAAACATGGTCCAAAATTTACTTCTTTAATTCATTCCCTTTTCGCTTCTTTTAGCTACGTCTACCCTACCATGGATGAGTTGGCCGCCCAATTGCTGTTTGTTCTCTCGCACTTTGGTTTGAAGTCGGCCATTGGTTTTGGCGTCGGCGCTGGCGCAAATATTCTGGCTCGTTTTGCCCATGCCCATCCGGATAAAATTGGAGCCTTGTGTCTCATCAATTGTGTGTCCACACAATCCGGCTGGATCGAATGGGGCTATCAGAGCTTCAATGCACGCTTCTTGCGCACCAAAGGCATGACACAGGGCGTCATTGATTATCTCATGTGGCATCACTTTGGACGCAATCCGGAGGAGCGTAATCATGATCTGGTGCAAATGTATAAGCAGCATTTCGAGCGTGCGGTCAATCCAACCAATTTGGCCATGTTGATCAATGCCTACATTCATCGCAATGATTTGCATTTGGCGCGTACACCGCCCGGCACACCGGGCACAGAGGCGGCGGCCACCACTTTAAAAATGCCGGTGATTAATATAACAGGTTCCCTGTCGCCACATTGTGATGATACGGTGACCTTTAATGGACGACTGGATCCCACCAACTCGTCCTGGATGAAGGTGAAATTCGGTATAAAATTTTTCGGAAATTTTTGATTTTAATTGCAATTCTCACAAACAGATTTCCGATTGCGCTTTGGTTTTGGAGGAGCAACCGGCCAAACTGGCCGAGGCCTTTCGGCTGTTCTTGCAGGGCGAGGGCTATGGTAAGTGTTAGACACACAGCACACACCAACAACCAACCACCAACTACCAGTCTCAACTTCTCTGCTACAAAAATCTCTACAATCTACTAAAAAAAAACCACCTACTTACCTACTATCTTAGTCATACACCTAAAGTCTCCCGCTTTGGATAACCCCAGTTCTTACATCTAGTTTGAAGAAACAGCAGAAGTTCCCACTCAAAATCAGTATTCCCTAGCCAAGACTTTAGTACAGAAACAAAAAATTTTCCAAGCAAATTTTTGAGTAGAAACACATTTTTTTGTAATTTTTAAAAATTGGCTTCTGTGTAAAATTGATGATTTAAATAAATATAAACCAATTTGAAAAACAGGGCATTTTTAATTAGTTCAGGTTTATATATACAACATATGTACACTGTACGTCAATTGAAATGGTCGATTGAATAGGGTGATCGAAAGCGATTGTTATTGTCATTATTAGGATCAATTTCTTGTCCATTTTTTGGTCAGTTGAATAGGTTCAACTTTAATACCATTCAAAAATATCAACTTCAGTTTCTTAATAATTATAAATATTTTTTGGTTTTAAATAATTTCACAAATTCTGTTTTTTCTGTTTAAAATCCTCAAGTCTTTATTCGCTGACTTTTGACACCTAAATAGAAAAATCGTGAAAGCAACAAAGTCTGCTGATGAGTGAATTGCTTTTAATTCCAAAACAGCTGTACAGACATACCATTGCGATTTCAAAATGTTGTTAATTATAATTACCCATTGATTTTGAGCAAGCTTAAGTTAGAACCCATAACTGGGAGAGTGGGTTTATAAGAGGGATAGAGAGGATGTCGAATCTCCAGGCTCTAGCCCTAGGAAGGTTGCACACTTGATGGAGTGTGTCCAAAGGTCTTCTGCGGCCGTTGAATAGGTGGCGTGTATCATTCGGGCTTCTTTAAAGTCAGTGCGTATTTAGTAGCTATTGAGGAAGCATGAGTACCCTGATCTGAGCTGGGTAAGAGTCGTGCGCGTGGTTCTGGGCAGCTGTTTTTTCCATATTGCTGATCTGTTTCGGGCGACCACCAAGTACGATGTTGTTCTTGAGCCTTCAACTGGCTGGCATGCTCCTCCACAAGACTGCTGGCCAGGAATTGCTGGTACAGCATGCTGCAGTGGGCTTTTACTCCCAGTATTTGGAATTCTGCGGGGAGTTGGTCCTCAATATTACTGCACTCAATCACGGTCATGGGTAATATTAAATGTTTTTAAGCTGATCTGCGAAGTTTCGAAGTCGCTAACCGTTGAGACAAGCGATTTCAAGTGTATAAAAACTTCGGCACGGACGAAGTTAGCCTTGCCTTTCTCGTTTTTTGATTATTTTTTGATAATCCTAAATAATCCCGATTATTTTTGATTATTTCTGAAAGTAATCAATTAGTAATCAAATATTTTTAACCAAGAGGATTATATAATCATTACAATTATTTTTAAAAAGTAATGTAATTGATTACTAATCGTAATCGTAACTTAACAGCTATGTATTTAGTAAACACACTGTTTATATAATCTACAAGTGCATAGTTGAATATGCCATGAATATTATTCGGACACTTTTCGGACACTTTTTTAGGAGCATTGACCGTCATAATGTGCACGAAAAAGAGTCCGGAATGAGCGTTTTTTTCTATGAAAACGGTCGCACTTAATGTGCAAGTTTTCTGAGTCTAATCTGACTCTTTTCTGACACAGATTTAAGTGCTTTCACCCTCCGAATGAAGCATATAATAACCTCATAAAAGACACATAAAAGACTCATAAAAGTCACTTTTTATTTAACTTCATCTGCCAAATGTGATAGACAGTGAAAATTATATTTCAGAAATGTTTCATCATGAAGCTTTGGCTATTTGCCTAAGAAACTACGAATAAGTTCTTTAGCACACTTATTTTTAGTCAAACAATATTTGTCACTCAGCAGAATTCTTATTGCAATGCTTAATTGAAGAAAGTGTTCATATCGGCTCTCTGATAAAACTCCTCTCAAAACTACTGGCCCGATGTATAGTAGGAATTGCCTAAACTTAACGGCTTTCCACCTATCCATATCTAAAGTACTTCTCTGTTTTTTGGCAAACTCCTTCCAAATATCTTCTTTTAGAGACATTAACTTATTATTCAAATAATCAATACTTCTTCTGATTAGGAGTAATTCTTGCCTTTAATTTTAATCAATCCCATTCAACAGACTTTTCACAACCCCTAAGCACACCGTATGCATGTAATCAAAAGGGAATTGACTGACCAAATCTAAAGGAAGTTCTTCCATCTTAAGTGGGAGTTTAATATTATGATGTTCGGAATCTATCCTATTCCTAAATTGTTCATCTGTTCTTGGTGAGCTGTCTTCAAGCTTGTATACAATGCTTCTTTGAAGGACAAGTGAAGTATGCGCTATGACTTTTTGCTCCAAGTACAAAAGCTCTTGCAGGAGCATCGCAAATAAAGGCTCTCACCTTTATTTCGAAATTATCTGTTTTATAAAAATAACCATAAGAGTACTTAGTTCATTCGCTAACATCTTTTGGCTTGCTGTCTCCACAAAAAACACCACCTAGCAAAACTAGTATATTTATTTATATTGGCCAAGCCTGCGTTCTCGAACTTTTAAAGAGAGGCCATCAATATTTACATTTATGTAGATTACCTTTTCATTGAAAGAATAATTTTCAAAAAAATCTGTCAAGCAATCTGAGATTCCATAATGAATATATTGGCCGCCGTTCATTGTGACACAAGAACCATCTCTAGGAGTTCTCTTTAATGTAGTAAGTAGTAAGACGCCGCAATATTTTCAGAAGCTCATTTAAAGCAGAGCTCGAAATATTGAACACAACTGCCTAGCTGGCTAATTCCTCGCGCAGAGATTTCATTTCACACTCGGAACCGTCAGACTCTGAGTGGTTATTGTTGCCTGAATTGTACCCATTATAATCCACAAAATTTGACTCCAACTGAGTCCCGGAATTCACAGATATTGCTTCATTGGAATGATTCTGTTCACCAAGCTCCGATGCCAAAGATTCACTACAGCATCGTTTCCTGGCTACCAGTGCATTCATTATTTTTAGGGATTCATATCGGCTTGATCTTCCGACACTCACTTTGTAATTTTTTTTTTTTTTTTTAACTTAGAAAATTGTACAAACCACTATTTAATTTGTAATATTATTTCGCAAGCACGCCCTTTACTTTTATTTCACAACTGAATGAACTTGTGAATTCTCTGTCGTCTTGCTTATCGAATGATTTCGACATCACATTATTTGCAGCAAAAGAATCAACGAAAAGAACATTTTCGATTACTTACCTACTTCAACTCCGAAAATGCTCAAAAATAAGTACTTTTTATGAGCCCGTGCTTAAAGAGCACTAAACGTGCTCCGAAAACCCTCAAATTTATGTGTTTACTTCAAAAACGCTCTTAAGCTCGACTCTTTTTAGACACATAATTTGGAGCGCTCCGAACTTTGCTTGCTGGGGAATATTATTCCTGTACAATAAATATTTGTGTAGTTCGAAGACAATAAGGATATGCGATAATCGGCAATAATCATCAATTTGGCGCCGTCCGATCAATAGTACGACATGTTGAAATATTTTATTTTACAATTTTCACAAAATTTTTGTCTGACTGCTATGACGTTTCCAGCAGCTCAAAAACGAAAATTAAGGGGAGATTTGAACCTTGAAAGCCTTCTCAAGGCCATCAAACCTCAATATATCTGATTTTGGATTTTTGACAAATTTTCTATAAAATATACAACATTTTTTGAGCCATATTGTGCTAAGAACTAGACAAGAAATTACTTTTTATATAAGGCATGTACGGTCTAATGTGCACATTAGACTGAACATAATCGTATTAGATTTTTTTTTTTTTAAATGTTCTTTTCCTCAGAGCGCGAAAAATTCGTAATATTTTCTAGTTACCGTAATGAAAAACCAAACTTCGAAATTTTACGGGGTAGTGCTGGCGCCGTGGGTTTAATTAAAGTTGCTAATTTTAATTTCAGTTTCCCCTTTCTCATTTTACTTTTTTGTAGAAGTAACCTTTGAGATGCCAAGCGTTGTTGTTGAATTTAAAATCTATTAATTTATTATACAAATATTTTATGCATAGCAAAATGCAGGATAAAGAGGATTCGAGCATTTATTTGATTGGCGCGTTGCGGGCAGAGCTGGATTCAGCAAAGATACCATCTAGAAAAGATGTCTTGGCAGTTCTTCTGTATAATATAAGAGGAAACAAATACACATTAAGGGACAGCCAAAGCCGCACTGTCCTTCAAATTGAAGGTGTTTCGAAATCACTTGGGCTCACCATGAAACTAGCAAGAAATGTGTGCAGAAGTTTGAGGAAACTTTACGATCAATATGTGTCTCTTAGAAAGAATGCTGGTCGCGATAAAGAGTTGTACCGCAACAGAGAAAGAAATTTTTTTGACTATTTAGAACGAATTTTTAATGGTGCTTTAAAAAGCTCGATTGAATTAATTCCTGGTGCTGCTTTTAAAAGACAGGTCCGATGACGAGGAGTCCCTATCTAGTGGAAGTAGTCGCCATCCATGTCAAATGGATTTTAAAGAAAATGAAAAAAGTACGCTGTCCAAGCGTAAGAATAAGAAGTGCAAATTAACAAAAAAAAACTTTATAACATCGAAATTGGCCTCCGCATTGGACAGATGCGGCATAAGCTCTCAAGTTGCCGCTATCATTCTTGAAGCAACTGCTGAAGCTTTGGGACACAACATAAACAAGCTAGTTATAAACGTTACAAGCATAAGAGAATGTCGGAAGAAGATGAGAGCAGATCGTTCAATATTAATAAGGCGCCGTTTTGAGTCGGAAGTTCCCAGAATTTTGAGTTTACATTGGGATGGAAAAAAAACGAAACTGCAACGAAAATAGTAGTAGTAGTTGAGGACTTCGATGGGCGTATAACAAAACTCAATCAGCATAACCTTCTTCAATGCATCGAAGAGCACAGACAAGTTTATCCAAATAGCAAAAAAAAAAAACTCTTATGAATAAATTTGAATAACTACTTTTAACTTATACTTTATTAATTTTTTGCCTGCCGTTCAAAGTTTTTGGCCAGCTTTTTATGGAATGACTCGTAATGGACCTCACTACAACTGCATTTTGTATTTTCGCTTTAAACCCTTACCAACATAAGAGTTTATTTTTCTAGCGGCGAAATAAATTAGAACTGAATATCTATGTTTTATTTGTTATCTTTGTTGCCAGCCATTTTGTAAATTGTTAAGAGCAACACAATAAGGTCAGGATCTGCATTTTCAGAGATGATAACTCTTTTGAAAATTTCCTTTAGTAAGGAAGTCATTTTAGTTTTGGTTTGGTATTCGACTCATATGCATATTCATGATTAATAAAAAACCTTTAAGGCACAGCATTAAAATTTGCTTAGCATTTTATTTTATTCTTGGACAATGGTCAAATTATGAAGAATTCCACGCGAACAAAGCTAGCAGAACATGGACTGTTCGGGTGAAAAATGCTTACGCCAAAAGACCACTTCTTCTCACGGTATGCCGGTCCTGCAGTTTTAATTCAGGCACAGTTTTGATTGTTTCTGGCAAAGCAACCGTTCTTATCAAAACAAAACTTTAAACAAAAACTTTTGGCATCTCAGGTTGCTTTAATGAAAACGTAAAATGAAAAAGGGGAAATCAAAATTTAATGTAACAACTTTAAACCCACGGCGCCAGCACTAAACCTAAAAATTTACAAGTTTGGTTTTTCATAGCGGTAACTAGAAAATATTACGAATTTTTTGCGCATTGAGGAACAGAATATTTCCAAAAAAAAATTTTTTCATATAAGGGACGTTCAGTCTAGTGCACATAGAGCGGGCTCATGTTAGCTGCGCCGCTGGCTTAAGGCAAAATATGCTGACGCATTAGTTTGTTGCATACTTGTGTGATCAAATTACTATTTGGGGGTTCACTTTGTTGAGCACATGGGCAGTTGGGCAGGTTTGCCTGACTAGTATTTGTATTTGTTCAGAGTAAATTGCCAAGTGCCTATGTGCCCTACAAAGTGAACACCCTAATTGTATGCGCTTGGAGCTTGAGTGTATTTAAACGTAAACAAATTGTTACAATATGTGTTAGCTAAAATATATTGGGTACAGTGAGTACTCTGTGTGTGCATACCACACGATAGTCGGCGCCCATTCGTCAATTGCTAAGACAAAAACGAATAAAAATCCTTCATTACCTTTATTGAAAGTCCAAAGTTATGTATTGATAGTCAAATCTTATAAAATTCTAGTTATGGTAGCATCGTCTCTTATTAATCCTCGCCGTTATCATTGCATACAGCGAGTCCACATGTGGCGCTAGATACACATCTAATCTTATATGATCCTCAATCTCCTGCAGCAGTATTAAGCACTGTTCGTAATCGCCTTCCAAAAATTTAGCCAATATTTTCAGCATTTTGGGCGACAACTCAAAGAAGGGCTTGAAAGACTCCGCATTAATGGCACTAAGCTGCAACATTTCCAATTCCAGAGTGGCCAAGGCACATAGCCCTGCATAATAGCCTACATCTTCGGGTGCCACAATCCTATCATAATCATAACGCTCGAATGGGGTCATAAGAAAGCAATGTGCCGCCGTCTCGTAAATCTTCAGACCCATATTGGCCAGACCAGCCGCACAGTTCAAGCGATGTGGCACCTCGTGCGAGAGATTCCCAAAGCCAAGAGCATATTTCTTGGCCTCATCGATGTAGGTGAGCACATGCCACCAATTGGCCATATAAATGGAAACTCTTATCAGATTGCGAAACATACTGATGACGTGCTCACATCTAGTGCAATAGGGTCTGGCGCGAGCGTAGAACTTTGCAGCCATCTGCAGATTGCCACTCTTGACATGATAATCCCCAATCTCCTCAAGAATGCGACGCACATAGGTATTTCCCGAATTGGATTTCTTGAAGTTCAACTCGGCATCAAGTTCTTGTAGCAGCAAAGTAGACTCCATGGTATTATCCTCCACCCAGTAGGCATCATAGGGCAACGTGGCTTTGCCATTGCGCGCTTTTGAACTTGAACTAGAGCTGGCCGCTGTCTCTTCTTCCACTTGATCCATTTCCATACTTTTTCAACCTCTAGACATAGAGTCTGATATAACTCATCGTAAAGTGCTACATTATAGGTGGTCTTAACATGATCTATGGCCAGTTCCAGGGCAGGCACCCTCATTTTGGGACATACTTGTGCTATAAACTTCAAGCGTATCAAGCGGGGTATGTCTGCATAACGATTGGCATAGCTAGCTAAATGAATGGCCGGGTAGTCCACTTGCGGGCAATGTGGACAGGCATTTAGCGCAATTATATTCTCATCCTCATCTGTGTTTATGTGCGTCATGGAATCAGAGAGCATCTTGGGGTTGAACTTTGCGGTTTTGAGATTGGATGTTAATTTGTATGAATATAATTTTGTTAAATGAGCCGAATAATGAATGATTTTAACGTCAAAGAGTTCTCAGAGAATAGCTTTTGTTATCAATATCATCGGATTGAACTCCGAAATTTTGTGTCACACCCAATCAAAAACCCTTTGCAGTCTTCCGGCGACGTGAGCAGTATTGTGCAGTTAGAAATGACAGTGAGCCGCATTTTTTTCAGTAATCCAGTGCTAATGGCTGCTGACCAGTCCGGGGCTGCAAAATCGGCAAGAGTTCTTCGTATGGTCTTTTGGATAGTAAGCCAAGCCTCCCTTTCTTTCCTATTTTTGTTCAGGAAAGCAGAACGGGGAATATTAGGGCCTCTAGTATTTTAACAGCCGGCGCCAGCAGGGTGATTAGTCTGTAAGAAGTAACTAGCTCAGATGACTTGCCAGGCTTGGCTACTGGGATGATCTTGCCAACGACTGACTGACATATTATCAACCCACTGCTTACACTGTGCAACACTAAAAAGCTGATACGGTCGAGACCAAAAAATTCCGAAAGGGTATGATGGTAGGACAAAAACCTTCGCTGGGTTTGGTCTGATTAGCTGCCGTTTTCTTTCTATTGACCCTTGAACTTTTCAGCCTCAGAGTAGGATTATCGATACCATATCTCGTAAACTATTTGGAATTTCGCTTTGGCGTCTTAAAGGAAGTTGTTGCTCTTGACTTGGTTTACAAAACATTTCTAAGTAACAATTCAAAAAAGTCACATCCTTAAACTCAAAATTGCAGAAATTTCTTAAATTCATTATGTTTTCCACTCATTTTGTACTGTTTTTCAACTTTTTCTTGAAAACTATAACGAATTTGACTAAGCAATGAAGGACGAACAGGTAGCTTAGACTAAAATAAACAATCGAATGGAACATACCAACTTCATTCGATAGGTTCTTCATATAGTTAAGGGCCCTAAAGGATGAATAATTTCAACCAAAACTCGAAAAATTACAGTTTTTGGTAGAAATTGGTTGACACAATCAAAAATTTCGATAGTGAGAAATAGTGAAAAAATATAACTTAAAAAATTTAACTAAAGAAATTTTATTTGTTTACTTTTTTACCGATAATATTCGTTTACAGTATAATGCTTTTAAATGCACATCCATCGTTAACACCACAAATGATGCAATTATCACCAATGTGCATTTAAGTCAAAAATTCGTCTCAGTTTAGGGTAAAATTGTTATTTATACATTGGCTAGTACATAGATGCATTATTTTTTTAATATAATCCGTAACTTTCTTTCGAAAATATTTTTTTGGACTAAATTTTCTTCTACACGAGAAAGTGTGGAGCCTTCATCCCATTTATATTCTCTATACATCATTTCCAATGGTTTACAAGTGCAATAACCAGCTTTAGTTGATGGTAACTGTGAATCATCCGATTCAACCTCACTACTGCACTTATTTGCTAAAATTTTTTCGTCTAATATGGAGGGAACAAATTCGTCACCAGTCATGGCCCTATGACAGTCAAGATTCTCATCCACGTTCACACAATCCGTACAGTTGGAGTATGATGCAAAATCTTCGGTTACTCGAATTTTTGTGGATTCTTAAACAAGATCATTCTCAGCTAATCAAAGTCGACAAAACAAACGATAACATAAACTAAGAGTTTTGTTTTAGATTCTAGCAACGTTACTTACACATTTAAAACAATTATAAATTGTTGTCAGCATAACCAATTTAAATGCGTTGCCTTCTATATAAGAAAAGCGCATCCAATAGCGAAAGTTTGTTTTTGACAATTTCGACTGAAGTTTCACAGCGATTCAAAACGACTAATTGTTTTTTAACCAAAGTTCGGTATTCGTCGGTATTCCAATGTCAATAAGTGAATAATTCCTGGATAGATTGCACATCTTTATGACAAGCCGCGTTGTCAATGAACCAGTTTTGAAACGATTTTTTCTTATAGGCTTTTTACACTGAGCACCTCTAACATCTAACCTGAGTTTAAATGCTTATTAAACCATTTGCTAAACCAACGTTTTTAAGCTTTTGCTTTGTAAAAATGGTAAGTGGGTCGATGTCTAATAGGTAAATGCTACTAAGATAGAAAATTCCGCCATGGTAAATATGTATGACTCAGAATGTTGGATGTTAGATGTGCTCAGTGTAAAAAGGATATTATACATATGCCCCATGCTTTTTGGTTTGCATAATATGGGCATAGGAAGTTTTTTTTTAATCAACGTGGAGCTTTGACATTACATATAGCAACGACTTTTTTTTTAGGAGTCATAAAAATCAAACGCGTGTTCTGATTTCTTTGCCCCTTATGTTGCTTACCCTGTATAAAAATGTCAGTGCTTTATAATAAAACCCAGTTTTATCTGCGTTAAATATATTTTTCTCATCGTAATCTTTAAGCAGTTCGGGCAATATATAGATATCATAATCATTTGCTCCTCAAGCATAGCTCTCAGCAGATTCTGCGTGCAGCTTGAAAAATTTAAAAATATGGAGTCAGTTATCATCAGGTTTTAACTAGGTAACGAACTTCAGGCAAAATTTCTTATATTTGCCGAGAATAACCTGCCGGTCCAACATCGCATTGGTGGAACGCTGCTGCTCAAACCATGTCAGAAGTGTCTGCTGTGAGCCCGCGATAATAGCGACATGTCTGAGCTCGTCTTTTTTATAAACGCGGTAAATTGTCTATCTGTCACATTTGTATTTTATAAAAAGATCACATTTCCTTGTCTTATTTTTAACTTCGTCAATAATCTCATTTTTGCTTCACAGTTAAAGAAGCGTTATATTTTGTTTTTCCACAAATATGGCGCGCATTTAAATAAATTTTTTTGGTTCAAAAACCAAAACTTATTACCGAAAAAAGGTGTAATAATCTTAAAAATGCATTTATATGCAATGCAATTAAACTAAAACATTTAGAGTAAAATCAGTTTTAACTACTATTTACAGAGATTTTGGAGCAATTATCTTAAATGTGCAATTAAGTGTAGGTGCAATAATCCAAATTATACTGTATTTTCGAATTTGATTGACAGTTTTTATGCTTTTGGGCTTTTAACTATATGAAAGAGTACTTAAATTAAGTTTGTTCGTACTAACGGTTTGATTATTTTGGTCTAATCAACAACTTTTACCCGAATTACTTGTCAAAATTTGTAACGGGTTTCAGGAAAAAGTTGAAAAACTGGAAAAAAGTTGTGAAAACCTGGTTTTTTAGACATCTTTTGTAATTTTAAGTACGAAGATGTAATATTTTTGATTTGCTACCAAGAATTGTTTTGTAGGCAAATCCAAGAGCAACAACTTTGCTTAAGACGTAAAAGCAAAATTCAAAACAGCTTACGAGATATGGTATCGTTTATCTTACTCTGAAGCTGTAAAGTTCAAAGGTCAATAAAAAGAAAACTGCAGCTAATCAGACCAAACACAGGCAGGGTTTTCATACTACCATCATATACCCTTTCAGAATTTTTCGGTCTCGACCGTACCAACTTTTTTGAGTTCAAAAATGTGTCACAGGGATCTAAGATTTGAAAGACTAAGAAAGAAAATTTTAAAAAAATTTCCGCGAAGTGGGTGAAATAAAAAAAGAAAAGTTTTCATGGGCCCCATAAATGGCCGTGGCGCTAAGGCAATATTGTGGACAAAGCTGAGAGCGATAGGGGGAACGACTCACACTCATACAAATTATGTATGAGTCTTAGACCTTTGAGACACATGATTGCTGCTATGAGAGACATGTGCTAAAAAGAAATTGCAATTGACAAGAGACAAACGGAGAGAGAGTTCACTTAGAACGAAATGACAAGTGGTGGGGTGGAAGAGTGGAGAGCTGAGGAAGAGGACGGGGAAGAGTGGAGAGCGCAAGAAGAGGGAAGAGGCCACGGTAAAGAATCGAGAGCTGTGAAAGAGGGGGGTGATTATAATTGAAGTGTGGCTGCCATAAGTTCAATTTGTTTGTTGTTAATTCGTAATTATTAGTTGAGCAAAACGGGACTTCAAAGTTTGATTCAAAAGCTTTTTTTTTTTTAGCTATTTATTGTCTACGAAAAAACTTAAAGATAACACATGTTTATTATATCTAAGTTATGGTTCAGCCTTGGGCGACTACTCCAAGACTAACTAAAATACTGAGAATTAACGTGGTCCAGGGCACTAAGTGCTTCATGAGGACTAAGGCAATAAGGGTGAATTAATAAGGATAGATCTAGGAATAAAAGAGGATTAATTTATGATTCTAAAAGAAAAGAAAATTTACATGTCAAATGTAACCATACGCTACAGGAAAACCCACAATCCGAGTAAAAACCTGCATTACAATAAGGATTTTTGTTGTTTGTAACTAAAACTAATAAAACAACCTACAAAAACTAATAACTGAGAAGAGACAGAGAGAAAAGAGCTGAAAATAGAAGAAGAGCTGAAAAGAAAAGAAAATATGGGAGGTATTTACAGGGGAAGGAAGAGACGGGGAAGTTGAGCCAATCTATGGGGTCAATATTTACTGATTAATATTAAAAACTAGATCACTCGGATCTAGGGACAATCGTTTTCTATGGTAGAAAATGAGATTGCCCTCCGAATCGTGCATAATTCCTAATTCTTTTAAGTGTTCTATATTGTTTATCGTCAGATGGTGGACAGAGTAGTTGGCCGGCAGCCTTCTCTGAGACACAGCATCTGCGATCAATGGATTTGGGCTGTTGCTGTTGCTATCTACGAACTTTTCTAATATTTGGTATATAAGTGTATCTACACGTTTGGTTTTCGTGTTTTCGTACAAATCTTTATTTGAAATATAATGAAGCGTGAGAGGGTCTCTAGCTCCTCTGCCCAGGGCTCGACGGATGATCCGCCTCTCAAAGAGACGTAGATCTTCCATCTGCCTGGATTTTATATTGAACCATGCTATGTGTCCATGAACTAGTATTGGTTGTACTAGCTTTTTGTACACAAGGGAGCATGTCCTAATAAGTTCAGGCCTAGGGACGGTCGGACTCGCCGCCAAAGGCCTGAATATATAGTAAATGTGGCTAAGTTGGATCTTAGCTCTTCTAAGGGTATGTTCTATATGGCTCTTGAAGTTTAACTTCTGGTCATATATGACACCTAAATACTTTATTTCGGACTTTATTGCTATGGGGGGTCCTAACATTTATATAAATTTTCGGATTAAAGGTACGTGCATTTCGATATACAGTAAATATCGGTTATATGACGAACCGCTTGTATGCAAATACCGGTTATATGCAAAAACCTAAAATTTTAGAGCATTGTGTGCAATATTTGTATAAAAATGTAATTGCTTGTATGCAAATCGCTTATATGCAAATATCGCTTGTATGCAAACCTTTTTCATCAAAATTGAAATGTCTGCCTACAAATTAAATCGGTTGTAAGCAAATATTCCAAAATTGATCCTGAGAGCTCATCAGATCACTTAAGAACAGCAAAAATGTCACGACAAATTCTAACTGCAAAACAAACAAAAAATCAAAAGATGCTGGTCGCAAAGAAAAAAGTAAACGTCAGCAACTATAATTAATCCTTAAAAGAAAAGGAATTGAAAAATCGCACATGTACACTTGGAAAAAGCATTTTTCTCGTGTTATTACCAAATACGTTCCCAACATTGAACTGTAAGTGGATCCGTCTTGGCACAGGAGTTCAAGCTAAATATTCACTATACGCCAGATCGGAGCTGGCCTCAGAATTGGTGCAATAAATCAGTAAAATTAATACAGCTTTTATTTGAGATCAATTGCGTTTTTTTATTTTGCATATTTAATGCCGTTGAAACTAGATTGTACTCCAAGACTCCGCCAAACAGATGATACAAAGCCAGAAATATCCAAAAGGATTTAAGACCCAGAAGCAATGCCTTTCATTGGGGTTTTCGTGCAAAGCAAACGAGCATATTGAATTGTAAAGTCCAATATTGAAAGGTCCAATAGAGAGAGATCCGAATATATTCAGCGCGACAACGATTTAGCTTGTTTTAAAATTATTTCGGAAAAATTAAAATATTTTTGGAAAAAAAGTCTAGTCTAAGATATATAAATATTTTGGTCAAACTGAATTCAATATAAAACATCATTCAATCAAAAAGGCCCTACTAAATTTAGATTCACTGCGAGACTTCTTTTCTGATAATGATATAACAGCTCCAAAGGCGTTTAAAGACATTGAGGTCCTGACAACCTAACAAAATATATATTTTTTTAATGCATTTGCACAAGCAAATAGTCTCGTATAAAACTAAATGACTAAGGACCAATATTTCTTCTTCTCCAAATAGCTGCTATGCTTCAAATAAACTTACAATTTACTCTGTTATTTCTTAGATTATGGACAGATAGCTGTGAAATCAGCCCCTAATTCTTCAATATTTATTATATAAAATACTTATGCGATAATTTAAAAATAGGTTATTTTAATTAAAATACATTTACTATGTCATTAAAATAAAATCAACATAATTGCTTATATTCAAGTTTTTGCATACAACCGATAACCGCATAAATGCAAATATCGCTTATATGCAAAAATATTGCTGCATTATAGCTTTTGAATATAAGCGATATTCACTGTATGTCCGATTGAACCGGACCTCGGAATATGCAGCCTTCGCATTTATTTGCATTTAATTTCAGACGCCACTTAGCGAAGTATTCGCATAGGACGTCTAAATAATTATTTAGATCCGTTTCTGCACTGGCTATCCGGGCTCCGGACGCCAGAAGAAGGATATCATCTGCGTAAATCAACGGTTGGATTTTCATGGATTTTTGATTCAAAAATGTTGTGCCTTTAATTTTTGGGAAAGACTTAGCAATATATTCGTTCTTAAATATGGGCAAGCAGTGCTGATGCTGCTGTGAAATCCTCAATCTTCATAAATTTGGCTGAAATGGGCGCAGGACGGATTTATCGCTGTATATTTTGAATATACACGGATACTTTATATACAAAATTGACTACTAAATTTTGTCTTGTTCCAATTCTGGTCGCAATTTCTGTTTGTCTCAAATACCATTCATTGAATGTACTTATCTAACCCTTTTTCATCTCTGTTTTGGCAAATTATTGTCTTAATTTACGAAATTATTTGTCAGCATTTGATTTCGACTGTTGATTTGAAGAAAACTAAAAGTATATCGCTTGAACCTATTCAAATAGAATAAATTCAAAGTCAACTGACTTGTAGAAGGGACCCCTTGAAACTCTTAAGAAGCGATTAGCTTCCACTGAATTGGTAATGGAATCTGGCTGAACCTTATTCAATTGACTTGCAGTGTATATACAAATCCAGACAAATGCATTTTTCGCAATATATCAAAATGTTCATGTTACTTTGTTTTTTTCATTTCTTTTTCCTTTTCTCCAAACTGCTTGTTTTTTGCTAACAACATACCAAAAACTACAAAACTAAACAAAAACAAAACACAACAATTAATGATCAAAAAAAAAAAAAAAATCAAAATGTACAAAACAAACGCCTGGCTGCCCATCCTCGCCTGCCACGCCTCTTTGTCATGCAACCATCAAAACATTTCCTCCCCCGCCCCCCTCTCAAAACGAATCTTAACCCCTTGGGCGCCGAAACGTTAACTCTCTGCTGCCTTCAAAAACCAAAACCAAATTCTAATTGTAAATTTTTCTTTAAAATTATTTTCTAATTGCGCGTGTTCTTAATAAACGTATATATGGTATGTATATTTGTACACACACACACACACACACATATACATTATAGTGTCTGAGAAACCCGCTCAGTAGGCCACAATCTGGGGTCTGCTGCACAGCTTAAGAAAAGTTTGGAATGCATTTAGCTAAATAATTAAAACAATAATTCAAAATTTAACCCTTAAACTATTTGTAGAGCTTAGAAATACTCACACACACACACACGTAGTTTGCTCTATCTTTCTCTTTCTATATCTCTCTCTCTATCTTAAAAAACACACGCTTCTTGTTTTAAACCAAAAACCTTAATTTATTTGACATTTTATTTATTTTATTTATTTACACGCAAACAAATTTGTTTCAAAAAAATTCTAAGCTGTTGGCACACTACAAAAGTTGGCACGCAAAATCTCAATGGCCAGTCGGAGCAGTTCCACGCAAATTGAGCTGAGTGTGCAATAAAAACAAAAAAAAAAACATACGAAATATGTTTTTTCAACGCGTCAACGAGTGAGAGTTTATACATACAAATAAATATTGGAACACACACACACAGCAACGATTTCCCCGCCACACACAAACATTACACACACTCACACACTCAAGCTGCATTATCTTCCCATATAGATAGATGCAAATGGCGCTTTAAGAAAACCTCTTTCTTTGGGTTTCTGTGATTTTTTCCCCCCTTTCATATTTTTCAGTTTGGTAATTTTGTTGAGCTTTGAGCTTTTTTATGGTATTTATTAGTTGATAAGTTTTTTGGAAATTAAATATGTGTGTTATCATTATGTACTATATATATATATATATAGATGTGTATTTACAATTTGTTACTTGTTGTTGTATTCTTATTTCGATTTTTTCGTTTTGCCTCAAAAGCATCTTCATCATCACTCACCAGCGCTTCCTGAGCCAATGGTCGAAATATTTCAAGATTAGGATTAAAGCAAAGATCATACAGTAACTAGATGCTACATCTCATAAAGCAACTTTAGTAAGGTCGGAAAAGCCGAAGGCAACTAAACCAAGGTCAGATCGTGATAAAGCGCTGCAAACCTACTTCATCAATTTCTGGCCAGCGCATTAGGCTTACAATCCGGTTTGCGGTAACCAAATCAAACGAATTTTTACATATTTCTTGGTTGGAAAGTATAGAATTCGGTTCGAAGGACCGAAAACTAACGGATTCTGCAAAACTTAAGCTCGGAAAGTATGTGGTTTAGGTTTTTCGACTCTTAGTTCGTTACAATCCACAGAATTGGGGTTTGGAAAGTATATAATCCGGTTCGAAGGACCGAAAACTAACGGAATTTGCAAAATGTAAGCTCGGAAAGTATGTGGTTTAGGTTTTTCGACTCTTAGTTCGTTATAAGGGACCCCATACGACACGAATCCGCAGAATTGGGGTTTGGAAAGTATATAATCCGGTCCGAAGGTTCTGAAACTAAGGTATTCTGTAAAATTCAAGTTTAGAAAGTATGTGGTTTGGGTTATTCGGACCATAGTTCGTTATAAGGGACCCTAAAAGATACGAATCCGCAGAATTGGGGCTTGGAAGGTATATAATTCGGTTCGAAGGACCGAAAACTAACGGATTCTGCCAAACTTAAGCTCGGAAAGTATGTGGTTTAGGTTTTTCGACTCTTAGTTCGTTATAAGGGACCCGATACGACACGAATCCGCGGAATCAGGGTTTACAAAGTATATAATCCGGTTCGAAGGATCTGAAACTAAGGTATTCTGTAAAATTCAAGTTTAGAAAGAATGTGGCTTAGGTTATTCGGACCATAGTTCGTTATAAGGGACCCTAAACGATACGAATCCACAGAATTGGGGTTTCGAAGGTATAGAATCCGGTTCGAAGGACCGAAAACTAACGGATTCTGCAAAACTTAGGCTCGGAAAGTATGTGGTTTAGGTTTTTCGACTCTTAGTTCGTTATGAGGGACCCTAAACGATACTAATCCGCTGAATTGGGGTTTGGAAAGTATATAATCCGGTTCGAAGGACCTGAAACCAAGGGATTCTATAATATTCAAGTTTAGAAAGAATGTGGTTGAGTTTATTCGGTTCATAGCTCATAATATGGGACCCGAAACAAACCAAAACCGCAGAACTCGGATTTGGAAAACTTGAAATTTAAAAGGCTACGCTCATAGTCCGGCTCGAAGAACCCAAAGCTAAGGTATTTAGCTGATATCTTTGTAGAAAGTATTTTATTTAGGAGGCTCGATTGATAATCCGGTACGATGGTTTCTTAATGAAGAGATTAAGAGTTAACGAACGAATAGTACATAATTTGGGAATTTCGGTTCATAATCCGACTCAAGAGTCCCAAAAAAAAAAAAAAAAACGGATTCTTTAGAGTTCAGGGATGGAAAGTATATAATCCGGCTCGAAGGACCGAAAACTAATGGATTCTGTAAATTTTATAAACCGTAATGAGAAACACAAAACGAACCGAATGGGTAGAGTTTCGGGTTCGAGGGACCCAAAAAATAAGGTATTTTAGTTCGAGGTGATCCAAAAATAAGGTATGACTCCAATCGAACTGTTTTCGACAGAGTTTTGATTCGAAAAATATATAATTTAGAAAGGTTTAGTTTAGATCCAACAAAGTCTTCTCAGTTTATGTTTGAAAAGTTAATAATTTAGGTCGAAGGACCCGAAACGACTCGAAAAATAATTTCCAGGACTTGGCTCAGGAAACATTCACACACACACACACACACATCACACCCACTCACACTCACACATACATACTGCATACAATGCCTAAATGTATTGAAGCAATAACTTTATATATTTACTTTATACAAATATACATACAATACATGGACAACGCTAATTATACAGATACAAATATATATATATATGCAAAACAAAAAAAAAACAAAAAACCAAACAATTTCAAAGTGTAAGCTTTTGTTGTAAATTTGAGAATTCAAAATAAAAATGGAAAAAACGAACAAACTTCCCCCTCCCCCCAAAAAAACCAAGAACGGGCTGGCTTTCTTCCCTCGCAGCAGCAGAATATAAAAAACGGAAGGTCACATCAGCAAAGCAGATTTGGACGTCGACGAACCCCCTCAATCATCAATGCATGTGCCGTATCAGCTTCATCATTCTTCGCTCGCTCATCACACACACACACACAGATACACGAGCCACACATAGATACAAAGCAGCAAAAACCCTTTAGAAAGTGTTCACAAGAAAACGTAACGTAAATAACAAAAGAACAAATACTACTACCTTCCCCCCTCAAACCAACCAACCTACAACACAACGCCACAGCTACGCCTCTGTCGACGCCAGCTAGCTCACCCTGTGGCACCAAATACCACACCTACTCATCGATATTCTTTGCCAATTTTCGGGAGCAACAATTGCAGGCCATCCAGGAGCGGGAAAGGGAGCGACAGCAGCAATTGAATCTACGTCTGGGTCAAAGGCTACGCGAAACGGCCATCAATAATTGTGGCATTAGCCAGCAGAATAACAATTCAGCTGCCTTAGCGGATCCCGACTCGGAGCAGCAGGATCAGGAGAATGGCAATGGGAATCGTGCCTATGTGACCACAGCGGATACATCGGGAACACTTTATTATGGTACACAAAACAACAAGATACGCATCACTGAGAATCCACTGCCCGAGCCGGTTAGCTCTTAAGCACACAAAGATACAAATTGTTATTGTTGAGATTTAAAAACTAAAGTCAAATCCACACACACACACACACACACACACACACACACAGCAGCAGCAGCAGCCAAGCTTAGCAGCAGCCTAGTTTATAAACTTCTACTCCTCCTACCCCTCCCCCCACTCTGTTCCACTTCGACCCACAAATTTGTAATTTACACTTTGTGCCTGAGCGTAACATATGCAAACATTTAGTTGAAACACACAATATTTTGGATGAGCTTGCTGGATTACAAGAGCGCGTTTTCGCTTTAAACTAAAGAACAAATACGTTTACCAAAACTGTTAACTTAATCCCCCTTAACGAATACAAAAAAAAAAAAAAAAAAAAAAAAACCCAAATGTAGCATATCAAAAACTAAATCTCAAAAATTACATATTAACTTATACACAAAAACCACAAAACACTTAGATAAATTGTAGACAATTGACGAATATGAATATGAAAAAAAAAAAACAACCCCAACAATTCTGTTCACACCAAATCTAAGAATCGAAAATCGACAGAAAATGGCATATGAATTATACAAAATACATAAAGATAAAAAACTAATGACAACCTTTTTGCAAATAACTTCGAATTCAATTCAATAAAAGTTTTAGAAGCTTGAAACCAAAATGGAAATGGTGAGTGTTTGCTTTTTACTTGGGCGGGGGGAGAGGAGGATTCATCAAGGCTGGAACTAAGTTTTTAAATCATTGTAGGTACATAGAGAATTTTAGGTTTGTTCAAGAGTATATAGCTGCCAAAAGGAATCTCCGACTCCATTAATATATTTATTCTTAAGCCGCCGAGTCGATATAACCAAGTTCGTCTATCCGACTGTCTGTATGAATGAAAATATCTCACAGATAGAGATTTGAAAGATCATTTGTTTTTATTCAAAGGAGGTTCACTTGTGAATGAATACAGGGTCTGTCCGAGAAAGTAAAAGGACTTGAACCAATCGTTACTATACTTTAAAAGCTTTCTGCGTCGCTGCAGCGCTGCCAGCGCGATTTCCAAGCATTAAAGGTGTCACGCACGGCTGCGGAAGCGTTGGGTTGCCGGCCTTGGTACACTTTGGGACCCTTCTCGCGCACACCTTGCGCATGTTGAACCGCAGATTTTAGTATATTTAACATCTGGGCAATTAAACGAATACTTAGTCGACTGTCTGAGTTCAAAACTTTGCGCACGCGAATCACATTGTCCGTGTTCGTCGAAGTCGAAGGTCTTCCAGCACGGTCTTCATCGGCGACCTCTTCCCGGCCCGTCAAATAAGCCTTGCTAAAGCATCATCTGGGTAAGTCTGCTTGATCAAAATGACTGTCCTGACTCTTCAGGTGCTGGGAACGCCCCCTACCGAATCTAGTCGGTGCGCGCGCGCTCCGAAATAAAGTCGACGCGGAAGAATATCAGTCCTGTAACTGCACTGATGGACAGAAATGGCAGCTGTGGAACTTTCATGGCGGTGCCAATTCTCTTCAAGTTTAAGCAAACTCTCCAGCAGCAACCAAAATGCTGTTTTACACACGGGCCGGCTCGCGTTCAAGACGGTTTATTTATTCCAGCACAAAGTTTCAATTGCACTGAGCCACCCAACAAAATCATTTTAAAATTAGTTTAAACTATATCAACAACTTTAGGCTCCTGCTCGGGCGCCATGAATTGCTTAAACTTCACTCTTCCCTCTGTGTTTGTGAATAGTTGTTAATACATATGTGTTGATGCATTTAATAATAATTTACAGTTTATCAGTTATCTTTTATTTTTTACCTTCTAAGATATTTTATAACTCAATTTAGTTTCATATCCTAACCTATCCATCTTTCGATCACTCTAGCCTACATAATCACCAAAAAGAACTTTCTAACTCCAACACTTTAGCAAGAACAGGACTAGAATTATGATGGGAGTCATAACGGAGCAATGCATCATAGCTCGCATGGCCATCAAGATGCGCGTGCCCCACCATGACTTCTGTTCTACGAGGTGGAGATAGAACGCTTTTTACAACCTTTCTTTGACGACCTGGGCAGTCTGGCAGATCTGCCCTTGAAGGACCTGACTCTTTTTGTAGTTTTTACAGGATGGTTTTAAAAACACACATATTAAGGACAGAAGAATCAAGCCTGGTTGAACTCGGTCTCTGTCGAGCGGCCTATAAAACCTTACCTAAACGGTTTACTTATCTTTAGTAACTGACTTTATTTAACCATAATATTACTCGAATTACATCGAGTCGGCGATGGCCAAATTTCACGGGGAGACCCAAAGGCGGTCAGAGATGGCACACGCCCCAATAGATAGCTTCCCATTAATGAGTTTACAACTCTCTTAGCAGCCCTATATCCGTACAAAGGTCAAGATTTCGTAGGAGGTGGAGGGGATGTTCCCTCTGCGTTGCCAAATTCTTCCCTACCGCAGGAGCTCTGTAAGGACCCCACTGTCTCGCGACAGCGGTTGCCGTGAAATTCTGCTTATATTTAAATGGGTTACTTTTATTCATGCTTGAAGGTACTTTTCTTGGTCGACCACCGGCCGAGCCCTTCCAGTGCCAAGACTACTTAGAACAGGCGGTCGGCACTTGCCAGAGAGCACCATTTGAGACACTATTTGTTAACCGGGGCTCCAGCTGGGCTGACTCTCGGCGCGGTCCGAAACACAGCCTGTCCTGTGTTGAGATGTCTGGGATAGAAAAGGTATAGTTATTGGATGTGCGAGAAGCTACTAATTGAAAACGACAACACAAGAAACCATTGACCTGTTCGATGGCCCAACAGCTAGGCCCACTAAAAACCATCTCACAAGTTCTTTGGGATTCGGACTTTCTTCCTTTTTTGGATTTTGTTTTTTTAATGAAAGAAATGCTTAAATATTTGAATATTTTTTATTAAAAACGGAGCAAAATCAATTTACTTTTAATGATGATGACAATGTGTCTTTTAATGCGATCCACATATGGCATCAATTTTAGAGTTCTTCAAAAGAGTATGCTTCTGGGATTAAGACAATAGATAGAATAGGACTTCCTATTTCAGTTATGCTTTCTGGACTGGCCGAGCTTTCTCAGATTGATTCTTTGCTTTGCTCGTATTTGGGTTCTTGATTTAAACGATACACGATTTGAAAAGAGATTGTCCTTCTCTAAAATGTACATTAGTAAAATGATCGTTCACTTTTCCCTCTCCCATTGACATATTCCACAAAATTCTACATTTCGTCCTCGTCTGCCGACTTCTACATCCATCCACTCATTTGTTAAATCCCCCACGATTGTCTGTTCTCGGTTATTCTGCAGTTCACCCCAAGGTTCCTTTTCTCGCCTTGTTGGTTTCTTATTTATTGGATGCTTCATATAATTCGGCCAGCATGCGAAAATTTTCCTCACGATCTTGTCTCATAATTGTGGACATTTCCTGTAGAAATTGTCTCTGTTGCTCGCGCTGTTGTCTTAGAAAATTCTCATTGGATGTCTTAAGGAATGCAAACAGTTGCTTTTGTGTGTCTCTGATGGAGGTTAACACTTCCAAGGGTGTGGGCTCGATGGCAAATCCTTCGTCAAAGTCACTTTCGGGGGCGGCTCTCATTAGATCACAACTGGAGCTGGAGGAGTGTTCGCTTTCACTCTCCAATGGCATTTTGGGTTGGAATTTGGGCGGTGACTGTTTAACATTAGGTGGAGCAGCAGCAGCTGCCACAGCAGCCCGGGTCTTAAGTGTCATTCGCTTCTGATGCTCCTTGGGTGAACCATTTACTAGTTCGTCAAACAACTCAAAATGTCGGGGCAAAATGCGCACATTTTCCAGTCCATTCTTTTTGGCCTCGCGATAGCGCTTGAGTAGCATGCGCAGTTTATTCCTTAGCTGATGCGGTGTTCGCTTAAAGGATTGCCTGTTCAGGATTTGAGAAATGTGGACCAGAGTCTTGAAATTACGCTTCCTAGAGCCATCAAGGGCGCGGAAGAAGCCATTGTCTTTAATGACCAAAAGAAAGGCATCTACCTCCTCATCGGTCCAGAAGTGAGCTGATAAATAGTTGACATATTTAGACTTGAAATTGGTTAAAATGTGGATGAGACTTACCCGCTCCTCCTTTTTGATTTATATCATAATCCTCTTCGTCGGAGTCATTTAGTTCGCTCTCACTGGCTCCTCCGCTGCTTATGTTCGCCTCAGCCTCTGCAGCGGCTGCCTCTTCCTCAGTGGGATCTAGGACCTTGCGCATGGCCTCGAAATACTCAAAGGAGTCGCCACCATTTTTGGCTTTGTTATACAAACGACGCAGTAGCTGGAATTTGATGCGCAACTTGTCTGGACCTTTGTTATAGTTTCTTTTGGACATTTCCTTGGACAAAAGTTTAAATATTTTGGCATTACGCTTGCGCAGCAAAGCTGTCTGCAGACCCATGGAGGTAATCAGGTCTAGGAAGACATCTACCTCGCCATCGGCCCACTTGCAGCGTGCATTGATAAAACCAGAAGCAGAGGCGTCTAGGGCATCTGTTAATCACAGGGATTAGACCTAATAAAACATTGCTAAAATTTTGCCAAAGTCATACCTTCTCCCTCGCTGTCTGTGGCGGCGTCTTCATCCGCCTCTTCTTCCATTTCAGCATTACTGGACTCACTCTCCATTTCCTGCTCCAAATCTGGCCAGTGTCCTGCCAACTCGTGAAGGGCCTCGAAATGTTCAAAAGGTTCACCAGTTGTTTTTGCCTTGAAATATTGCCTTTTTAGCTGGCGATACTTCATGCTTAACTGCTCCGGTCTCTTTTGACATCCACGTTTGGCCATTTCTCTGGATATGTGACTAAAGACTTTGGCATTTCGTTTGCTTAGTAGGGGTCCCTGTAGTTTCAGTTTATTGAAAATCTCCAAAAACAACGCAACTTCTACATTTCCGGCCCATTTGTAGCGACTCGAAGAACGAAAACGCTCCTGGTGCAAATCTGTGTGATTTGGTCTTTGAATCTCTGACAGCGATATACAAAGGTTTAGTAACTTACAGTCATTACTTTGTGCATATTTTGATTCCACTTCCAGATCATCTTCATTATTTTCTTCATAGGAATTGTCCATAGTTTGAGTTTTAGTTTACACGAAAATTGAACCAAACAATAAATATTAGAGATGAGCGTTTCGGCGTGAGCGAGAGTTACTTTAGTGAATGCAGTGATTTGGTAACGATAGTGAAGTGCAATGTGAATTTGTAAAATCTGTTATATTTAGTTAAGAGCTGTGAGTTAATTGACATAATATAGTTGTTGAGCCTGCCAACAACTATTTCTTAAATAACGTAATATATTAAATAAACAAATTATTGTAATATTATTTTTTCGATGAATTGTATGATAGGTTGTATAAATGCAGCATCTGCAGGAATGCTTGAAGCAACCCTCTCATAGCAATTTATCCTTCCCCATGTTGCCTTAAAATTCCAATCCACTCGGTTGTGGTATGTAATAAAATGATGTGAAGCCTTTGAAAGCAAGAAAATATGCATAGATTTGTGGCATTACCAACGATTCGGTAGAGCAGCTGCACACCTTAATAAATAAACACAAGAGAGATCTTCATCTCCACAAATTCCTTGGCTTGATTTGGTTAAAAATAAAAATGATTTTTGAGTCACAGTCGCAGTGAGAAACAGCTACCAGTGACACAGTTGCACATCTCTAATTCATAAGTGGCAGCCCTGTTATGTCTGTTAACCACAACGTCGAATTTAATTTGCCGGAATTCGTTGCAAATAAAAAGGCAAACGATTTATTTGGTTTTTGTTTAAATAAATTAAAATAAAAATAATCTACGCAAGCGCAGGTTTCTGCACCTGCTAATAGCTAGAATGGGTTTTGTTTTGGAGATGCTTCTTTCTTTGAAATGTTTGGTGGGCTGCAGAAATAACGGAAAGGGCATAACAACATTACTGTTTTTGTCATTTGCCTTCGATCAACGCGACGAGGCGTCTGTTTGTTGTAATACCTATTGCGTAGTGAAATTAGATAAATAACGGGCTGAGTTGGGCGGGGGATATAAAGCTGCCCACCGCTGATTAAAAACTTCAAGACTGCGCGGCCCATAACACGATTAGTGTTGCCAACTCTTCAGCAGCGTTGTTAATTTAGCTATTTTCCCCACCAAAAATAGCTATTTTGTAAGCTAAAAAACAGGAATCAATTCAGTATTGCCCAGATACTGCCCTTGACATTGTGGAGCTATTGAATTTTTGTCAATTTGAAACACATGTCACAACTGTTAACATAATTTGTGAGAATTAAAAGCTTTAAATAAGATGTCAGTTTTGTTTTTATTATTAATCAGAAATTGATTATAATACTTTTTAGTCCTACCCAATCCTTAAATTGAGGATCAGGCATCTCGGCTGTAATCGGGCTTAGCTTGGATTTAACTTAATCCATTTGCAGTGGCAAACCACAATAATTGTGAAATAATTTACTTTGTAAAATGTAAATGTAAAATTGGCTATACAGCTCCTCCAACGGGGCCAAGTCAAGCTTCTCTCATACTTTACTTTAGTGATGGGAAAGTACAGCTAGAGATAGCGAGGCGATATTTATTGCTTTTATTACAGCATACTTGGATTGCAAAATTTTTTTAAAAGTTACAATTACTCTCAATAATGCAATAATTCTGCCAAGTAATTGATTTCTAAATTTTCCACAATTAGTACATCTTGTAGATTTAGCAATAGTTGTCTCAGGCCGAAGGCAGCAGCAAAAAAAATATAGCCCACACGCCATCACTGTCAGCGGCTTGGGGATCCTCAACTGTCGATGACAATAACAGTAGTCGATAGGCAATTGTCGATAGATGTTAATTGCTGCTATCGTCTGCTGGTCACACTAGGCCGCTCTGCCGCTCAATCTCATTCGGTGGTTCGGACGCGTACGTTTCGCTTCTTAACGGTCGAATTCGACACGATCAGTTAAAAGCAGGCGCTATCAAAGCGCAACAACAACAAAAAAATATTAAAGTGGTGTAAAAGCAAAGTTAAAACAGAGCAACAAAAAAAAGTGCTAAAAACGAAAAGAAGAAAAACAACCATATTCTGCCGTGAGTTTTGATTGTTAACGTTAACTATCATTACAAGGGCGATCAGCAGAAAGCATTTCAATTCAATTTTTTTTTCGGCCTTTTGTTGTGTTTCGCTGGCCAATACGAAGTGTGTGTGTGTGTGTGCGAGTGTGTAGATCGGTTCGTTGTCGGCCTCGTTCGTACCCCGCCCCCGCGCGCTGTTAACAATTCAAAGCGATTGCAGTTTGCTTACTGTTGTTGTTTATATTATTATTAATAATTAATTTCGAATTTCGGCCAGTTGACGAGGCTTAAGTCTGGCTTTTACGATGGGGGCCGAGAAGCATTGAATTGTGTGTCTATTTCACGCGAAAACTTTCGAGCGAATCAAAATAAATAAACAACAAACGCAAAAGAATCTAACGAAACGGTTATGAAAATAAGCAAAATGCAACACAAATATCTGAGGGATACAACGACTTGGCTGTGGTGCTGGGTGGTCCTAGCTGCTGTTTTAATGGATACCAGTGCAGCTTCAGCTTCCTCCAACGCTGGCTATGTGGATAATGGCGATATGAAAGGTAAGCATATATAAGTTTGATGACAAGTAGATAACCCAGAGGGTGCTCTCTTAAGATACGGAAGATACAGAAAGACAGTCATTCATTTATTTTCGCTGATAAAAAAAAAGAGATTCAATTCATACGATTCGGCAAGCACAGTGGGAATATTTCTCGAAACTATTTTAAGTTTTTTTTTCAGATATTTTTTAGCCAAACCGAAAATTTTTCTGAACTATTTAAGGCCCTCTTCTGGTCTATAAATTTTTTTTCAAAAATATAATCCCAAAAGGATCTTTCAAAGTTCGAAATACTTTGAAGATATAGCCTTTATTTCGACCAATGTTTTCGATACAACAAGCAATTTTCAAATTACTGCAAACTTTGAACACGTTTTTCACGAAACGTTTTCCAAAATGGTGCACACGTTTTCTCAAGTTCTACCGAACGATTTGGATGATCTAGGGCTTTATGGACGCATAATAAACGTTTTTCGTCAATTTCGTAAACGGCTTTCGTCAATTTACGAGAAAAAAAGTTTTTACTATATTTTTTGTACACTGGACTGCAAAAAAAACAATCAAACATCGATTTTTCGTTTTTAAAAGGCCGCCCTTTTTTCAAATTTAATATTATTATCACAATTCCCATCTTCCGTTTTGCTTTCTGACAATTGTAACTCCCGGAAACGTGGGGACCATCGACACATCTTTTTTTGGAAGAGCCTATTTTGGATCCCGAGAACTTTTTGAACAGCCCTCGCATTCACAAATTTTAATTTTGTATTTTTTATAATGAATTGTAAAACCAAATACAAAAAACAGAATTACAAAATCCTTTCCCGATTTCTTTCCACGAATTTTTAAAAAACATGTAAAATTTAGCCCTCTAGACCAGAATTTTTATATCCTTGAAGTAAATCAAAATTGTCCGGATGTTTGGAACGCTTAGAAGAAAATAATTTAGACCACATAAAGTATATATATTCTTGATCAACATGACAAGATGAGTTGATATAGCAGTTAGTTTCAATTCTATCTTGACCAAAGGTTGCACAAAGTCTTCTGGGACAATTTGGATGACTGTAGCATATAGCTGCCATAGGATTAATCGGTATAAAAACTAATTTAAGTGAGAAAAACTTTTTTGTTTTCAATGCAAAAGTCAAACAAACTTCGTATTTTAAAGTTTCCTATGCTTTCACACAATTCCACCAAGATTTATGAAAATCGGACGATTATATAGTAGCTATAAAGATATCTAGAAAAGTCTTAGTATGAAAATCGTTTTTGTTTTCAATGCTTCGCTCCCAAACTCGTTACTGATCAATATTATATGCTACTACACAATTCTGTCAAGTTTGATTCAAAACGGATGTCTTTCATAGGAACGATCGGTCGAAAACTAGTTTTACTAAGAAAAATTTTTTTGTTTTTCATGCTAGGTCTTTATGCCAAGGGTATCTTTCCTCTATTTTTACTTATATGACATAATTTTTTTGTCGTTCTAAGTACGGGGCTTATCTGGAATATATTCTTTGAACTTATCGTTTAGTTATGTAGAAGTCGTGGAATCATTTTTTTAACTGTTAGTTTCCTGTCTAATTTAAATTTATCAAAAATAAGAGCTTACAGCCTACACTGAGAAAAAATAGTATAGTTTTTAATGATCCTCAGGATAATTTCAGTATCCATTTGGACTGGATAGTTAACTATCCTTTTTTTAGGATCAATTGGATATTTTCGAAGTCGATTTATTTTCGCTTGAAAAGGTTATAACAGATAAAAAATATTTCATTGATCTTTATTATTCATCCAAAGGAGCTGAAAAATGTGAAAAGGATATTTAAAAAATGGATCTTAAAGTGGGTATTTGAATCTTTTCTTTTCTCTGTGTAGAAATTTGCGAAAAAAATTTTTATAGAATTAAAAAATATATTTTAATTGGTCCAAATTTCTGTAGGGAATTTAAGACACAAGTTTATGGATGAACATGGACCACTGTGAACCGGGGGAGGAAGTCGTATATGAATCTGCGTACATCTGTTGCGGAGCCATTCAGTGTTTGGCTGCTTCGTTCTGGTTCTTTGGACCCTTTGTGAACAGGTTTCCAGCAGCGTGATTTCCCATGGTTCGCAAACAAGGAGCCTACCTGTTTACTCTTACCTTACCTTACTTTACCTTAGCTGTTGTGTGTTGTGTGTGTGTGTGCCACAGGTAGCGGCTCTGTTGTCTGCCCATTAAGCATCTTTGGCCGTTCTGTGTGTCTGTAAATATGAATGAAGTACAGATTGCTCGTTAAAAAGGACAACATTCGGTCAGACAAACAGCTATTTAAATTTCTATGCTCCAACTACTGCTGCTCCTCCTTCTACCTTTTAGCTTCTACTCCACCTCATAAAGTGTTGCAAAAACCAGTTTTGCTCTTTACTTGCTGCTGCCGCTGTGTGTTGTGTTTTTTTAATGTCTTTCTTGCAAAAAAAAAAAACAACAACAAAACCTACATGCAAGTCTCTCTTTCTCTCTTTCTGGCTGCCACCTGCCCCACTCTTTGTCTTTTTTGCCAACTTTGTACGCATCTGAACCGTGAGATTTTATTTCATGCAAAAAAGTAGAAGTACTTTGGCCGGCAAGTTGCAGGTGTTTTGCTTCAAAACTGAAAACCGAAAACTGAAAACAAGGAAACCAGCTTTAAAATTTTAATTTGCTTCGTTTTTTTTTTGGCAATGGCAGCCCGAGCCTGTGGGATATGAGCATCCTGTGGGGAATTTTAGCAGTTATTAACATGAGTAGAGAGTGGTCATATATTTAAGTATCCTGTGGAGTAAAGTTTAATAGTTTAAGGTGTAAGCTTACATCTTAATAAGCTGCGTGTAAAAGCAGAGAGGATATAAAGATTACCCCATAAACACTAAGGAGACCCAGTTTATTTTAGAGCTTAATGGGTTTATTATGCCAAACCTTTATAAGTTTTATATGGTCCTGCGCTTCATAATCAAGGATTACCAACCTTTTCTCAGTTAAACTGGAACCTAACTGAACCGAACCGCTAAGTTTTAGAAGTTGTAGAAGTTAAAATTGTAACTTTTTAATAACAATAAAAAGTGTTTCTAGAGTTTTCACAAAATTCTCTGTTATTTAATTTCCTTTTCTAAACTGAACCAAGATTTTTCGAAGATTTTTTTTAGAGCTATCCAGAGTCATCTGTTACTTTAGGTGCAGAGTATATTAGAGTTCTTGCTTGTTTCCCTTAGAGAAAAGACAAACAACTTTCGTTATCAATAATAACAGAGCTTATAAATCAACCGTGTTTGATTGTCAACTATTATAGCTTCATGATAATCTGAATTTATCATAAAATTTGGTGTACTTTTAGATCCTTTGCATCGCTTCATCTTGAGCCGCCAATTTACATGTCTTACTCATAAATTTTGAAAATTTTGCGACTTTTTGGACTGTTCGATCTAACCTTTTAGGGGTCTGCGATTGCCATCTATCGAATCTTAATGATTCCCAGAACTCGTTAAACTTTGCAAATAACAATTCGCGTTTTTTGAACCATTTGTTCCACACGTATGAAATCTTCATAATAATCTTTAAGTCTTGATTGATCTAAACCAGAGATGGCCAGCGAGAGCGAGGCCAAAAAGTGAGAGTGTATTAGTGTGCAAAAATCCGACCTAATCGCTTCGAACTCTGTCAAGCGAATGACGCTTTTTTGCTCATAAATTCTCAGCTTCGGCAAGCGTTCGGGTCATGTATGTGTGAATAGCGAAATGTTGTCGCCCCCGGCATGGAACCGAGGGCCAATGCTGATCTAAACACAAATGCGATGTTTGGAAATTTCGCTATTCGCTTTCGGTAGGTTCAAATACTTAAATGACAATTTGGTAAATTTTGCGGTTTTCGGTATACACCTCTTATAGATGCGTCTTCAATTGGCATTTATCCAATCTTCATAGTAATCTTAGGTCCTACATAAGTTTTGCATTTTAAGCGACTATTTTAACCATTGGATCCACACCTATTTACCAATTCCTGCAATGTCATCTAATCAATCAAGCTCTGTATTAAATACTTTTGAAATCATTTTGAAAACCTATGTTCAGTCCAGGCTATCAACTATATATTTGCCATATTTCATCCGAATCTCTTTTGCTATTTGTGCGAGAAACCGCTTTCAAAAATTATCTTATAATAATTTTGCGAATTTCGCGGTTTTATCAACCATTCAAACAAAAGTTATATAGTCTATGTTCAAGTTTAGGTAATCAACTATCTGAGTGTCAAATTTCAATGGAATTCGTTAAGTAGCATACCTTCACAATTCAAATATTAGTAAGATTAACAACATAATAATGTACGAAGTCTGATCCACGACTCTAAATCAAGGCCAAGAATTTATTTAGCAAAGTTTAAGATATGGTCTCTATGACCAACATTGAATATATGTCTTACGATATATTACCAAATATTTTCACATCAGAACAGAGTCTGAATGAGAGATGAAGAGGTATGAGTTTTTGAGTAGGCGACTTTTTAGGATTTAGCCCCAAACCATTGACTTTAGGTCACTCGCTGATTTTCTCAAGATCCCAACTCTTACACATAATGATCGACATACTAAAGGACACCACAGCCTAACAGACAATCAAAAAGATCGTTGATATACTTAGAGAAGAGTAAGGAACCAAGGACTGAGTTTTCAGAATCACCTAGAGTCAGACGTATGAAACCTGATATACAAGACACCAAGACGACTGATAACTTTTTTGTCACACAAATAGGACTTAATCAGGGGTGTTCTAGAAATCTCTAGAGATTTTCCGAGCTTTAATATGAAATGCTAACGTTTATAAGAAAACCTCTAGAGATTTCTGGAACACACCCGTATAAGACGCTTTGAAGTTGGGGAAAAATTTTAGAAATTTTTAAGTTTCGTACTTAAGATGATACTGTTCCGTTTAAACCAAATAACGTAAAGGTCCCCCCAAACACCAAGTGACAGCCTGTCAGTCTAGTTGTTGGTCAGAGCTGAAACTGTACCGGTACAACGTTCACGTTCTGTTCGGTTCCAAGAATATGGTATACAAAAGATATCAAATAACTGTTCCGGTTTCGGTTCTGGTTCTGAGTCTTAATCGGTTGTTTTCGGTATATGATTACGGTTTGCTTTCAAAGAAACATTTGTGAAACAATATGCAATCACTTTTCCAAAACTTATCAGTAAATTTGGAGCCGAAATTGTTAATTCAGCTCGTGACTGTCTGATGCACACGAAATCATTTGCTCCCAACAACAAAACCTTCGTTGAAGACGACGCTTATAATCCTTGTGGTCGAAAGTACAAAAGAACACATGTGAATTTATTGTTGCAGAAATAATTACAAAAGGAAACATGAGTCCCCCATTTCTTTTATTGAAAAGAAATGATATTAAAATAATTTTGCTTACAGAAATTTCCCCTTTAATTTTTCCTCATTCCTCTATCCCAACTTGCCCATTTCGTAAGCTTATTTAGTTTCCCTGAAAAGAAAACCAGCTTATAATATTTCACTCGGTATCTTTATTGGCTTAATAAGCTTATTTTTAAAAGACATGACCAAAAACTGCACATGAATCAGCTTTATTTATTTGTATACAAGTAACAAAATACAAAAATATTGCAATTTCTTATCATCCTCATACCACATATGCTTAGCTATCATGCCGTGTGATAACACTACGAAAAATTCAAGTGAATTACCAACTGAATTGAAATTGTAGACAACGGCTGACGCATACAAAATTTTCTTTACTTAAATGGATACATTAGAGCCAGTCGAGGGCCTTTTTGAGTGGCATTTCCAACGAACCACTTAGGTCGACAAGGATCTCGCGACATTGAAACAAAAAAAAAAAAATAAAAGAGCAACTCAAAATCATGACTGACTCTCAGGTAGGGCTGCTCGCCCACGTCTCAGGTTCGTGTCTGCTTTCTTTTTGTACGCCAGCCTAAGACAATACCAAAGTATCAAATTTCATAAGGACATGCCATATTTTTCGTCAGGCCACGGCGGATGCAATACCAAAAAGTTCCCATGTGCAAGTCCTTAGCTGGAAACAAAGAACACTTGAGAATTTATGCATGTGTCTAATTATGAAGAGGGCGAGCGCCCACTTAAGAGCCACCAGCACCAGCAACAGCAGGAGGAGGAAAGCATCTTCGCACGGAGAGGTCTCTGGTTGTAATCATAAATAATAATCAATTTCCTGTGTCCAAAATGTTTCCCATCGCTCCACACTGAACATTTTCCAGCTGCCATATGCAACTGCAAGTTTTCCTTCTTTCTTTTTTTGGGTGAGAAAATTGAAATAAAAACTGACAGCACAATTGGTTGGTTGGGGAGAGGGCTCCAAAAGGGGGGAGGGAGTATGTATTTTTATTTATTGTTTGCCGTTTTTGTTGTTTGTTTGATTTGTTGAACATTTGCGCACATTTGTTTGCCTCATTTGCATTTTTCCTTTCGTTCGGTCGCCAATCAGAAACGTTTAGCTCTCTCTCTCAACCTCCCCCAACCCCACACTAATATGATGTCGGCTGCTGCCTTCGTTCAACTCAACTAGCTTCGTGTATTTATTTTTTCAATGGGGAGGTTAAATCTTGGCCCAATCAACGGCACGCCAGCTTGCCCCCATTTGTTGCCCAATGACGCATGCGTTGTGGCTGACGCACAGTGGGAAGTTCTTGGTTTTTATTATTTTTAGAATATTGAAAGAATCCTTCTTTGCTTTCGTCTGAATTTGACTCATGTGACAACTCATCTTGATGTCACCATGGTGGTTTGCTAGGACGTTCTGTATCTTCCTAGTAACTTCCATTTTAGAATCGATCGTTGAAGCCCTGTCTACTTTTGGTATACCAGCAAATTTGACTTTGCATGATGACGTTGAAAAACAAGCAAACCTACGTTAAAATTAGTAATATTTAAAAAGTTACTTTTACGTCTGATACCCTCGTTCCTCCGTCACATTCTAGCAATAGAAGCAGTTAATGCCGTTGCCATTAGAGAGCATGGCCATATTTTCCTTTTTTTGTTATACAATTAACCGAGAGCTGGCTATATCGATCCTAGAGGGACTAACAGGAGATCTGACGGAACTTTGATTTATATTTGTAAAGTTATTCACCCCGATAAGATCAATGTTCTTCCTTTGGTACGTGGACTTTGCACGATGACGTTGAAAAACATGCAAAGCACTGTCAAAATAGCAAAGAAAGGCGTACAAATGGAAGGCTACAAGAGGGGACGATCAGGTGCAGGAAGACATTTTCAAGCTTGGGGTGAACAACTGGAGCCAGCTTGCACAAAGTAGAATCGACTGAAGGGCATTAAAAGCAGAGGCCATGATCATCAATCGGCCAATACAGAAAAAGAATGGAATGTTTGTCTGTGGAACAAGGGTATAAGTCCGTCATCATCTCACAGTATTGTGTAATCAACTCTATTTTTAAAGAAATGTTTCCGAAATCGTTACTGATTCAGGGTGACCATCAATCGTTGGCTTTTAAAGAAAAATCTTTGCGTAATTGGCTTTTATTTTGGGCAAAGAAATTGTTACCAGATGCCCCAACAGAAGATTTTACTTCAACCATAACCCAGTCTTTACTATACCGGTATTTATTTTGTATCCATCAACGGGTTATTAATGAAACTAGGTTAATTTTTTTCTAAGCAAGGGAACTAATTCAGCGACTGATAATCCTGGTCCTCAGGCGGCCGAACACAAGAAAGCAATCAGCTTTTCAGTCGCTAACCAACGGTCGTTGTACTAGCTTGAAGCTGGTTGGCGTCGATTTATTTTCGTACAACAACACACTCTAACTTTCTGCCCATGCTTTTGTTGAACAACTCCTATACTAGTTGATACATTTTCCTTCCATATTTGGTCAACATTTTAGTTAAGAACTTGGAAGGTTCAAGAGCCCGAACCTAACTGTTCCTCGGGACTCGGTTCAGTACTCGTTTTTTTCAGTAAGTTTGACCGCTTCTTGGTGACATAATATATTCGTGATTATAGATAACAAGGCCCCAATACAAACCTCTCGAACTGATCTTCAGATGACTTCCCCATTCTTTACATACCAACATCTACCTTGTCTTGAAGAGACAGGCGTTGTTCTAGTCAGACTTTACAGAACTTGGTTGGTATCGAAATTTTTGCAAAAGATTTGCGATTCGAATCCAGTTTTTCGACTAAATATGGTCTCCAAATTGCCAAACCTTTGCGAAAGTGAATATGGGAGCTTGGCTGATAACTCCTTGTTTCAAAAGTGGGTCAAAAGGCAAAAAATCTGAGTTAGAGAATCGTATCCAATCACATCATATGAGTTTTTTCGGTCATAGCTGCATCATTACGTGAAAATATGTCCGCCTAGTTAGTTTTTATGGCGGAATTATGTCGCTTTTTTATTTCTTCAAGAAACACGACAAAAATGTGTGGTTTTTATAACAACATAGAAGCTCCACGTGGTTAAAAGATGTTTTGAAATGTCAGAACTTCGCTCTGAGCCAGTTTGTTGATGATACTGCGGATTTATGTCGGCGGAATAATGTCGCTGAACCTTTTTTTTTTTTTTGGCGTAGAATAATCTTTATGGTCAAAACATAACAAACTGTCAAAAAAGGGCTCTCTAAACTTAATAGTTAAATTTTTTGAAATGCTTAATTTAAGAAACCTTTCCACTAGAAGAAGAAATAAATAATATTATCTACATAAGAACTTCTAGCTTAGTTTCGTTATATATTCTTCTCTGATCAAGGCTTTAAATGGGTTCAGTATTCTGCTTCGACTTATGCCACTGAACAAATGCAGAGTTGAAATCACAAGCAAAGCGACTCGAAGCGAATCGTTTAGGACTGCTGCTTCTGTTTTCCCCTAAATCTAACCTCCTTACTCTTTCATCAAGTTTTCCTTGTCTCTTTTTGTATTGTGGCCCCACTGTGCCTCTTATCGTTTGTTTTGTTTATGACTTGGCCAAATAATATGATCACAGCCGTTGGCAGCTGTTGGTTCAGATGAGATGAGATTCTTTACCCTTGCCATATTGCAATTAGTTTAGAGAGGGTGGGGGGGGGGGGGGGGAAGCACTAACAACGGGGGCGTTGTGCCATATGTCATTTTGGTAAGTAAGCTGAGCCTGCGCATCGGATTACCCCGAAGAAGAAGCTCTTGTTTTCATAAATCCAAGCCGGACGACAGCCATTTTGTGATGCTGTCTTTGCTGCTGCTGTTGTTGTTGTTGTTTGTTCTGGGCCGGAAAACGCTTAAGCACATAATAAGGAGGAGTCCCGAGTAAGGTCAACGTCTGGCAATGATCTTGCATAATTACCAAAGAGACAAAATGGACAATGACAATGGTTTGTCCACATGGTCTATGCTGGATGTTGGGGCTTAGTTAACCCTTTGTGGACGGAGGGGTCATTTGAATGAATCATTGACTCGGCCGCATGCATCACTCAGTCACTCATTCACTCGGCGTTAGTTTCAGTTCCAAGTGGACGCTCGGCCGCACCCCAAAAACTCTTACAAAATCATTTCGATGACGAAAGTTCTCGGGGCGCATTGGAAAAATTGGAATGTTTCGAAGTCAAAAAGCGTTTGTGTTAATTAAAAACAATTAAGGCGGCGGCTGCAGAAGTAACTCTGGGCTCTCACGCACCACATTGAGCCATAAGTTCGCTTTTTGAGAAAATGTGGGTCGGGCAAAGCGGCTGTAGGGCTCTCGCTTTCATATTAATTGCGGTTAATTGGGATTAACAGCTGCGCCAAAATGCCAACGAGATGCATTGCACTCGACACAGTCAAAATGCCAAAAGGGAGCGAGCGGACGCAGACTGCCAGAGCCAGAGATTGGCCTAAAAAAGAATGATGCCTGGGCTCAACTGGTTCTCCAGCCAGCCGGTTCCATTTCCTGTCCAAGAGTAGAGTGTTAGGCAAAGTGATGACAAAACTCCCAACCCCAAACCCAACCCACCAGCGAGTCCACGTCCATCCGGTGGCCATCCGGTGTCTAGCAACTGGTTTTCCAGGATCGCGCAGTCCATAATTACGCCTGGAATTTCCGCCGCTGTTAATTACCCTGATGGATCATTGTGTACCTGCGCTGGACCAACATGTAATTGTTTTGGCTCTCTGTGTCTGTGTAAGAATGTTGCAACGGAAGTAATTTGAGTTGAGGTTGATGATGATGCTGCAGTTCCCCGGGGTTAATAGGCGCACACACACACGCTTGGGGTTAATAGCTATCTATCATTGGCCACAAAGTGTTAAAAGTCGAACTCGGCTATTCTTAGAAGTCATTAGTTGACACGCTGGGCTCAGTCTTAAGCCTCTTTGTCTTTGGCTGCACCCATAAGCCAACAGTTGACAGACTCCACTTCCATAAATATATATTTTCAATTTCCAACAGCCGCTTTTTGTGAGATGTCTCAGCCAGATAATAAGTTGCTGGGCTCAAGGGGGTTAAGCTTTTGTAAGCAAAGTATGTGAGAAATTATGGGATTTTGGTTTTCTGTGAATGGAATTGATGCCATTTCAAAAGATATTCAAATGAGAGTGAGCCACCATGTGGGGGAATGGTTGAGACTGTAAAGCTATAAACCGGGTTCAGTGTTTAAAACTCTTTTGACAAGTTGAAAGTTCGCTACTTTAGACAGTTAGTCTTGGCTTTGTATAGGAATAGTTAGAACTAGAAGCCTATTTTGCATACAGAGAGAAAATGGAGAACTTTATGCTTGAATTAAGAATGTTTAATGTTAGAAGCTTGCAAAGAATCAACCAATCCTAAATTTAACTTTTGATTCCTTTTCTAACACTTTAATTATTTTTTACCTAAGTTATACCATTTTGAATGAAGAAAGGAGACACAAAGAAGCCAAAAAGAAGACAGATAAGAGAAACATACAATGAGAGAAAATGCACTCAATCAAGAATTTTCAGTTTCAAAACTCCAATAAGCCAGTAAATGCTTGATTAAGGTACAAAATATCTTGATTCAAGAGCGTTTTTAAAAATCCTTAAATTCTTGATTTCCAGAACGCACGATTCGGGTTTTTTTGAAGAGCTGTTAGAGCTCAAAATAAGAAAACTCGAAGAAAAAGTAGAGAATTTCAATCTTGAATCAAGAGCATTCGTTCTCAATCGTATGGTAAGAGTGTTGTTCAGAGACCGAGCGAAGCGGTGTGTTGGACGAAGCTGATTGAATTTGATATACCATTTTGTTTTCACTGAAGAACTGAAGAGACACGGACGACGGCGCGTTAGCTCACTCGGCTATTTGGCATCAACGAAACCTCTTGTCCAAATCATACTTAAAAGTCTTTCCTTCTTTTTTATTGGCCCGATGTTTGCATCATAACCGTTTGATGGTCTCGGCCTCTGCAACCAATGTCCGCCAGTCGCTTCGCCAGTTTTTCACGCCAAGCTTGGTAAGGTCTTTCCGCACCTGGTCGTCCCACCTTGCCTTGTCCCAGTTCTTTCGCATCCCTTTTGTAGACCATTTCTGCTGGAGCTTGTTCATCCATACGGGTAACATGTCCCAGCCCATAGAGCTCATACAGTTCGTCATTCCTTCGGATGCGAAAATCCTCGCCAACTTTTAAAGGTCCATAAATCCTGCGAAGAATCTTAAATCGCTTGAAAAAGCCAATCGCCGCCTCATCCGCTGATAATATTGCCCATGCTTCTGCGCCGTATTGCAGAACTGGGATGATAAGCGACTTGTATAGCGCTATTTTTTTTCTTCGCTTGAGGTTTCTGCTCTTGAGCTCCCTACTTAGCCCGTAATAGCATCGGTTTGCGAGCGTGATTCTTCTTCGAATTTCCAGGCTGATGTTGTTGTCGCCGGTTATCATCGTTCCGAGGTAGACAAAGTCCTCTACAACTTTAAAGTTGTACTCTCCCATTGCAACAGATTGCCCATGGCGCGTGGACTTCTGTTTCGAGGACACTAGGTACTTAGTCTTGTCCTCGTTTACCGCTAAGCCCATTAGTTCAGACTGCTTCTCAATCTTTGAAAACGCCCTGCTTACCGCCCGTTCGGTATTGCCGATAATGTCAATATCATCGGCATATGCGAGTAGCGTTACATCTTTATTATAGATGGTGCCCGATCGGTTGACATTTGGGCACTGGCGCAGTATATACTCCATCAGCAAATTAAAGAAGTCACACGATTAGGTATCAATCTGCCTAAAACCTCTTTTGGTATCAAAAGACTCGGAGAGGTTCGTTCCTATGTGCTTCTCAACGTCATCACGCAAAGTCGTACGTACTTTGCAGGTATACCAAAGGTAGACAGGGCTTCGAAAAACCTTAACCTTATCGGTGTGTCGAACAGGATTTGGCGTAATGTGAATATCTGGTCTGTGGTGGATTTACCAGGTCTAAAACCACACTGGTAAGGTCCAACCAGTGTGCTTATAAGCGGCTATAGACGTTCACTAATAATACGCGGCAGAACCTTATATGCATACTTAAGAATTTAAGCTGTTTTTTCTTTTTATGCATCTAACAACGACCAACTGCGCACGTGGCAGCGCGTCTAACGCTATTCTCTCTTAGTTTGCTTCTCCTCTCTCGCCTTGCCTCTAAGAACCAAATTAAGAACGAATTTATCTCGAATCCAAGAGCAAAATTCTTGAAATACTATTTTTGAATTTTAAACGGACAATTTGGAAATGAAGAACGATATGATCTTAAATTAAAACTTTTTTTCTCCATTAATCACGCCTTCTATTTCTATTTTTGAATTTTTGAAGCTTAATTTAGAATTTCAAAACGATGTGTACTCAAAGTAAGAATTTTTAAGAGCGAATCGATCTTACAAAATTCTAGACCGAAACAGAATAAAATAAAGAGCTTTTTTCAGACCGAATCGTTCTGCTTATTTTTGAGGGTACAATAAAAAAGAGTATTATAGGAGAAAAAGGAAGGAATGTGGTTAAAAGTGATGTAAATAGTATATCGTTCAAAAAGGAAGAAGGATAGAAAAAAGTCGGAATGCAGAAGGAATGAAGGGACAAGAAGTTGAAGGAGGATGAAAGTAAGTAGCAAGGCAGAAAGGAAGAAGGGAGATGCAGTAGGGTTTCATCGATATCTAATAAATTCTAACAAACAAAATAATACTTCATAAAATAGGTGCAAACAGGCATGTTCTCTATGCCACTTCCACGGCAACCTTGAAACCATTCGAAAGAGATATCTTTGACACCGATAATGCGTATATCAGGGCTAGTCATTGTCCCCTTACTGTAACCTCATCTATCTTCAATTAAGCTCAACTGCAGCACACTTGAGAACTTAATAAACTCCCATAGTTAATGCATTTCCATTTTGTTTGTTGGAAATTTAAATAAAATTAAAATATTTCATTTCTCACCATTTCAGCATCCGCTGAAAATGCCTAAAAAACTATCTTTCAGCCATCATAAATCATTGAAAATAGAACTCAAAGAGCCCCCGAATGTTAATTAAGTGTTAACTTGAGATTTCAAAAATCGTGGCCTAACTTGATTTGATGGGCCATAAAAAAGCGAGAGAGAGAGAGAAAAACCACTAAAAATTATGAAATGTCTATGAATGTCATTAGTGGGCGGATGTGAGAATTAATAAAAACTGCAACTGGATCTGTCATATCAATTGAAGGATCGGTGTGTGTACAAAGTCCAGTTGCTGGCGATAAGCACGCCTCGAATGGCTGGTCAGTATTATCAACAGGAGGAGTCCGTCCCCAAAGCCAAAGCCGTGTCAAATGTTATCAACGGCGTCGACAGAAAAAACAGTGCTTGTGCTGGGCCAGCAGTATTTCAGCTAAAAAACAACATGGACGGCGACAACAAGCAGCGTGCCCGATTCCAATGAAAAAATAATTGAAAAACAAATTAAAAACCAGCGAGCGGAGAGGAAAAATAATGCTGAAATAAAATATGAAACGTTGGCAATTAATAACAGCAGCATGGAAAGGGTGACCACTGGCTGCTCTAGCCATATCAATCACCACTCCAGCAGCAGCTCCAACTCCAACTCCTCTTTGGTTTAATTAAAACTCGACGCTGCAGCGTAGGGAACATGTCCATGTGGTTTTGCCCCTGAATGGTTGGCTGCCCCCCCAACTATGGTCAGTAGGATGCTGTTGATCAATTATGTGGCTCTGCCAACGTGACCATTTTTGTCCATTGTGGCCATATTGGAAAAACTGCCAACTGCCAGGTTGACAGTGCGCAATTCGGTCAAATTGCAGAAAAACTGTTGAAGACGTTGGGGCCGGGCCGAGATGTGTTGGTGAAAGTTGGCCAAAACTCCCTCTGAACCCAAAGCATAGATTCTGTTTTCTGTGTGGCAAACAAAAAGAAACATTAATTACTTCCGGAGCAGACGTGGCCGAGGCTGAGGCTGTGCCCAGTACCGGTTATAGTTTTCTGTGGTTTCCAGCCAGCCACCAGCGGGTGTTCATCAAAATTCAATGAACGGCGGTCTGGTCCAACCGACCGACCTGGCTCCGATATGGTTTTTATTTCAGTTTTTTTTTGTTGTCTCCTCCGTTCCCGCTTCTTTTGGCACATAATGGTAAAATGGCGTCGTCTTCAGTTTACTTTGGTTTCTGCTGACTTTTCCAACCAAAACCAAAAACGTGCTGAGCCTAACAAAATATTTTTCTGGGTTATGCTTTATGTGTGATAATGTTGATGTAGATGTGACTACAAGCTGTACACGTTGTTTTTCAAAAATCGTTTTCAAAAAGCTGCAATCAGCACAAGTCAACACAAAGGTCGGCTAAGGTGAGACACAGGCGCTGAAGCAACAACATCTTCCAAGAATACCCGGAGAGTGCAAGTCAGACCAATGCCAATTGGGTGCTCCACAGTCACAGTTGCTGTTGTTGCTACGTGATCGTCATGACAATTTCTCAATTTGTATTTTTCTTATTGAGTAAATCACACACACACACACACACACATTGATTATAGAATTTTCATTGGAGCAGGGGACACTCCCTGACTTTGGACTCTGTGGCAATTTGTTGTTGTGTATTTGGTTCATGTACAATATGTAAAATAATTGTGACATTAACATTAGCAATTGATTTTGGTATTTTGATAACTTGATTTTTGTGTGTGCGTTGCATACTTCTTTTTTGGTTATTTTTGGTTATTTGGGTGTGTATCCGAACTGGGAATAATAAGAAATATTTAATACTTATGTTCCAGCTGAATCGGCAAACGTTGTTCTGCCACATTAATAGATTGTTTCTAGTCGACGAATTGAGGTTATTGTAGCCTCAACGTGCATCCACACGTTTGACGTCCTCTCCGCCTACTTGGCCTTTGGGTACGGCCGCGTGGATTGAAAGGCTAGCTAGGAGAGACAGTGAGAAAAGCACGCTTATGCATTTTTTGTTGCTTTATGTAGGGTTATGGAGCGCGTCGGCCGTATACCTACGTGGTTGCTATTTCTTTCCGTCAAGCAACAACGAATGCGTGCCTTACGGAATGGGCATAGGCACCCCTGTTTTAGATTACTGAATCATTCATAATGTCCTCTAACGAGGTTTTGCCTTTGATAATTGGGCTTACCCAGAAGAAACGTTACGCTAGAAACGTTCTTCACTCACACATGATTAATCTTCGAGTCTTCTTTTCAAAAGGGTTATAGCAACATTTTTACATTAAGTTTCATGGTAAGCCCGAATGATTTCAATACCCCATCAATTAGAAGGACAGTGTGATTTACGCTGTCCCTTAATGGGTATATGTGTCCTCATATATTTTGCAGAAGAACCGCTAAGACATCTTTTCTAAATGGTAGCTCTTTACTAAGTCCAGCTCTGCTCGCAACGCCCCAATCAAATAAATGCTTTTCGAAGCCTCTATATCCAGCATTTGGCTTTGCATAAAATATTTTTAAAAATAAAATTCATCACGAAAAAGTAAAGTGAAAAAGGGGGACACTGAAATTTAATGTAGCTGACCTACGGCGCCCGTATTAAACCTAAAACTTAAAAAGTTTGGTTTTTCATTAATATAAGGAAAGATGAGGAAGGTTAAGATTTTAGATAGCTGCGTTGTCTTGTTCTCTGTATTATACATATTATATTTATCAGGAATATACATGAGTGTTTCCCAATTTCTTTTTGATAAAATCATAATTTCTTTTTATTTTTAACCGTAGACACGACCCACACCCATTTTTCGATAGTGCGGGCACAACTTGTTTCCATCAACTCTTTTTTTTAACTTTATTTTCTCTGGGATTTCAAGTCAGGACCACAAAGACTAAACGCACAGAAGACGGCATCTTAGATCACACCGTTCGACGGCCCAAACATCCACCCCTACGTGTTCTTAGCATGGTTTACTGACAGGCCAAATTAAATTATTGGGTGCTCATCTGACTCTCTTCTAAGTCTATTCCACAATCGTTTACTTTGAGTAACAGATTTTAATACCACAAGAATTCTCTTTCTACAAGATTATCTTGATTGCAAGATATTTCTTATTCTAACATCAAAATAAAAATGCTTTCAAAATCAACTTATCGAAGATTATATATATGGTAACTCTTCCATTCTTCTTGATGCCTCCTTCATCCACTATATTTCTCCTTCCCTCATTCCTTTCTTTCTTTCTGCTGCCTCTCTTTTTTATAACTGTTTCTTTCTTTTATCGTTTATTTTCTTCTCCTTTTTGTTTTCTTTCCTATGTATAACACATCTTACTAACTTCTTTCCTACTTCCTTATCTCTTTCCTTATCTTTCTTTGCTTTTTCTTCCGGGGCCTAAAGAAGAAAGAGAATTTCATCTTCCTTCCCAGTCAGCATTTTATAAAATCTCTCATCACATTCGAGTCCTCAGTATGATTTAAATAGACATAAAAGCGTTTGTTTTCTGATCATCAATGATACTGTTGAGGGGAGAGTTTAGTAACCTAGTGTCGACTATGCATGAAGAGTCGTTAATCGCTGTTTTGCTGATCAGTTTTGATTCAGCATGATTAATCTTGAGTCCTTCTTTTCAAAAGGGTTCGAGAAAGACTCATCAGATGATACTTGTTAAAATGATGTTCCCAATGCTAGGCGTGATTCTCTTTCTACACTTCGTCAATCGCCGTCCTTTCTCATTCGCTACCCCCTCTTTTTCTATCCACCATCCATTTATTTCTATCTTTCTATCTGACTCCTTTTGTCTGTGTTCTTCTTGACTTACTTCTTCTTGACTTACTTCATATTTCCTTCTTTCTGTCTCCCTTTTGCCTTCTATCTTTTTGTGATTTCTTCTTTCTTCCTTATTCATTCCTTAATGATAACTCCAAAAATGGAAATATCAATTGTAGAATAGAATATTCCCTTTCGAAAGTCGATTTGCTGATGGTATCAGTGGGCGCATTCAGTATAGACAGTCGATCACTGATCACTGATCTCTCATATTTCACTGAACTTTGTCAGTGACCTTTTGGAATTGACCATTTTTTTTGTACAAAATACCATAACAAATGAAGTGTTTGATAGGTGATCCCTGACCAACTGTCTGTCATATTCATAACTAAATTTCAATTGGAGATTCTTAAACAAATCTTCCTCAACCTCTTACCATTTCCAAAAGCTTAACTAAACCACTCTCCTCTAAAAGTTTGTTGTTAATTACATTTTCGCCTCGTCTTCTCCATTCTCCTCCCATGAATCATTTCAAAAGTACGCAAATTCCAAAAAAATACTGTCGACTTCGAGTGCGATGTGTGACATTGACCTTTGAGTTCGCTCTAACAAAAACAACGAAAAGCAAAAATTGGCACAAAATCAACTGCGAAACGCTGCTAACCCACAATTAAGCGTCGATTCCATGTGTTTGTCAATTCTGGACTCAAACTGCTCCGCTCGGCCCTTTCGAGTATGTCATTCAGCAAGTGCACTTGCAAATGTGCCGCATGTGGCATCTGGGTCTGAAACTGGGGATGCGGCATCATTTCTGTTTCTGTTTCTGTTTGCCTCAAAGTCGTGAGAATTATTTTGCGTTTGGGCGCACAGCGTGTGAATTGAAAGCGGCAAAGCTAAAGCTGTCGCTGGGAAGCGAAAGTGTTGCCAAAGTGTCGAAGATTTTAGCCAAGCAAAAAACCCGCAACTAATCATTAACCATTTTGTTCTTTCTCATTGCAGGTGAGTCGGCAGCTTCAACTGGCGTGCAATTTGATTTCTAATTTGATAATTATAATTAAAGGTAGGTAAACAATTAGGCAGGTGTGCGTCCCAGTTAGGTTAACCACGCGCCAATTTAATTACTGCCCAAAAAAAACGAAAAATGTAATCACAAATGGAAATTTATTGAAGCTGCCTTGAGCAATGCGGCAAGTCAAACTGCAGCAGCAACTAGCGTAACGGTGGCACAATTGTGTTTGGGCTGCGATTGTCGTGGCAACCGAGAGACTGAGAGAGAGAGACCCAAGTTATGCTTGAAGTGTTTTATGGGCAAAGAACTATAAATGCAACAGATATGGATGCATGCAACCAATTGTTGCACCCTTTGCCTGCTTGTTGCCCTGTGTGTGTTTGTTTGTTTTTTCTGTTTTTTTTTTTGGTGGTGGCGACATCGACACGCATGCGCTTTGACAAAAGGGACTTCCCCTGCCCTCCCCCTCCCCCTCCCACAAAACAAAGCGAAGTTGGAAAAACTTTACGCCTGGTTACCCCTCGGCTGTTCTCTGACTCTCTGCGGCGATTCATGTGAGTGAGCATGTGCCAACGCCAACGCAAAAGAGGTCCAACTACACACACACACACAGACACACAAGGGTTAAAGGGTTCTCCATTTGCCATTTGCCATTTGTATTTGCAGAGAACTGGAACACGCTTGGAAAACAAAGCCCGAACGTGTTTTAACCACTCACTTACTTATCATCATCTCGTCATTTCATTCACATCGGTTGTGAAATACATTTTTCGGACAATAGAAATTCCACAACCTCATGCAAAATTTCAATTTGACAATGGAACGGCTTTGTCGTCTCTCGCCAAAGAAGGGCCACGAACTCCAAATGAGTTCACAAAGTTGGTAATTGATTCAACGACACAAAGAAATCATTATTAAACAAATTGCTAGATTTTACTTAAGTCTTAGCAGCATAATTATCCATTAAAAACAAAGATGATGGATATTTCTTGAATAGAAAGTTATTGTTTTCTCTTTAAGCCAGAGCTTCGCAGGAAAAGAACGCGGCAAAGTGACTGTGTCTCTCTCTAACACATAGTTCTTAACAATTTCTCATCCACCAAAATCACCAAAATTAGCTAACAGTGCACAGCATATTCGTTCGCCACAACAATCGATCTAATTTTTTTGTACGAGAAACTGGCTAAAATTTCGTTTTTTTAGGGCAGCTGGATAAAACGATTTGGTAAAAATATGTCAAGACTTGCAACCATTTCGGAATTTGTTTTTTTAGGGCTTTTTCGATCTAAAATATAGCGATTAACCGAATATATAGTTTTAATTGCGTTTCCATTTGTAAGCGTTTACATAAAAAATACTTTGCGCTGAGAGTACCCGAAAGTACCCCTCTCAATTCCCTTGCAACATGCCTTATTAATCAGGGCTGCAAACCTCCTAAAAATCTCCTTTTCCTTAAAAAAGGTTACTTAATGTTGTCAACACTACCCTCTAGTGCACACTGGGCCAGCAGCCCGAGATTTTGGCCAAAAGTCCCAATTTTTTTTTTTGGAAATTGGACAAAACGAAGATCGGCAATGATTTTAAATAGATATAGCTATTTTATGGCAAAATTTGGAACCTTTTCTCGAAATGGTTTTTGCGAGACAGCCGTTCAAAGTTAATTTTTCTCAAAATCGATGCAAAAAATAATTAATTATTATTGGAAAAATGGAATGCAACAGCTGAAGCAGTTTGATTTTTATTTTCGACTACGGACCAGATATCAATTAAAAAATATACAGAAGCTTTCATTCGTAAGCGTTTACATAATAACTGGAAAAATCCTAAATATATTGGGGTTTTTACTTTTGGCTACTTTCAGTTGAGAGTACCCCTTAGTACCCTTCGCGATTCTTTTGCAACATGGCAAAATATTTTCTTTGAATATTGCACTATAGCTGTAGGTATGCGCTTTTGCGCGGTTTTGCTTTGAATTTTTATAAAATTGCATTTAAAATTATATTCCTATTTGAAATCAATCTTGTTCTGTTATACAGCCACCCTAGATGTATGCTTTTTTTTTCAACTTCAGAATATAACAGATGAATTCTGTAATAAAACACTCATAAACTGAGCCAATTTGAATGTGTCAAAATGTGTAGCATACTCTTAGACGTACTCAAAGCAAAGTGTAATATATTAAATAAATTAGATTTTTAATTAATTAAATATTTATTTTAATTTAGTTGTTTTAAGTATTGAATTTAAAGAGGAGGTAAAATAGATAGAAAAAACGGTTACAGTAGTCATATTGACTGAAAATCCTCGACAGGGTGGGCAGTCAAAGTCAAAAACTTCTTGGGTCAATATCTCACAGATCATTAAAGATATCAAGACACATTAATTTTTTTAGTTATGTGGTACTTATATATACTTCTATGCAAGAATTGGGTCAAATCCAATTACAATTTTTTTTTTCTATAATTATTTAACGAAAAAGTTGAAATATTTTCCGATTTTGGTTTGGATTATGAATATCATATAAAATTTTTTTGTTACTTTTTAAATTATGTGACTTAAGTTCAATATTTTAAGATCATTTTGCCGAAAATCGCAGCTTTCTAGCTAGCCTGGTATAGAAATGCCAGAGTTTTGGCCAAAAAATGAGATTTCTGGCCCACAGTGTAGTGTAAAGAAACCTCTCGTTAAATGTATATTTACCCTGAGGTGCTGAAAAGTTTGTTAATGTCTTAAAAATCGGTTTGCATTTTTCAATCTAGTTTTCTGTTGTAGGGAAGACTATTGCAAGACTGAAATTGTTCAATGGGAATTGGAGGAATGCCTAGAAGCATGCAACATTTTGATCAGATTTCTTTGAGTAATTCTGTATTCGTCTAAAAAACTTGCTGTTATCTCACTAAATAATTGCATACTTGTGGGCTAAGCAGGCATTCACCTTAAATAGTGACGCCCTCTGGTGTTTAAGCGGTGCACTGGATATTCAAGCAGTGCGAACAGCCAAGCAGTTTAAAGCAGTCAAGTAACATTTTGGAAGCAGTTTGTTGCTAAGGAAGCAGTAACAAAGCAGTTTTGATAAGCAGTGCTTATAAGCAGTAGAGCCAGCCGTTAACTTAAACGCAAGCAGTTTAAAATTCAAATTTCGCCAGCTCCCACTCTAAGCTATTTTCAATTTAAAATTAATGTAAATTAAAAATTGGCAAATATTAACAACAGATCATTTTGCAAACAAATTGCATAGCTTTTCCACATGCGGATATTGTGTAGCAGCCGTGTCACGAAATAATTACATTTAAATGAATATGAATAGTAGTTTTTAGTAGTTTGACAGCTGAGCGAGCGACAGAGAGAGAGAGACAAAGAAAATAGGAGAAGTAATGTATCCCAGTATTTTCCAGCATCTGTATAAGTGGATGCTGAGCCAACGTTTTTCTTCGGAAATTTGTACCCGCACACACACACACACACACACACACACTTACGCTCTCTCTCTCTCTCTCTGTGGAGCTTTAGAACCGGTTTAAGTTCGAAATACTTAGAAAACACACAAATCAAAATTCATAAAGAAAAAATGTTAAATATATATTTTTTTATTGGAATTTATAAATGTGGAATGTTTAATTTTCAGCTAATTATAAGGCTTTGGTTCATGACCTTGCCTGGGTTGGAGTGGGATGGGGTGGGGTGGGGAGCATCTGCATCCTTAGTAGGAATGCGGCTGTGGCTTAAGCTGTCGCCGCACGTACAACAAGCAACTTACATAGCCGCCGATTAGCCCTGGCAGAAGGAACCGGGTACGAACTGAAACTGAACTGGCCCCAGACCCCAGGCATAAAATCCAAAATGAGCTATCTCACTGCGCAAATCTTTATTCTTGACTGTTGGCTCTTAAAGGGCCCCCAACTCTGCAACTTATCGCAAAATGCATTGTGGCAGTCTCCTTCTCCTGCTTCTTCTTTGTTTCATGCTTCATGGCTAATGGCAGGCTCCACAGGTTGCCGCCCGTGTTTGCAACATGTTGTTGTCGATGGGCGCCCGGTACGGGACACGTGTGCGTGGCTAAAACGTCCGCCGCTGCTTATCTGGCCCATACCCTGGCATTCACTTTTGTGCCTTATGCTGGGATTAACTTTGCGCTAATTGAACAAAATGGCCGACTATAGGGGATTTTCTATATATGTTATGCAAATTATGTCTGATATTTGGCCAGACATTCCCTCCCCAGAGAGACTCACTCATATTTCACACTTCACGACAAAACGATTAAAGTCGCACAAACAATCTGTTATTGGAGTTGTTGCAATTATGTTTACAAAGACATTAAAAGCAGCAACAACGAAAAGAAAAAACGAAACACACACACACACACTCACACGGAACTCGGAGCTTTAAACTCGAAAAGGCAGAGGCAGTTTTATTTTTGGTTTTTTTTTTTTTTTTTTGAGTCTTGGTCTTGGACTGAAACGTGAGTCGTGCACAACAACAACAACTACAACAACAACGCCGGCAGACGAAGGCGACAATCAATAAAAATACAAACGATGAAGTCAGTCAGTCCTCAGCTTCATCTGCATGTTTTTGGTACGGGGTTAAAGTTAACCCAACAAAAACTTGTGTTGCCAACAATTAGCCCGGAGTGTTTACCATAGGAAATTATACCATTTTTTGGGACAGAAAGTTAAGTCAGTTTTACCCTTCAGTACGACTTAGTACTGAATCAGCCCTGATTTGGAAAGCCTGGTACTGAAAACATGGACACAGGCAAACTACGACGTCATGACCTTCTCTTCTTTTAGGGCGCGCGCACACATATGGCTGAAAGATGAACTGAGGGCAGAACAAATATGCTGAAGTACTAAGATATCATGGTCAGCCGTCAGTTGCCGTTAGGCATGATTTCAGTACAGAACTCATGGGTTAGATTCATAGGTTTAGGTCTGAATCAGCACTGCTAACTTCAGTAGTTAGGCGTAAGACTGCAGGGTATCTTCACAAAGAAATAAAGTAAAACATATTACTAAACAAACAGGTAAGAGCGTTGCAGTCATGTGGCCCGATTTCGAAATACCCTGAACAATTGAGACACACACATGCAAGTTCACACTGACTCATACGCTCTACCTAGCTACCTGAAGTAGGCACAGCGCTTTGGGATAAGTAACTAAGCGAAGAGGTTAAGCAAACCGTTCAATACTCTACAGTCAGAAAAAAAACGACCAGCAGAGTTCTAGATCGATCGGGATAGAGTTTATACCGTTTTGTACTTGAAATTTTAAGTATGTTTTGCTCTTGGATGTACTTAAATTAAGTACGTGACATTCTAGAATAGAAAAACGACTGCTAAAATTATTTAAATGAGAACAAACGTTCCTGAATAAAGCACATTTCGTACTTACAGTTAGCCTACAAAATTAAAAAAAGATCGTACTTAGTTCAAGTACAAAATTTCTTGGATTAAGTACAGAGTAGACTTACTATGTGCTAAGAAAAATGCAAATTATTTTACGTTGAATCTGTTCTTGAAATTCTCTCCTGGTTCTAACACTTTGGTTTTGGACTGGGGGTAGATATCCGACCTACCTTGGTGTTTGGTTAATTTATTTCCTTGCTAGGCTTAGACGAAGAACATTTTGTACTTATTTTTTGAAGTCTTATTTTGATTCAAAAATGGTATGGGTTGGACTTTTGAATTTATTAGACTTCGATGAAGAACCTTTTTCCACTTAAATCAGGCTGTACTTAAGACCATTAAAAATTAATACCAACAAGTTATAATAATAGTTCCAAAATTACTTCACATATTCCGAAACAGTCTTAAAACAAGTATTTCGGGATTAAAAAGATCGTACCTGAAATCAGGATTTTGTACTTGAATCAAGTATTTTCGTACTTACCGTACTATTGACACTGTTCGTACTTGATTCAAGTACAGAGTTCTTAGTTTTTTTCTGAGTTTATAAATTCGTTATCACAAGTTCGTTTTCGGTTCAAGTTTTTTCAATCTTAGCTCAAACATTGTTGATTCAAGTATGAAATTCTCTACTTTTAAGAACCGACGGTCTTCAAATCAAGTCTGAAGTCCGTTACGGGACCGAAACCAGATTATGTGGGTTTTTTGAGTATACTGCAACAAAGCCTAAGCCGAATCTTATAATTAATTGCCCCCTCGTACCGGAACACCACCTAGATCACAATTCCTCGGTTCAAAAATGTTTTAGATCACTCTTAGAACTCTATTTGAATGGTAGCATCATTTAATGTTAAGTGAGGAGTTAGAGTGAGGTAAATTTGGAAATATGTTCCCAGTATGTGTCTTTTATGTTGAAATGAAACGATTAAGGGATTGATCATAGGGCCAGCCTAGGGTTAAGGTCAGAACATTGATACAAAAAACGTTTCTATTCATATAGTATCCAGTATCTAGTACCTATTCATAGTATACACCTCTTTTAGTACTTCTGTTGCCCGTGTTTCCCACTTTTAACTTTCTATTGGGTTAAGTCTTTCGTAATACTTAGCTGATAAAAGTTGGCATATCCGAAAGAACGGATGACGTCCGCTTAGTGACTGTTTGGACTATTTCTGGACAGTCGGAATAGCGTCCTTAGGATGTATCTCGGCAGGCTCTTAATATACCATAAATAGCTTTCGAGTGTGTAGAATCTAGACTCCACATTATATGTTTAGGCACTTGCAACGGTTTCTTTGAAGCCGTTGATATGTTGTAGCGTAAACAGTTTCTATCGTCTTCGTTTTAATACCTTTTTAATAGGTTTACGACCATTAAAAAAACCTTTCGAAAACCTGAATACAATTCTATATAGACCTGCCTGTTTTTACTTTTTGGACAACGACGACGACACGGACGGCGACGGACCTTTGGGTCGTCTGTTCTCTGATAACCCTTGGGACCCTTTTATTTTCTTCTTTTTTTATTAAGTCTAGCCTGTTTTATCGTGTTCCAACCAAATTTTCCGTTTCACAAATAAATAATTTTTTTTTCCACATTTCGAAACTTCGGTAACACGTACCATCAAATTGGTGGCAACCATTATATATGTGTGTTTCCAAATAACATTGTACTTTCTGTTTTTGGTCAAATTAGAAGTGAACGAAAACCGAACAAAAAAAAATTAAAAACGGACAAAACAAGCACAAAATTATTTTAAAATACAATATCACATTTTTCCTAAATGCTTACAGCTCCTGTGTTTGTCACAGATTTTGATCTCGTTCTGTTTTCTCGTATTGTTCTGTAAAAAAAATTTTTTTTTATATTTTCCCAAAAAAATTTCAGCAAAAAACGATTTTTCAAATATTTTGTATATGTAGTCAAACAAGAACCGATTTAACAATGTTTTACTCGAACCGGCAGCAAATAACCTTCGATCTTATCTCTTGACTCTATCTGACAATTATAAGTGAGATATGGCTTAAAAGTAAGTGCCCCTACCAAAAATAAAAAAATATATTTCAAAAACGGAGCCAGAAAAATTTTTGAAATTGATTTTTGAGATCACCTCCAAACTACACTAAAAAAAATTTTCAGTAGAAATGGGTCTTTTTGGCTGTAAACTAGTGTAATCACTATGTTTTGAACTGTAGAGTGATATATGGCAACTTATTTCTCCTCTGGTATTTCTCGGAGTTAGGGAATACAAAGGTAGGAGGACTGTCTCTATAACAGATCAACAGATGTCGAATCCTTCTATGTTTAGGCCATTGATCTTCTGTCCGATGGTGGAACTAACAAGGTGAAGCCGTCAGCCCTTAGATATATGCCCGGCAGAACGTCTCTGCTTTTGAATTGTCGTTCGCTTCTAGCATTAACAACGCACTGGCCCTTTAGCCCTGCAAACAGAAAGAGCGCTGTCTCGCTCGTCTTCACCTTATTAATTCCACCATGACCTGTCCCTTATCTCTGACTGGGCCTAGACCAATGGACCTTTGGTTTTAGGCGTTATAAGTTGAAAGTAATATCTGGAAAGAAGTGGTCGATGGCCATGCTCTTCAATAGGAGCACAATATGAACGATTTTCTTTGGCTTGTTGTCCCCAACTTCGCAAAAGACTTTAACCTTGCCAGGACTGACGCATTTTCGGCTTTAGGTCTAGAAGTTTATCTTGCGGTGATCCGAATGCCCATCACTTTTTTAAACATTTTTTCAGTATAAGCTCCAATCTTCCCACAGTGCTGTTCAGTTTACAGACGAGGGGGGGTTTCAAATGTGCCCGCAAGCCCTAAACGAGCCTCAAATAAAAAGTCAACAAATATGTGCCCTATCATCTTGGCAATTAGCTTTAATTCTAAGCAGCTTTTCAGCTATTTCAGCGAACCATGTGACAAGCTGACGGCCTGATGAAGCAAATCGTTGATCGATCTATCACTTTGGCCAAATCAAAGGGCCCCCTGAGCAAAAAGAGCAAAATCCAATTATGCGGTTCAAAGTGTTAAGGGACACGCGCTAAAAAGCTGGCCAAAACAAAATGGCGCCCGTATACAAAACACTTGAGCGCCTCCTAAGCGCTGATCTTTTGTGTTACTGTTAATCTGCGTGGCACTCGAGAGTAACGCCTGCAAAAGAGTCTCTCAGTCTGTCAGCCAAGCGCAAAGTCATCGATGATGATCAAGATCAAACGAAGTAGAAGGAGGAGAGGTTGTAGGTAACCTGTAGAGTCCCGGCATCATAGCCAGCTCAAGGGTCGTTGTTTAGGCTTTCTTTTGAAAGAGAACAAAACACAAAAAAACTGAAAAACTGAAAAACCCTCCAGCGGGGGTAGAGATTTCTCTTCACATGGCATTTTATACGCTTCATCAAATATCTGTTGTGTGTTCTTACACCTCGCCGTTTACCTGCGCCTTCAAGAGTGGCTCTTGTCAGTTGCATGTTCAGCGATGTTCGATTTTGACAGATGATTTGCTGTACGGGTTGGGTTTTTGGGGCTTTGATTGGGGTCTGGCCTAGACGGCTATTAATATGTTTGATTACAGACATCAATTTCAGGCGAAGCCAGCCAACGCTCTCATGTGGTTTGCATTCCATTCGAAAGTAGTTCCATGCCACTTGAGACTCGGCTGGAGATTGCGCTTTTCCAAGTGCCATCTTTTGTTTTGTGGAAATTTGTGGAAAAGGTCAACCCTCAACTACCTGGCCAAGGCGTAAAAACCCCGATTTCTTGTGGGTTGCAAACAGGTGAAGATTTTGTCCCTCTCAAAATGTTGACAAGCAAAAATCGTTTGGCAAAAGACAAAAGCCAAAGCGCCGTCCCATAGCCCACGCAGAGATCATGGAGCGGCAATCGCTTGTGCGCTTATAAGGCAACACACACACACACACACAGCCAGCCGCAGGTGAGAGAGCGAGCGCAACAAGACACAGAGAGTTGAGTTGGCTTACCTGAGCGACTTCGAAAGCGCCTCTCCGAAAATAACAACAACCAAAGTGCTAAGAAATTGGGATATACACAATATGTCTGTCTTAACGTCACTTACCTGTGGCTGGACCAGATCATATGGAATACGCAATGCCCTGCTTACAGCTGGGAGGAGTAGTTCGCTCTGATGTCCTTTTCGTTGTCAGCTACTTCATAGAAAGATAATTCAACATTTTATAATTTGAACAAGAAAAAGTAACTAAAGAAACCAGCATAAGTCTTGCCTTTGTGAATCGGAATTGATCTGACCCTATAAAGTATATTCATTATCAACAGCTACGTCTTTAAATGTCCGTAGGTAATGAGACGGTGTGTTGCCGGTAAGAATGACTTTGAGTTAGAGATTAAAGATATATAAAAGGCGGGCGTAACGAGCATCGATAGATGTTTGTGATGTGTAAACCAAGGCTGCAAACCGGTCCTGAACCGAACCCCTAAGAACCGGTTCGGTTCGGGTTTTTAGGGTCCGACGAACCGGACCGTGAACCGAACCCCTAACATTTTTGACAGGTCGAACCTGAACCCGAACCGGATCACTTTTTCGAAAAATTAGGTTCGGTTCGCAAAATTATGTAGATATTCCAGGGAAATAAAGAATAATGGTTGGAGCTGGAGCACATTTAAATGATAACTGCAGAGCAGAAAAGGTTTCCAACTATGTATGAAGAATGAAATGTTGATGAAGGTTGCTCATGTGAATCAAAAGCATTTCTTAATTTGGACGTTTAGGTTTACTTTGACAAAGAACGCACACTTTGTAAAAAAACAGTGCTAGACTGTTGGACGGTGGAACTCAGTCTACAAAATGTTCTAGCGTTTACTAACTCTTAAAAAAGCTTTAGCTAAAAACATTTAAATGGAACGTAGTTCAAAATATCTGTTTAATTCTACAGCCAATTATAAAACTTCTGTAAAGCTGCAGGATTCACAATTACTACCAAGTGATTTTTATTTCGAGCAATTGTTATAAATTCCATAGCAAAACATTGTTTATAAAGATCTAAATGCCTCGATAAACGTTCTTATATTATCAGTATCAATGTCTACTGCAAAGCTCCTAGACCCAAGATTTCCAACTTGGGTAACTTCTGAGCAAACAAATAAGTTTTAAAGCAGCACATTACAGAATGCTGACGCTCCAGCAAGACATTCTTAATGAGAGTTGTCCAAATTTAACTTTAAATGACTCAACGTATGATTATGAAGAAGGGAAGTTTACTAAAGCCGTACGGGTCTGTTCTCAATTCCACGGTTTTCGTACAAACGATTGTTCGTTGAACTCTAGTTCAATAAGGTTTACGGGAGTTAATATATATCAACAGTAAGTAGATTCGGTTTAAGTAAATTCGGAATTTCTTAAGCAGTTGAAACAGACAGTTCAATGCCAAGTGGATTCAATTCGTAGAAAAAGAAAGCCTTGATCTAGTAACCACAGACTTCTTGTAAAAGTAAAACGGCCAATTCAAAAGTATATACGAAGACCGAAGTGGTGGAATTGAGAACAGACCTTTTAATCACATAATAAATTTCAAATCTGTAGATAATAGAAAATTACCCCAGAGTATTTTACATGGATTTTATGTTTATTAAAATGTACAGACTCCCTGAAGTACGCAATATTTTTGCCGAAACGCGATGGAGAGAACTTGATCCAAAAAGTGTTTTGACTGCAAGAAGGGAATGCGATCGAACAACAACCCCAAATTGCACTACAATAATACAACAAAAAAATGGCCAAAAACAAATTTATACATGAATAAATGATTTAAAATCTTGAAAAGGTCAAAATGCGAGGACTTATTTGTTGTTTCAGCAATTCAGGTATCAGGGCCTATTCAACAGTTAAGTTCGATCTTCTTGATATAAGAGCTGGAGTAGATAAACAGCTCCTAGTAGATATAATGCTTATTACCTTAAACTAAGCAGTTCTCAAAAGTTGAAAGTGTCAGCTAATAAATTTTATTACAAAAATTTCATTATTGAAATATAGAATATTATTTTAAAAATTAAGTATTAAAAAATCGAAACTATTCATATATGTTCTAGCGAACCGAGGTTCGAACCAAAACCTTGGGTTCAGGGGTTCCGAGAACCGGTCCGCGAACCGAACCTTAGACTTTAAAACGGGTTCGAACCTCTGAACCGAACCTTCTGCAAAATTTTAGAGGTTTGCAGCCTTGGTGTAAACCGGAAAGATGAACTGGTTCAGTGATAGGATCTGTAGTTGCGCCATCTATTGGTCTGTTTTTGAAAATTCCTTAACCAGCAATATCAAAAGCAAGTAGTGGCGCTATCTATTGGTCAAGCGGCATCAGCGATGCTACTTCAGGTACTGAGCATATTACATTCGGACTAAATCGACTTTCTTATTCCTCAATCAATAGTTAAATTAACCAAGTTCAAAAAAACAGTCTGATTTCTGAAATTGGAATATAGCCTCTACTTCTGTACCCCTTTGTGGGACGTTAGTATACAAGTTTCACAAATTGACGTGTGCATTGTTTTCCATCTTGAATTCGTGATAACCGACATAAGACCCTTAAGTAATGAGAAAATGGACCTCTGTAAGCGTCACCTTATGTACAGTTTTTCAAAATGAAGCCTCTGTTCGCGTATAATGGGTAAAAAACTATGAACGCAAGATGAAATCAGAGTTTTAAGTTATTTGACGTGCTGTTTTAGACACTTGGATGTTGGAATCAAGAAAGAACGCATCTCTGAAACATGTTTATGGTCCTTCGAGTCGGATAAAATCCCATAAATACTTTCTTTCCTTAGACTTTTACGTGAAGTGTGTAGATATTAGATATTGCATATTCTATAGTAAATACTACGCTTGAATAGGAATTTAATTCATAATAATAAGAAATTCAGCCTGAGAATGTTTTATAATAGAGCTTGGTATGAAGATACCTGCGAAAAGTGTGCGAAATCTGTGTACATTATTTCGTCGATAGCAAGTGTAAATGGATATAATAGCTAAGATTGCCTCCAATAGCTTCATGTAATTTGCAAGAAGGGGTAGTAAAGGCATTTAGGGTTCAACAAAGTTAGGTTAACTCTTGCTTGCAGTTAAGATCCAAGGGCAGATGTCGACATAGTTCCATGTCCAACTATTAAGAAGTTGTGCAGCTCATCCGTTCGACATTCGGAATCCCCGTCGTCCACAATTGAATCATTTGGTACTGGGCCAAAGTTCCTCATTACTAGCCATCACGTACAAGGAGCCATATTTTCTGTAAAAGAAAATTAAGACATTGGAATCGCAGTCGTTAACAATTAAATCCCTTAGCCAATCAGCCCTTATATATGACTATCATAGACTAGACTATCGCGTAACACTCCAGACCAACTCACGATACAGCAACCTACGAAATCCGAACTTATGGGACGAACTTAATTTCTCACTTTTCATTTTGTCCTTTTGGAAAAACTTACGCTAGAACTGCCTTCGAATGCCTTATAAATAATATGTAGGGCATTTCGAATAGAGTCTCACTTTTCATAGCTTCACATTACGCTGACTTTTTGAAAACTGCCTCGTCGCATTTACGTTTACCTTTACCTGTATGGAGCGGAGCTCGACTATGTGTCTGTCTGTCTGTCAGTCGGTTTGTCTGTCTGTGTGTGCGTCTTTTGAGACCATTGTGCAGCTGTGCCTTGCTTTAGTTTTATTTGGCCTGATCTGTGCTTGAGATTTCCTACCAACAGCCAACAGTTTACCTGTATTCTTAGACCTCTCTCTCTCTCTCGCTCAGAGCACCGTATCTTTCTCTCCGTGGTGGTTGTATCTGTGTGTGTGTGTGTGAGTGTGTGCTCTGGGGCTTCGGTTTTGGTTTTGGTTTCAGTCTCGAATACAACGTTATGCTGCGCAGACGCGAATTGGCTGAAAAGTACGCTCCGCGCTGATCGAGGTTTTTTTCGCTAATTTTTATGCTAATCAAATACCCAGAAATCGGTGGCAAAGGCAAGGCTAACTTCCAATTCGAGTGTGTTTAGCAAGTGGCTGTTGGAAATGGCAGCAAACGAGTGATGGATGCCAATTGCTAACCAATATGGCCAAGTGTTTGTGCAAAATAACAACAACAACAGTTGCGCAGAGCAATTAAAGCTGCGCCTGCGCGCGCCCTAACCTCAAAACCCGTCGTCGTTGTCGTCGTCGTCGAAAAAAGCCAACAGAAACTGGTTCCTACACTCAAACACACACACAAACACACATAAATTGCAGCAAAACAGCTTAAAAACGCAGTGAAAGAGTCAAATAAATTTATGAAAAAGTTTTTATTTTTGGCACGCAAAGCTCTGACAAGGCAAAATAACAACATAAAACACCAACCTTATGACGTCACAGACCGTTCTCGGACGGACTCGGGCCTAAAGCAAAAATGCTAACATTCAAAGTGTCGAAGGGATATACCCTGCTCCTGTTGCTGTTATGCATCTGCCTGTGGCCCACCTCAGCGATCAAAGAACGCTTACCACGCCAACAGCAGGGCAAACGGTACCAGTATCAGGACACGGAACGGTATTCCAACCGGCCACGCAATGGCAATCGGAACGGCAACCGCAACGGCGGAATGGGCGGCCTGGGGGCTGTCACCCTCGCCAGCAGTCATCATGAGGATCATGCCAAGCATACGGAATTTGTTAAGGGCAAGAGTAAGTCTAAGACAAAGTCTATCTATCTTCGTCAACGGGGGCGCACTGCATCCATCACATTGGTGTTTATGTAGATTTGCGTGCCCATATATCAAAATCAAGACCCAAATATGGCCGCCATATCTGTAAAAGCAGCAGCAGCAGCAGCGATATGCTTTGCTGGAGTTTATCTTATCGCTAAACATGTACGTGTGCACGGTGCACGGTGCTCGGCGGTTTGTTGTTATTTGCCCGGGGTTTCAATGCAACATGTTTCGTAGTCAGTTTTTTTTTTATTTCGGCTGCATTTTGTACTAAATAAATTATTATTATGGTGGATTACCCCGCAGTTTGAGGGGTATATAGGGATGATCTTTATGGGGAAGAGTTTGAGTTTGGTTTGGGAATTGACAGTTTCTATAAGATTTTGGAGATGAAACCTGGAGATGAAAATTGGCGATCAAATTATTAGTAAAGGCAACCATAGTTCATGTTTTAAGTCATGGCTTTTTAGCCAGATTTTCATCAAACGTTTGTTGTACAATTAGTCCTGTGTGAACTTATTTTGTAAAAAGATCTTTCAACTTGATCCATTTAACTACATTTCGTCTACTTTGCTATACAGAAATCAAAGATCAAATTTCAGCCCTTTCTTTAATAATATCGATGCTATATTATATTGATATTTTTTTCAGATGAAGACCGATTTGATACCCAAAATACCCGTATGATACTAAATATAGTGATCTTTTTTTCTGTGTACTTCTTTGTACATTAAAGACTCGAAATTCAAGTTTAAAATTCGTTTTCTCATGTTCAGGTTAGAGCTAAACTTCACTTTAAACCTTTGATTGCTCATTTCAATTCGTTTTTGAGCTTATGACACCTTTTCTCTTACCGTCTTACCATAAAACAAACAGTTCGGACAATCTTTAAAGTTAAGGAGCTGTAACTGCCAGTTAATTTTAAACCAAAGATAAGAATTTCTTTCATTTTGTGACTTAAGTGAACTTGAAGCTAAATTTCAATGGTTTTCTAACCAATTTGGTTAAACTTCATCTACTCTGCTACTTCTTTGTATATTAAAGACTCAAAATTTAAGCTTTAAGTACCGTTTTCTTATGTTCAGGTTAAAGTTAAAGTTCACTTTAAAACTTTGATTGCTCATTTCAACTCGTTATTGAGGTAAAGCCACTTTTTATCTTTCAAAACACACTTTCAACAATTTTTAACTGCCAGTTAATTTTAAACTAAAGATAAGAAAACGGGAAAAATTCAACTTTTTTTGACTGTTTATTATGATTTATTACTCTAAAACATATTAAACTACTAAAGCACACTTTCTAATGTTTAGGTTAAGGTTAACGTTCACGTTAAGCATTTTTTTGACATTCTTAACTGCTTTTAAAGCTTCTGCCACGTTTTCTTCTAGCATTGTGCCTATTCCCTACTGTTCTGACAAATTTAGCTATGTCAGCTTACTTTAACCTGAAGATATAAGATTTTAGATCGTTTTTTCTGAAACTCTGAAGACCTCAATACTTTTCAAAAGGATTTTCTGGATATAAGCAATGTACAGGTTTCCATATTATAAAAAAGGTCTTTATAAGAAAGGCTCTTAATCTATAAATATTATACCATATCATCAATTTATATCTTTCTGTTGCTTACAAAGCCTGCATATAGTTAAATTTCTTGAATTTTTAGTTTCAATCTAGGCCTATGCACTACGTGCATAAATATTGTTATAAAGCAGGGGTGCCCAGAGCCAGCTTACAGCCGCGTAGACACTTATACAAATGAACAAACTATTTCTGAAGTAATACAAGGACATAACCACATTTAATATGGTCTGCTGATGAGGTGTGTCTACTCGTGGCTATCTGACTTAGCATTTTGTTAGCGTTTCTGATATAAACTTACTATGTATACTGACTTAAACTGAAAAACCTTCTCTGCAGAACAGCTGGAACCGTTACGCTTCTTCTTACAAATCGACGATATTTATTCAGGCTCTGAACGGCATTTAGACATCTTTTCCTTTCTGTTATCCCATCAATTGACCGTTATTATTATTTTGCCTAACTGAAAAACAGAAAACTGCTTTTAGATTCCATAATTTTCAAGAGCCCGGGTCCGTTCCCCATCTTTTATGCTTTATTATAGCTGTCATGTGTCAGATTATCTTTAAATTTAGGTACATACACTCATAGAAATCTAGAACGAATAATTTGAGTACGAACGCTCTTGAAAAAAAAATCTAGTCGCACTTGAATTTTCAAGAATTTCTCTCTTGGAATCGAGACAAATTCATTCTCAATGTGGTTCTATAGGCAAGGGGAGTGAGGAAACGCAAACTTTGAGAGAATAACGTTGGCCGCGCTCTTTTAAAGAGAGACAGCGCATGCGCAGTTTGTCATTGTCATTTGACCGTAGCCCGCCGATAATTATGTTAAAGTTCATCATTAAGATTGGGCAAAAGTAGTGATTAAACGTCTGTATAATATAATAAAAATGTAATGTAAAATGAAATAAAAATAAAAAAAAGGAAAAAAATAAAAAAAAAATAAATGCTGCTACGGGGACTTGATCCACAGTCGAACTGTTGCGGCTGGCCAAATACCAACGCTCTGGTTCATAAATATGCTTTCGCCGCTGCTTGTAGCTTTTTGAGAATAGTCGAGTCGGTTAAGCTGCTCGTCCAACTGTGTGTGTTTCAGTCTTCGAAGGTACCGAGTTCAAGTCCCAGTTAAGTAAGTAAAATAAAAAATTTTTATCTGTTATGTGACTAACTCAAAATCAATCACATCTTAGAAAAAAGTGGGTGGGGTGGCTGATGGTGAGTGGCGAGCAGCGCGGAGCAAACAAACACTACGTCGGTCTGACGGGTTGTCCTGGGGTCTCGGTCGTGTCTGTCACACCCAAACCCCCACCCCCTTCAATTATTATTTTTAGTCTTTTATATTGAGAATTATTCGTACTTGGATCAAGTACTGAAACTCTTGAGTCAAGAATGTCGGGATCAAAAATTCACTCTTGGATCAAGAATATTGCTCCTGGATCAAGAATTTTCACTCTTACCCTACTTTTGAGAACGAATGCTCTTGATTCAAGAGTGAAATTCTCTATTTTTTCTCTGAGTGTAGAAAAATTGAAATTTTTGTGGATGATCCATTGGATGATTTTTGTATCCATTTTGGACTGGAAAAAGAATATTAGTTCATTCAATGTTAAGTTGATCTTAGATTTCTATCAAATGGAGCTGAAAATCGCCCAAAGGATATGAACAATTTATATAACAAAACATACAAAAAATAGGAAATAATAAAACTAACTAAGGCAATGGCAAATCTTAATGGATATTTCCAGATTTTTTAAAGATTGGTATTATGTTTCAAGCCAAATTTAGTTTTGTGACAGTTTTATGTGACAGTTTTTACTAAGTAGAATATTAAACATTGGCCCTTACAATATTGTAAATCAATATTTGAGCTTGCATCAGTAGCGCTCGCTTAAATAAACTATTAGAGAAGTAGCTCTTCATTAGGTACTTAAAACACTAAGGTTTTGCTTCTGACTTGAACAACTAGAACGTTTCTTTATTCTACTGAGCTAAAGTGTATGATATTTTCAAGCACAGAGAGAGAGATTTTTTAATTGATTTTGAAATGCGAAGATGACAATCTCTTTACAGTTACTGAGAATCCAAACCTAAGCCCGAGTCAATTAAGAGTGTCAATCGAACTGGCGAATTCAGATGTCCCTGCGAACCAGTGATTTCACCAGCCACTGACACCCTAAAAACTATCAGGTCTTAAGACAAACACACACACACACACACACAAGGTACTGGCAACCAACGTTGTTCCCACGTCTGCCGGTTTTTGCTGTCAAGTCGTTTAGGAATTCCCAAACGATTATGGCAGCGCTGGCATGAAGTACGAGTCGATGGGGCCAGTACAAGCAAGCGAAGGTCACTGATGTTATGGTAGAGACACCATTGAAACAGCTGTATGACCAACTAGCTTCACTTGTGGTGTGTTGTGTTCCTCCTTTTTGGAGTGATGCGCAAGCACAACGAGACCTTGCTTAATATTGATGGTTTCAAAGTTGGGCACTTTAAAGTTGGAAGCGATTTTAGTCGAGGATCTAGTAATAATTATTTATATTTTTGGATAAAGTTAAAATGCCTGTGCCCAAATTCTCGCCCGATAGTATGATACAACTAATAAAGATACAACTACGCTTGCAAGTTGTTAGTGTAATGCAAAAAGCTCCCAGCTTGCAATGCTAGGCTAATAATACAGGGTTTACTTTAGAAGAAAGGACGGAAAATGTGGCTGTCCCACTATGATAATTAGTGATGCTTGTTTTCGGCAAGCATTTGGTGTGAATTGCCGAGTGCACTTTACTGCTTTAAAGCTTAAATTTAAACCTTCCTTTGCCTTAATACTTTGGACCATATATCGCTTTGGACTTGCATCTCTTACACCACTTTCACACCTCTCCAAATTAAACACACGCTTCTAATCCCTACACGGTATCAGTTAGTCCACAAACTCACTCTAATCAAATTTTTGGTTTTACCTGCTCTGCTGCTGCTGCTGCTGCTTCACCTGGCCCTTGTCTGACTTTCTGACTCGGACTCGCCTTGCCTCACCTCTTGACTTAACGGCGGCCGCTGCTTCTTCTACTTCTACTGTGTGTGTATTATCAGAGTTATCAACTCTGTTCAACAAATACCCGTATCAGGCGGCCACAAAGCGTTGTGTCAGTTTGACAAGTTAAAAATTTTTAGTTAATAGCTTCAATGTTTTTTTCCCCTTTTGTTTTTCCCATTTCTTTCTGCCTGCCTGCCCTATGCACTTTTTCTCTCTGTGTCAGCAGGCGACGACACAATTTCCAGCTAAAATGGCGACCGAATTTGTTGACGCTGCCATTTCGGGCAACTTGAAAATTAATAAGAATTTTTCGTATTATGTTTGAACAACCTTTAAAAAACGAAACATTAATGAGAAACACTGTTTGCACAATACTTTGGGGCAAATGTTTGCATTTGGCAGGCAAATAAAACCTTTTTTTCTCGATATTCAGTGATCTTGTTGCCAGCAAATTAATAAATGTGCGCAATGGGGCAATTGTGCAAATATTGATAGAGCAAGCTGGCCTCTATGCTAATGGTTGGTATAGATTGCCGTGCCGGATATGAATTGAGATAAGAAATTGGCGGGCCAAAAGTAAAACGGTCCTAGAAAGGGGGAAATCTATGGTAACAATGTGTTCGTACCACAAAGCCTTTTTTTCATTTTCCGCTGAAGTTTGTTTTCAATTTTTATGATCATAAATAAGCACAGCTGCGACAAATATGCAAATATGGCTATGAACTGCACGTGCATGGCAAATGGATAACAATTGCGGGGGTATGACCAAAGAGGGGTAACAACAACGGCCTAGGGTCTGAGGGTTGTTTGGGAAACTTGAGCAACAGGCGGGCCATAACAATTACAATTATTGTTGGAGACTTTTCGCTGGAAAGTGAAAAACAACAACAACAACAACTATTTTTGCAAAATTTATGGTTAGTTTTATTATCTTACAGTTGTTTGTTGAACCCGTCGTTGGGGGAAATAGTTTTACCTAAAGCCTTTCTAAAGTGCAGAGCAAACTAAAATTGAAGCATTTTATCATTTAGCCATAAATTTGAACCTATTGAGTATCATTTTCTCTTTACTTTGGTATAGTTTAAGTATCAAGTTTTTATTTTCGAAAGTATTAAAATGATATTTTGAGAATATCAAATTTTTACTAACTTGTAACAGAATGAGCTTTTTTTGTATTAATTTCTTACTACTAGATTTAATCAATTTTCAAAATAATATTCTTACTATACATAGTTTTTCATAGGAAATTAAAAGGATCAATTTAATACCCAAAATATACATTTGACAATTTTTTAATTATATTGATACCAAAAAAAAAATACTAATACTGGTTTTAGTTTTTATTTGAGACAACTGCGTATCAAATTGATAGAGATACAAACTTTTTTGGGTGTAGGATCAGCGTGCTTAAAAAACTCCTTTTGCTTACATCAACTTATAAATGACAAGTCAACTTATATTGGACAAATCAACTTATATTTGACAAATTATTAAATTATGGTAATCAGATAAAGTTATTTTGGTGAAGTTCCCAACCACAAGCTTCTCTCTTCCATGGTTTTTTAAGTCTTTTATTTTGAGAATTATTTGTTCTTGAATAAAGTACTGTAACTATTGAATCAGGAAATTCGGGTTGAAAAATTCACTCTTGGATCAAGAATTATTACTCTTACCGTACTTTTGAGAACGTATGCACTTGATTCAAGTTATTCTATATTTTGTCTCTGAGTGTATTTTCTCAAAGTTATCTTACCCTAACTCTCCTTGCCTATAAAAACCAAATTGAGAACGAATAAAGCTCGAATCCAAGAGCGAAATTTTTGAAATTCCCAGAACGAATAATTTTTTTTTCTTTTAGTGTAAACTATATACTTTTCAAGATAGAGTAAAACAGTTCAGGGTCCAATCTTCGTTTAGAAAATAAGCTGAAGTTCAAAAAATGGTTTAGAAGCTTGTGGTCTACCAATTTCTGCTCAATCTAAGGCTCTATTGAAGGTCTTAGTTGTCTAGGCTTATGGGTTGGGACTGTTGTCAATGTAAGGTCAACTTATATACAAATGTTCATAATATAGTTAAGGTCAAGTATTTAATTTTGAGAGATCGAATCACTTTATAATAGTTCAAGATTTTTGTTTCCTGTTTTCTAACTTTGATCTTTGTTTATAATAGGATATCACAAGCTGTTCACACTGTACTCGCTCTGTTTGATACATGAAACATGTTGATCTAGAAGAATTTGACAAGCTATTCTCATTTAAAACATAACAAAATGCAGGACCTCTATATTATCAAGTCTCATAAGTTCATACAAAGAGCAATATTAATTGAATTGGATTGCAATATCGTTAGACTACTCTTACTTTTAGAACGCTCTTGAAAACACAATTAATTCTTTCTTCAATTGTAGATATATTCGTTTTTAAAATCGAACTGAATTCATTCTCAAGTTGGTTTTTATATGCTATCAAAGTTCGTTAAAAACTCTTGGATCCATGAAGTGTGGATACAAAATTCATGCTTGGTTTAGGAAAGTTGCTCTTGGATCAAAAATGATTTTTGTTTTCTGTCAGAAAAAATTGTTAGGAAATCGTTCAGTTGTAAGCTTTACACCATATTGATAAAGCTCTTTTATGATCTCTCTGTTCTACTAATTTTTGAAAAGTAATTCGAAAGCAATTCGTTTTCGTGTTTTAAATTCCGAACGAAATCTCTCGCTCCCGTTACTTTTTGCAAACCACCGGTCCACAATTTCTAAATTTTTGACAGAATAAAGGAAATTCCAACCAACAATTATTACTTTTCAAAACGAAAAACTGTTTCGAACATGAATCAATTCCTCACTCGATAAATTGCCGTGGCTGTATTTTCATATTATAAATATTCAAACATTTTCTTACACATTTTTGAAAAATGGCTTGCCTAGACCAAGATTTTGGTAGTCTATCATCTCACACACACACACACACACATACCATTGCCCGCGTGTCTGTATGCGTTTATAATGCTAGAAAAACCACATTCCATAGTGCGCTTTACAGCCAGGTCTACAGTGTTCGTCTCCAACTCAAACCATGCCACAAGGCACAGAGTCCAACCAGCATCCAGTCGCTACCCTCCACTTCCCCCTCCCCCTCCTCCTCCTCCTCCATCTCCATCTCCTTTTGCCAGCCATAAAAATGGTGTAAGCTCTGGCTAATTACAGCGTCAGGCACGCGCGGCTTACTTGTCAGTGTGTGTGTGTGTGTGTGTGTCTCTCTTGGGCCGTATGTGTTGGCTACTTTGCATAGCTTTGACCATAATTTCTGATTAAGCCATCATATAAATAAGGCTAGAGAAATATGGCCAGAATCAAACACATCTCATTGAACTGCAACTAGTTGAACTTTAAGGCTGACTCTCGGGTAATGTTGCATTTACTTACGTTTCAGCTGAGGCAAATAAAAAAATACTGGTTTTCCAAAACCCACACACACACACACACACAGTGGGAGAGTGGCGGCTGCGTCTGCGCTCTGTTCCTTTTGGCTTGATTGTTTTTAAAGATTTTTACTTAGTTTTACGACACTTTCTGCTTACAAACATTTGAACTTTGGTGGGCGTTTTGATTTCGAAACTTGCAGAGCTTCCGCGCCCACGAGTTGTTTTGTGTTTTCTGTTTTGTTTTGCTTCGGCTCTCAGTTCTATGCCTAAAAATAGCTGGCCAAAACGAAACAAAACCAAAAATGGCGCCAGGCTGTGCTCATTAAAGCGGGGAACTGCAGCAAGGGAGGTGGTGAAGGAGAAGGAGGCAGGGTAGTAGGAATGACTGGACCAGAGGTAGTAACTAAAATAAAAAAAGCTTATCTAATCCCAGCATTGTTGGGCTGTACTGGCTCATCAGCATGTAGTTGTTGTTGTTGTTGTTGTCGTGAGGCACGACCTGCGCCCAATTGTTGTTCGAAACTTAAAATGAACGCGCTTCGAACACGAAAAGCCATAAGAAGATCCACCGACCAGTCCCTGTCCCAAGACAAGAGGCTGCTGCTGCCCTGCCGGGCTGGCTGTGGCAGCTTCTTTTTGAATTACACTGAACAAAAGTGATGTTAACTTTTAAGCTTAAGTATGAAGATTAAGAAAATCCCATGGTAAACAAATTATACCCTGTTATACTTCATAAAGAGAAATTGGTGTACCTTTTGATTTACAGATTCGTTGGTATTTCACAGCTACCAAGAATTATAATGAAGTTTGCCCCAGCGTGTAATTCCCGACTAAGTTTCTACGTAAAGCAATTGTGGTATCATATACTTTTCCTGTAAACTTTAATCAAACCACAATTTAGAATCACAATTTATTAACAGCTGAAGCAAGCTGCTTCAAATACAAGTTCAATATGCTTAATGAATCATTACGATCTGAATCTTTTTCCTCCTTTTACTTAAATGTATACACTAGCTTCGATCTAACCGCACCGAAGACTAGCCAGGGACTGTTTACTCTTCTGTCATCAGCTTCGGCATGCGTTCGGCGCGTGTACATATGTGTCATAACTTACAATTAATGTGCCCGTTTTTCAAGTTAAATTTAAAAGAAAATAAAGCGTACATTCTTTCAAGGGCATCAATCATAATAAAGGTGCGCATTAAAATAGTCAGTCTATTGACTAATTAATGCTTCTAAGCAAAAAAACTGTTTTGGAAAATATAAAATATCGTTCTGTAAGTTGCCGGCAACAGTTCCAGAGCTTAACTCAGTTTCAGAATTATTTTCGAAACAAATTAATATAATTTATAGCGGCGTGTGACACGAAAAAAACAAAATTTTTGACAGTGAAGCATTCCTTTAATACTTTCTTGTGTAAAAAGAAGAAAAGAAATTGGCATAATTCTTTAGAACAGAGATTTGCCAGAGTGTCTGGATTCAAGCACACCCGCTTTAAAAGCATATGATGATGACTGACACTCAAAATTTTTCAGTTTTGTCAAATATACACTCGTTTTCGTATTGCTCACTTGATTGATCGTCTGTCAAAGTGATTGTTTTGGCTTTAAGAAGCCCCGCTTGTTGATTTCGTCTGCGATTGCAAGTCGTACACAAACAGCACACATAGAATTAAAACAAGGATATGCATAAATTTCATTGCTCTCGCTCTCTTTTCTCTTGTTCGAAAAAGCAACGCCAAACGCCGTTAAGTTGTGGTTTTTATCGCAAGAGAGAGAGAGAGAAAAAGAGAGGGAAATACGAAGATCGTATTTGGGGTGATGCCATCTACATCCAGTCTTTGCTTAAACGTGTATAAGAAAAGCACGTATATCAGTCGCGCTTCTCAAGAAGCACACATATGCCATGAGTGTTGTAAACACCGCATACATATTTTGCACTGGTTAAAGACACTCGAGTGTGAAAATCATCAAGTACAAAAGCTGTACACTTGTAATTGCGGTGCATTCGTGCAAATCTCTGCTTCAGACTTTAAAGTTCCCCTAAACCATCAATATGAGCGATATCTAGACGTGCCTTTTGAGTCAAAAATAGGTTTTTGATTAGTGTTCTTAATACTTGAACTAGGCCTTTTAGGAAACAGAATACAAAACGCTCTAAACTGTTCCAAAACCCAGTTTTGAACAACTTAACTACTAACAGAAGCGTGTTTCAAACTCTTTTTCAAGACTACAAGCTGGTTCGTGCCTGAACCGCTCAGAGCTCAGACCGGTGAGCGCACGCTCAATCATATTGGTCTCTGTGTCAGCAGTTTGGGAAAATCTATCTTACTAATACAGTAAGGCCATTTAGGGACACACACGCAAAGACCGACACACACGGTATCGGGAAACACTACTAAAGATAGAGCCGAATATTGATGTGAAACATCTTTAATTTCGGTACGGACGATTTTAGTAGGAGTAAAATTCGATTTGGGCGTCACGTGACGCTGTCCCGGAACACTCGCACACATAAAATGGTTTGCATAGTGTGGGCGGGGGAAAAAAGGAAGAAAGGTGAGGGAAGAGATGTTAAAGGGGGCATTAAAGGAGGAGCTATAAGTGACTTAACAGTGACTTGACAGTGTCTAAACAGTGACTTGACACTAAACAGAGAATTAGTAGTGGCCAAACAGTGACTTGATAGTGACTTGACAGTGACTAAATATTCACTAAATAATGACAGTAACGATAGTGACTTGACAGTGACTTTACAGTGATTTGATAGTGACTAAGCTGTGACTTAATAGAGACTAAACAGGGACTTGACAGTGATTAAAGAGTGACTGAACAGTGACTAAATAGTGACCAAGAATTGACCTGATGGTGACTTCAGTAACTACACGGAGTCTAAACAGTGACTTGACACTTAACAGAGACTTAGTAGTGTCCAAACAGTGACTTAACAGTGACTTGATAGTGATTTGATAGTGACTTTACAGTGTTTTGATAGTGACTAAGCAGGGACTTGACAGTGATTAAAGAGTGACTAAATAGTGACCAAGAAGTGACTTGATGGTGACTTGACAGTAACTTGAGAATGCCTAAACAGAGATTAAATAGTGACTTAACAGTGACTAAACAGTGACTTGATAAATAGTGACCAAGAAGTGACTTGACATGGCAGTAATTGAACAGTGACTAAGCAGTGACTTGATAGTGACTTGGCAGTGACTTGGCAGTGACTTAACAGAAAAGAAAAAAGCACTCAGCAGCTAGTGATATTGTTGTTGGTATTTCTACTTCCTGTTTCCCCTTTATAAAGTTGATAGACCTTGTAATTTTGGCCTTAAATGTAGCATCATGTTTCACATCAAAGCCTCGTGAATGTTAACGCCACTCAAACCTTTTTTTTTCTTTAAGCAGCTGTAAAATCGACCTTCCTTCATACTTAGTGCTGTTGTGTATTTCTGTTTAAAGTTAACATGACCACCAGGTACTAGCTAAAACTTGCTAGTTTGATTATCAAGAAGGTCGCTTAAACAATTACAATCAGGCCTGTTCCCGTTTCCGACTCCCATTAATCGGAATTGGTAAGAGTTCTGATTTCTAAGCATCTTTCGAATCGTTTTGCCATCCAGAGTATCGAATAAAGGTAATTGGGATTTTTAAGTTAGAAGTTGGACAACAGAGTCGTTTTTTGGAATCGAGTACATTTAACCACTCCGATTTCTCATGATTTAAACGAAATCGAAGTGGGAAACAGGCCTGAAAGGGGACTTTGAAGTATTTTAATAAGGAATTTGAGTATTGCAGGCTCTAGGTCAAGTAAAACACACAGTTGTGTATGCTGTTTATGTTATTTTGGTTGGTGCTTGGCAACCATCTTCAGGGACTCTATGAAACAATTTCCAATTACATTATAACATGGATTTGATCAAAAACCACAAAATATTTGTACATACGTTGTCGACATGAGGTTGGATACTGGCCTATTGTGTGCTCAGTTAGTGTCTGTGTAAGTGCGCACAGTTTTCCGTATCCGTTTTGTAATTAAGTCTCTTGTCAGTTTGTGTGTCTATATTATGTAACTTCTGTAGAGTGAAGCGTTTGCTGTAGTGCATTTTTTTCCGGTAGGATTGTTGTTGCTTAGAAGTTCGGTGAGTGTCCACTTTTCATATAAGGCCATTTTTGGTATAGTTGGATTCTTGTTAAATTTTTTCGCATTTCTCTCAGTGCATGTCATTGTGTATACTGTCGGTGCTTTGTTGTTTCGTGTGTCCGTCCCTTGGCAAATTTGTTATGCCAAGTTGAAGATGCGCTTGCGCTTGCAGCGTTTTCTGCTGAAGATTGCTCTCTGGCCTGCTGCTGCTGCTGCGGCTGCTTCGCCACAATCTGTGTTTCGTTGCGCTTATTTGCCTTCGGTCTTCGTGACGCCACGACTTAACAGCATAGAACACGAAAGAAAGTTGCCGCGCCAGCATTCTGCAAAGAAAAAAAATCACAAACACTAAAAAGAATTGCAAAATCTGCGCACGTAAGCCCCGACTCTGTCTCTAGCTGTGATCAATCCCCTGCCTTCCCTCTCCCCCCCCCTCCAACCGTAATGAGCTGCGTGTTTTTAATGGCTGCCGCAAATGAATTGATTAAGCGCTTTTACACAATTTCATTGTAAATGGACGCGTGCCGCGACTGAAATTGTCGCAAAACAGTTATGAATTATTTATTGATTTGAAGTTGGACCATCTGCATAAGTGCATAAGACTCTGTGGAGACTTTCACCGGGCATCAAGTTGAATGTACTATATCTGTAGATATCTGTGCAATTAGATGATCTTCGATTTGTGTGTGTTTGCCTAATGCCCTTTTAAATCTTTTGTCTGTGTCAGCCATTGTGGCCCCGGGCCACAAAAAGACAGAGCACCATCCAGATGGTTAAAAATCTTTTCCACGAAACGAAATAAACTGCTGCCCAGAACCGGCCGAGCGAGTCTTGGAGGTAGCGACTGCGTCACAGAGAGAGAGAGAGGGGGAGAGAGACTAAGAGAGTAAAGAACAAAAGTTGGAAAATGGAAAATGCTTAGAATCGATTATGCCAAGCTTTTCTCAGCTGCTGTGGGCCTTTTCTCCAAAAAACTACGAAAAAAACAATGTTTAGAAAGTCGGAGAGCTTGGAATGCGGTTGGGCTATTAATCAGTAGATGAGGTCCAAGGGGGGGAAGTCTATTGAGTCGTGTGTTGATGGCTGGCATACAATCGATAAACAAATACAAAGAGTCTGTGCATGTGCATGTGTGTGTGTGTCTGTGTGTTGATTAATCTCGGTGCTGAAGTTCGTTGCCTAAGTCTTTTGTTTTAATGGGCACATCATGAATTATGACTTTGATTTGTATGAAGTTGGTCGCCACGCTCATTAGGCCCCGGCCACACTTAGCCTAAGGATTACAAATTAGCCTGTTTTTCTTTCTCCTTTTTATGTGGTTTTGTTTCTGCAACGCGGGCGTGTCGCACACATACATATGTATGTGTAGTTCATGAGAAACGACAAGCGTCTTCTGGACCTCGCCAAGTCGTGCCTGCGCTGATAAATTGTGCGCGATAAAGCCGCCGCCGCCGCCGCTGGATGCTGGCCAAACAAAGCTTAAGAATTTGTACGAAAAATTTCTGCCCATCGATTTGCAGTCCCAGTCGCAGCCTCACCTTTTTAATGATGCCTCGTCGCCGTGGAATGCTACGTCTCCTGCATAACTTGAGGCATTTAACTTTTTCCTTTTTCTGTGTTTTCTGGCGACAGAAAATATTTCTTTCGACCGTTTCATAATTATGTGGGATTTTGTGTTTTCGAAAGAAATCAATAAAATGCCGCCTCTTTTTTTTTGTTTCTTCTGTAGTTTATAAAATGTTTTATAATTAGCCGGGGTTAAATTAAGGTGGGTGAGTCTACCATGTAGGCTGTGCCTCATCTAGGTGGCACACTTTTGCTGCCCACACACACTCACACACACACACACGAGCCCACGTAGCAGCCCTTTGCATATACATATGAAATGAATCTATCGATGAAGTTGTGCCTGAAGATGTTTCATAGCTTCAAACAGGTCGCTGACTAATGATAACACACACAGTTTGTCCCCAATGTCTGCGATTACTACGGCTACGGCTGCGGCTGCTGCTGCCGGCGTGGGTTGCTAATTATGGAAAACGCCAACTGAAAGCGTCGCCAGCATCGCCCACTTGTGCTGCTTCCGAGAGCAAACAATAATCAAAAGATTTCTCATTGCTATTTCCGTTTATAAAATGAAATGAATCAAAAGTTAATTTTAAACAAAAACTAAAGAAATTACTTGATTTATGTTAAACAAATTGGAATAAAAAACTCAATCAAGGGAAAGTATTTCTCAGCTGGGATCTTAGGTAAGCAAAGGGCTTTAACTTAAGTAAACTTAACCTTAAATGAGTTCTCAAGGCATTACAGTATCCACCTATGAGTCTGCAAGCAATTTGTCTAACAGGTCCTAAGCTTAGCCTCCAGACGAGATTGATTAGAAAGTCCCGATTCTGAACTTGGCCTAGTCTCAACGAAGTCCTCTAGAATATGTACCTTCTTCTGTGCTGAAGCTTGGTTTACTTGCTCCACCACTTTCAGCATTAAATGTACTACAAAACTTTGAAGTCAAACCAGAAATTACCATTCACTTTTGATACAAAGTGATCCATATCTCAACTGCTGAAAAAGTGCACAAGTAGGTTATAAATAGAACCCTTTCTGCTTCAAATTTGATTCAGTAAGAATAAAGCCTTTCTGAGTGAGGCTTTACCTCAACTAAAATCCGACCAAGATCTGAGGAACCACGAAAGTTTTCAACAAGAGGCACCGAGAAAGCCCTCAATGCCAGGCACTTTGAAGTCTTTGACGAGAGGCAACACTAAAGTCCTCGGTGAAAGGTACCACGAAAGCCCTCAACACGAGGACAAAAGCCTTCAAAGTCCTTAACAAGAGGCTCCACGAGGGTCCTCGAAGAGACCTACCACAAAAACCCTCAACCAGTGTCACCACGAAAGTCTTCGACGAGAGGAAGCCTTAGCCCTACTAGCACGAAGTTGATTATCGATCCCTAATCGAACCAATAAACCTCGCATCAACGCAAATCTGCACATGCTTAGTAGCTTTCGTATGTACAATCTATGGATACAATCGTCGACTCAACTACGAGTTCAATCCAATGCTTACATCATATTCGGCTGTGTCCCAGAAAGCTGTTTCATATTAAAGCTGTTTGAATTTATATGTTAAGGAGCTCAAATATGTCTTTCTACTAGATTAGATGACAAAAGTTGAGCGATATGAAACCGCGTAAGGTTTTCCATCCACATAATCTAGTAGGCGGTCTGGATCTTGGCACTTCGCCAATAAAGTTGTCCCAGTTTAGAGATTTCCAGAACAACCTTGATTGGGACTTGTACAAATCTTGTAGATGATCGCCCCGTACATACTTCACAGTCATACATAAAATTTTTGAAAATCTTTTGCTTTCTTCATGTTCGCTGGAAGAGAAGTATTAGAAACTCGCCAACTTTAATTGTAATAGTAATTGTTATAAGAATATTACATACGGCTCGAAGGACCAACTTGTTTTTGTGGACTGGTGGCTTTCTAAATGCGAATAATATAACTTGCGGGCATGTGGTAGAGCTTCTTTCGTTTACTGTTTTGTTCAGGGATGCAAACCGGTTCTGAACCGAACCGGTTTTGAACCGAACCGAACCGAACCGCTATTTTCGCTCGTGAACCGAACCGCAAACCGAACCGGTGTGTTTTCAAAAATGCTGAACCGAACCAAAAACCGAAAAATAAAATGGTTCGGTTCGATTCACTTCAGCTAGGTATTGAGTTCAGGCGAATAGTGAGCAAAATCAGCAATTAGCTTTAAAATATTGCGAAAATACTTGGAAAAGCAGAGTTGATGTAAACAAGCTAAGAACATAAACCTTATTAAATTTGCTAAGGACCAACAATTTTAATAAGCCAAGTCTTGAGTGTATTATCCGTTGAGGGTCAACTTACCTAAAAGTCAAACGTTAACTTATTATTTATTGAAAAAAAGGAGGACGACATAGCTCAGTAATTGTCAACTATTTGGAAAAAAGAGCTCCGCCTGTTTTTGAATTCGATTTCTTAAATTCCATGAATCAATAAATAATTCTTTGAACTTGGTAAGTAAAGACGAGTTGGAAATGCTTGCGAAACAACTCAATAATAGGGATTAAATTCCACGAAAAAGTAAAATATCGATTGTTAGCGTTTACCTAAAGCTTATTAAATGTTCGAATATTTATCAGGAAAATCAACTTAAGCATAGCTCGAATAGTCTTAGCAATTCCACCCACACAAGTGTCAGTAGAATAAACATTTTCCATATTGGAGCTTGTTTTGTCAGACGCTCTAGGAGATATATTTTTTTATTAATCGCCTTGTTCCACTGCCACATATATGTACATTAGACCGTACAAGCCTTATATGAAAAGTTCAATTTTGTATATTTCTTTGCACAACATGGCTCAAAAAATTCAGTATATTTTATAAAAAATTTATCAAAAAACCAAAATCAGATATTCGGATGTTTGATGGCCTCGAAAAGGCTTTAAAAGATCAAATTTCCCCTTAATTTGTCTTTGCGCTGCCTAGGCACGTCATAGTAGGCAGACAACAATTTTGACAAAATTGTACAAAAAATAATTTAAAAATGTCCTACATTTGTGAAGCTACTCGTACGGACCTGGCGAAATTGATGATGATTGCTGATTATGGACAGTATACAAGAAGAACGAACGACTGTCCCAGTTTATTTGGTTGGATCTATGCAAGCGTTCATAGATTCGAACACACTACCATCAACAGGATAGGTTCTTGCTGTGCTGCTATATAGTATAGCAGTAAGTGACCGCTGGTCACTTAAAACTTCTTGAGAAAAATTAAAATAGAGTTATAAAAAGTGAATTCTGTATTTAAATTAATATAAAAGCAAGACGGATCGCAGGCATAATTTGCTAATCTATTAAGTAACAAGGCGAACTCAGCTGGGATGAGTCAGCTTACATACAACTAAAGTAAGAATACTAGAATGAAATCTGTAAAGGAGCCCCGCATGCAAAATGGTTTGGTTTTTGCCTTGTTATTAAGTTTACTCGGCACCAAAGGTACACAGGGTATATTAAGTTTGTGTAGAAGGCATCATTTCCGAACGAAGAGATGATAAGAGATAGAGGCTTAACTTGTATGGGACATATACTTCTTATACTTTCAGATCAAGTTCATTTAAAATTTTTTTTTATATGGGAAAAACGTCCTTTTTACTTCTTACTTCTTTAATGTCTTAAGTACCTTAAAAACTTTCAAAAACATCCCAATATTTGGGATAAAAAAATCCTGTAGCACTGAGCGGTCCAGTGATATTTAATACTGGTAATTCCAATTGATACACAATCAAAAAAATTGCCTTTAAAATAAAAACAGAACATCAACTGTGTTGGTTCAACGCCCTTTTTTTTTATAATTTTATTATATATAAAACAACCTAATTCAACCTTTTTGAAATAGTTTTTTTTAAGTAATTTGGAAATAATTCCCGATGCTCTTCAACGCAATGTAGAAGATGCGATTGGCCTGTCTTGCAAATAATTCCATCAAAGTCTTCCACTAGCTTGACACTTCTTTCTGCTACATCATTGACTACCTTTAAGTACTTTAGCATGGACTGAGCTGCTAAATATTCAGGGTTGCTCGGCCATGATTCGGGGTCACATTTTAAAAACTCCGTTAAAATTTCAAACCGCTTGAAAAATTTCACACAGCTCTTCGTTATCAGTTCGGAAAATGATTTTTCTGTTGATATGGAAGTAGGAATATTAATATAAAATTAATTGAATAAAAAACTCACTCAAAATCGAATCGATATTTGTATATTGCACTTTAAGCCTCTTTTCACTTAGCCCAGTATCCTCATTATTTAATGCCTGCACCATTTCCCGTTTTTCCTCTGATTTTATGTTGTCATTAAAGAAATCTAGTGCAACAGCTTCTCCAGTCAAATACCACAAGTGGCCAACCATTTTCGTCCGTTCTTCTTGTATATTGTCCATAATCAGCAAAAATGATCAATTTCACCAGGTCCGTTTGAGTAGCTTCACAAATTTTATAATAATTTTTTTGTACAATTTTGTCAAAATTGTTGTCTGCCTACTATGACGTGCCTAGGCAGCGCAAAGACAAATTAAGGGGAAATTTGATCTTTTAAAGCCTTTTCGAGGCCATCAAACATCCGAATATCTGATTTTGGTTTTTTGATAAATTTTTTATAAAATATACTGAATTTTTTGAGCCATGTTGTGCAAAGATCGTCGCATATTGAAAATCGTATGGAGAAATGTCCGGTCTAATGTACATCAATCGTTGATGTGATGTGATGTGATGTGACACAATTCTCCCATACAAAAAAAAATGTTAAGTTAATGTTCAGTTAATAAAATGTTGATGTACATCAGTTCATGATGTTCACATTAACCCCGAACAAACTGAGTACTTCATACACAAGCTACTCAGTTTTAACAAAAATTACCCAAAGCAGCTCAGCTGGCTGTCACTCAAATTGTAACATTGATGGAATTTTCAGCAGTGGAACACAAAAATTTGTTGATGTACATATATATATAATATCGACGTCGATTTTCGAATGAACTTATGGATTTGGAATTAAAATTGGTTAAGTTTATATGTGAAGTGCCAAATATGTAAGAGATTACTTGATCAGGTCAAAAGAAAATTGTAATTATTCACCGATTTTGATCCGCTTGGCTTTTAGTAGTCGATTTCAAACCGTCAAAGTTTCTAAACAATATCAAGTGACAAAAGATGCTTTCCTCCCTTGATATGTAACGTTTCAGGATTTCAGAACGAAATGAAAACGATCATACGGAAAATGCCGTCGAAGTTTTGTACAAACCCGATTAAATAATCCGAATACTTGAATCAAAAATATGTTTCTTTAGTTAATTAAATGAATAAAGAGCGAACCGAACCGAACCGTAACCGCGGTTCAGTGAGCCCCAAAAACCATGCAATGAACCGAACCGGCGGTTCAAAAACTGTGTGAACCACTGAACCGAACCAGTCCTTATTTCCAAGTGGTTTGCATCCCTGGTTTTGTTTGTACCTGCTGCTGCTGAAAGGAGAAATGATTCGCTAGATCAAACCGCAAAGCTCTGTGCGAAGTTCTAGATTTGCCATTGATTTTTGGAGTAAGATTCCTTTTATCATCCAAAGATAGTTCAGACAGATTCTTTCAAGATTGCAGATGGGAGCTCAGTTTCACTCCTGCTTTGGAATAACCTTACAGTTATTTCTACATTTATATTCCTCATGATTTTCTTGTTAAAGTCGTAATACGACTTCCTTAGCGACCTATTTAAATGTTAGTCAAAGAGATTCTTTAGCCGGCTCAAGGTCAAAAAATATTTATTTTATTGGGTTTGTTTAAAACGTACTATTTGAAGGGCCTTCCGGTCCGCTCATCAGTGGATTTTCATGCATACCGAAGATGTATTTGAGGATTACAAGGAACACAACATCTAACGACTCTACTGCTGGCTTATGGACTCTATTACCAAAGACAATTAGAACTTTAATGTTACATGACGACTGCTGAAAGTTAATTAAACTTATTTTCAGTTTGGGTTCAGTATTAGGCGATGCATGGTCCGGCTCGAAGGGCCGGTTCATTTCACTTCTTAAAAATGGGAGACCAGCTTTGGTTCAGGCTTGATAGGTTATAAGTTTATAAGATCCGGTTTGAGGGACCAGGTCGAATGTGGACTTCAGTAACTTTCCGAATCGAACTTATTTTTTGGCTTGAGCCGGTGTGTCATTTTCCGGCTCCAGGTATCGGTTTGGTTCTTGGCTAAACTCACTGTTTTCCTAACAGGAAAGGTACGGCTTTGGCTTGGGAGGCACCAAAGCGATTCTTCGAGCCGAGCCAAAAAGAATAGTTTTAGTAAGCTTCTTAAGCACTTATATTAAACCCTACCCCTTTTCTAACTTATACTAATCCCCCGTCTCCCTTTTATCTTTCACTTACAGTTTGCATAGGCACCAAGTCCCGCCTGTCGGTGCCCTCGAATCGGGAGCATCATTATCGAAATCTGCGTGATCGTTATACCAACTGTACCTATGTGGATGGCAATTTGGAGTTGACCTGGCTGCAGGAACCCAATTTGAATTTAAGTTTTCTGGACAACATACGTGAGGTGACCGGCTATATCTTAATCAGTCATGTGGATGTCACCAAAGTGGTATTCCCCAAGTAAGTCACCTACTCCTTCTCCCTCTGCAGTACTTCTCTTAACCTGTCTTAATCCCTTTTGCAGACTACAAATCATACGCGGTCGCACTTTATTCAGCCTGACGGCAGATGACGAGAAATATGCCTTGTTCACCACCCACTCGAAAATGTACACCCTGGAGATGCCCGAGCTGAGGGATATACTTCAGGGTTGGGTGGGTTTCTTCAACAATTTCAATTTGTGCCACACGCGCAGTATTGTGTGGCGCGAGATCTTGTCCGGCGGCAGTGAGAACTACAATTTCACCTATGGCTTCAAGACCCCGGAACGGGAGTGTCCCAAGTGTCATGAGTCCTGCACGCATGGCTGCTGGGGCGAGGGTGCCCACAATTGCCAGAAGTTTAGCAAAATCAACTGCTCGCCGCAGTGTGCCCATGGCAGATGCTATGGCACCAAGCCACGCGAGTGCTGTCATTTGTTTTGTGCCGGCGGCTGTACGGGACCCACACAAAAGGATTGCATTGCCTGCAAGAATTTCTTTGATGATGGCGTCTGCAAGGAGGAGTGTCCGCCCATGCGTAAATACAATCCAACCAGCTATATATTGGAAGCCAATCCGGAGGGCAAGTATGCTTATGGAGCCACCTGTGTCAAGGAGTGTCCCGGACATTTGCTGAAGGACAATGGCGCCTGTGTGAGAAGCTGTCCCTCGGATAAAATGGCCAAGGAGGGCGAGTGTGTGCCCTGCAATGGACCCTGTCCCAAGACCTGTTTGGGTGTGACCACCCTACACTCGGGCAATATTGACTCCTTTCGCAATTGCACGGTTATAGATGGCAACTTAAGGGTTCTAGATCAAACCTTTTCGGGTTATCAGGATGTTTACTCCAATTATACGATGGGACCGCGCTATATACCCCTGCATCCCGATCGTCTGGAGGTGTTTTCTACAGTCAAGGAGATTACAGGATTTCTTAATATAGAGGGAGTGCATCCAGACTTTAATAATTTGTCCTGCTTTCGCAATTTGGAGATTATACATGGACGCCAGGTGATGGAGAGTCTGTTTGCAGCGCTGTCCATAGTCAAGTCCTCGCTGTCTAGTTTGGAGATGCGGAATCTGAAGCGCATCAGCTCGGGTAGTGTGGTCATACAGCACAATGAAAAGTTGTGCTATGTGGGAAATATACGCTGGTCGGCTTTGCAGAAGTCCAGTGATCAGAAACAATGGATCAATGAGAATCTCAGTGCTCAGGAATGTCGTAAGTAGACTGAAATTGGTGAAGAGTTGGACGAGAATTAATTTTCCTTTTTATGGGTAACAGGCCAAAGGCGTCATGTGTGCTCGGATCAGTGTAATGATGATGGCTGCTGGGGATCAGGAACGGATCAGTGTTTGAACTGCAAGAACTTTAACTATAATGGCACCTGCATAGCCGATTGCCGGAATATTACCAAGTAAGTCTTAGGCTTCATCTTCCTAGAGAGTAATTCGAGCCTTAACTAATTTTCTCCTTTCAGCGCCTACCAATTCGACGCAAACACCTGTAAGAAATGTCATCCCGAGTGTCGCACTTGCTCTGGTCCCGGGGCCGAACACTGTGATGAGTGTGTCCATGTCAGAGATGAGCAGCATTGTGTCACCGCCTGTCCGGAGGAAAAGTATCAGGACTTTGGCACTTGCCGCAGATGTCACGAAACCTGTGAGGGCTGTACTGGACCCAAGGACACCATTGGTCTGGGTGGTTGTAAGACCTGTAATTTGGCCATCATCAACAGCGATGCCACCGTGGAACGTTGCCTGAAGCGTGACGACAAATGTCCGGATGGCTACTACTGGGAATATGTGCATCCACAGGAGCAGGGCACTTTGAAACCTTTGGCTGGCAAGGCCATTTGTCGCAAGTGTCATCCCAGATGTGAATTGTGCACCAACTATGGTTTCCATGAGCAAGTGTGCTCCAAGTGTGTGGGCTATAAGCGTCGAGAGCAGTGCGAGGATGAGTGTCCAGCGGATCATTATGCGGATGAGGAGCGACGTGAGTGTTTCGAGTGTCATCCGGAGTGTAAGGGCTGCACTGGACCCGGTGCAGAGGACTGTTTGGCCTGCCGGAATTTCAAGTTGTTTGGAGAGTTTGATCTGGGACCGTATGAGAATTCCACTTTGTTTAACTGCACCTCGAAGTGTCCCTCGGTCATGCCGCATGTCAACTATCAGTCGCTGAATATAGGACCCTACTGTGTGTCCAGTCCACCGAGAGGTGCCAAACTGACCGCTGGCTTGGATGTGAACATGATTATCATTATCATAGTGGCCATTCTCATACCCATTATTTGTATACTCTGCGTCATCACCTACATTTGCCGGCAAAAGCAAAAGGCCAAGAAGGAGACGGTAAAGATGACCATGGCCTTGTCGGGCTGTGAAGATTCGGAACCGCTGAGACCCTCCAACATAGGTGCCAATCTGTGCAAGCTGCGCATAGTCAAGGATGCGGAGCTACGCAAAGGTGGTGTTTTGGGCACAGGAGCCTTTGGTAGAGTCTTCAAGGGAGTGTGGGTACCCGAGGGTGAGAATGTGAAAATACCTGTAGCCATCAAGGAGCTTTTGAACTCCTCCGGAGCCGAGTCTAGCGAAGAGTTTCTGCGTGAAGCTTATATAATGGCTTCGGTGGAGCATCCCAATCTGTTGAAGCTATTGGCAGTGTGCATGTCCTCGCAAATGATGCTGATTACCCAGCTAATGCCCTTGGGTTGCCTTTTGGACTATGTGCGCAATAATCGTGACAAGATTGGCTCCAAGGCTCTGCTTAATTGGTCCACCCAAATAGCCAGGGGCATGTCCTATCTGGAGGAGAAACGTTTGGTGCATCGCGATCTGGCCGCACGCAATGTCTTGGTACAAACTCCCTCTCTGGTGAAGATCACCGACTTTGGTCTGGCCAAACTGTTGAGCAGCGATTCCAATGAGTACAAGGCGGCTGGCGGTAAAATGCCCATCAAATGGTTGGCCCTGGAGTGTATCAGGCATCGTGTGTTTACCAGCAAATCGGATGTGTGGGCCTTTGGGGTGACCATTTGGGAACTGCTGACTTTTGGTCAACGTCCGCATGAGAATATAGCCGCCAAGGATATACCCGATGCCATCGAGGAGGGAGAGAAGCTGCATCAGCCGGAAATCTGTTCGCTGGACATTTACTGTACCTTGCTCTCCTGCTGGCAAGTGGATGCAGCCTCGCGTCCCACTTTCAAGCAGCTGACGAATGTGTTTGCCGAATTTGCTAGGGATCCGGGTCGCTATTTGGCCATACCGGGGGATAAGTTTACCCGTTTGCCCGCCTACACCAGTCAGGATGAAAAGGATCTCATTAGAAAGCTGGCGCCTACGACGGATGGCTCTGAGGCCATGGTGGAGGCGGATGATTACTTGCAACCGAAGGTAGCGCCAGGTCCCAGTCATCGTACCGACGGTACGGATGAAATACCCAAGCTGAATCGCTACTGCAAGGATCCCAGCAACAAACAAACCAACACAGGCGATGATGAAACCGATGCCAATGCGAGGGAGGTGGGTGTGGGTAGTCTACGCCTGGACTTGCCCGTGGATGAGGATGACTACCTAATGCCCACTTGCCAGAGTGCCAACAATAACAACAGCAGTCAGAATCCCAATAACAACATGGCCGGCGGAGTGGCCACTGCAGGCTACATGGATCTCATTGGAGTGCCTGTAAGTGTGGACAATCCCGAGTATCTGTTGAATGCTCAGACACTGAGCACCGATATACCCACTCAAACCATTGGCATACCCGTTCTGGGCGTACCCAGCACCATGGAGGTGAAGGTAACCATACCGGGCAGTGAGCCCACCAGCTCCGATCATGAGTACTACAACGACACACAGCGTGAGTTGCAGCCACTGCATCGGAATCGCAACACCGAGACGAGGGTGTAGCCCACAGTTCCAGAGAGAGAGAATGAAGAGTAATATCTTGCCACATACCCAAGTGCCTTTTGAAGCCATGCTGTTCGCCTGTATAAATCCCTGCCTCCTCCATTCTCCCCCTAGGATATAGAATGTGTACATTACTATTCGATATTATTCTTTAAAGTACTTAGCCAGTCCCCCGCCCCCCACTTCGACACAGAAACACAAATTGATCTTAGATTTTCATCCAAAGGATATGGATCATTGTTTATTTCTGTGTATTTATACCCAGCCAGGGTCCACGATCCAGCGCTTTTGTAGATTGTACCATACGAGAACAAAACACCGATAGTGCATTTCTTAGTTAACCTCCGTCGGGATGAGCCATCAACTGAGAGCACCCGCAGAGGCAACACACACACACACAACTCTTTTATAAGCCTAGAGTTTTAGCCTAAGCCTTTTCCAACTGTGATATAGTTTTTTAGACCGTAAACTAAGGAACAAATTGTAACGTACTTTCTATATATACACACACACAAACTTACTAATCTGTACAGATCTTAAGCAACGTTAGGCCTAGTTTCAGTAAAACCAAGTTGAGTCCCGAGCGTGCCATGCATCCATGTTATGCAAATTTTCCCCTAAAGATTTCGAATATTTTTATGGAACGAACTGTTTTTTTGTCTTTTTATATAATGTTTGGCACCCGAAACACTTTGTAAGCGAATGCGCCTAGGCTATATAATACGGATATTGATCAAAGATATACCACGGTAAGCAGTTACGAAATTTACTTATGACTTAGTAGTTCTTATAAACAGTTTAAGTTAATTAAATTTTAGTTTCTAATTTAGTTTATCTACAAAGATCTATGAAATATAAATAAAAATCGACTTTTAAATCAATTTTGTGGACTTTTTATTATATGCGATGAGTCTGTAAAGAGGTGCGTATCCGGCTCGAAGGACCCATGCTAAAATTATGATAAAGCAGCTATTCCCAATCTGTTGGTCTTACTTACTGAGGCTCTTTATGTTTCAGCGTTCACAACTGAAAGCTATTATCGTTTAAGCTGGAATTATCAACGGATGGAAGAATTATATCAAGGGGGATGCATTGAAGCGACGTTTGAGATCCCAGGTATATGTATGGTAGGGGCCAGACAAGCGGAGCTTTTTGCTCATGGAAGACATTTTAGTGTCTCAGGAAGAGAGAAATCCATCTCAATTGGATAAGCATTTTTTTCCTTCAAGAGATCTCTAAGAGCTAGCGAGAGAAGAGCCTCACATTTGTGATTCCTTAGAAAGAATTAATCCAAGCCAGCCTAACACGAGGTTCAGTCTTTGCCAAAGGGCAGTTTGATTGAGTCGCGAGTTCAATTTTGCCAAGAAAACAGCCAAGACTAGTTAGCCAAAGTAACAGGCGAACAGAAATATGCAGCAGGCAACCAATTTACAAAAATCAAAGCATGCTTTTGGGGGCAACAATTAGTATTTAAAATGCCAGCCTGAAAGTATGCTATACTATTTTACCGAGAGCAAACATTTAGCTTTCTGCAGATTTCTGTTCGCCTGTTACTTTTGCTAACTAGTCTTGGTCGTTTCCTTGGCAAAATTGAACTCGCAACCAAATTAAACTGCCTTTTGGCTGTCTCCTAAAAGCATGCTTTAAACTTTGAAATTCGCAGCTACTGCAGACCAGAACTTTTTAATGAAACCAAATAAAGTGCTGCCTACTTTTAGGCTTGCCCGTACAAAGATTTCGCTAAAGTCTCACATCAGTTAGCTTTTGTCAGCAAGCAATAATCCCAACCGTTACCTTTTGTATTTACTTTATTTAAATATTCAATTAAGACAATTGGAATTCGATTTTCTATAGTGGGCGTGGGGCGCAAACTGGTTTTGTTTTTTGTGTATTTTGTTTTTTGTTGAATATCAATAGTTGCATTATTTATGGTATTTTGTATTTGTTGTATGGGTGTAGACTATTTAGAGTTATATATTGGAAAAGTGATGCCATAGTTTACATTCATAAAAAGTAGTTCATTCAATTGTTACACATCTACCAAACTATTACGTGTATGCTAATCCGATTTAATTAAACAAACTTAGGACCAACTTAGGACATAAACAAAATCAGTGCTGGGCTCCACCTAATGGAATGACTTAAACATAAAATGCGCGCGCGAAACTTAATTGTTTAACATTAAATAACATTTGGATGCGAAAAAGACAGAGCAGGACCAGCCTATCACATTGGAACACGACGCGCCAGCAAATACTCGGAGAACTGTTGTCCCCCCACACTCGCCTCGATGGTGAAGCCGGCATTGAGCAGCCGCGTCAGCACCTGCACCGAGTTCAACTTGCAGTAGCCATTCAAGGGAAAGCGTATGATTTGCCCCCAATCGCCCTGGTTCCAGGACACACCGCTGCGACTCGATTGCGTTGCCTGGCTGGCCTCCGGGAAGAGCTCGTCGAGCAGGGCGCGTTCCGCCGACAGCATGATGCGTTCGCCCAGGTCCGGTGAGATGTGCAGAGCCACAACCTCATAATTGCACTCGGTCGAGGCGCTAGTCCGCGGGCTGGTCTTAATATGACGCGCTGGTGGAGTGGGTGGCGCCACCAAATAGTTGCCATTGCGTACACGATCCTTGCGCATACTCTCCAGCTGTTTAATCATGGCTAAAAAGGGGGCAGAGGGCACAAATTAGCCACAGAAATGGAAAGACCAGCAATTACTTACGCTCCACCTCGTAGTAGCGGGCCTCCTCCAGCAGCAGCTCCAGGTCGGGAAAGTCTTCGGCAATCAGAAGTCTTGAGTTTCTCATAAAGTTCAAAATGTGACGGAACATGGCGCCATCACGATCAATGAAATAGTGCTGCTTCAGTGAGTCCAGCACAATGGGTATTTGGCCATTAAAGAGCTTGGCCAGCTTCGATTCTGGATACTTGGTGAGTGTTTCCAGCGAGCTGGTGTAGATGCTGCCGCCCACATCAATGTGAACGGGAGCGGTATAACGTGAAGCGGCTGCCACACATGGAATGCCAGTGATGGGCTTGTGGTTGCTATGCAAATAGGAACTGGCCCCCGCCGAACTGGCGGCAGCAGCTGCCGCAACTGCTGCTGCTGCCGCCGCCCCGGGCAGACCCAGAGGCGTCACAGAGGAGCTGGCGGGTGGCGTCGGTGTGGGTGAAGAGGAATTTGAGATCGTTGGCGAGACGGTGGGTGAAGCGCTGTAAGAGATTCAGAGAGAAACAAAAAAGATTAAATTAAAAACAAGTCTCAGGGTACGATCGTTTTCAGTGGATTCCACAATTTCGCAAAAAGATTAATCTAAAAATTTATTGACTACACCTGATCTGCCACTTACCTGATCTTAATGTCGCTTCTGGCATAAATGCGGCCCGTGGAGGATAAATCGCGTGGCTCCAGGGCCTTTGCATCTCTTTCGCGCTCTCGATCCATATCGCATTTTTTCCTGCAAATACAAGTAATTAAATGGTTGATTAACTAATGCCTCATTTAGCTTATGTAAGTCAAAGCATGAGAACCTAAAACAAAAAGCAGCAAATTGACTTTGGCTCTTGATTACAGTCAAACGTGACAACGAAAATGCCGCGTCTGGGAATGGGCTAATTTGTGGTCCATATCGCTTACAGCTCTACAGGGTACCATAAAAACCCCCCAACCCACACACACTCACACAGAGAGAGAGGCAGACATTTTGTATATATTTCATATGGGCAAAAGTCTCTTCAGCTGATTGTGTGGGAATATTTGGTTTTCATTGCGTTTAAACTCACTTATGGCCGCCCCCAGGGGGGGCAAACTCTCAGTCGTGGACAAGACAAAATCGCCAAAACACCGCCATCAGAGTCAGAGCCAGAGCCAGAGTCGAGTGCAGTTAACGTTTGCATCGGCATCGGCATGGGCATGGGCATCGACAACAACGTTCCCAATTCCCCCATTTAGCCGCCAGAGCTGTGCCTCGATTTTCACACGAAAATCACGTTGATTTGAGCATCGTTATGGTCGGGGCACGCTAATTATGATGTGTCAGCTGCGATGCGTGCCGACATACATGACGTATACGTAATGTAAACCAAGTCAGAAATGTTGGCACAGCAACTGCTCATCATTAACCAGAGACACAGACAGAGACCCTTTTTGCCGTCGCAAATTAATAAAACTTAATCAAGTTGTGTGGTTGCCAACGACGGGTTTAAGCCATTGACAAATGTGCGTTGGTATTTATTTTTGCGCTTTAGTGCCTCAGGCAAAAAGTTCTCAGTTGCATATTTATGTAGAAAACAGGTTGGGTAGCTTGAGGGGAGAAGGGGTTATATTTATGTTTTCGTATGCTTTTATACATTGCAAATAAAAATGTAATTAAATTATCTAGGAGGAATTTTTTTAAGGTATTCTAAACACTCGGTCCTAAATTTTTAAGTGTTTATTTAGCCCTTGCTTACAGGTGGCACCCGAGCAGGGACAACGGAGACAATTAATGGAAACATCAAAGTTTAATCCAAACACTTTGGACACTGAGCCCCCATAATCAAAAGGCAAGTCTTTGGCAAAAGTTAAAAGGTCGGGTCAAACGTGACAAACAGTGCATTTTTGTGGATGTAATGGTTTTTCGAATGCGACAATATTAACCAGAGATCAAATCTTGCTCTAGTTTCTCTCTCGAACTTGGCTTCAAATTTAGAGATAGAAGTTATATTTTCCATTAAAAATCTGGAACACACCGACCTTGGCCTTTGGTTTTGAAATGGTGTTTGGATACCGTATCAAGTATAAACTGCATTCTTCCACCATTCATTGATCACGATTGTCTCCTATCAAATTTAAATAAACTTAAGCCATCTTTTTCAGCTGGACCAGACAATGTCCCCAGCTGCGTCCTTAAACATTGTGCTGATTTCCTTTGTGATCCCCTCCTTAAACTATTTAATTTATCTATTGAGCTTGGTGATTTCCCCCTATTATGGAAGGAATCGTTTATTATTCCTATCCATAAAATAGGTTCTAGGTCTGATATAGGCAATTATAGAGGAATCTGTAAGCTGTCTGCCATACCAAAACTATTTGAACTCATAATTACTGGCCAGTTACAACATTTTTGCCAACCCATCCTTAGTCCATCCCAGCATGGTTTTATTCGTCGTCGCTCAGTTTCCATTCCTACATCGTAAGCAAATTGATGTTGTCTACACGGACTTTAGTAAAGCTTTTGATTCTGTTAATCATAATTTTTCTCTTATATAAATTATGCTTAGTTGGTCTCCCACCCAACTTCCTCCGCTGGGTCGAATCATACCTTTCCAATCGGTCCCAACGTGTGCGTTTTAAGTCTGCTGTATCTGAAATCGTTCACGTTTCCTCTGGTGTCCCACAGGGCAGTCATCTCGGTCCATTGTTATTCAACCTTTTCATTAACGACATTCCGCAAGTTCTTTCCCATTCAACAGCCCTCATGTACGCTGATGATATCAAGCTATGTGCGTCATTTGACGATCCAGTTTCTCCACTTTAATTACAAAGTGACTTAAACGCTCTGAGTGCTTGGTGCCGCCTGAATCGTCTTCCCCTTAATATTGCTAAGTGCAATAATATGACTTTTCACCGAACCAAGCCTTATTTCTTCGAATACACCATTCATGGGGAACCGCTAGATCGCATATACAAGGTCGATGATTTGGGTATACTATTTGAGCCCAATTTGAGCTTTAACAGTCACATTTCTGTGATTTGCAACAAGGTTAAGAGCGTCCTTGGATTTATTTAGAGATGGTCCAAAGAATTCGATGACCCCTACACCACCAAACTAACTCACTGGTGAGACCAAACCTCGAATATTGTTCTTGCCTCTGGTCTCCGCATTACCAAATTTACCAGGATCAAATCGAATCAGTTCAGAAACAGTTTTTAATTTTTACCCTTCGTGGCCTAAACTGGGACACCACTATCCACCTACCTCCCTATGAACAGAGATTGCGCCTAATAGACCTCCCATCACTTAAATCCAGAAGAATCTGCCATGCTGTAGTTTTCATCCAAAAGCTACTGGCCGGTGAGATTGACTCCATTGCTCTCCTAAGTCTAATTATTTTTTGTCAGTGCCACTTAGAGCAACTCGTCACTATATGCCCATCTATCTACCGCCCCGCCTAACGAACTATTCTCATCGAGACCCCTTCCGTTGCCTGTGCCTTGTTTACAATGAGTACTATCACCTATTTTCTATAGATAGCTCTCTATTAGACGTAAAGAAATCCCTGATGTCACTCCTCAACTAAAACCCTCATGCAATGGCTAATACTTACTCTGACCACTTTTGCTGTGAGTTGGACCATAGCTGGCTTTTGCCAATAAATTCGTCCCACCGGGGCAGAGTTCGCTATTGGCTTAATCTTAAGTAAAGTACTCTTAATTAATTATTGTTTGACTGAACATTGTAAAATACATAAAGCGAAAGTAATTAGTGAGTTTGATAAGCTTCAGATGAGATGAAAATTTCGTTCGGCACAATTCTTTCTTTAAAATGAGATTACAGTTCAAAATTGTTTCTATTCATGTAAACTAATATCTAATAATAATATTAGAACTAAACTTGAACTCCAGTCACTTTTTAAGTGCTTATTTAGCACTTGCTTACAGGTGGCACCCGAGCAGGGACAACGGAGACAATTAAGGGAAACATCAATTGCTCTGGCTCCGGAGCTGCCGTTGCAATACCTCATGACAATACCCCTTTCCAACAATGAACTCCTGCCGATATGAACCTCATCCTGAGGTGCCTGCTCGGGCGCCAAATGTTTGAGACAAAATACTCCGCAAGCCTGTAGCATAATCCCCTCCGGATCAATCCTGTAAGATCAGCTCTACTTCGATTTGGTTTGACAGACTTCATTTATTTGGTTCAAAAAGGGACAATATGTTTCTCTTCTTGAAACTTCCTAAACTCCAAAAAGTATCTATTGAACCAGAACAGAGGTTGGCCAGAACTGATTCGTAAAGCAAATAACAGTCATTTCCGACCAGAACAGTATTAGCAAAGTGACAACAATAAGACTGCCTACTAGACTAGGTGAAAGAAAATCAGATCTATTTGGCTAATGCCAACGTTTATACGAAAACCTCTAGAGATTTCAGGGACACACCCATATGTAAAATAAAACTATTGAAATTTCATTGCCTATTCATTGATGTCGACTTTGATTCGTGGAGTCGGAACAGTTCATCTAACATAAGTTTAGCTCTTTATGGTTGCTTTCTATTTCGAATTCTATTCCCATTTTTATGGTCTTGGTCAGAGCATTCCATCTTCGTTGACTTTTCTATGTTATTCTCTCTCATGTTACTAAACAAGTTTGCTTATTTTTTAAATGTTTAAGGCCCTTGGGCCAGCTGACTGGGGCTGGGGGTAATTACGATTTGATTAACTTTAACTACATGAACATTCAAATGCGAATGCGAATGAGACGAAAAACTGCCAAAGAGACGAGACGTGAAATAGGGTTATGCTCGGGCGGAGAGCGGAGGAAAGCGTAGAAAAAATTGCACAAAATAAATGTCTGCCAGGCATTCTCATGACTTGGTTTATGGCTGGGGAGGGGTGGGGTGGGTGGGTGGCATGGAGTTTTATTAATTTACAGCAATTACACAGCGTGAGTAATGCGTTCAATCAAACATATGCGAGTTGGCTTAATGGTGCAGCCACAAAATGTGCTATGTCAAAGCTGGCCCTCTCTCCTGCTCTCACCCACAGCTGGCCAGCTGGAACAATTCAATTTCAATTGCTTTGCGGCCCACTTGAGCAGGTGCAGCAGCAGCCCACACACATACGCCCACTGCTAACGGTATTGTATATAAGACAAGCACTGCAGTTTGCATCCTATTCTAGTCCATTATGGCCCACGGCTGTATCTTTTCTATGCCGTCTAGGCCGAGCAGAGGCAGCAGGAGCTGCAGGAGCAGGAGCTGTGTGTGTGTGTGTGGGTGTGTTGTTCGCAGTGCCTTTGGTTACACTTGAGTTTAGTATGAATTTTGAAGAGTTGCCATGTTGTTGTGTTTTGTGAGCTCCTCCTCCTCCTCCTCCTGGTTGCATTTTCGAATTTTGAGCTTGGCCATTAACTCTCAACTCTGGATAGACATTCTCAGTCTTGTGTTTCATTTCGTTGATGATGTTTACTGGCTTCATCAGGCAGAGACAAGGCTTATTAGTTTGGCATTGTTGGAGATTGTGATTTTGAGGCTGGTTTATCAGGTTGCTGCATGGCCGCTGGCTAAATCATTTTCCCAGAAGTGGCCGTTGGCACATGCTCAATCTCCACCCAAAAAGAACTCATCCCAAAATAGTACAAAGGAGGCAAAAACAAAAGCCAAGAAATGAGGCGCAAACACACACTCACCTAGGCAAAAGGATGAGTCGTCGCGTCGAGCAGACGTTGACGACTGCGACGTTGACGACGCTGACGACGACGCTGACTATGTAACCCTACAAAATGTCCTGCGGCCAGCCAACCTTCCGCACACAAAGGCCAGCCCCAGTCCCAGTTCTCAGTTTCTCCGCCCCAGACAACCGTGAGTGTCCTCGGCTGCGGTAAGTGCGAGTGAGATGGCCATAGTGAAAAAGGGCAAAAGCTGACTAGGCCCGCGGCGATCGTTTGGAATTAGTGCGGAAATCATGGATGGATACAAAACGAAACCAAGCAAGCACTGTACAGTGAAAACACACCTGACAGAGATGATTTAAGTTAAGATTTCCAAATTCGAATTCTTATAGCATACTTTGATGGGCATTTACCTATAAAATCAACAGAGACAGAGTGTAAAGTTTTGGTTAATCTGATATTATTTGCCATCAATAGCCCCTGGGGAACGAACATTCTAAACAATTCACACCAAATGCTTGCCGAAGTCATGGAAGACTATGTGATAGAAAGAGACACAGTCACCTTTTTGCGCTCTCTTCTAAGGGAGAGAACGGCTTCATTCGATTGCACATCGCTCACACATTAATCAACACCCGAATAAACTGGCGTTGCGATCAATGCTCCGAACTTGCATGCGCAACATGCTCGCACTTGAGTTTCATTCAATTCAATTGTTGAACCTCTGATTAATAATCAGGTTCGCTTCATTCCATTCAGTTCGGGTGATTTGATCGCTTGCTCGACGACGATTATTCTGAGCGAACGAAAATCATCTGGTATGAATAAACTCATGCACATGCTGAAACACTGGCGCCCATGAAAAAGTTCTAGTTCAACCGTTTGATGCAAATGCGGTATGAGTTGAATCTCTTTGATTGAAAATATTTGTTGCGTGAATAAATGTGATCAAAAATGTTGCATCAAAAAACTCTGGCACAACCGTTCGATGCCATTGCGGTTTGAATTGAGTTGAGTTGAGTCTAGAGTTTCGTGACATGAATAAATGTGAGTAAGAATTTTTGTGCATGACGCAATCAAGAAAAAAGTGATTTTTGCAGTTCTCTGGTTCCTATCAAAGGTGTATACATCAGCTCTCTAAAGCAGCGACGCATCGAGAAGCTCTCTTTTGCAACAACAAAGAGTGCAAAATGAGCTCACAAGTGGCTTAGCTCACACACGCAACGCCAAAATGAGCCTGTGTGCTTTGCCAACTCCTGCTTTATACCAACACCGAAACCAATCTTCCGCAGAGAGAGTGTGAGAGTTGGTTTTCTATTTGATATCATTCTCTTCTCTACGTAGCCCTCTAGATGTGAAGCTACAAAAATGTACAATATCGCCTTTCCACAAGTTGCCATTGACAGCAGAAAGCCAGGGTTCGATTCCCTGTCAAGTACGGACAATATTTCTGTGTTTTTCTGAAAGACTTTAATGTAACATGTCAAGGTGGGTCGTTGAAGTGAATATCTCTGATCCTAAGAAATATGGAGCATATTCAGCGCTGGCACTAATTAGTGGACGCCTCCCTACCTTCCTTTCTAATCTTAAGAGCTATGTCCCGTTCCCTATTCCTACGTAGCCCCCAAATTGTGAGTAAAGTCCGCTTAAAAAACAAAATCAATCAAATATTTATCCCAGCTGAGCTTAAAACGGTTTTGAAAACGAAAAAATATCAGCTGAAGTCAAGTTCTTAACAAGTAAGAGCGTTGAAGTCGAGTGGCCCGACTCCGAAATACCCTTTACAATTGAGATACACAAGGGAATTACCCAAATCTAAAGCAAACTTGCAGAGATTAAAATCGTAACCGAAACCGTAACCCTTAACCGCTAAAAACACTTTAAAACTTGTAACCGAAACAGTAACCGTAACCGAAAAAAAATTTGTTCTTATAACCGTAACCCCATAACCTGTACTACCATAACCGGTTATGAGTACCGAAACAGAATCAAATAAAACGGTTTATTTCGGTTTTCCTCTACTAGTAAAAATTTCGATAAGCGTAAATCAATGCAGGGTTAATGTAGAGGACAGAAACATGTGCTTGTGTTAGTGAGCAAGAGATCTCTCTCTCTCCAGACTACAACCGTTTTACATGCAATTCAGTTTTCACTGATTCATACTACCATAAGTTCGGCTCGGTGACTTCGGCCCCTGGTAGCTTAGGTTAGCCGGCATTGGTCTAGACCAGGACAAGCCAAATGGAGAGGACAGAAAAATATGCACTTCTCTCTCTTACACTCAGTTATGCATGGCCGGCTCTGACGCAAATTTATTTGATGTTTCCACGATGAACGTTTTACTTGCATACATTACGCCGAACTGTTGCTGACGGTCACACAGAAAAGAGAGCGAACTAGAAAGAACGAGTGCAGCTAACTAAAATCTTTACCCTCCTCATCTTTCTTTATACATATGTGATATTACACTGGATGCTGGCTAGTTTTGCCGATCCAAAAATATACGATTTTGGTTCAAATTTTGTTTTCTTTTATGATTTTTCAGTAACCTAAGGTGTGGGACAATATTAGCGAAGTTGTTACAGAAACAGTTGGATCAACAAGAATGTAGAGCGAACTGTTAGTCTTTGGTATGGTTTATTTTATTTGGAAAATCAAAATTTATAATCAAAAACAACGACTGAACATAGACCAAACTTTAGTCTCACGAGTTAGAAGATTTGAGCGTTCGTTTTAAGGAGTAGAATTTTTATTGAATCCCCGCTTTTGCCAGCATGATTAATCAAAGTGATATTTTATACCGTAACCGTAACCGTAACCAATACCCGAAACAGAATTAAGTTAATAACCGAAACCAGTACCGAAACCGATATCCCACAACCGTAATATAACCGTAACCGGAAAAAAGCGATCGGCCAAAACAGTAACCGTAACCCAAACCTTTATTCGTTTCGGTTTTAATCTCTGCAAACTTGTGCTGGGTACCAACTACAACAAACATTTGTGACTCTATCTCCTGTAGTCTCCGAGATTGAAGCGTTCTTACAGACAGACAAGCAGACAGTCGGACAGATGGTTATTTAAAGGGTAAAAGTAAAACGGAACAAGATCAACTCGATTTGAGTTTGAAGTTTGTGCTTATCTTTCCGTTTCAATTATTCAATACAGTAACCTAATCACTGTAGAGAAGCTCCAGTTGGAGATTCTCGCTATCGGCAGCTCAACCAAATATGTTAAATTTTTTCAGTAGAATAGTCATTTCTATACTTGGTTAGGTATCCTGGAATACGTTTTTTGTAAAGCATGACCGCCATTCACTCTTAAACCTAAATCAGACAGCCACGAGCACACCCACAAACGCAATTATAAACGGGTTTTTTCTTTCCATTTTTTGTGGTTCTTGTATTTTCTTTATAAATTTATTTACGCGGCCGTAAGCTGATTCTGGGCAGCACTGATCAAGACATAATTTATACATCTCGGCTGTCCCTTTCCTATGATTTTAGTCAAGCCTCTACATGTGCTTAGTTGTGTCTTAGTAAGTCAAGAGAGGAGGAAGGTAACGACTGTCCAGCGGCTGAGTAGAAACTCGAAAGGAAACCCTGGGACTGGTTTTGTAACCGGAAATGATCGTTCTAGAACTTAAGCACGCGTGTTCTTGCTTTAAAAAGGTCTAGCTTAAAATTGGCGCCCAACGTGGGAGCATTTGCTTACTTCCAAGCGAGGTTCTACTGTAACAGTACATATAAGTTGCTTGTTGCAGGGAATTGAAACTTGGGGTTTTCCTGGCTCTTACTGGTGCTGGTTTGCTGGTTAGTATGGGCGTGGGATGGTTCCTCTAGGGCTTTGCATACTGGTACATGTGAGTCCCTGTGTGTGTGTGTGTGTGCCTCCTCATTCATTTATCCTTGCAGTGCTAAAGGCAATGAGAGCAACAACAACAACAACAACAAAAGAGCATGCCAGTAACCACAACGGCAAGGATTCTCCACTCTCGACTCAGACTCGGTCTCGGTCTCGGTATACACCGAATGAGTGGGTAAGGCAAGGCGTAAACTTTGCCATGCCATGGAGGTAAGAGCTGTGTCCGTTTTGGCTTTGGCTTACCTTACCCATATCCATATCCATTTCCACTGCCATGTGTGTGTGTGTGTGGCTGCATTTAAAGATATCATACCTAAGTTGTTCTCTCCCCAGGCATTACAAAACAACACAGAGAGAGAAAAAAAATCCCAAAACGAAAGTTTTCGAGGCAAAAACCTTATCTCAATTTGAAAAACGCCCCAAGTCAAAGCTCAGGCTTCTCCGTCTACTCAAAAGTTAATACGAAAACATTGAAAATGTTGGCATTAAAGTTATGAAGCGCCAGCAGATTTCTCAAACTGCAACCGTGAATGCAGCAGCCGCAGATTAGGAATGTGCGCTTTCCAATTAGACAACATGAAATAAAAAATGAGAAAAACGAAGCCGACAATTTCCCTGATTCCCTGGAGTTGTGTGTGCATAGCCAAGACAAACATAAAGAGAGAAATCACAAAATGTCCTGGGGGCAAGTTAAGAAGAATTCAATGCCTCAAGTGTTGGTCTGCTCCGCTCTGCTCTGCTCGGCTCCTTCTCCAAAAATCAAAACGCTGATGAGCAGGCAAATGAAAAAGTTTCGGTTTTTTTTTTTTTTTACTTATTTGGACAAAGTAAAACACAAAAAGCCAAAAACTAGGAGCCAGCACTCACACACACACACACACAACCAACTTGTACGTCGTCTTTGGCCAAAGGGTCTACACAAAATGCTGGAGCTGCGGCATATGGGAAATCAGTCCTCGCTGGCTACGAAAATTGCTAGCCAAAGTTGCAGAATGTGTGCGCCCTGGCAAATTGTACAAATATATGCGATATATATACTCTCATGTGTGTGTGTGTGGGCGTCTGGCAAAGTTGAGTGAGTGGAGTTCTGGCGAGTATACTGAAGCAGATATTAAAACGCTGCCAGGCTTTCAAAAATAAACTTTGAAAAATTTATTAGAAAATATTAAATAAAAACGACGATTGCGCTGCATATGGCGCCGGCAACTGAAACTGAAGGAGTGTGTATGTGTATGCAGAGCAAACATGGCCCGTCCTCCTACATACATCTATATGCATACTACGCCTTTGAATTGAATTGTAAGTCAAGTGCGCAAAGGATGAAAACAAAATTGACAATTCAATTGGCTAAATTGGCAAACCTGAACTGAAATGATTGCCTCAACGTTTAATCAAGTGTACATAATAATTAACAGGCAACAGTTTCCAGTTGAATGACGCTCAAACAGCACTCACATTCCCATTCCCATTCACAGAGTCAGAAACAGAACAGAACCAGAAGGCCGATTCGCCTCCTCGTGGCAAAGTGGCAAGTGGCAGTCAATGCGCATTTCCTAATTGGCGCAATTTGCGTGTGCATATGGAAACCAACCAACCAGTCAACCTACCGACAACACAGCTACAAGAGCAGGAGCAAAAGCAGGGGGCGGGAACAAGCGAAACAAATGCAGTTGGAGTTGCAGCAAGGTGCAGCAGCATACGTAGAGCCCACAGAGCTAGCAATTGCTTTACCAAGTACATTCTAGGGTAGCACGGGGCATGATTTCAAATATGTAAGTTGCATTTGACAACTTGGAAACTATTGTTCAATCAAAAAACCTATCTGAACTTAAGGCGAAATACTTTAGGAGAAGAAGTTGTAAGTTTTAACTTGTTACTTAATATTAACATGATCTGTATAAGAAGTAAAACTACGATAATGTTGTAAGAATACTGTCGTTGGTAACAAAAAATGATAATAACGCGTCTTTCCACTTCCCTGACTATTACACCTGGCTTCCCCGGTCTACCCCAGATACCAGATCGTTCGTCAAAAAAGCTTCAATATGCCCAAGTTTCTGAATCCATTAAATAAATTCCTTCTTTACCAATTGCCTATAACGTTGAGCCAATGAGCTTTGGCCAGCTTTCACCATTTAGAACTTGCAGGCATTCCTCTCTGCTAAGACTGTCACTATTCCAATAAATTCGACATATTTCCCTTAGATTGGGCAGCGTATCTTCTCGGGTTCCCATATTGCATAATGAACACTTTTCCGTGCGATCGATTCTGTGGGGGGAGCTATACTCTTGCCTTGAAGTTTTTGTAGTAGTTTTTGGCTCCTAGGTTGTGTTCGAATGCTTTATAGGTATCGCGTGTCTCACTTTGCCTCGCCCGGCGCTACTTATTGTCTCGAGAAGATCTTTTTACACCCTTGATCAACAGTCCATGGTTTATTTTCCAGGTGGAAAGATTCTCTACAGAGCAATTTATGTTCAGTGATGTTGCAAGAGATTTTCACTTTTGAAAGAACTGCTTCTTCGTTTGCATCAAGTATGTAGCGATAATTTTTGGCAGTCGGTGCGCTTCCATGTTCATGGACTTTCTCATATACCTTAAATGTAAGTGCAGCGTGTCGGCATAAACTGGAGATAGTCCAGTTTCGAGAATGATGGCATGGAACAGTCGATTTATAAATCCCATCAGCAATTTTTCCACATCCTCATACTGAGTGTGTCCCCATACTTGGGCGAAATACTTTATAACACACATATTGTGGCTTGCTCCTGAACTTTCAAGTCCCAAAACCAAACTCTAATCAGGCCTGAATCGCTAAAAAATCGGAAAAGACCCATTAAGACCCAATATAAAAAAATAGCAAAAAAATCTCAAACATCACAAAAATTTTTTTGTTTTTCGTTGGTTCCATTTACTGGAATTTTTTTTTGATCTCATTTGAACTCATACATATATAGGGTGTTCACTTTGTTGAGCACTTGAGCACTTGGGAAAAAGTGTAAACATTTCCAACAACAATTTACTCTGAACAAATTGTGCACAGCTTGCTCGACCCAGACCCTGACTACGAAAAGTCGGCCACTTGTACCTTAGTGCTATAAGTGTTACATGTACAAGCTAAAATCAAATGTGTGATCAAACATTCATATAAATTGTATGGAAAAAGCGCCAACTTTGAATGAACCATGGATTACTGCCTAATCATATCTCAAACGTAGTTGTGCACAAATTTTGTGCACAGAGGGCTGCTCACAATACTAGTCAGGCAAAACTGCTCAAGTGCTCAACAAAGTGAATACCCCAATAGTTTTACTACAGCCCTGTGTCGCCCTTGTTGAATTCGAAGACTCCCTACTGTCAGTCGGGTTCATTCTCTCTTTTCTATGTCTCTACTTCTTTTCCCCTACATGATATTTTGTATACAACATTTTGTTGTTGTTCTTTCGTTAATTTGTCTTTTGTGTTCGTAAACAATTTCCTTGTATTTGAGTGTGCTTTCTATTGTCCGTTTGCATGTAAGTTTGTCCACTTAAGGTACACATCAGTGTATTGTGTCTTCTTGCTCTTGTCTCTGTTGTCGGGTTTCCTGATTTTTGTTTAGAAGATTTTTGTTAAAATTTAAGATTTGTAGTTTGTCAATAATCCAGATAACTATTTTATCCAAGTATTGTTTTAAGTTTAATATATATTTAGGGTATATAAATTCTATAAATTTGTAGAATCAAATGTGCTTGTAAGGGGCTATCTCCGCAACGTGTGTACACAAAATTGCATGCAGTCTTATGAAATTTTAATTGATAGCCAGAAAATTTATTTACTTTTCTATAATTAAGTTTCTCAAAAATTAGTAAATAAAAATCTCAAATTTGGACCAAAAATTTCATTTTGTGCCATTCTGAAGAACGGAACATTTTGTAATAGATTTTGTTTTTATACCTTCTGGTGTGGAAAATATTTTTATTGCAATTTGCTTAAGTATATTTCTTGGCTTCAAAAATGTGTGCTATTTAAATCAAACTGTGTGTCGAGTCGATCAAGTTTGGGCCAGCGAAAGCGAAATGCGTCACAAGTTGTGGCTTCGAGGGAGCCGTGAAAGTAGCTAAGACATTACACATCACACTGAAAATAGTCGTCTATGCACAGCAAGTTTCCGTTCAAATCAACGGAACAATGATGCAACAACAACTGCAAATGAATGTACAATATCACAAGATGTTGCATTCCGTACAATAGTTTTACCGACTGCCCTTCTCATAGGCATTTTATAATTGGTCCAATGAACGAACGTTGTATCCATTGCACATTGGGCGGAATGGCTGTTTTTTTGGCAAAAACCCTAATTTTTTTTTTTTAATTTTTATGGTTATAATAATTTTTTTCATTGAGCAATTGTCCCTCCTCATCGAAAATATTTAACTTAAATTTTATTACACAACCGTTGTTTAACACCAGCTTTTCAAAGTCAGCTGACTTTGCCACGCTGTATCTGCAAGCGGTCTGATTACAAAATTTGTAAATATTTGACAGTCTCCCATTTTTAAACAGTTTGACGGATTGAAATATCTTAAAATGGAAAATAAACGTCAAGGTGTGTAGAAAAGAGTTGTATATGTGTTAAATTATATAAGCTTTTGTTTCGTTATGTTTTCTATGTTATACATAAATCATAATTTTTACGAATCTAACCTCAATATAGTTGTGTTTCGTGGAGCATATCTAGCAAGATACAGCAGGATTCAAAAAAGTGCATATGTGGTAGTATGCGTTAATACGTATATATTTATGTAGAGTTTAAGACATAAGCGGATTTTTGCGGTTTTTCGATATATTTCAATAAGTGTGAGCGAGGTTTCTATTCGTCGTGCGATTTGCTGGAAGTTTGCTTGGAAATGCGTTGCAACATCAACGCCACTTTCGACTGATGAAAATGCTTTAATAGACATTAAAATGAAAGTAAAGATTTTTTTGTCAAAATCAAGACTTGTAAATAAAGGCCAAAGAAATGTTCGACGGGTTAAGGATCAAAATGTTTGCTGGCTTCCATTAGATATAACATTTGGTTCGAAAAAGGATAGTTGTGGCAATAAAGGTGGAAACCACCTCTTATCATATGAAAAAAGGAAGTTCTCGTCAAAAAAGAAAATTGGTTTCCAAACTGATCTCCTTATTCGTGCAGCGTCTAAGTTTGCTAAGAAGAAAAACGATAATCTATATATATAAAACTGTTCAACCTGACTAATTGACTGACTGGTGACCGTCGCATAGCCTAAACCATAAAAGATAGGAAGATGAGATTTTCCCAGTAGTTTTATCTTATGCTGAAAGTGAGTACTAAGAACGGATTTTGGAAAATTCTCTCGGCAAATGTGGAAAATTCGCGGAAAACTGTTGTATGAAACTTTTTGTTTTTCATCCGATCAAGTTTAAACTCATTTTCAAAGATCTATATGAAAATTCGACAAAAACTGCATACCAATCTTCCGGAAAATTCACCTTGCAGGGTGGAAAGTGGGTGGTCAAGGTTGTATGGGCAAAACTTTAGTTGCCAGAGATTAGCGCCAAACTCATTTTCAAAATTACACATAAAAAAACATAAGTTGTAAGCATAGTACGCGAAATAATTTGACACGTGTTTTCCCGATTTTGGAAAATCCGCACACGAGAAAAATGGCCGGAAAATTCTGAATCCAAAAAAGTATTTATCATACGATTGGCTTGAAACTCGGTTTTTAAGTATAGAATACGAAATAGTTTAAAATGTTATATTCCGAAGTTGGAAAATTTGACCTGACGGTCAAAAAAATTCCCGGAAAATTCTGCATGAAAAAAAACTATTTTTCATCCGATTGGCTTGAAACTCGGTTTGTAAGGACAAAATACGAAATAATTTGAAATGTGATTTTTCAATGCCCACGAGGAAAATGGCCGGAAAATTCTGCATGCAAAAACTATTTTTCATACGATTGGCTTGAAACTGGGATTGTAAGGTCAAAATGAGAATCTATTTTGTTTTTAATTTTCCGATGTTGGAAATATCGCCGGGATGCTCACTGTGAAGTGAATGGTATGTGGGTGGGATGTGGGTGGAAAGTTGTCTTGGAAGTGGGTGGTAAGTGGATGTAAAGTGGGTGAAATGTGGCAGGAAGTGGGAGGGATGTGGGTGGGATGTTAATGGGAAGTGGACGGGAAGATGGCGGGAAGTGTGTGGTATGTGGGTGGCAAGTGGGTGGAATGTGGGTGGGATGTAGGTGCGAAGTGGGCGGAAAGTGCGTGGTATGTGGGTGGGAAATGGGTGGGATGGAAATGGGAAGTTAATGGGATGTGTGTGGAATGTGGCGGTAAGTGGGTGGGATGTAAATGGGAAGTGGGTGGGATTTGGGAGGGAAGTGTGCGGTATGTTGGTGGCAAGTGGGCGGAAAGTGGGTGGGATGTGGGCGGGAAATGTGCGGAAAGTGGGTGGGTTGTGGGCCTGAAGTGGGTGGTAAGTGGGTGTGCGTTGGTTATATACTTTTGAAGGCGCAGCGAAGCGTGACGGGCTATTTGCTAGTACATTATAAAACGAGAGCGTAAGTTAAATTCGGCTCTAATTTGATGTCGATATCTTAATAAATGTGGAAGTTATTGAACATTTTTTATTGTGGGGGCGGGAGTGGGCGTGGCTAAAATTTTAAACAAACATTTTTTATTGTGGGGGCGGGAGTGGGCGTGGCTAAAATTTGAAACAAACTTGATCTGTATGGTGGCTCTGGCTCTTCTAGTCTCTGATATCTAGGTGACGGACGGACAAGTCTATATCGACTCGGCTGTTGATGCTGATCAAGAATATATATACTTTATATGGTCGGAAATGATTCCTCCTGCATTTGCTCGACTTTAGTATACCGTGTTTCTTTACGAGTAACGGGTATAATGAATAAAAACATAAAAGTGATGCAATTTTTACATTAATAGTTTTTAATGAAAATAACTTCTGTTTTTGACAATAGATTTCCAATTATTCATTCTTTTTAGAAAATAATTTATAATATATTAACTTTAAAGAAAAAATTATAAAAATAAAATTATGTTTCGATTTGTCATGAATTTTCATATTTAATGCAGTTCTATTATGTGGGCGGCGGGCACGGCATCTCGCAGTGCTTAACAAAAAAAAATCAAAATTCACAAATAATATGAGCAGCAAATTCCCAAAGTTTCAAGTTTCTAGCTTCAAAATTGGAGTTGTTGCCAAAAAATCGGTCTTTCCGCCCACTGTGCATTGTCAGGAATATAAATTTGATGAAATGAGAAAACTAAATGCAGTTTAAAACCCCGGTCAAAGCGAGTGGAAATGTGGCCCCACATAGTATGGTTCTAAAAAACAACACTTATTCTCTGAACTCGGGGCCCTTGCACTGAAAAACGAATGGAATAATGTTTTGGATAGCTCCACCACGGCGCAATGAACTACGTAATTGTACTTAAATTGAATCCGTCTAAGGGCACAAACCAGTATTTTTTTGCTTGTAATTCTCAAGTTCGGAATTATTGTTCTCCTAATTTATATACTGGCAACTGAAATTTGCTCTCGTTTCGTGTAGATTTCCTACATTTGGCATTCATAAGTAGTAAATCTTTACGTTTATTAAGAACCTACAAGACTTTTCGATAATATCAAAGAGAGTAATTTCTAAAGTATAGGATGCCCATAAAACTAAAAATAACTCGAATTATGGACCATTTCTGTTCAGCACACAAAAATCATCTAGAGTTGCCTCCAACCCTTCTACATATATATACTGGAAATATTCTAATTTTGTTGCCTTGTGTTATTAATCTTTAATCTTGGGGGGTCTTAACTAAAGACTCACTTCCTAGTTTCTATCTCAGGTTCTGTTCTGATATATCAGGTATAAATCGGTCGAACCCTTTCCGCCTTGCCCCATATGAACTTTTGTTGAATTTTACGTTTGCCAATCGGCTGAGTGGCAAAATTGCCCTGCCAAATGTTGTTCTTGTTCTTGTTGTTGCCGGTAATGATGCCGAATTGCAGCCTTAATTAACACATTGCGCACACGTTAAGCGCTTTTGTGCTCGACTACTTTTTGAAGGGCCTTTGACTAGTGGAACGTAAGGGAAATCAATTTGGTTGCCGCCGCTGCACCAGGTGGAAATTGCAAAATCAAGTAGCTGAAACTTAACAAAGGCAAAATGAAAACAAATTAGCAGCGGCACGTGTGCGAATTGTGGCACAAGCAAACAAGATTTCGGCTCCGCCTACTGCAGGAGCAGAAAAAAAGAAAAGAAGAGAAAAACCAAAACCAGTTGCTTCCTTTCATGGCAAGACAGAGACCGGGAGTGGGTGTGGGAGTGAGAGAGGGAGCTGTCGCGACAAGCGAAGGTCGCTGTTGACTGGCTTTTGTTTGGCTTTTATTTGAATACGATTTTCGACTGCAACTCTCAGCTTTGAACTTTGCCTTCTTGTCGATTCGCCGAAATATGTTTGTGTGCCTGCCTCGCTGTGTGTGTGTGTGTGTGTGTGTTCCCGCCTTGAGGTCATTTTGGCCGCTTAGTTTTTGGACCTGGCTGGTCACAATCGCTGGCACCATCGTATTTTATAGCCTTTAAGGTAGAAAAAATAATGCGACTCGTTCTCGTCGTCGTCTGCACACATAACTCAGCCCCGGGCTAAGGTTGCCCAAAATTGCCCCAGGATTTTGTATGATTTTTTTTTTTTTTTGTGTGTTGTGTTGTACTCTTCGTACTTTTGTTTATTTCTCCTTTGGTGCGGGTACACTGGACGGGCGGGTAGTCAGCACTTGAGGCGCATCAAATTTTTTTTAAACAGTCTTCGTTTATGGCGCACAATTTCTGACTTGGCATGTGGGAGAGACGAAAATCAGTGGCCTAAGGGTCGTTTTTGGCCAACAAAACAACAACAACAAGAGGAGAAAGAGGTTTTGTGGCATGCAACTTGGACGTTTACCAGGTTCAAAATTCGTTTATTACAGAATCTTTTTGAATTAATTTATGGACTTTGGAAGATTTAAAAAGAAAGTTAAGGAGTAAACTTACCGTTTGGGACAGGAGGAATCCACCGTCAACGGCGATCGTTGATCCAATGCAACAAATGGAGTTCTGTGAAAGGTGAAAAGAAATGGGAAAATATTTAACATGATTATTTATCACTTTCTGGCCAGAGGAACCCGCATAAATCATATTAATTTTTTTTTGATTTTTGGAACTCACAAAAAAGTTGGAATATTTAGGAAATGCACTTTAGCTGTTTTTTCTATGACAATGCGCGCGCGATAGTTAACAAGTGGCGTGTTTCCCGTTTCCGTTTTGGCTTGTTGGCACGTCAAACGACGCTTGTTGCTCAAATAACGCGCGTCTTAACCGCAAACACCATGGAGAACTTAAATGTTTACTTCCGTTTCCGGTTGTTAAATGTGTTGCCTACTTTTGAGCGCTCACTTTACCTTACTTGCATAGGCTTCAAAGGTTCGCTGAGAACTGAATTCGGAGCTGCTGATGCTGCTGCTGTGTTTGCCGTTAGCTGCTGGCAACGGTTGGAGTTGGATGCCGGGGTATGAGTTGGAGTTGCGTGTGCGAGTTAGAGATGGTTGCAACTGCAGCGCTTTGGCGTCTTTTGGTAACCAACGAAGACCGACGACCTTGAGAAGTATGTGGTCGTGTGTGTGTGTGTGAGAGTGTGTAGGTTTGTGGCGTGTGAACGTTTAATAGTCTATTTCCGGTTTGTTGATGTTGCCTGCAACTAAGCTGTTGCAATTAACATGGTAACTGTAAATAGAACAGTTTGTATGCTGAATTAGAGTGGTAAAACATAATTTGATAGAAATTAGTTGGAAGACTTGGTGGTAAATCATGCTCTGGACAACTAGACACTAGACTGGAGCCTGAATAGCAATATTTGTATAGTATTTTTTGACACAGAGAAAAAAAAAAATCCCCGTAGAATGGATATTCGAAATATTCACTTAAGATCCATATTTTTAAATATCCTTTTCACATTTTTCAATTCCTTTGGATGAAGAATAAAGATCAATGAAATATTTTTTTTCTGATATATACATTTTAAGCGAAAATAAATCGACTTTGAAAATATCTAATGGATCCCAAAAAAAAGATAGTTAACTATTCAGTCCATATGGATGCCGAAAATGTCCTGAGGATCATCAAAAACTATCCTTTTTTTCTTAGTGTAGGAATCAATTATTAAGGATCAGTTTCTTATCATTCAAAACGAAGATTTGGAAATGTCATTGAATTTTTTCATATCATTTGGACGTTTTTCCGATACATTGAATAGTCTTAGATAAATCTGACGTTAAATGGAAATAATTCATAACACAGTACAACACTAAAAACAAGTAAGAGTGTTGCGGTCAAGTGCCCCGACAGCAAAATACCCAAGTAATGTGGTTCTTATAGCTTTGAATTAAATTTATTTCAATAAATGGGTAGGCGCACTTATGTACATATCTTCGGTGTTATTGCTCGGATCTCATTTTGGTACACAAAATAAATAGATGTTGGGCCTCACTGAATATATATTAAGTCACTAGGTTAAAACTTAAAAATTGAAGCTCTGACAGTTTTTCGCGGTTAGAAGAAGATGGAGGAGGAATTTGCCAAACCTGGAGCAAACTTTATCTCGGTACGGTGTACACCTACATACATGCAAAAATTTGTGGCTCTACTTCTTATAGTCTGTGATATCAACGCGTTTATACATAGAGAGTGACAGTTTTTCGCTGCTAAATGATGGAGGATGTGGAGTTTTCCAAATCTGAAACAAACTCGATGTGCCTACAGTATACACCTACATACATACAGATGGACAGACGGACATGGCTAAATCGACTCGGCTGTTGATGCTGATCAAGAATATATATACTTTATGTGGTCGGAGATGCTTCCTTCTTTTCCCTGTTACATACATTTTCACAACTTCATGATCCCCTTTTTCCCATTTTTAATGGGAACAGGTTATAAAAACCCGGCATAAGACCCCTCATCTTCTTAACTGGATAAAGGCTTATTTGACAATCCGTTCCCAACGTGATCGTTTCAATTCAACACTTTCTGAGTCCATGAGCTTACTCTCTGGAGTTCCTCAGGGTAGTCATCTTGGACCATAACTTATTAATCTTTTCATTAACGATATCCCTCATGTCTTGCTTCACTCACAATTCTTCTGCTTGTCTTATAACGTACCGATGTCTCCTCTCCTTCTTCACTTGGACTTAAATTCTCTGCATACATGGTGTTCGGTTAATTGCCTTCCACTTAACGCTGAAAAGTGTATATGTATGACTTTTCATACGATTGATGGCAAACCTTTTGAACGCATTTACGTGGTTGACGATTTGGGCATACGCTTTGTCCCTAAACCAAGCTTTAATAATCATATTTCTGTCATCTCTAACAAAACCATGGGTGTTCTTGGGTTTATCAAAAGATGGGCCAAAGAATTTAACCATCCCACAGAGGGGTTTTTTTTTTTGCCTTTTTTTGGCATAAACTCTAGTTTATACGTTATTGACCCCAAATTTGGACTATAATCATATTTTGGGCCCCAAGGACGACTTGGAAAATTTTACTCAGTTTAGATCAATATTTGATATAGCTGCCATATAACAGATCTGGCCGATTTGCTTAAACTTTGTTGTTTTTCACGCTATTGAACTGAAATTCGGCTTGTACACGTATTTTAAGCTCCTAATACGTTTTACCAAATCTTGTTTGGTTTGGACAACTATTTGATATAGCTGCCATATAACCGATCTGGCCGATATGCACCAACTTCGTTGGTTTTAAAGATGTTGATCTGAAATTCGCTTTGAGCACGTATTTTAAGCTTCTTAAGCGACTTATGAAATATGGTTTGATTCGGAATGCTATTTCATATAGCTGCCATATAACTGATACATCCGATTTGCTCCAACTTTGTTGTATTTTACACTATTGAACTGAAATTCGGTTCGTACTTTTATTTATGGCACTAAATACGACTTAAAAAAACTTTTTTGTGTTTAACGCAACCAAACGAACAAAATTTGTTCTGTCTCTCTTAAGAAATATCTTCAACTTAAGCATGAATTCAGCTGCAATAAAGCCAATTTTCTCGAAAAGTCGCACGTTGTAGCAGGAAGTGTAAGTTACTTTTTAATCTACACTCTTTCGTTAACAACTTTGCATTTAAGACTTTGTGCCATGCTGTGCCATGCTCAACTAATCATCCAAAAAACATTGCTACACTTGTTAGGGCCAACATAAAATTACACACAAGCAACACACGGCAAAATTGGACAAAAGTACACAACAATGGCAAACCAGTTATCAAATCTTAACAAAACATACCTGAACTAACAGTTTGCGTTTTTACATTTTTTATTTTGCTTCTAACTTTTTAAACAGACACACTCAAATTTGGCAAATATTTGCTGCCAGTTTCACAAAAAACACGTGGCAAACAAACAGCTGACTTCAAGTGCCCGTCAAAAAAGCAGTGTTGCCACTAAGGTTGAATGGGTTTGTTTTTTAAACTAATATGAGTATGGAAATAAAAAAATAACCAGTTAATATTTAAAATCTGAAAAAAAAAATTTTGGGGTTTATGCCAGAAAAAGGCCAAAAAAAACCACTGTGCATCCGTATCTGACTAAACATTTATACGTCTCACTGGTACGACCAATACTTGAATATGGGTCTTGTGTTTGGTCACCGCATTACCAAAAATATCAAGACCAACTTGAATCGGTTCAAAAACAGTTTTTAATTTTTGCCCTCCGCGGCCTCAACTAGAATCCCACCAACCATCTTCCACCATACGAGCATAGATTACTCTTAATTGATCTTCCATCTCTTAAGAACCGTCGGACGAGCCATTGTGTGCTTTTTTCACAAACTTTTATCAGGTGATATTGACTCTTGTGCGCCTAACTAGAAACTTCTCTCCGATTTACCTACAGCCTTGCCTAACAAATTTTTTCTCATTATGAACCTTTCCGAAATTTGTGTATTAATTATAATTTGTATTACCATCTTTTCTCTGCTCCCTCTTCTGTGTTAGATGTAATAAATAATTTACTGTCTTTTTTGAATTGTACTCAGTAATGTTGACTAAACTTTGTTAAGCCTGCATAAAGACCCTCAAATTATGAGGTCCCCTATATAATCATTACCACATACCCAGTTTTTCAAATGAAGCCTCGGTTCGCGTTTGATGGGTACTTTTATACATACTTGCAACACACAACAACAACAATTTTAACTCAGTTTTTAATGGTTTAAGATAAAATTTTTCAAAATTCAGCAAATTTGGACAAGGTCTTTAGAAGCACAATCGGTTAAGGTGCCTCCAGATTCAAATCGTTTTTTTATGAGGGTGTATTAGACTATTACATAACCAAAAGAAAAAAATTACAAAATTCGCTTTTGAGATTGGACTATTGTGTAGACGAGTAAGTAACATGCTAAATAGGAGGTGTAGATCGAACGGTTAAAAAAAGAACGATTATTTTCAAGATATAAAAATCGTGAAATTTGCAAAATTTTTGGATTTGTGATTATTATAAAGATTCTCCAAATGATTGGATCTATCGTTATGAAGACGGGTTAATTAAGGGGTCAACAAATTATGATATTTTTAAAATATTATTATGAGTATCGCGAAATTTTCAAAATTGTATGAGATGGGGCACGCGTTCATTTTGGGATCCCACAGTTAGACAGGATCTTTGAAGTTAGTAGCGAAAGTACAAAACAAAGTTTTGAAAATGAATCGAAATCGAATTGGACGTGGAAAGAAAATAAGATTTGAAAGTTTGTTGCATGATCCGGCTCGAAGGACTTAGGAAACTCAATGTAAGCCTTGATTATGTTTTTGAGCCTCTGGCATAAACATTTTTGGAATTGTTTCTCCATTGGGGAGACACATTTTACACCCAAACTGACCTTTGTTATTAAAAAAGGCTGCTAGGAGAGTTGTAAACTTAGTAGGGGGCACAGTAGACCAGGATTAGTCGAGGATTTGAATTTTTTGTTTTGTTCAGTGTATAGATCCCCCTCGCTATGTAAACGCAAGTACATCCATGCACATATCATTGTAAATGTCAAAGCCAGTTTGGTTGTTGTTGTTGTTGTGGCCTTTGGCAAATCGCTACCCCCCAGCCCGTATTTTTGCGATTGTCTCTAACTGTGTGTGTGTGTGTGTGTGTGTGTGCGTGTTTGTGTTAATGACAAAGCATAGAACGCTGCAAAAGCCCCCTCTAGCCAAACGAAATGAAACTTTGTACGAGCATCAGAGCTCCAGACACTTTGAAGCAGTCGAAGAAGCGGAACAGCTATGCCCGAGGGTCGCCATGAACGACGACGAAACCAAGGCAGCTGAAATATTTTGTTGCCCCGAGGCCAGCCAAAGAAAAACTTGTGATAAATATGCCCCAGGCAGAGTTTCAAAACACTGAGGGAGAGAGGGAGGTGAGGGAGAGAGGACTGCAGTTAGGCAGCTGTAATTAAAATGAGTGCGAACTTTTCCCCCTTCATCCCACCACCCCACCACCCACGCATTTATGTCGCATCATTTTTCATTGGCAATTGTTTCGCCTTGCCTCGGGGCCAAATTAATTTTGTACATACTTCACATTCCCATATTCACATGATGGCGCTATTTGCCTACAAGTTGGCCCATTATGGATCGTGAATCTCTTCTTGACATTTCCATTTGTCATCTAGGACGATGAGTTGTGGAAAATTGTTGCAATTTTATTGCTCATTTCACTTGGGGTAGGGAGGAGGCAGGACTTTTATTGTTACGAATGAATGAATCGTAGAGGGGGTTGGGGAGGGGGGGGGCTTTCTGCCATTTTAAATATTTTTTTAATCACAAGCTCACGCACACACACACACACTTGCTTCCCGCACTCATACATATGGCAATACCAATATTTCAAGCCAATTTGCTGCAGTTAGCCGCCAGCGGACTGGCAACAAAATAATTCGACAAAATGTGTGCGGCGCGCTTTATGCTTTATTGTTTGGCTAGCTGGAGGGCACCCAGTGGGGGGGAGGGAGAGCATACATATATGTATGTCTGCTGGGATCAGTGCTTGGCCAAAATCAACCTCGACATTTATACTCCTCTCCACTCTGCTTGCTTTTTTTTCTTCTTTTTTTTTTTAGTAATAATTGTTGATGGCTTTTTTAAAGTAGCCTCATTTCCCACATCCATGTGGGATGATGTTTTATTCTGTGTAAACATGAAATGTGAATGCATTTGCCGAGAAATTGCACTTGCATTTGGTATTATTCATCATTATTATGATTATTATTTATATGTACATACACATGCTTTGCATATGTGTGTGTGTGCGTGTGTGTGTGTATTTTAAATATTTTTTATTATTAACGACGAACAACAACAACAAAAAGGCTCATAAAATTCACAATGCCTGCCCTCGAGCCTTTTACTTAATGATGCCATTTTTGCGCCGCCAACTGAAATTCGCGTTAAATTTTTTAACGCACGACTGAATGCAACAACAAAATATCAATATTCACATTAAACATTTGCTTATTTTGCAAAATGTCAATAATATATGGTATGAGACATTTACCTCTGCTAAAACCCACGCAAATTGGCTTACATATTTATTGACTATTCAAATGGCACCCACATTTAAAAAGAAATAAAGTTCTAACTTGAACATAATTTGGCCCCTAAGAAAGTAAAATTATAGCCACATTTTTAATTAGCCACACAGAGGGAAAATTCCAAGAACATGGGACTAAACATTCTCGTTTATAGTACAATGTTCCACTTCAAGCACAAATTTTCTCCAATAAAATTGAAATTTCATCGTATGAAGAACATTAGAGCATTTGCCTTTATAAAATTTGAACATATTTCTTTTCCGAATCGAGTATGAGTTGACGGCCACTCATTTTCTGAACAATCTGTTCCCTCTGTGCATTGTCCTTGAGCTTTAAAGCTTTTCAGTCTACGCGAAGATTTTACTTTTGATCTTTAGTCCCAGGCGAGTCGTTATTAGCCCAAGAGGGCTTAAGAGAATCCCCCTAAAAGGGGAAAAACCCGTTCAGAAAATAAGTTGGCTTCTATCTACAATCATATAATGATAAGACATTTCATATGATCATCGATGTGCAGCCAAAACCATAATAGTTAGAAAGTTCAAAATTTCACAATAACTTCCTATAGTGATCGGACATTGTACTAAGAAAGCATTTCCTCAACGCAGCTCCCATTGCTCTCCAAAACGAAAAAAACGTTTAAGTGCTGAAAATATTTACTAGAAGTGTGTTTTCTTGATATCAAAAATAACAAAAAATTATATTTGTTTAAAAATACAATAAAAATACAATTTGAAAACAAAAACAAACAAAAAAAATCTTCGCTTGCGTCAGGCCATGACTCGAACCCACAACTGCTGACATGGGCGGCTGACTCTCTACCCTCGCGCCACTTTGGCCTTTTTCAATTCGGTGGCAGACCACTTATAATTATGAAGCGCTCAGTCCGCAAGGCATATTTCTTTTGTAATCTATTATAAAGATAAAGATTCTCAAATAAATGCTTAATTGTTTGAATGGAATTTTAATATCCCTATTCTAGCGATACTTAGTCCTTGGTTCCTCCCAGGGGGGCGAAAACATTTCGTTATTCACACGTACACGACCCGAACGTTTGCCGAAACTGAGACCAAAAGAGCAGAAAGCCGTCATTCGCTCGCAAGAATTCGAATCGACATCAATACTCTCTCACTTTTTGGCCTCGCTCTATATCTATAAAAAGAGAGTGTACTGACTGGCTGACTGACTGATTCACTAACTCAATGGCAATCATCGCACAGCCTAAACGGTAAGAGATAAAGGGCTGTAATTTGGAGAGGAGTTCTGTTAGTGGAGAAGGTGCGTACTAAGACGGAGCCCACGAGGAAAATGGACGGAAAATTCTGCACTCAAAATTAATTTTTCTTCCGATTAGCTTTAACCTCACTTTGTAAGGATGGAATACGAAATAGTTTGAAATGTGATTTTCTGATGTTGGAAAATTTTATCCAAAGGTCGGAAAATTCTGCATAAAAAAGTATTTTCCATCCGATTTCCTTGAAACTCGGTTTGTAAGGACAGACTACGATATTATTTAAAATGGGATTTTTCTTACCAAAAAAACCGCCCCCAGGTTGGCTTAAAAATCGGTTTGTAAAGATGTAATACGAATTAATTTAAAAAGCGTCTTTTCAAAGTCGGAAAATTTTACCCGACTGCCGTAAAATTTCCAGCAAATTCTGCGAGAAGAAAACTATTTATCATCCGATTGGCTTGAAGCTCGGATTCAATTGATGAAATAGAAAAATGTCGGAAAATCTGATCCCTGCTAGTGAAAATGCAAGAAAACTTTTATTCATCCGATTGGCTCAAACGATAGAATACGAATTAATTTGAAGCATAATTTTCCAATGACGGAAATTCCGCACCAGGCGCGAAATTCCAGGAAAATTCTACATGTAAAATAACTACTTTTCATCCAAATGACTGGAAACTCTGTTTGTAAGGATAAAATTTGCAATTATTTTAAGTGTGATTTCCCAATGATGGAAAATCCGACCACGGTCTGATATTGGTTCTATACTGTTAAAGGCGCAGCGAAGCGCGACGGGTTATGTGCTAGTTTAAAATAAGAACAAAATGTGGTCAAAATTTTTTAGAACAAAGGTTCCAAATTTTTCTGGAATGTGTAAAGTTGTCAATCAAATAAGATTTGCTTTATGCAACTCCAAAACTAGTTTTATGCAGAAGCACCAAGTTGGCTCTCTTTTTGATCTCTCCAACTCAGAACCGGATCGCCCCAAGGAACCGGACTTGGGGTAGCAGGACCAGGAACGAAAATATCTGAACCAAGAGAATTCACAAGCATATTTCAAGCTGAAGTATGTGTCATCTCCCGTTGTGTAGACTGTAATATGGGGAAGAACTACCATAATAGAGAACTTTTAGGAAAGGAAGAGAATACGCTAGGCTGTTCTCTCCTGGGTAAACAACAGGGGAATATAACAAGCTAAAGCACTAAAGTGAAGCACGATCTCAAAAGGTTCCAAAAGTTAATCCAACAAGGAAAGAATGCCCTCAGAATTCTGACAGGGCTCTTTACGGGTCACTGCAGACCGAGGAGCCACATGTACAAGTTGGGAATAGCAAACACCCAGCTTTGCAGATACTGTGAAGAGAAGGAGGAGTCCTCTGAAAATATACTAGCACACTGCGATGCCCTAGCGAGGCGCAGACTTAGCAGATTTGGGAAACACATTCTACACCCAAGCAATATCAGTAACTTAGAACCCACAAAAATCCTGGCTTTTGTACGGGAATTAGAGCTGTTAGGAGAGTTGTAAATTTAGTAGGGGGGGCACAATAGACCAAAATTGGTCGCGGTGCACCACTTCACCAATAACAAATAATAACCTCTCTCTCTTGTTTTTTTTTTGAACTCAACTATTGGTCAGCTTAACCAAGCATAAGTAGCCTTCTATATGTGAATCTGCAAAATTCTGCAACGGCTTGATGTGTTGGCTCATCATTTCCTACACCACGTGCATAAGGTGCTGGGTTCAATTCCCAGTCAAGTCAGATAAAGTAGGTTGCGACGTTGAAGATTGTTGTTCAATCGATGTCTCTGATCTTACGGAAATATATTGAAGGAAGAAGCGTCCAGAAGCCTCTTGCTTCCCCTCCCTTCTAATCTTAATTGGTATGTCCTCTGACATCTGGCGCAAAATCAATAAACATTATTTCCCAATTGAGTTTAAAATGCTTTTAAAACCGAACACTATCAACTAAAATGATGTTCTTAATAAGGGAACAAAATCAATCAATTTGAGTTTTGGCGTTCTCAAAAAACTGTTCTTGAGGTGAGAACATTGAAGTACAAATGAGAAAACCCCTTTAGTTACTGTTTTTAATAAAGTTTGCGCTCATTTTGAGTCCTATGTTCTCGGTTATTTTCACTCTGTGCCCTTATCGTTTATCAATATCAATTTATCGAAAAGTAAAGTACGATTTGGTTTAAAATCTATTTGTAATCCTGATTCTAAGTACAATGTGTATAATGGTCCTTAACCAAATCTCTGAAAATCTAAAGGGTTCGGTCTTATGGTGTTCCATAAACCGCATTATGAAATGAACGCTTCAAAATAAATAGAGGTCACAAACCTAATCCCAAGGAACTTAATCGACATGGAAATTAAACTAAAATCTAGTGGAAAAAGTGAAAAGCCAAACTCATATCTTTATGTACTTAGAAGGTAAGTCAAAGTCTTATTAGTGGAGGTCCTATGATTGATAACATAGTTTGGTAAACTGAACGCGTTTCTCTGATTAAAAATGTGTCAAAATTATGACCGAAAGATTTTTATCTGTCAACCCAGATTCGAATCAAAACCTTAGTTAAAAAGTATAAGAACCGGTCCGCAAAACGAACCTTTTACTTTTTAAACGGTTTCGAATTCCCGGACCAAAGTTTGGTAAAAATATTACAGGGTAGCAGTCTTGAAATTAACCTTTCCCGATCCAAACCCTTTGTTTGTAAAAATGGTTGGGTTCAAACAAATTTTTATCCCAATATAGACGATGCATTATCTATGTAGATACTAGCAGGGCCCATCTTTTCTCTTTCTTTTCTTTAATCCCTTCCTTTCTTTATTTCCTTCCATCCATTCGGCTCGAAGGACCAAATTATATGACTTCCTCGGGCTGACTTATAGAATATATGCTGACCTATCAAATGGAATGACCGCCTACTGCGCCACGTAGCAAACTGTAATTGAATTTGACTGAAAAAACGAACTGTTTGCCTATAATAAAATCATAAAATTCCTCATCCACAACTAAATCTAAGTGGTAATTAGCATTATCCTACCATTCAGTTTTCAAGCTTGGATTATACATAGTAGGGATTCAAACTAACTTAATTGTCTAATCATCATTTGTAATTTAAGCGCTCAACTGTCGGCTTCTGTCCGTAATAAAGCCATTCAGCCAGCTGAGAGCCAGTTTGGGCCATTGCCAATTGCCCGCATCCTTTTGTCGTTAACAATGCGTGACATTTGTCATTAACTCCTCTACCTATGCAGTTCACCAGATGCGAATAACTTTTCAAAATACTGTCGGGGACTGTACGTAATAATGTATATATCAGTGTGTGTGTGTGTGTGCATAATTTTTAATGATTTACAAACTAGCCCAGGGCCATTTTAGCTTGAAAACTGACAGTTGATATCCAAAGACAAGCGGAATGAGGGAAATATAATGCAAAAAAAAAGAACTCAAATCGCCGCCAGTGATGAATGAGAGACGCAGACCAGTTCTTTATTTCCAGGTTTTCGGGGTGGAACAGAGATAGCTGCGAGAGTGAGAGAGCGGGAACGGAAAAGGATTGCTCGAACATGCAACTAAGAATGCCTATGGCAATGCAGAGGCACAGCAGAGACTCAGAAAAAAGTGGAAGTTAAAAATAAGTTAAGTTTAAGTGGCTGCGGGGCATCTGTTGCATTTTGCATATAATAATGAGGGTACCCACACGAGGGCCAGCTTCCAGCTCCGCTTGTCACCTGGTCGCAGTAATTTTGACAAAAAACCACTGTGATTGTGGGCCGCAAAAGCATAATTACAGAGCCGCAGCTTGTGGTACTGTTATTTTTAATATAACGATATTTTATGTGCGATAATTTGGTGGCAGCTGTGGCAACATGTGGCCCACACAGACACACGCACACACAACAGCAAGTGCAACAAGTGAGTTGGGGGAGGGGAAACAGAAGAAACTAGCATGTTATTCACCTGATTCTGCAAACAAACACAAAACACACACAACAAACTACCAACTGACACAGAGCAAAGACTTTGCGAGACTAACACCAGCCACAGCCACAGGGGGGGAGGCCTAAACATTTCGAACGGATGGCAACATGTTGCGGGCCAGCATGTTGCACGCCCTTAGCCGGCGGGCCAGGAGCCAACCACAACAACAGCATTCATGTTATCAGCCGCAACGTAAACACAACCAAAAGCGAGCCATGGCAACTAACTATCCAGTTTGAGCCTGAGCTTGAGTTTGAGTTTGAGTTGTTACCCCATTTAAACTCGTCAGACGACGCGGTCGTCGACAACGACGACTACGACGACGCTCACTTCTCCTTGCCTCTGCCCCGGGGCATTCGCTTGTAATTATAATATTTCAACCCAAATGTGACCCGAGGCCATGCGCCAATGATGGATTTCAACGTACACTGAACAAAATAAAAACAATTAGAAACTTAACTAGACAGCTTTTTAGGCAGGCAGCCACAAGCGGCAATGATTTGCCATTCCTGTGGCTGTGGTGGAACACACAGCATTAATCGGTCTGAAAGCAACCCTAAGCCAGTCCCAAGTCAGTCAATCGGTCATAAAATTTGTGCTTCTCTAAGACTGAAACTTTTTTAATGTTAGTTGAAAAGGTTGCACACTTAATTGGGTATTCTACATGCCAAGGCTGTTTTAGGAACTTTTTTTAAAAAATGTCTTATTTGAAAACGTAAAAAGTATTTCAAGTTCTGATTTTTTATAATGTTACAAACATATTAAAGTAAACAAAACAAATTTTACTGCTTCGTTACGAGGGGGGTCCAAAAGAAATGGTATTGTGCTGGCGTCCACGATTCCACGTCTCCAGGTTGTGTGAAATGAAAACTAAGAACGGGTCTATAACACAGTTCGACAAAATCCAACTTTTTTTAAAAGCCCGGCATAAGACCAATAAATTATGATAAAAGGCACCTTTGTAAGCATCACCTCATACCCAGTTTTTCAAATCCACCCTCGGTTCGCGTTTAATGGGTACTTTTGTACTTGCAACACAAAACTACAACAATTTTAACTAAGTTTTTACTGGGTTAAGAAAAAATTCTCCAAAATTCAGCATATGTGGACAGGGTCATTGGGAACGACATATGAAAAATTCACTTAATTCGCGCAAGCGGTTAAGGTACCTCCAGAAGGAGTTAAACGTTCATTCTTCAATATCTTTAAAAGCGCACGGTAGATTTTTCTTAAAATCGTTGTGTATGATGGTATAATGGGCTATTGCATGTCCTTAAGAGATGGTACTTGACAGCCAAAAAACCGCGAATTGGAGTACCAATTTTATATTCACCCACGAAGCACTCCATATGAACTATATACCAGACGTACAAATAGACATAACTGCGTTTTCAGTTTTGTCAACGAAGCCTTGGTTCGCGGTTTATAGGCATTTTTGTACCAGCAACTGCCTTAGAACAACATTGCCCATTTAGGTGAAACCAGCTTTACCAAAATTATGAAATTAAATTTATAAGTAAATTGGTTCATTGCAAGCAGGAAAACAGATCATGTCATTTAAATACTTTAGTTCAGCGCATCTTGGTGTACCACGGATGGCCCACCAAAGACAATTTTTATTAAAGATTTACTTTTTCTTGGTGAAAACGACGAATTTTAATCATAAGATTAATTGCATAATTTTTGGGGGAGGTTGTGATACCCAGATGGTATATGTTGTTTAAAGGCAATTGCTGGTACAAAATTGCCAATAAAACGCGAACCAAAGCTTCCTTGGTGAAACTGAAAACGCAGTTATGTCTATTTGTACGTCTGGTATATAGTTCATATGGAGTGCTTCGTGGGTGAATATAAAATTGGTACTCCAATTCGCGGTTTTTTGGCTGTCAAGTACCATCTCTTAAGGACATGCAATAGCCCATTATACCATCATACACAACGATTTAAAAAAAAAATCTACCGTGCGCTTTTAAAGATATTGAAGAATGAACGTTTAACTCCTTCTGAGCTTAACCGCTTGCGCGAATTAAGTGAATTTTTCATATGTCGTTCCCAATGACCCTGTCCACATATGCTGAATTTTGGAGAATTTTTTCTTAACCCAGTAAAAACTTAGTTAAAATTGTTGTAGTTTTGTGTTGCAAGTACAAAAGTACCCATTAAACGCGAACCGAGGGTGCACAGAGGGAAAAAACGTGTTCAGAAAATAAGTTGCCGTCAACTTAAAATGAGAACAGAACTATCTCAAAATTGTTGAGAACAAATGTTCTAAATGTTCTTGGAATGAGTAAAGTTGTTCTCAAACGAATAATATTTACTTTAAACAACAACAACACCGGCTTTCAGCAGAGAGATATACAAGAGAGACATCGAGTTGGTTCTCTTTTTGCTCTCTCTCTCTTGTCTGCTCAGCAAAGCATAAGTAGCCCTCTTGACGGGCATCTGCAAAACTGTTCAATGGCTGAATTGTCAAGTCAGTCATTCCATACGTTGAGTGCATAAGGTACCGGGCTCAAATCCCAGTAAAGCCCGAACAAATTTTTCTGTGTTTTTCTGGAAACTTAAATGAAACGAGTCAGGTGAAGTGGGTCGTTGAAGCGATGTTTCTGATTCCTATGGCACAGTTGGGTGGGTGGAGAAGCAGCAGCGCCCATATCCAGAGTTGCCTTGCCTATCTTCACTTCCAATCAAAAGAGGTATGTCCTCGTTCCCTATTCCACCCAAAAGTGAGAAATCCGCCCACACCTGGTCCCAAGTGCAATCAAATTTTTTTCCAGGTGAGCTTAAAATGTTCTTGAATACGGAACAATATAAACTCAAACCTTGTTCTCAAAAATGGAACAATGTCAACTCAATTTGAGCTTTTGCGTTCTCAATAAATTGTTCTCGAAGTGAGAAAATTGCACTACATGTGAGAAATCCCGTTCATGCATACTTTTTGATAACGTTTGTGCTCGTTTTGAGTCCAATATTCTCGGTTTTTTCCCTCTGTGTGGATTTGAAAAACTGGGTATGAGGTGATGCTTACAAAGGTGCCTTTTATCATAATTTATTGGTCTTATGCCGGGCTTTTTTTTAGTGTTGTACTGTGTAATCAGAACAAATGTCATACTGGTCTGGCTGAGAGAGAACGAGAAAGCGCCTATAGTTTGTCACATACATAGGCTGTGAACCAGTGGCCGGCAAAACACACATGCTCATTTTGTCATTGCGCGTGTGTGTTCTCATTTAACACTTGTTTGTTGTTGTAAAGCAGAGCAGTGTAAGCTCTTATATTGTCAGTGTATCGAGGTTGCTGCTCTTTTATACACAGAAAATAGAAACGTGTTGGTCTCTGCTGTAAACTAACACACCGCCGATGCGCCATAGGAGCAGAGACAGACCAGTGAGGGGGAAAAATATTAAAAAAAATGTGTTTCTCTTCTCTCACAACCCAAGAGAGGTAGAGAGCGTAGTTAAAGGTAGTCACGCGAAAGCAGATGATTTCTAACACAGGCAAACGACGGACCAATTTTTGCGACCTTTGATCCAATGTTAAAGCCCGTGCAATCACAAAAATTACGCAATAGTTTTAGAGGAAAATAGTTAATGGAGGTAGAGTCGTTGGGGCCAGTACAAGTAGGCGAAGATCTTTGACGATTTGGTAGAAATACCAATGAAACAGCTGTACAATCAACTAGGCTCCTTTGTTGTGTGTTGTGATCATGCTTTTTGAAGTTGTGACGCACTGTCCCAGTACGCACAAATAAAAGGACACAAAAATATAAATTTGAATTTCAATTTGAACCTAACGAACAGCTTTGGCGCCCTCGATCGATATCGATTAATAATCGATAGCTATCGAGAGCAACCCTACAAAGAACTCACAATGGCGTGAGCCGAGTGCGAGCAAAGTAAATAAAAGCCCGGCACCAGTGCTTAGGAAGTCAGCTAAAGGAGTTAGCATCTGTAGTTATGGCTCCCATCTTGTTCTTGTGTATAGTGGACAGCCAATCCTCCACAGAGTTGGAATACTCTACGGAGCAGTCGTGCATCCCGCTTGTTATTGTGTATTCTTAGATCGCCAATCCTCCCCAGAGCTATAAGACTCTATAGAGCAGGTGTTTCTTTACACGTCCCTTATTCTGAGATATAACGTCCCACCCAGAGTAGGAACTCCCGACTGGAGCCCGACATCTGATTTCTTCAACCCCGCGGAACAGAGTAGCCGGAACGAAACACAAGGAACCAGAGTAAGACGATCGGAACCAACCCGGAGCCCCAGCGGACAGCGTAATCCATCACACCCCTCCTAAGCCCTAGAATTAATACTACAATATAGAACATCCTGAAATAAAACCCAAAAGGGAACACATTGAAATTTCGTATTGTTGTTTAGGGACTCTATTTACAGCAACCACGACTAAAAGAAATCCTAAATTTCTGTAATCCTGGACTCGGCGAGCACTACCCCGGCCAGAGTTCGTTACAAAGTTATGTGAAAGCATAAGTAGACCTCGAGCCAACTTAATATTGATGGTTTGAAAATAGTTAAGGGAAGAAATATTTAGGTCGCTTCAACTGAAACTTTCCTAATTGGCAATCGAATGCCACGTCGATGGATATTACATTAGAAGTACAGGCTCCTACATCCCTCCGTTATTGTTGGGCGAAGAATGTCATTTCCGTTTTTTTACTCTTATGGGACTTGCTAATAGATCAACATTGGCTACATGGATTGCTGGAACCCAGATAAGACCCAATCAATCCATAATTCGCATTCTAGTAGTATGTGCTAGTCTTCGTCCCCTCCGTTCTTAAAACGGTATCCACTTCGATATTGAAGAGGACGATTGACACTGAAAGCAAAAATTATTTTTCATGAAAACTTATGCGCTCAACGTTGATTGAGGCATCTTCGAAACTGGCTTTTAAACGCATCAACAGTGATGTATGAGATCTCTTATTGTCATAATGGAGAATGATATGTCTTTGAATGACTTAGAACTCACCGTCCTACGTTGCTCAAGTGGAACAGTGGCCACATGACTCTTTCGGCCGAAGAAATAGTCGACCATTTGCTTCGCATTAATTCGTGCGCGAACAACTTTTGTGGGGTTTTGAGCAATCCTAAGCGAAGAATCTTTTTTGAAGACCAGGTGTTCAGGCAAAACAAATGCTTAGGGATGCATTAATCTCCCGCTGTACTTAAGACGATCTTGCATTATCCTTTTCGAAATTCGTTGCTGAGTGAAAAACGACCACGATTGAATTCACAATACCAGCAATGTACAGTAGAGTATGATGTTGCTCTACCGCCTAAGAAACGACCTAGTGAATCGATAATCACTCTTGATCCAATAATCCATTTCAAAAGATGTGAAAAACTGATTCTTCAACAAGCTGTAAGCCACACAAATAGCGCTAGTATATTCAGTCGTTGGCCAGCGGTCAATGAAGTAGGTCCGAGCTGGCTTATGTCGCACATGGACAAACCTACACCTCAGCCTAACAGCCTAATTTAAATTTCAAAATGTAGTTCTTCTTTGTTTTCAGTGTATTTATTGTGTTGCCTCTGCTCTGTGTAGCCGATACCCACCAGATAGTTACCGAGGTGCGCCGTTGTTCCGGGGTTGCTGTTGCTGTGCAATTTGTGGCTTGCGGGCTGAGCGGATTGGCCCCGGGACATACATGTGAATAAAATTACATTCACTATTTTATATATGCCAAACATACATACATATGTATACATATATATTCATTATATACAGATACAGAAAATTGAATTGGTACCATCAGCTAAATCACTGAAACCGGGGCGGCCAGGGCAATAACAAGATTAGATCATAGTTGTAGCCAAATGGCAACAGAAGAGCCAAAACAACGCCGCCGGCCAACTCACAATGAAAAAGGGTAAAACGTTAACATAGCTGCCACTGACAAACCACAAAGCCAAGTCCAAGTCCAAGTGGCCATCTCCTACTACTGCTATCTTCTCCCTTCCCTCACACAGTTGAACATTAATCAAGCCAAACAACCAAATAACTTATGGCCATGGCTAATAGAGACATTGCTGTTGGTAGTTGTTGTTGGTCTGTTTGGGGCAGGCTGAAATGAAAACTTTTCTCTCTTTGGTTTAGTTGGGTCCAAAAATATGTGCATATTAGAGTAAGCAAATGAAGCTATCAGTTTGACCATTTAACAGAGATTAGTCTGGCCATAACTCAACCTAATTTTGCATAGTCGAACGTCGTTTGACCTCGATAACAATTTGCAATTTTTTTAATTAAGTGCGAACAGGGCAGAGGGGAGGGAACTTGGCCAGCTTTAAAAATCAATTTAACTTCGTTTAATGAGAGGCGTTGAAGTCAGTTTTAGGTGTTATCAGTCTATCTAGCCTCTGTCCTAATATGGACTAGCAATCTCAGTCGAAATCCAAATCCCTAGCCAAACCCCAGATATCTCCATCGGATGGAACAACAAAACCTTTGCTCAGAGAAAAATAGGAATAGAGAGAGCACACTTGAACTTGTAGCTAAGCGTACGCTCAATTATCCCTTTGCGCAGCGTGCACAATGGGCTTGGGCACTTGTGAAGAAAAAGACGCGAAATCGTCCCTTAAGCTTAGCTAAGCTTAATCATTTGGACTCCAGACTACTTTGATTAAATACTAGAAATTGTTTTGTTATTAAGGTCTTAGAAATTGAGAAATACCTACACGCTCGTCTCTGGCTAAGCTCAGCTAGAGACTACTTTAAAATGTCCATCAGTCACATTCAATTCGCCTGCTTGCACAATTTTCCGACATGTGTGGCTACTGTTTAATGGTAAAACTCGACGAGTTTTTCACACGCCAATTTTTTTTTGCTTTTTTCTTGACAGGTGCCTAAAATGCATTTGCACGAAGCTGTGAGTGTGTGTGAGTGTGTAACAGATGTCTGTAAATTGCTTTACTGACTGACTGACTCGTTGCCGAGTTGGCTTTGGCTGTTGGCATTGGTGGTCGTCCCTTGGCTGGCTGTTGGATTGGTTTGGTTTGTTGTCGGCCAAGGGGTGAGTGTGTGTGTGTGTGTGTGTGTAAGCCCTCGCTTATAACTGCATTAATGTGAAGCTTATGCTTCGGCGAGTCAGACGGGCGGCCATTTGCCTAGCAGTAGTTGTTGTTGTTGGCATAACATTACACATATGCAGACAGGTGTGTCTGTTCGGCTTGTCAGTTGGCCGTTTAACGCTACACTTAAACAAACAGCCGCGTGCGTACACAAACACACACACACACGCGCACACGTACGGTTGAAAATGTCGGCGGCTGCCAGCAACAGCCACAAGAATACCAAGGGCCAACAATATTGCTGCCAACGAACGGTTTTATGGTCTGCCTATTAAGTGATTTTAACACTTTGCGCATGAAAATTGCAAAAAGGCAACACCGTTGATAATTATCCCTTAATTGCTTAATGAGCAGCACTTGAGCAGCGGTGACAGCCACGGCGTAAGTTTAATTAATGCCAATTTAATTACAAGCATATGTGCATTACATACAGACATGCGAGCACTTGTACATATGCAGACGAAGAAACACTTAAATGCGAAAATAATAAGGCGCACTGCTCCGAAGGTACATGGAGTAAGCTACGTCCAAGATTTTAAGAAATTGTAGAAATATTTTATCTTGAAGACTGTTTCGAATTCACAGATGGTAAAAATATATTAAAATTTGTAATGGTAAATGCCTTGGCCTCCCATCCCAGACCAATCGGAATTATACATTCATATTCATCAATGTATATTCATCCCTTCCTGTCAAGTGGATGCTGAAAATGAAAACTAACCGCTCCCGCGCGACCACATAATAAATTTCAGGTCTTAAAATATTTCCGACCCGTGCCCATTTATAGTAAACATTTCAACATTGTGTATTTCACAGCAGCATCAGCACTGATTGCCCATAATTGGGCGTAAAGGTTCCTAAGTCTTTCCCAAAAATGAAAAAAAAAATCAAATTGGCTTTCCCCGTTTTCCCTGTCCCCTCTGCCCCCACTCTTCACTCTACCACCGTCCTCCGCTCTTTCCCCTCCCTCCCTTATTCATTGTATTACACACATACCTAATATGCGTAAAGAGTCGTTCACTCTCATGCTCACGCTCTTACTCTCTCTCGCGCTCTTAGCAAAACAGCTTAGACCACAATATTGCCGAAGCGCCACAGCTCATTTATGTATCCCATATAAACTCTACTTTGGCGTTTGCTCCGATTTCTCGTTAAAATTGAGAGATATGACTCTTTTTCCGTGGCTAAAATTAAATATAAAATAGATCTGCCAGCACACAAACAAAAAATTCGTCGAGATCTTTTTTGTAATTTTAGAATAAGCCCGTCCTAAGCTTGACAGTTCAATTTCGACTTCCAGGGCATTCTACACAATTCAAGCATTTGAACTTTTATCATTCCCAATATGCTTACTTCAATCCCTTTCGAGATCACATGATTATAAAGAGCTGCAGCAAGCCTGTCCATGTCGATATAAAGCAACAACAATTATACTTCTTCTTCTTTATTGGCCCGATGCTTGCATCACAACCGTTTGACGGTCTCGGCCGCTGCAACTAATGTCCGCCAGTCGCTTCTGCTCCGTGCGAGCTGGCACCAGTTTTTCACGCCAAGCTTAGAAATGTCTTTCCGCACCTGGTCGTCCCACCTTAGAGGTGGTCGTCCCACCTTGCCTTGTCCCAGTTCTTTCGCATTCCTCTTGTAGACCATTTTTGCTGGAGCTTGATCATCCATACGGGTAACATGTCCCAGCCAGCGCAGCCGCTGTTGCTTTATGCGCTTGACCAGACTAGTATCCCCATAGAGCTTATACAGTTCGTCATTCCTTCGGATGCGAAAGTCCTCGCCAACTTTCAAAGGTCCATAAATCCTGCGAAGAATCTTTCGCTCGAAAACGCCAATCGCCGCCTCATCCGCTGATGATATTGTCCATGCTTCTGCGCCGTATTGCAGGACTGGGATGATAAGCGCCTTATATAGCGCTATTTTTGTTCTTCGCTTGAGGTTTCTGCTCTTGAGCTCCCTACTTAGCCCGTAATAGCATCGGTTTGCGAGCGTGATTCTTCTTCGAATTTCCAGGCTGATGTTGTTGTCGCCGGTTATCATCGCTCCAAGGTAGACAAAGTCCTCTACAACTTTAAAGTTGTACTCTCCCATTGCAACAGATTGCCCAATTTGTGTGTACTTCTGTTTCGAGGACACTAGGTACTTCGTCTTGTCCTCGTTTACCGCTAAACCCATTAGCTCAGACTGCTTCTCAATCTCTGAAAACGCCTTGCTTACTGCCTGATCGGTTTTGCCGATAATGTTAATATCATCGGCATATGCGAGTAGCATTTTTAGCATCTTTATTAAAGATGGTGCCCGATCTGTTGGCATTTGGGCACTGGCGCAGTATATACTCCATCAGCAGATTAAAGAAGTCACACGATAAGGTGTCACCCTGCCTAAAACCTCTTTTGGTATCAAAAGGCTCGGAGAGGTTCGTTCCTATTTTGACGGAGCTTTGAGTGCTTCTCTACGTCATCATGCAAAGTCGAACGTACTTTGCTGGAATACCTAAAGTAGACAGGGCTTCGAAAAACCTTGACCTTATCGGCGTGTCGAAAGCGGCTTTGTAATCGATAAAAAGATGGTGATTTTCGATGTTTCTCTCACAATAATATTTAGTTTTATGAAATAAAAACAAATAAATAATAATCTTTTCAAATAAAAATTGTGTACACAAAGAAAAAAATTTTGAAGAAACATTCTAGAATAGAAATACGACAGTTAAAATTATTCAATTATTCTTGATTCTAGAAAATTTCGTACTTACAGTTAGCATTAAAAATTTAAGAAATGATCGTACTTAGTTCAAGTACAATATTTTCTTGATTAAGTACAGAATAAACTTACTACGCAAGCGAATTATTTTAGGTTGAATCTGCTCTTGAAATTCCATTCTGGTTCTAACACTTTTGTTATGGACTGAGGGTAGATTTCTGGCCTACAGTATAAACATCTTGGTTAAAGGTTAATCCAATTCCTCTGCATTTGAATATTATACAGAGACCTACACTGAGAAAAAAATCAAGATTATAATCTTGTATCAAAGAGAAACGGTGTCAGAACTCGACTAAGACCAGATAATCTTAAGCCAAGATTCTATTCTCAATTTTAAACTTAATCCATTAATCTTGGATATAGATCGTTTATACTCGACTTTAAGATGAAACAATCTCATTCTTTAATATGAAAAAATAAGACAAAAGAAATATATTAAGCATTTCTTATTTTTTTTGTTGTGTTTGCATTAGTTATTAACAATTTTTTGTTTCTGAAAAACTTATAAAAATGTTAATTATTAATCCGCTGGTACAGGGACTTGAACTGAGTACCTCGGAGTGATTGACCACACTGCATCGCCACTCAGCCCGCTCGGCTGTTGAGCGTCATTTGTAAGGCGCCACCAGTCGCAGTATAAGAACTCAGCTCGACAATGATATCTGCTAGCTGAGTTCTTATACTGAAACTGGCTGCGCAAAAAAATTTACTTCAAGTGGATGGCAAAAGCTTCATTGGAGCGAAAAAGTTGTGGTTCGAGTCCCAGAAGGGGCGGGTTGTTTTTTTTTTTTGCTTTTATTAATTTTTTTTTAACAAAATAAATCTATTTATGTATATCATATCTTGCTATCCGTATTTCATGTTCTGAATAGCCCTAAAAATTCCAAAGGCTTCTTTTTTTGGCGTTTTTGGCATTTTTTATATCTTTTAGGATTTGTTTATAGGATCCCCTTTTGCAATAAATTAAAATTTTTCGTGCGCCCAAGCTGTTTGGAGTTCTTCCTACCTGCAACTCAAAGCTCTGAGTAAGATAGCGCTGAACGATGTTAATCTTTTCAATAAAAGTGCAGAATTGTCCCTGGTGATACTTAACAAATTAATGGTTTATTTCAACTATTGTTAAATTTCGTGTTCAATTTGAACTTTTCTGTGTTGGGCCTCCCATCCTCCCACTCCTTACCTGGTTTGTGACCCTTATCATCTGTTGGGTCGCCAAGCCGAACCGATTCGGCCAACATCCCAAAAGAGCCAACACTTTCGCCTCGGAGCAAATACAAAAGGCCACATAAATTCCTGTTTCTGGTTGTGCTTTGTGGTCTGGTGGACCCTCTTGCCTTTGTGGTTTGGCATGGCGTGAGTTGGAGATGGAGAGAGATGGTCATAAACGGAATGCCCTGAAGGTGTAAAACTTGTTGTTGTTGTTGCACACTTTTCAAAAATGTCTGTCAATGCGTGACATTTCATATTTAAGCTGTAATCTGCATGCATGAGGAGGAGGGGGATAGACGGAGACGGAGAGAGTAAAATATGTATGCAGAAATTTTAATGGCATACAAAATTAACTGGAGGCTAATTTCCAATAAAACTGACAGCTAATTGAAATGGAATGGGACCGGCAGCAAATAAAAGCATAGAAATGTCTGTTTTAGAAATTAAACAAAAACTTAATAAATACCTGCAAGCCATCAAGTTGCAATTAATAACGTGTTTTCCCCACTCTCCCTTCCTCTCTCTCTCTACCCATCTCTTTCCATCTAACTGTTGCTGTGTGTGCCAAGGCTTCAAACATGTTGCCAACATCAAACCAGTTCCAAGCCTTATCACAGCCAACTCATCTCTAAAAATTATCCTTTGCCGACAGGCTTCAACATAAACACAACGAATTCCTCGTCCTCATCGACACGAACATGTTGCGATCGCCGCGGGGCTCCTTATATACTGAGAGAGTTTTGGGGTTTTACGTTACGATTTGAACTGCCTGCCTGGCTGAATGCTGTCTTCTCCTCCAACTCCTGTTCCTCCTTGGCCGCAGGACATTCGCTTGTAATTATAATATTTCATCCCAAAAGTGGCTTCCAGGCATCAGTCAGTTTCGTTTGCGGTATGAGCAGAACTGAAGAAGGGGTGTGGGGGGAGGAAGGAGAAGGGGGATAAGGAGGGGGTTAGCAACAATGCAACTGCAGCAACAATGATGAATTTTTGAACCCAACATATAGAGAGGATACGGTGGAATATATATACACAACATCTGCAGGCTAATCGTGACACCATTACACATTGAATACTTTTACTCGTTGGGGACTTACAACTTTTAAAGTCCAACTTTTCTGATTCTAAACTCAAATGGATATAATTTAAATTTATAACTCAAGCGCTGTTTTTGTTCATTAAGGGATATAATTAATTTTTACTATAAATGACATGCGTTGGTCTGAAGGGAAGTTTCCCACACAATGCACGTCAAGTGGTTCAAATCGGTGTCTAGGCTGTCCTGACAAGTTAAATTTTTATGATCTTAGGCTTTGTCTAGTTGTCTAGTGGGTTCTACGTCTATTCAACACAAAACAATTTCAACACGTCAATTCAACACAGGTCAATTCAACAAACGTCAATTCAACACACGTCACACGGCAATTCAACACACGTCAATTCAGCAAACGTCACACGGCAATTCCACACACGTCACACGGCAATTCAACACAGCACAATTATAACAATTTCACAATTATAACAATTTCAACATAATCAATTTCAACACAAAACAACATCGGCAAATTTCAATATATTACGATTTCAACACAGTACAATTTCAACACTGAAAAAAAAAACAATTTTAAAAAAATTATATTTTCAATCTTGCAAGTGGCAATGTCAGTCGAACCTGACTTTAATAACTTCCGAAAGTGTATGCACATTTGAAAGCACCAGAGATAACGTTCTATTGTTCACAACTTGAATAACTTTCATCCGAATGCAGGCGTTGTAATTATTGTTCGTGTTTAATTGGTTTTGTGTTGAATTGACGTTTGTTGAATTGACGTGTTGAAATTGTTTTGTGTTGAGTAGACGTGGAGCCTTAATATCCTCCGAAAGTGTACGCATATTTGAAAGCATTAGAGATAACATTCTCTTGTCCACAACTTGAATAAATTTCATCCGAATGCAGACGTTGTAAATATCGTAGAATTTTTGCCTGCCGCTTTCACCCTTCTTTCCCAGCATGAATTTGTTTGCGTTTAATTTGTAATATGTTGAAATTACGTATGTTTAATTGACTTTTTGAAATTTATGTGTTGATTATACCGGGAATTGGTTTATTAAATCGGCGGGGGAAGAAGGTTGCGATTGTTTAAAATTGCGCCGGAGGCAAAATTTTTTTTTAATAAAATCGCTCGATTTTTTCCAAAAAAAATTTTAACTGCAGCTAGTGTCCCCCTTCTATCTCTGATGGTACTACACACTTGCATTATATTTATTATCACTTATAAAAGTAATCGTTACTCAACTTTAGGTTCCACGTCTATTCAACACAAAACAGTTTCGACACGTCAATTCAACAATCGCCAATTCAACACACGTCAATTCAACACAAAACAGTCTTCACAAAAAAAAATCCACAAAATTAAAATTTAATAATAAATTAATTATTTTGTTTTGTGTTGAATTGACGTGTTGAAATTGTTTTGTGTTCAATTAACGTTTGTTGAATTGTTGTGTTTGGTGAAATGACTTAGTGTTGTATTGACGTGTGTTGAAATTGTTTTGTGAAGAGTTTGTTTTGTGTTGAATTTGTTTGTGTTGAATTGACGGATTGATGAATTGTGTTGTTGGGTGAAATGACTGTGTGTTTTATAGACGTGTCATCGTCTAGTGCATATGACTTTTAACACTATGTGTGAACCAAGGCTATAAAGATCAAGTTTGAAAAATTGGATTACTTATTACGTTTTTAGAATCGTTAATAAGAATACAACAATGATAAGGGTAATGAAACGTACAACTTGGTAATTGTATCGGCTCTTCCCATATAACGTTGAAATATAAAAAATTAATTTGTTTATTAGAATTCCAGAGAAAAAGCATTATATTTAGTCTTGCTTGAACCGGACCTAGCTTTTAAGTTTATGACCTCCTAAATCTGAGCCAGAACTTAAACTTAAATTGCTTTTGTAAGATATTAAATAGATATAAGCTGTAAATTCTCAAGTCTTGACGTGATGCACCATTTCTAAAAACAGAGTTTTGTTCAGTACACGAATCAGCATCAATTCTTCAATGTACTGGACCATGTTAGCTAGTGTAATTTAAGCCGTTATCGAGAATATTGCTCTGTAGGTGAATTTTAGTGACATAAGACCGGATCTTGGCTTTGTACAGGAATTAGGGCTGCTAGGGAATTGTAAATTCAGTAGGGGGGCACAACAGACCAAAATTGGTCGCGGTGCACCACTCCCCCAACAACAAATAATAATAAGACCGGATCTGAATTAAAGTTGACTGGTTCAAAAGCATTTTTCAAAAGGTATTATATAATATGTGGAGTTTGATACTTTCCTAATTCAAAACTGAAAACGAGTAAAAGTTTTAATACAGATTTTTAGTCAGCTTAAAAGTGTATATAAACATATTCACACAATTCTAGTGCTTAGCTACACTAAGTAAAAAATATATCGATTAATTTCAGTAATAACGCTCTTGAAAAAAAATTTATTCGTTCTTGAATTTTCTAGAGTTTTGCTCTTGGAATCGATCTTAAATCGTTCTCAATTTGGTTCCTATAGGCAAGGGAGGAGAGAAAAATAGCATTGGACACGCTCTCACAGAGAGAGCGTGAACGCATGGGCAGTCTTTCGCTGTGAGATACATACAAATGCCAACTGTGTTCATTCTTAACTATGGTTTCGACATGATGTATAGCTTATGGATGTTGGTGGAGTGCTAAGCTAAGCTGCCCGCTGTCTGTATGTGTTTCTGTCTTGGAGGTACCGAGTTCAAGTCTCAGTGTCCCCAAATCAAACAAAGCCAACACAAATGGAACGGTTGGGCCAGGTCGGTGGTGACTCTCACACCCACCGTTTTAAGTATATTTTTGGAGAATTATGCTTTATTATCTAAATATTCGGAATCCAAAATTCACTCTATGAGCAAGAACTTTCACTGTTATCGTCCTTTCGAGAACGAACACTCTGAACTCTTTATTTTTTCTCTGAGTGTAAGAAACAAGATTCGAATCAAATTCTTAAGTTCAACAAGCTAACGAACTGAATCTAAGTCTTTACCAGGATACCAGAATGCAAGAGATTTCCAGGCTTGCTAAAATCAAAACCAAATACTCACCAAAACTTTTTATGACTCATAAATTACAAGAAATATCTCAATTGCCCATATCCTTCTTTTGCTTTCAATCCTTTGGAACACGTGACTCACGTTGCCCTCCCTAATTGCCCCCAAAATGACCTCCAGAGTCAGCTTAATAGCTAAAGGATACTAATTTCGATTTCGTTTTGTGTTTGCTTTACAAGTATCTGTATGTATGTATGTATATATCGTAGGTATGTCAAAAATTAGCCTTCAATGCCCCTGACCAGGGCAGACTGCAACTGCTTGAGGGTTTATAAGCGCTTAAAACGCTGACACATGAAATGCAATTCGCTGGCGACTGCATCCACCACCCTGTTCCTGTCACTGAAACGGTATTAAGTGCAAGCCAAAGCGCTTGACAGGAACAACGGTCTGGATGGCTGCCTGACTGTGCCTGGTCAAGCGTTAGCATTTGGTTTGGCATTGTGATAAATTGAGCCACGCGCCCGCCAGCCACAATCATATATTGAATGCTAAAATAATGCTTACCTGGGCTCCTGCTCCTCCTCTACTCATATTACCGCATCGTTTGCGGCGACATTTAATTAAAATTTCTTTCAGCTGATACGTTTCGCCCGGGCCAAAACTTTTGGTTTGGTTTGGCGTTTATCAGTTTGGAATTTAGTGGCTTGAAGATAATTCTGCACTCTTCGTTGCTCTCTCAGCTGCAAAATTTCGGTGGAGCCATAAAACGAGGCTTAATGACCATGTCCATGTCCATTCTCTGGTTATCAGTGGCCATAATTGCGGCTGGCTGTGTTTGTGTGTGCCAATAACATTACACATACGCCGCATAGGCAGGCATTTTCAGCTCCCCTCCCAACATCCTGCCTGGTGCAAAGCAAACGGAAACAGTGGCGCAATGCCGCTGACATCTCGCCTTAAAACCATTGTGCAAAGAAATCATTAGATCTGCGCAAATTATGCGCTCCACTGAGCAAATGTCTAGAGTTTGCTGCAGTTTAGGCGCAATATTTAATTAATATTCAAACGAATTTCGCCGAGTGTTTTGTGTGTGCATCGTCATTGAGGCAGAAACTTATGCAACTGTCAGTTGCACAAATCAAACATTTTGTTTGTGCCTGTGTCGAGTAAGTCAGCTAAATAATTGGCATTGTTATCAGTTGTTGGCCTTAAAACAAACAAATAAATATGCAAAACTGTCAAGTCAAAGTCAAGAAGTTGTGGCTTTAAGTCGCTGCGAGCTAGGCTGGAGGAAAGAACCATCAGGGCAGCAGCAGCAGCAAAGTATAACAAAAAAAGAGTGAAAAACAAAAACTGCATTTTGGTTGCGCCGCACCGAATGGTTAGAAGCTAAAGCCTGCACTGAGAGAAAGAAAAAGGACCAGAAAAAGTCTAACCCCATACAGATCCTATGCGCAAGCATTGAAATAGCGCGTATAGCCCTTATGCATAGCTTATGGCTAAGCGTAGAGCAATAACAACTTCAAATGTGTTCTCTCTTTTCTTTCACACTTGGCGTCAAAGTAGATTTTGGTTTTTGCAGGACGAATGATTTCGTTAGTATCAGACAGCTATAAGCAGATTCAAAATAGGTTTTCTCTTTCTGTTTCTTGGGGTTGTTGTTGCTTAATAAATATTTTCTTCATTTGTATTGGTGTCTACGCGGCGTTAAGGGAGAAGATTCGTGCCCGAGACATTTGCAGAGTGAACTTTTATGTGGAGAGGCTAAAAGTTTACAGCCACACACTGCTCAGAAGTCAACAGCTTAGCATAAAGATGACAGAAAGTAGAGAATAGTCTCCCCGGGTATTTTCTACCTAGACTAGAGACTTCGGAAGAAACCAGATATATAATTTTTTTTTCTTTTTAATTCTTAACAATTTTATCTCACAGTCTTAGCAAAGCCAAGTGTGTCTTTCTATCAATATTCTTCTGTTAAACCTCTAAAATTTGATTTGGTTTTGGTTCGAGAGTTAGATCAGGCTGCTCAAACCGTTTCCTTTACTTATTGAACTTGAAATTTTGTTTTAAAGCTTGGATTATGGACTCTAAGTTCGTTGAGACATTTTGTGGTAAAACTAAGGCATATGCTTGTTGAGAAGCTATTAAATAACCAAACAGACCTCAGTCGCTAAAGCTATTATTCATACGTTTTTTAAAATGGAAAAGTAGCCTCATCTTCAATGTCCCCAAGTACAAAGAATTATTTTGCCATTAAAATACATTTACTCGAAGTCGTAATTTGCTGGTTTTGAGTATGATTTTGAAATGATAATGCTCCGATTCTACTATAGTGCTATTTTTATAAGTTCTAAATAAACTAAATATAGTTACTCTGCGAACCGAACCTTTTTTTCAAGCAGAGAGAGTCAGGCTCGGGAGGTTAACAGTTTAAAAGGATCAGGGTCCGGTTTGAGGGAATCAAAAATTCGGAACAGAACCGATTCTTCGAGGTTACACCGGACCAATTCGTGGTCCCATCTACGGTCAAGCCCAACTTTAATGTGGTCTGTAGCAGGGATGCTTCTTGTGGTCATAACTTGACCAATTGATGGCACCACTAGTTGGTTCAAACATTGCTGGTTTAGGAATTTTCAAAACAGACCAAATGATGACGCCACTACTGTGACCATGTGGCGGTTCCAGATCCAGTTAATCCGGCTCCAATCACAGGTTTAGTTCAGTAACAACTATCGATGCTCGATACTTCCCGCCTTTTTACATCTCTAACTCACACACACACTCACTTATCTCCCCGCCATTGTGTTACACTCATTCTTACCGGCAATATGCCATCTCCAATAAACGAAACTTAAACCTAATCTGCGTTTTAAGCTAAATAGTTGACGTAGCGTAAACACAACCATATGTGAACCAAGGTGGTCATAGCTGTAGTAAAGTTCATCCGATCTTTATCGTTCTTTTGGAAAGTCGATATATAATCTTTATTAATAAGTATCTCTAGAAGTTAAACCATCTACATATCTACATAACTGTGGGAGAAACCACTATTTTATTCAAAATGGCATAGGCGCAATGATCTGCCAATTAGTATAGAAAGCATATTTCCAATAAATATTAAACCTCTATCTATTAATTCTATTTTATTAGATTTTATTTTATTCTATTCTATTCCATTCTATTTTATCCACTCGCTTGTTTTTCTCAGTGTAAAAGTGCCTATGTACAAAGGCTTATATACAGAGTGGCGGGCGCCTAACTTGAAGGAGAAGCGGATGCTGCTAAAGCTGAGCGATGACTGTACTAAAAAGTAAGAAAGATGACCTTGCCCGACTGTTGTATTTCCCTGTAAGCACCAAAGTAAAGACACACTTCCTCTGATAGCAGTAGTTAACTTTATATAATTAAAATCTGAACCATTTGCCTAAACAATTGTTTGAGAAAAAAATCTTTTCTTTTTTGGTGTGCGTTAAAGGTTTGAAGTTCATGCCTCTAGCTAATCAAAAATCAGTAAACTTTAGAGCAGGGGTGCCTAAGCTCATGCCGCAAGCCATGCATTCGTAATTGAGTCTCTCTTTCTTTCGGAGCTAAGGTTTTGTTGTCGTATGTGAATCTCTCTCTCTCTCTCTTATGTCTCTACAATTTTGCTAATCCGTCGCTCGCAACTGCAAACAACCAACGGGTTTCTCTTTTTGTTTCTTGTAGTTGTTTTTGTTTTGAAATACATTCTGAGCACCCCTGTTTTATAGGCTTAACTGTTACCTACCTTACCACAAACTCATTATACCCTTTGTATTTTTCAGTACTAGGTATAAAAAGCGTCGCTGCGTGAAAAAATGCCTTTGGGCCTCAACGGAGCAGCGGCAGCAGCAGCATTCGTACGCTTCGCTTTGCTAATGTTGCCCCAGGAACTAGTCGTCGCTTTGATGAGCGAGACAGCAGCAGCAAAAGGACGACAAGCAGTAGGAGAGATCACAGTATGGGCAAAACTGCGAAATGGCCTAAGGATTTGCGCCTGCGCCCTGGACTAAGCAAATGACCAGACAAGGCAGAGCACACAGCAAGTCATGAAATTATATTTATCACTTTTGTGTTTCAAATCGGATCATTACAAAAAGTTGTTGAACTGAATAACATATATTTTCCGTCTTCAACAATAAACTAAAAAAAAAAAAAAAAATTTTTACGAAATAAAATAAAAATTTCTTTTAAAATGGCATCTTATAGACGCCCACTGCTGAGACCCAAAGTGGATGTAATCTACCAGAATCCCACATTTGTGGCAGAATCGTAAGTATCTGCAATTGGGTAGGGTGGAAACTTACAACAGTCCGGTCTTTGCCCCATAGCATAAGCTCGGTGTATGCCTGCAAGGTTAAGATCACGGCTTCAGGACAAAAGCTGTCCAAAAATGTTGCCCCCGTTGAAGAACTCCATTTGAGGGCCAAACCCAAGTTGCCCACACTGCAAGAACGTACCTCAATGTCTGGTAACAAAAATCTATATCAATTGTCCAAGCAATTGGCCGAGGATACTGAGAAGAAACGCAGGGTAAAGAAGAAGAAGTCGAGAAAAGAGAGAAATAAAATGCTCGAAGAAGAATTCAAAAGGTTATCTGCCATAGATGATAGTACACAGATTGAACCAGCTGCGAATAACAAAGTCAAAAAGTTGATACGAGAACAAGTAAAACAAATGACAAATGACAAATTGGCCAAAGATAAACAAAGCGATGAAGAGGCTAAGAAAAAGTTAATGCAACAGAAAAATATGGAAAATCCAGAAGCCAAAAAGAAATCTTCAAAAAACAAATTTAAAAATGTACTTCAAGCAATTCAACCAATGACAGCTGAAAAATTAATCAAAACAAAAAAAAAAGAAGCCAAGAAGTCGACTCAAAAACAAAAGAAGCAGAAGACAGCTGACGGATTGGCCAATGATAAGAAACCTGAAGATGAGGCTAAGAAAAAGTTAATGCAACAGAAAAATATGGAAAATCTAGAAGAAAGTAAACTTTCAAAGGACATGGTGACAGCCAAAATGAAATCTTCTTCCATTAAAGAATTCGAAAACATAACTAAAAAACCATTTAGAGGGATGCCAGATATGATATTTGAGGAACGTAGCCTCAACCTTACGTTGACCGACAAATGTTTCAAGGAACTGTTAGAACTAGAAAAAAAGTGCATTGCAGAGGAGAAAATTAAACCTTTTTCCAATGAAGTAGTCAAGTGGACTCTACCAGGAAAAAAAATGACAGCTGTAAAATTGGCCCAAGAGAAGGAAAAAGATAATGAGGGTAAGAAAAAGGTAAAGCACGTCATATTTGTGGATCAACTAGAACAAGGTAAGCCTTCAAAAGATGTTGTGTCTGCCAAAATTAAAGAAGTCAAGTTTGAAAAATTGACCAAAATTAATGAAAAAGATGAAGAGTCTAAGAAAAAGTTAAAGCACCTCAAAAATAAGGAACATCTAGAGCAAAGTAAACTTTCCAAAGATTTTGAGGCGGCCAAAATTAAAGACAAAAAGTTGAAAGAAATGACAGCGGAAAAATCGTCCAAAGATAAGGACCGTGATGAAGAAGCCAAGAAAAATATAAAAAATCAAGAAGAAGGCAAAGCTTCAAAGGAAAAGAAGAAGAAAGTCAAAAAGTTGAAGCGAGAACCACTAAGTCAAATGAGAGCTGACGAATTGGCTCAAGAGAAGAAAAAAGATGCAGAGGCTTGGAAAATAATAATGAGCCGGGAAAAAGACTGGGTAAGATATTTGGCTCTAATTTAATGCTTTTACTAAGTTAATCTTTAGCAGGAACTCACACCATACTTATCTTGTATGCTTATCCTTTCGAATAATTCGTGGGTAACTTGGACCCAACGCATGATGCAGACCTTAGGTAAGTTGAAAATACACTTAAGAAATTATCAAAATTTAGATTCAATCTGAGTTGGTAAAGATTTTGCACCTAAACGAAATGTTGCATCGTCAGCGACCGACCTCTCTTTCAGGACTCTAAAGAGAACTGAAGTTTATGAGTTTTTGTACCCTGTACCACAGAGTATTTATGCAAATATTTGTCTGTAATCTGGTGGTAAAGCTTGGTATGGATATACTTACGAAAAGTGTGCGAAATCTCTGCACATTATTTTGTCGATAGCAAGTGCGAAATAAGTCGCTCATCTCTAGTTGTTTTGTTTACAAATTTAACTTGGCGGGAAAATTTAAACTTATTAACAGCGAATAGTTATAGCTTAGGTGATTTGTAAGAAGCGGTACTGAAGGCACCTAGGCTTCGGCAGTATTAGGTTAATCCTTACTTGCAGTAAAGATCCAAGTGAAGGCAGATGTAAAACGTAAATAAATCGTTTGTAGGTTCATCGTGACTTTTAATTGTAATTCTTCAATAATTTGCTTCAAAAGGCAATCGTTGCTCTTCGGATACGACTAGGAAAAGGACAGAATCGACTGTTTTGGCTATGACATCTCGATGTTATGTACCTATAATGCAACGGCATCGATTAGAAGATGTTGTGCACGACTTGCGGCGACAAGGAAGTCCCAAGTCTGACCATTGAAAAGTTCTGCGGCACATTCGTTCGACATACGGTATCGCCGTCGTCCACAGTTGAATCACTGTGTGTTGGGCTAAGTTCCTCATCAACAGACCTCTCGTTTGAGGAGTTAAGGTTCTTGAAAAGAGAATCAGCACTTATTTGTTTATATGCATGGCATACGCACACATTCCTTGTGCCGACAAGTTGGTCAAAGACGACATGAGTGGAGCTAACTGACACTTCACATCGCTGCCTCCTTAAGTTGCGGTGGATACTCCACCACCGCTTTCCCTCTTACACACAATTTCACTTAGGACGCCGCCAGCGATCGGTGGCGCTGTCCTTTAACGAAGCCCAAGCCGCGTTATAATGATCTCGTAGCAAAACGAACAATAATTAAACTCAATAAATATCCATACTTTTCCAGATAATTTTTGTCAAATCGCTATCATAATGGATGAGCTAGGGCCACCTTCTCCTCCAATGAAAAGTTGTTCAGCCTTTTTAATGTTCTTGTATAGTTGTCTGACTCGTTTTAAAACTCCGCGCCACAACACTTGTATATACATATATGTGTATCTACCGCCATGAGTACGAAAAATATGTTTTACATATATTTCACACCAACGAAATCATCTCTCATCGCGTGACTATCGCGTGACACGTTGACGTCGGGTGGTAGCGCTGTGATATTGATATGTCAATTTCGTGAGTAAACTCCAGACTAATTCACGAAACAGCAACTTGCGAAATCCGTGCGAAATCATTTTTATACTCTGTACCGAAGGTACATAGAGTATAATAAGTTTGTGCAAAAGTATGTAACAGGGAGAAGGAATCATTTCCGACTATATAAAGTATATATATTCTTGATCAGCATCGAAAGACGAGTCGAAATAGCCATGTCCGTCTGTCTGTCCGTCCGTCCGTATGAACAAACAGATCTCAGAGATGGTAAGAGATAGAGGTTTGACATGTATGGGACAAATGCTTCTTATACTTGCAGGCAGATCAAGTTTATTTTCAATTTTTGCCACGCCCCCTTCCGCCTCCGCAATTTGGAAAAAACGTTATATATCCTTCAGTTTTGAAGATAAACGATTCGTTCCTTTAAGAGATAGTTAGTAATTAGCAAAATGCATCGATTTGCCGAAGAAATCATCAAGATCGGATGAACGGTTCTTAAGTTATGAGCAAATAAGTAAACTCATTTCATAATTAACAGATAAAACCAAGCACGATATAAATCGAAAAGAACATTATTTTTAAACCGGTTATATTGATAGAATTCAACCACCAAGAATATTTCAACATAATCGATTTTTTGCTCAAAAATGCAAGAAATTTCATAAAAAATATATAAAAAAAAATTTATATTTTTCTACTTAAGAATCGCAATAATAATGAAGAACAGAAAAAAAGTTAATTTAATCAAACAAAATTTTTTTTTATTATTTACGAAAGTACCACAATTTTTGGCACTAAATTGCTCACAGCCTCTGTGTTTGTTTATAGATTTTGATCATCGTTACCTGTTTTTCTTCGTAGAAGTGCAATTCCTTAGGTAGAAAAAATAAAAATAATTTTTAGGATATTTCTTTATTTTTCCTAGGCTTTTAAAAATAAAATTTCTTGCACAATCGGACAAAAAAGGATTTTTATACCCTTGCAAAGGGTATTATAATTTTGCCCAGAAGTTTGCAACGCATAGAAATATTCATTTCCGACCCTATAAACTATATATATTCTTGATCAGGGCGACGAGCTGAGTCGATTGAGCTTTGTCCGTCCGTCTGTCTGTCCGTCTGTCCGTCTGTCTGTCTGTCCGTCTGTCTGTTTCTACGCAAACTAGTCTCTCAGTTTTAAAGCTATCGAGCTGAAACTTTGCACAGAGTCTTCTTTTTACTGCACACTGATAATATGTCGGAACCAACCGGATCGGATGACTATATCTTATAGCTGCCATAGGAACTATCGGTTGAAAAGTGGGTTTTTGTGAGAAAACTTTTTTGTTTTTAATGTAGACGCCTTCCGCTTCGGCAATTATTAGTTTTATACGCTTTTACTCAGATTTGGAAGTTTTGGTCAAAATCGGATGACTATATCTTATAGCTGCCATAGGAACTATCGGTCGAAAAGTGGGTTTTTGTGAGAAAACTTTTTTGTTTTTAATGTAAACGCCTTCCGCTTCGTAAATTATTAGTTTTATACGCTTTTACACAGATTTGGAAGTTTTTGTCAAAATCGGATTACTATATCTTATAGCTGCCATAGGAACTATCGGTCGAAAAGTGGGTCTTTGTGAGAAAACTTTTTTGTTTTTAATGTAAACGCCTTCCGCTTCGTAAATTATTAGTTTTATACGCTTTTACACAGATTTGGAAGTTTTTGTCAAAATCGGATGACTATATCTTACAGCTGCCATAGGAACTATCGGTCGAAAAGTGGGTCTTTGTGAGAAAACTTTTTTGTTTTTAATGTAAACGCCTTCCGCTTCGTAAATTATTAGTTTTATACGCTTTTACACAGATTTGGAAGTTTTTGTCAAAATCGGATGACTATATCTTATAGCTGCCATAGAAACTATCGGTCAAAAAGTGGGTTTTATCAGAAAAATGGTTTGTTTTAATGCTGACGTTCGTAAACTCTGTGGTATTAAAACATTTGCAAGGGTATTTAAACTTCGGCAAAGACGAAGTTAGCTTGGTCTTCTCGTTATTTTAAAATATTCTGAGTCGTTTAATTCAAACTTTTAAATCGATTTAAAAACAATGTCCTTATAACTCGAGTATCGTTCATTCAATCAATCGATAAATAGTACAGATTTCTAAATAGGTGTAGAAGGCTCCAACCATATATTTACAAAACTGAGGGAGATATGACTTTTTCTCAAATTGCGGTGGGGGCAGGGGGGTTGGGACTTAGCAGCAGGCATAAGATATATATATCCCATATATGTCGAATCTCTATCTCCTACCATCTTTGGGATCTGTACTTTCATACAGAGTCTCAAGTTATAAACAAAAGAAAATTACTTCCCACACCCAAGCAGTAGTGGCATCATCTATTGGTCAGTTTCAAAATTTCTCATGGTCTAATGCAGCATATTACAGTCGGGACTGATTTGCAAACATGTTTTGTGTTTTAGAACAAAATAAGAAATAGTTTCCGAGATAATTAGTTAGGAAATTTTGATAAATATTTGGCTAAATAGCCATGATTGCAGATTTTGCAGGACTTAAATCATTAACTATGGTTCTATTCACTAATAATTTGATCAAATATGGACGAAAAGTTCGCCAATTTGGAAAATTTAACCAAATTTTCATAAAAATTTGTCAAATTATTTGCCTGTATGAACTTAGCTTTAAACTTCAAAGTGAATAATTTAAGTTTTATTTACTGTACTCTCCCAGTCTCATCTCTTTCCCTCCTTTCTTCCTTAGGTAAAAAGCGTGCCTGGTCTGCCATCATTCTATTGCTGATCGTATTGATATGTCTATTTTATATACTCTTCCTTAATCGCACTCTTTATGTTAAAGCTGATTTATATAAAGGGCCATTAAAATACTTTTACCGCCTGATGCATTGGCTAAAAGTGCCCATTTTTTAGAAGAGAATTATAATAAACATTTGCACCTGTTTCAAATAATCAAATGCATATTGTAAAATATTTATAAATGAATATATTTTTGGTTCATAAGTGTTGAATAAAAGCGACGCGCTCGAACGCCTCGCTGGCTGGCTGGCTGCATCCCTCATTCCCATTCCCAATCCCTCTTCCTCTCCAAAATGAAAAATAAACAGTAAGCTTTTGTTTGGTGTGTCCAGAAATAATACACGGCAAAAACCGCCAACAAAAATAAGCGTGGAATTTTGTAAAGTGTTAAAAACAATAAATTATTGCTGTTATTCTAAATGGTATTAGAACATTTTCATGCATAAATTTAAATAGAAAAAATATGCAGTTGCTTTTGTTTTCTATTTCTTTCAAAACTTACTGCCAATCTCAACTCTAGTGAATCGAACATCGAACTTGTTCGCGCTGATGCGTTGTTTGTGTGCGTGTGTATTGTTGCTATCACAACAACCGCATCTAAATTATCATGGCCAAGGGGCCAAACCAAAATAACACCAACAACAGCAACAACTGCAACAGCTTACTACGTAAACACTACACGAACAATGCCGGCTCGTCTCGAGACGCCAAACACGAACATTTTTTTTATTTTTTATTTTACTAATAAATTGCTTGAGGCACATTTCTTTCTTGCTGTTTGTTGCTTGCCTCTTTTTTTTTTGTTTTTGCTTTTACAATACACACATAATTCATATGAAATCTTGGGGGCAAGAGACAAGACTGTAAAATAATGAGGCGAAAGGCAAAATTTAATTGGTGAAAATGGTACAAATATTACGCATACGCGGGGTTATATGCGATATGGTTGAAGGTCCTAAATTGTTTAAATAAAATACCATTTAAGAACGTAAGAAAGTCTGTCAAATTTTACTTCGGGGTACAAACCGAAGGAACTTAAGCCAGACATTTCCAAGGAGCTCATATGTGCTCATTCAAAAGGGAACCCAACAACCCAACTCGCCGACAATGCACCTGGCGTTAGGCGAATTGAGGTTATTGTAGCCGCAACGTGCATCCACACGATTGACTTCCTCACCGCCCACAAAATAGATTTGTAAAGACTTAAGTGGTTCGTTTGAAATTAGCAGGAATGAGTTTACTTTGTGGTACAAGGCCAAGCCTTTGATCTTGAAGGTTCAATTAAATTACTGATTACTTGCCGCTGTATTGTGCATTATTTCTGTTGCTCTGAACACAAAGTCATTTAAAAGTATGAATAAAGTCTACGAATGGACTTCAGAAACAGGTTTGAGTCTGGATCCGTGCCGATGAGCCAGCCGTTCAATGCTTCTGGTGGCCTCTCAGTTTCAATTTTAGAGCATGACAATTGGAACCTTCTTTGTCTATAGCACCAATCAGGACTTTCGGTTGTGCGGAATATTCTATATCTGGCTTATACTCGAATGCAAGACGAAGGAACAAAGCAGATGTAAATGCTTAATGTACTTTTTGGCGTTGTCGGTCAATTCTTCTACATGGGTAAACATTTTTCCTTCGTACTTGGCTCTGCTTCAATTATAGTTATTGACTTCGGAACGCTCGCGCCTCTTGTGGCTGAGAAGAACGCCGTTGCGACTTCCTGAAACGCGGTTTTTCACTTAGTCATATAATCGTTGTTCTGTTCAAGCTGTCGTAGCATTTTGCATATGCGTTGCTGCATTCGCTTGACGGCTCAAATAGCCACCCCTACGTGACATTATAATCTTGAAGAAGAAACAACTTATTCTGAACCCCGGTTCTACCCTTGAGCCTAGGTGCAGCGACCTTTTTAGCCCGCTGCGTAAGCCCCAACCCAAAATGTTTTACGGGATCGAACCCCGGAGTGAACCCCTATCGAATTTAGAGGGTTTTACGGCCCTAACCTTAACTCATCTTTCAAAGTTCTTCGTTTGTAAATTAGTTCACTGCAGATGGCTTTTTGCTCTTTTCATATATTTGGAGAGTTATGATATAGCCTAACACTATACATTTTCTGTCTTCTCTTCTTGGGAAACCCTGTTTTGCATACCGCTGCATGAATGTTGAAAAATAACAATTAAATAATAAAAATTAAGCAATTTGCAGGGTTTTTCTTTTGATATTTAGTAATCTCTTAATCACAGCCCATTATCTATGTATAAATCTATTAACTATGTTCATTATCTTAATTTAAGTTAATTTTTGGGAAACATTTAAATTGTTTTTGCTCGAAGGTTAGCTCCAATCTCAATTGAACCAAAGGCAATTCTCACATATAAGGAATGTGGGAACTTTTTTTTTGGGCTCTCGTTTACCTCACACACACACACACACACACTGACAAATTGAAACCTATCTTCTTTTCAAGCAACAATGCGGCATATGACCCTCGGGCTATCCTTTAGTACGGCTACGAAGCTCATTTATTTCACAGTCGTGGACAAGATAATCGCCAATGTCCGCTTAGAGAGGGAAAGGGACAAGACCAAGACAAAGACAAAAAGAAACGAAAAGTCAACTGTGGTTGTTGTTAATGGCTGGAGGAAATGTATTTCAATAATTTTCACACGAAACTCGCCTGGAAATGAAGTTGTGTCTGTCAGTCAAAGCTCAACTAGCATAGCAGTAGCTGCAACCCGACTTACACACATGCTGGCCTGGCCTCCACTCCAAGACGCAGACAGTAAATGAAACTGAAACTGTCGCCATGTCAGTCTGTCGCTCTTCCGACTTCATTTGGGTCGTCGCTGTTGCCAAGGGGCCTGGGGGCCTGATTCGCTTGTAATTATAATATTCCATCCATCCCAAAATCTTGCCTCTGGCCAAGCACAGGAAGATGGAACGGAGTAGAACGTTGCACGACGACGATGATGATGATGCTCTGCGGATGACCTCGAGCTCCACAAATGCTGATTACGTCGCTGAAAAACCTTTTTTCCACAACTCCGTGTGGGCGTTTTGTATGCGTTTGGCTGGAAGGCCCACTGAGGCTCTGCCATGGACGCCATTTACATGACTCCAAGGTATTTCCTTTTATTTCATATTATTTATTATATTTGCAATTTTGATTGCAGTTTGCCTCTTGACCAGAACATGATTGAGGCGAACGACATGATTTCTTTTTAATTGCGTCCACAAAACATTTAAATAAACATTTAAATGTTGTGATAGCCTGACTTTAAGTAAATATATATAACAAAATTTTAACTCAATTGCAACGGCCGCAGGGCTGAAGTTTGATTTTTATGTGGATATTATCATTTCGTATCTGTTTAACAACAACGATTGCATTGACATTGATGATAAATTATGGACATGGCTGGATTACGTTTGCTTTTTTCCCCTTTGTGTGTCCCGAATAAAAGTCATAAAATCAAGGCAAAATGGCATTTGTTTTTTGGCAAATATTCGACAATCAACCAAAAACTGCAATCGTCTGGCTAAATCTACATAAATGCAAGTCATCAAAGTTGTCGGAGGAGGACGTACACACAAAAAAAAATGCATTTTCAGTTTTCTGGTATTAATTACAAATGCTGGACCCAGTCCGCCCGCTCAGCATTTACATGGAAGACGAAATTCAAAACCTTTATAAACGTCAGGCACAATTTCTGAAAATATTTTGGCATATTTTCTGTTGTTTTTTTGTGCCTTTTTGATTGCAACTTGTCCATCATGGAACAATAAGACAAAACAATTGCCAAAAAATTGTAAATGTGCTATTTAAAATAAAGGCAGCTGCTCAACTACACGTAGGACTGCATGTAAGAGATGGGCTTGAGAAGTTCTAAGTTGATAAACGAAATAGAAGCTAAGTCCAAAACATGTATTTCGGGTCCTACCGAAACTGGTCACAATAAAGAAAACTTTATGAAGTTATTTAATGATTTTGTTCTCAGAAAACAGTCACGGAAAGAAAAATCAAGAATTTTCGTACTTAAATCAAAAATGATCAGTTTCAAAACTTAAATAAGCCAGAAACATCTTCATTTAATTACTATAATTTCTTAATTCAAGAGCGTTTCAAAAAATCCTTAAATTATTGATTTTAAGAACGTTTTGGATATGTTAAGCACAATTTGGGATTTTCGGATGAACTATTAGAGCTTAAGATAAGCACCCTCAGAAAAGTAGAGAATTCCACTCTTGAATCAAGAGCATTCGTTCTCAAAAATACGGTAGAGTAATGTTTAGAAACTCGACCGACCCGACCGAGCGACACGTGGTGTTGGTCTAATCTGATTGAATTTGAGGTAGCCCCATAGATAAACTTTTTTTTTAACTACATTACTGGGACTTAAACTCGGAACCTCCAAGACTAAACACACGGACGACGGCGCGTTAGCTCACTCGGCTATTTGGCATCTCTCTCAGTGAGAGCGGGTCCAACGCTATTCTCTTTTAGTTTGCTTCCCCTTTCTGGCCTTGCCTCTAAGAACCAAATTAAGAACGAATTTATCACGATTCCAAGAGCGAAATTCTTGAAATTCTAATTTTGAATTTATCAAGGTCAATTTTGAATCTAATAACGAATTCTACTCAAAGTAAGAATCCAAGAGCGAATCATACTTGCAAAATTGTAAACCGAAACAGGATAAAATCAAGAGCGTTTTTATCTGACCAAAACGTTCGGTTTTTTTTTAGTGAGGGTGTAAAAATAGAACAGTTTAGTTCTCGGGGATTAGATTATAGATTATAGATTAGATTTATAGATTTTTAATGTGAAACATCCTTAATTTCCGTACGGTAAGATATTAGGAGTTTAATTTGATTTCAGCGTCACGTGACGCTGCCTTCATTCATATTTTGTGTTGTTGTTTTGTGGAGTTTCCCGGCAAACACACTCACAGGCAAAAAACGATGAGCAGAGAGAAGCGAACAGGTAGGAAAGATGCTAAAAAGGGACAAAGAACTGGGCGGGATCCAAGTGGGATCTAGTTTGGATCTAAATGGGAGCTAGGCTTCGTTGGATTTATGTGAGATCTGGGTAGGATTTGGGTTTGGGACCTAAGTGGAATTTGGTTGGGATCTAAGTGGAGACTGGGTGGGATCTAAATAGGATCAGGGTAGAGTCTAGGCGGGATCTGGATGAGATTTGGGTAGGATGTAAGTGGGATCTAACTAGGTTGGATCTTGGTTGGATCTGGGTATGACCTTTATGGGTTTTAGGTAGGTCTTTGAAGGGATCTGTAGAAGGGATCTGAGTAGGCTCAAAATTTTACGATAACAAAAAGTGACAAAATCCTTAAATTCTGAGAAAAGAAAGCAATGAAAATGCGCGTTGCCCTACTCCTTCACCCATAAATGGCGATAACTATAAATCAGCAAACAAGACTTGACCAAATATGAAACGAATGGAAAAATTCAAGCATAAATTGCCAACAATAAATAACCGAAAAATTGTAAATAAAGTTGCTGCTGCACAAATATTTCATAAAGTAACGAATCCAGCTTAGGGCAAAAGAGCAGATGCCAAAACGAGGAACGGTAAGACACGGACACCATCGAGGCGAGGCCAAAAACTTAACACACACACATACACACATGCTAAATGCAGCTGAGGCCAGCTCTTGGTCCTCCGCCTTCTCCATCCACCTCCCCCTCCTCCTGCTTCTCATGCTATCGAAAAACCAAAAGTAAAAAGGCCCCCAGCGCATGTTGCAAGCAGCGCCAGAGATAAGCAGCAGCGGCGGCAGCGACAACTTAACATTTTGCCTCGCATACAAACAAATTTCATACTTAGCCCAATGTTTAAACTCTTCAATTGGCTAAAAGCGCTTTTCTGTGTGCGCTCGCTATCTAAATGTGGCACGATTATTGTTATTATTCTGTGTGGTTTTTGGCCGGCCAGTTTTTGGACTAACAATTTATTTGCATCGACGCGACGCGCGGCAGGCAGCAGCAGAATCTAAAATTTATTAGAAATTGCAATGCAACCGCAGGTAAGTGAACCTTAACGCTTACCTCAAGGCTTATAAATAGCACACAAAGACACGCTGCTGCTGCTGCTGCTGAAGCCATCAAGACTTTTGTCAACGCAATGCTGCAGCAGCTGTTCTCCAAGGTGGGTTCGACTGGGCAGATACCTGCAATAATAAAGGTAACAGGGATGTGCACACAGCTAATAAGCACATTGAGCAGATTAGTTCGAACTATAAAAGTATTGTCCCTGCTGGCAATTTTCGGATACTATGTGAAAAAACCAATACATCTTTTGATGTGATCCACGAATCGATCCAATTTTGGAGTTCTAAAAAAGAGCGAAAGTGCTGATGCTTAAAGGGCAATGTCTGGGTAGGATTTCCCTTTTCAACGTTTTTAGATAGGCTTTCACCATCTGCGCAGCATTTGGCCGAGCTTTGTCATGTTGCAAAATTAACCTGTCGTGCCTTTGTCTCGAACTCTAACCTTTTTTGCTTTAATGCTCGGCTTAAAGGCATCAATTGAGTTCGAGTTGAGAGTAACCCTGTGATGGTTTTATTCGGCTTTATCAGATTATACATACATATGTAGTACATTATCCCCACCAAATATAGAGCATGACTGTGGAACCCTGAATATTAAGCGTCAATGTTTTGTGTGTAAATGTTAACTTTCCTACAAATTGTGTTTTGTCGGCACAAAAGCTGACATGTTCGGGGCACACAAAACTAGGTTGTTTACGAAATAGCGAAACGTTACTTACTGAAAAAGAAAACCTAATGATGAGGCTTCAAAGGAAAGTTGGTTGGAATATTGACCGATTTGATTTAATACAAAATTTTAAAAGCTTTTTAATGTGAAACATCTTTAATTTCGGTACGGGAGATTTTAGTAGGAAAACATTGGATTTCACCGTCACATGACGCTGAAAGGGGGGTGAGGATGGATAAGTGGGGGGAAAAGATGGTTACTTAACAGTGAGTTGACATTGACTTGACAGTGACTCGGTTGTGATTTGACAGTGACTAAACAGTGTCGTAACAGTAATTAAACTGTAATTTGACATTGACTTAACAGTTTTTTAACAGTGACTGCACAGTGGCTAAACAATGACTTAACAGTGACTTGACAGTGACCTTACAGTGTTGACTTAGCAGGGACTTGACAGTGAATAAACAGGGACTTCACAGTGACTAAGCAGTGACTCAACAGTGATTTAGCAGTGACTTCACAGTGACTAAACAGTGACCAAACAATGACTTGACAGTTATTTGACAGTGATTTAACAGTTATTTAACAGTGACTTGACAGTGACTGGACAGTGGCTCAACAGTGACTTAACAGTGACTTGACAGTGACCTTACAGTGTTTTAACAGTGACCAAAGAAGGATTTCACAGTGACTTAGCAGGGACTTGACAGTGACTTAACAGAGACTTCACCGTGATTAAGCAGTGACTCAGCTGTGATTTAACAGTATCCTTACAGTAACTAAACAGTGACCAAAGAGTGACTTGACAGTTTTTTGACAGTGACTTAACAGTTTCTTAACAGTGACTTGACAGTGACTGGACAGTGGCTCAACAGTGACTTAACTGCTACTTGACTGTGACCTTACAGTGCTTTAACAGTAATTAAACATTGACCTTACAGTAACTTGACAGTGACTTAACAGTTTTTTAACAGTGACTTGGCAGTGACTTGACAGTGACTGGAGAGTGGCTCAACAATGACTTAACAGTGACTTGACAGTGACCTTACAGTGTTCTAACAGTGACAAAAGAAGGATTTCAAAGTGACTTAGCAGGGACTTGACAGTGAATAAACAGGAACTTCACAGTGACGACAGTGACTTGGCAGTGATTTGACAGTGACTAAACAGTGTCTTAACAGTGATTAAACAATTATTAAACAGTGATTTGACAGTAATTTGACAGTGACTTAACAGTTTTTTAATAGTGACTGGACAGTGGCTCAACAGTGACTTAACTGTGACTTGACAGTGACCTTACAGTGTTTTAACAGTGATTAAACAGTGACTTGACAGTAATTTGACAGTGACTTAACAGTTTTTTAACAGTGACTTGACAGTGGCTCAACAGTGACTTAACTGTGAATGACAGTGACCTAACAGTGTTTTAACAGTGGTTAAACAGTGACCTGACAGTAATTTGACAGTGACTTCACAGTTTTTTAACAGTGACTTGGCAGTGACTGGACAGTGGCTCAACAATGACTTAACAGTGACTTGACAGTGACCTTACAGTGTTTTAACGGTGACTAAAGAAGTATTTGACATTGACTTAGCAGTGACTTGACAGTGAAAAACCAGTGACCAAGCAGTGATTTGGTTTTACAGGTTATTGTATTACACAGGAAAAAAAATGATGGGGAGATTTCGAGCGGAGGTCCAAGGTTCAAGTCCCAGTAAGGTGAGTAAAACAAATTTGTAATGGTACCTTAACATTAATTACAGTTTATACTCAAAAGTAGCTGGCATAGCTTAGTCAAGGTAGTCATAGCAATGCTGGCATGAGATGTTCTCTGACATTGCTGATGATTGAATCGGGAGATACATGAAATAGCTATACAGTAGACCAGCCCTAGGCCTGCTAACAGCATCACTCTCGAACCAAAAGAAATTTTTGAAAAGGATTTTTGCTTAAAAACCCGACTCGCCAAGTCCCTGTATGCCCTGCCCCTAATACCCTACATTAATATATCCGAATGCCATGTCTTGGCGGTCATATAAGAACACCCTGAGAAGAGCCAACAACAAAGGCAGCCACCGCTGGCAACAAGCGTACCGTGGAATAAGAGCGAGTCGGCAGTCGGCAGTACCAACAACAACAAATTGGAATATATAGCTGCCGGGCATAACGGTGTTCATAATAATGATGGCGTGGTCTCTCACTGAAAAGCAGAATGACTGAGAAGGATGTGGCCCCAGACCAGCGCAGCACGGCACAGCTCAGGACAGCAAAAGCAGAAACAGAACCAGTCGGAGGCAAGGACAACATGGCCGCAACATAATGAAAACGAAGGGAATTTCAGTGTTCGCGACTAACGTGAGGAGGGGCTGGGGAGTTGGGGAACGCACGAAACCGCAAAATTGTCCGCCGGCCATGGCAAGTTCTCAAGTGCTTCCGGCTGAGAGGTCGGAGCTGGATACCTACCAATATTGTCATGTGGTTTTCTTTCTACGGCTGGGCTGAGGCCATTGAACGTCATGGGACGGAAATGAGCGAAGCGTGACATTTGCTGCTGCTGCTCCTGCTGCCTGGCGCTTTATCCTTTCCTTTACTCATGTGTGTGTGTGCTGAGCCTGGGGAAACTAGTGAAGGCGCAATTTTAATTAGCTAAACTTAGCTTCCATTTGGCGACTCTTTAAAAATTGTACACAACAATTTGCCCCGCGGGGGTCAAATTTCAACATCAAAACAAATGCATAACAAAGGTGTATGAAGAACATGAATATTTTGACCCATCCCCCCGCCCCTCCGGTACGTACCGCAATCAACCTTTGGCAGCGGCTCGCGTTTATGACATGCCAGCGGCCAAATATCGATGTAAAGAATTAAAAACATAGGTACATGCGTAGGCGGCGGGGAGAGGGGGGAGGCGTGGCCTAAAACTCGAAGAGTACAGGCAGATACAATAAAACATGCAAATATGCGCCCAAGGACATTGCAACAACAACAGAAACACAGACACAGTCAAAACAGAGCGCCAAAGAACGCAGCCCAAACATCAAACACACACACACACACACAGGAGAGGGTCCTTTTGGTGTTGGTGGCGGCATGTCCGCAGGTGTACATCCATCCATATATGAATTCCCGCGTCTCTGTGTGTGTGTGAGATACCAAAGGGTATAAAGTTTATTTAGCTTTACTCGAAATTAAAGGCCTTTGTATATTAAGTAACCACACACACACACACACACATACATAAATGCAGTGCGATAACCACTACACACACACACACACACTCACACACAGTTCATAAAGCTTGCCCCTGGGCATACCGAAAAACCTCTAAACATACCAAAAATGAAATTTATACTAAAAACGAAAAGTAAAAAATGAAACTGGAATTCGTTTCAAATGTTCAAGCGGGCAGGCCCACCAGGAGGCCGCAGGATATGCGAGTTCTCTCCCCACTCCCTCTCTGAACCGCTCTCACTCCGTCGGGTTATGAAAATACTTCAACTGTATTTTGATTTCATCAAAAAGCTTTTGTCCCTATTACCGGACAGGTTGGGACATTTATATGCGACAATCAAATATTGCAGGACATAAAAAAGGATTCGCTGAGCTCGTAAACTGTCAAATTGCTTGCAGAATAAACATGGCACGCGAGATGAATTCCAATATTTGTTAAAAGAATAAATGACAGGTCTAAGAATGCTCTGTAGTATAAACCGGAGAATTTAAAGCCTAAAATAAATGATTTGATCTCGACAGCGGGAAAAACAAGTGAGTTTAAGTCAATCCACATCGGGATTGCTTTATGCCGGATCGTACTCAACAGTCAAGTGAGACTCTCACTGTGAGAGAGATAGAGAGCTCGAACAAATGGAGAGCTACTACGCTATTCTTCATACTTAAATAGACGCGTGTCTGAATCGAATGAAGACAACTAAATACTCCAGCTTTGTGTGCTTCTCAACGTCATCATGCAAAGTTGAACGTTCTTTCCTAGTATACCAAAGGTAGACAGGGCTTCAAGAAATCTGGACTTTATCGGTGTGTCGAAGGCGGCTTTGTAATCTACAAAAAGATGGTGATTTTCGATGTTTCTCTCAAAGGTCTTCTCCAGGATTTCAAGGATTTCACGTAATGTGAATATCTGCTTTGTGGTGGATTTACCAGGTCAAAGCCACACTGGTAGGGTCCAATCATTATGTTTATAAGCGTTCACAAATAGGTCACACATACGTGCGCGCACACTGACTCATATCTGCGCAAGATATGCAGAAAAGGAGTCTTCGAGCATGGCAAGAGAGTTGTGACTGGTCGGATACAGGAAGGTAGACCCAATAACTTCTTCCTAATATAGAGGAGTGGCTTAACCAAAGCCATGAAGACGTAAACCACCAACTGACCCTGTGGGTTGCAAACTATGGATGTTTTAGAGTGTACCTACAACGCTTTAAGCACGTAGATAAACCCTGAAGCCTTATCTGCACTAACCAAGTCGAATCTGATGCTAATCAGGAATATATATATTTTATAGGGTCGGAAATGATTCCTTCTCCCTGTAACATACTTTTGCACAAACTGAATACAATCTATGTACCTTTGGTACAGAGCAGGGAATCAAACCGAAACGAATTTCGGTTCCGGTTCCGATACGTACCGAAACTAACGTTTCGGTAAAAGGTTCTGTTTTGGTTCTGCTACTGTTTCGGTATTCGGTTCCGGTTCCGGTACCCTTTTATTTCGGTATCGTACCGGTACGTACCGGTATGGACCGGTAAAACTAACAGAAATTTTAAAACTTAAGTTTAATCAAAGTGGGTAAGCAACAGTACACATGTATGAGTACATAAATTATCAATTTACTTTAAACTACTTTAAAATTAGTTACAAAGAAGGTAAATTAATGATTATTTCTTAGAAGCATGATAGCGGTCAATGTATTTCCGTCCATCTGATTTCTAGCGGAGTTATAATAAACTTCACGCCGGAAAATAAATGTTCTACGCAGCAAGAATAACTTTTGATTGTTTATACAATTCCGGAAACTTTGTCGAATTTTCTGATCACCATTTAAGTACAATATCTTTATTTTGTAAACGTTTTAAGCTCAGGAAAAGCTTGATCAGGCATCATACGTTAAACTGTCTTGTGAAAATACTAAACTATTTGTATTGTCCTGATTTTTTTTTAGAAATTCATATATAAACCGACTTTATCTCCACTTTCAGACAAGTTAATTGGGTCAGAGCTGCTTTCCTCATTTAGTTTCAATTAAACAGAAGTGGATAAAATTCTTGAAGATATACATATCAGTCGAAGCAGTTACACATGTACTTTTCTGTTCAGAGGTTAGCCTGACATTATAACGAGGGTCTAAGAAAGTACAACATAGAAATGCATTATTTTCAAAGGGACTGGACTCGCGATTTTGTATTTCACTGAACAAAAGATTTGCTAAGCCAGAATCTTTTTATACCCTTGGAGAGGGTATATTAAAATTGTCCGGATGTTTGTAACGCATAGAAAGAAGCATCTCCGACCACATAAAGTATATATATTCTTGATCAGCATGACGAGCTGAGTTGATGGCCATGTCCGTCTGTTTCTATGCTATCTCCTCCGTCAGTTTTAAAGCTATCTTAACCAAACTTTGCACGAAGTCTTTTGGTACAAATACGCTGCACATTTGTCGGAACCGGCCAGATCGGATGACTATCGGTTGAAAAACTAGTTTTAGTGAGAAAAACTTTTTTGTTGTTAGTGCTATCGCTCTCAACGCTCGTATTTATAAGTTTTCAATGATTTCACATAATTTCAACAAGATTTGTCGAAATCGGACCACAAAATAGTATGGCTGCCATACAAACTGTCAGGCACATATCAAGCTCCAAGGGTATATAAACTTCGGTCGAGCCGAAGTTAGCTTGCCTCTATTTTTTTATTTTAAAATAACAATTCAGCCAAATTGCGTAGAAATCCGCCAAATCTAACTGCTTGTTTCGCAGTCTAGTGGTTGCACTCAGAACCGAAACCGTACCGGTACAACGTTAAGGTTCTTATCGGTCTTTTCGGTTCTAATAATATCGGTTCTCGGATACCGGTATACAAAAAATTAAGAATATCGGTTCCGGTTCCGGTACCGGTTCTGAGTTTCAATCGGTTCTTTTCGGTATACGGTTCCGGTTCCGGTTCTGGTTTGATTCCCTGGTACAGAGTATAAAAATCAAATAAACACTGACGCATATGCTATAGCTGTCTGACCCCTTCACAATCAAAATGGTTTTGTGTAAAACTTTGGATCTTATTGCGCTGTTCAAAAGAGATAGTAAAAGTTGATATACGAGGTTGAACCTTGAAAATTGTGGCTCCTATATGTGTAAATACCGAAATATCTTGGCCCGCCCTAGGGGCACCAGAGACCATCACTGGTCTAGATCCTTTGCTAAAATTAAGGAATTCCGGGTTTGAACCGGTTCGGTATTCAACCGTTTTGCAGCTCAGGGCTCAAATCACTTGCTTTAGTTCAATAATTTCAATACTTAAGTTCGGTTTATTGGAGACGACGTGTTGCCGGTAAGAATGAGTGTAACACAATGGCGAAGAGACAAATGTGTGTGTGAGTTAGAGATGTGAGATACATTAAAGGGCGAGAGTATCTAAAATTGTTAGTAAAGTGTGGACCAGTTAGATGAACTGGATCTGTGATTGGAGCTGGATGAACTGGGACTGGAACCGCCACACCATATCAAAACTGAACTTTGATTGGATCTGACTTTTGATTATAACTTGAATATCTATATTTATAAAAGAGTTCAACCTGACTAATTGACTGACTGACTGACTGGAGACCGTCGCACAGCCTAAACCATAACAGATAGAAAGCTGAGTTTTTCTCATTATTTTTTTCTTATACTGAAAGTGAGTACTAATATCGGATTTTGGAAAATTCGCGGAAAACTATTGTATGAAACTTTTTTGTTTTTCATCCGATCAAGTTCAAACTTATTTTGAAAGATCTATATTTAAATTCAACAAAAACTGCATACCAATATACCCAAAAATTCACCCCCCTGGGTGGAAAGTGGGTGGTAAAGGTTACTTGGGCGAAAGTTTAGTTCCCAGCGATTAGCTCCAAACTCATTTTCAAAGTTACACATAATAAAACATAAAAAACTTGACTTTAAAATCTTAGAAAATCTATCCCCAAAGTCGGAAAATTTGAGGAAAACTGCAGTATGCTAATTTTTTGATTATCATCCGATCAGGTTCAAAGTCATTTTCAAATATCTATGCAAAAATTTAGAAATAACTTCGTACTAATTTTGCGGAAAATTTTCCAACGGGAAAAATGGCCGAAAAATTTTTAGCGTAAAAAACTATTTTTAATCCGATTGGCTTGAAACTCGATTTGCAAAAATAGTAAAATGTAAAATAAATGTAAATGTTGGCTATACAGCTCCTAAACCGGGGCCAAGCCAAGCTTCTCACGATCTCTTGGCGTGTGTGCTTTAAATTTTTCGCACAAGAGAAAGGGACCTACAGTTCACTATGGGGAATTTTTCCAAAAATCAGGCATTAATTAATAACTCAAAAACTAAGCAAGATATTGCGGTCTAGTTTTTTGCCTTATGTTATGTATACCGTTGGGCTATATGTGCAAAAAAGTGGGCGTGGTAGCACTTATACCCACCTTAAAAAAAAAATTTTAAAAAAAATTTGTTTTTTGTACAAGAAAAAATTGGTTTTTCTTTCTATATTACAGAAAAATGAATGTACGATTATTGGCGCATAATAAGAAACATAGTTTTCGACCGCAAACTTTATGGAGTTTCGAGATTCCTGAAAAAGATACGGCTCTTTTATTGCAATTTCTGTTCTGTTCCTACTGTAATTTCTAACTGCACAATACTGCTCTCGTCGACGGAAGACTGCCAAGGCCTTTAAGGCCTTAAAGAAACTATCTTAAGAACTGCTGCATGGTCAGCTGGTCGATTTTTACTGTTTACGAGCAGCTGTGCTTGCTTCTTCTACTACGTTATCTCCAGCAGCTTGAGTCCTACGACCTCTAATACGCTTTAGCGTAAATGACCATAGAGAACGCCACTCTGGGTTCATGTGCTTCCCAATGGCTTAGAATGGAATTTCTGCGTTCAAATTGTAGCATTATTCTGTTCAATTACCGCGATCCATCTCCAGAATTGCACAAAATATGCTTCCTTTTTTCTTTTAAATATCTTTCATATGCGACTGAAAGACTTTGGCCTTACCCCTCTCTAAAGCAATCAAAAATAACATCTTCCCGACTCGTCACATTTTTTCATTTGGCATGCAAGTAGGCATTGGAGAAAGTGAGGTTGTGTCCTAAAAAGTGAAATTTTGCAAAGAAATGCGCATAAATGCGGTTGAGCAAAAGTGAATCAGAAGCGGAATTGATAGCTCTAAAAGGTGGTAAAAGTCCCAGCTCTAACAAATCTAAACAAAATTTGATAGGGCTTTGCAAAGTTGAATTTTCATTCCAATTTTTTTTTGTGAGATGAATCACGAATACCGTCAAATACAGGGACGCAACGATTAATTTCTACAGATCAAAGGCACTAAAACATAGCACATACCACAACGATTAGATTCATTCAAAAATATTCGACAAAACTTTCTGTTTTCATTAATATTTGGCAATTACAAATTGCAGCAGAAAACACACACTTAACATTGAACTGTCATTCGTTAGCATAACCTGACTTTACCAGCTGCTTACTTAACAGAGCTCTGTTAAATCGAAATTCGTGGTATGTAACATTGAAGACTGATGTATTTGTGGTCTAATGAGACAAAAAAATTAAAGTTTTGAGCACTTTTGGAAAAGGGGTTTATGCCTAATATTTGGCAAAATTCCCCATAGTGCAGTTTAACGCCGGATCCGAACGGCAAAGTTTGAGAATTTGCTTTTTCATGGCTAGTTACATCACAGCTGGCGCCAACAGCTGGTAAAGGTAACCGTATGTATAAAAGCTATTTTCTAAAGAAAGAAAAAAACTTTTATTATTAGATGTTCCGAGGCGGGATCGAACCCACGACCTCCCGCCCAGCAGTCCAGCACACTAACCACTGGGCCGGTGTTGGAAAATTTCACCCAACGGTCGGAAAATTCCTGGAAAACTCTGTATTCAAAAAAATTTTTCACCAGATTGACTTAGAACGCGGTTTGTAAGGGTACAATACAAAATAATTTGAAGTGTGATTTTACAATGTCTGAAAATCCGCCTTCTAGGCGTGAAAATGTCCGGAAAATTCAGCATGCAAAAAATCAATTTTTATCTGATTGACTTGAAAATCAGTTTTTAGAGATACAATTGGATTTCATTTGTGGATTTATTTTCCGACGTGGAAATACCGCAGGGATGCCCACTAGAAAGGGGCAGGGAAGTGGTTGCGATGTTGGTGGGAAGTGTGTGGAAAGTGGTTTGAATGTGTTTATTATGTGGGTGGGATGTGAGTGGAAAGTGGGTGGGACATGGATAGTAAGTGAGGGGAAGTGGATGGAATGGGGTGGAAAGTGGTTGGGAAGCGAATGGGAAGTGGGTGGGAATTGGAGGAAAAGCCCAGCAGCAAAGTCCTAACGGGGAAAATGCAAAGTAGCAAAACGTTGATTTCAAGCCAGTTTATGTAAGAATCAATTACTGGGCTGTAGGAGGACAAAATTAAAAAAAATATTTTCAAATTCGACAAATATTTGACTCTTCCCGATCAACTTCAAACTGATTCTTTTATTGGTTCTATACTGTTAAAGGCGCAGCGAAGCGCGACAGGGTATGATGCTAGTCGATATATATATAGGTATATATCGATAATATAGTTTTCCCTATAGGTCTGGGTTACTCAATTTCTTTATGTTATGCGTGACGTTCTTATCGTGAGTCCTCTTTCTATTGATTACAGATCGGTAATGGTCTGATATATAAAAATGAAAAATTGTGAACAAAACCCACAACTTTGTAACATGTCGATAACTAAGCCATTAAGCTAACCTATAAAAAATATCCAGGGTCTGGTTCTATAGTCTCTGGATTATTCCTTCAATTGAAATCAACTTTGAAAATGTTTCGCCAGCCTTTTGATTGATTAGCCTTGACTGTACAATGGACTTTCAAATCAAATTTGCATAAACTCTATTCGATTTGTGTTTATATATTTTATTTAACGCTTGAAATACGCACAAATAAAATTTTTTTGTATACCCAAAAGCCAATTATTGTGAAAACAAAAAGCAAAAAAAAAATAGGAAGGAAAATAATGCTGTGCATTTACATTTCTGGTGCTAATTTCGCAATAACAACAAATGTTTTGCTCTTCTTCTCTGTGTGGAATTTATTTACATTTGTATTTTGTATATTTGATTAAATAAAGTTTTCGTTTTTCTGATAATATGGCAAAATGTTAAATGAAGAGAAAAATTCCATTTAAAAGCCAAAAACTGCAAAAGTCATTTAAAACTCAATTTTACGTAATGTCCGTGTGTGTGTGTGTGTGGAAAACATTAAAATAATTGTTTTAAAATCCTTTTGTCAGTAGAAGCAAAGTAAATTATAAACACACAAACAGACAGCGCAAGTCACAGGATCATCAGGACGGCAACTGCAAAAACATGGCAAAAAATTAATTTCGTACAAAACTTTATGCAAATTTGTGTGCCATAAGAAAATCTATTAGAGCATAAAAATATTCGACAGAGACGGAGAAATATTTGGATTGCTGGCAGAATATTGTTTGTACATTTGCATACACAACTTGCCACGTGCAACATGCATTTTCCATAAAGAATTCGAACAGAAATTTGTTTCGGTTTTATTCATTGGAATGGCAATTACTTTTCCTAGTCTATTTTTTTGGCTGCTTCTTGTGGGCTTTTTAAATATGTTGAGAAATATTTTAACCAGGAACTGAAGAGCGAAGTCAAAGAGTGCAAAAGGTATTTTTTTTTTCTTTTTTTTGGGTTCACCTTTCGATGCCCGTCCCCACTCAATACAATTGTACAATATTTATTTAATGTAAATGAGAAACGAAGTACACCAAGAGTCATATGGGCCAAGCGCAGGCCGAGAGACCTTTGAGTGAAACAAGGAGCAGGCAGCCAGGATGTTGGAGGTGGAGCAATGATATTGTATTGAGCTGTGCATGTACCAATGCATTGAAGCAAATTAAAATTGGAAATTAAATGTTTACGAAGAACAAAAATTGAAACCGAAAAGTAATTGCTTTTTGGCAACTTTTGTACAAATGATGAGCTCGCATACAGGGTGTGTATATGCGTTGCATAGTTTAAGGGAGTGCCCATATTGTAATCCCTACTCTAGGAACATATTTAAAAACCAGGGTCTTGCCGCAACACTAAGACCATTTTGTCATTCCGGTCATAACAAAGCCGGAAGTAGCTTTCTGCCATTGGGAATTTCACTCGCTTGTCTTTCAATTTCCACCTGTTTGGTTTCATCATTCAGACGGGCTGTGACATACGTCTTCTTCGCCTTCGTCCAGTGTACGCTAAATTGGCCATTGGCAATTTGCTGGAAATTCGTTGGCTCTCAGTTTTGTTGTTCTAGGCAACGACGTGAAGTGCAAGGCTCTCTCTTACTTACCTGATGATGCCGGGCCAACTTTTGAGCCAACATCAGCACACACTCATACAGGACCCTGGCCAGCAACCACCACCACCACCCAAGGCTAGAGAACGGAAATTAAAAAGAGGGGAAAAAGAAAACACAGCACCGGAACCTCTAAACCGTAGACGTAACCGTTGCCCCGGTCGGGGAAGGGCCGTGCAACAAGATACCCAGAGCCAGCACATTACAATGAATCCTGCGGCAGGAATTCAAACAAAACTTACATGCACATCCCCCCCGCCACCCCAACTCAGAAAGGAAGAGACGCATGTGAAAACACGATATCATCGTCATCCTCATAGTCATCGTCCTGGCGCATTGCTTGGTGCTGATGGCAGACTGAACCTGAGCTTTTGTGCAAAAAGACTTGATGGCTGGATAATGATGCCGCCTGCCCCAAATCCAACCGCAAAAGGATTCATCCCACTGCTGAGTTGTGCTTTCACCTCTTACTGACTTGTTGCAGTTGCACACAATCTATGGCAAAATCTTGTAGGAAAAACAATGACAAGATTGGCAAATGTCTTTAAGTCCTTGGAATAATAAATTTAAACTGCTCGCATGTGAGAGAGAGTGTTACGGCATCTTAATTAGAGCATTCAGCAGTGACAGAACAGCCAGTTCACCAACTAACACAAGATACCGTACATGATCTTTGAAAGGAAATTCTCCAGGACAGCTGTGCCCACGGCCTAGGCGCACAGCGCGCAATCGTTGCTGTTTTGCGCATAGATTTGGAGAAGACTTCGGCCGATTTAATTGCTTTGGTTCGGCCACTCTTCCTGTCCTTTGCCTCCTGCGACGAATGAGTTCGAGTGCATTTTATAACCCCACAAAATTCCACACAATAACTCGGCATCTCTTACTGTTTCTAGTGGATGTTGTTGCAGCAACTAAATGTGTAATTGGGTGTGTACGTGAATGTGGGAAGAGAGAGAAAAGTAAGATTTAATGAGGGGGAAAGTTGGGGTGATAGAGAAGTGGGTTAGAGAGGGTGAGTCCAGTCCCAGGAAGGCTGCACATGCAATGGGGTGAGTCCATAGATGTTCAGATGTTAGTGTAGTGGGGGCTTCTGTGCAGTTGAAGAGGTGGTATGTGTCATGAGGGCTTCCTTTACATTTCGGGCATTCGTCTGCAACCTCTGTGTTGATCCTTGCTAAGTAGCTATTTAAGGAGCAGGAATGTCCCGATCTGAGCTGGGCAAGAGTGGTTTTGGTGGTTCTGGATAGCTGGGTTTCGACCAGGCTGAGAGGTGGATTACCTCTCTCACGTTTTGGGCTTCAAGGACTGACAGTTTGTCGGCGTTGTTGGTCAGTTGCTTGATTTCAGGCAGAAAGATCCTAATATCTTGTCTGCTCGTGCGTGGTGGGAGGGGGACCTGGAGCAAGGTGCGGTTTGCATGGGTCCTCCATAAGATTGCTGGCAAGAAACTGATTGTCGAGCATGATGCAATGATCTCTGACTGCAAGGATTTGTGCCTTTTCATGGAAGTGATCGTCATGGGTCATGGAATGGCATCCTGTGACCGTCCTTAGGGCAGCGTTCTGCTTTCGTAGTAGGTTTCCCCATTGAGTATCACTGACGGCTGGGGACCATACTGGTGCGGCATAATCAGTGAGTGTTCGGCCTATGGACTTTTTATGTAATGAGGAACGTCTCCTTGACCTTCCCCCCATGTGCTCCCTGAAATCGCTTTTAGCGCCCTATTCCTCTTTCTCTCTTATCTTGCGAGCGGTGTTTTCGGTGTACTTCGCGAAGAAAAAGAGGTTGTCAAATGTCACCCCCAAGATTTTTGGGTATTTGAAGTGGGAATTGTTTTTCCATCCACGGTGACATCAGCTTGGGTGTTAACGAAGATGGTGGCAGTAGACTTTTCTAGAGATATGGTGAGGATTCGGCTCGCAAAGGAGGCGGTGAGAGTAGGGAGGTAGGAGTTCATACTCGCAACTACCTTGTGATGGTCCCTATCTGCTCCGAGGTTGTTGTTGTTGCTTCATCTCTATATCTATAAAAGAGAGTGTCCTGACTGACTGACTGACTGATTCACTGATTGGCAATCATCGCACAGCCCAAACGGTAAGAGATAGAGGGCTGTAATTTTCACAGGAGTTTCTGTTGGTGGTGAAAGTGCGTACTAAGACGGGGTTTTGGAAAATTCCACCCGGAAAAGTAGGAAAAGCGTCGGAAAAGTTTGTATGGGAAAAATGCCATTTTTCATCCGATTGACTTGAAACTTGATTTGTAAGCTTAGTAAGCGAAATAATTCGACACGTGTTTTCCCGATTTTGGAAAATCCGCCCACGAGGAAAATTCCCGGAAAATTCCGCATGAAAACAACTATTTTTCATCCTATTGGCTTGAAATTCGGTTTGAAAGGAAAGTAGGTGAAATGAATTGAAATGTGATTTTCCGAAGTTGGAAAATTTGACCCAACGGTCGGAAAATTCCCGGAAAATTCTGCATGAAAAAAACTATTTTTCATCCGATAGGCTTGAAACTCGGTTTGTAAGGACAAAATACGAAATAGTTTGAAATGTGATTTTTCAATGTCGGAAAATTCGCCCACGAGGAAAATGGCTGGAAAACTCTGCATGAAAAAATCTATTTTTCATCCGATTGGCTTGAAACTCGGTTTGAAAAGATAGAATACGAAATAGTTTGAAATGTGATATTCCGAAGTAGGAAAATTTGACCCAACGGTCGGAAAATTCCCGGAAAATTTTGCATGAAAAAACTATTTTTCATCCAATTGGCTTGAAACTCGGTTTGGAAGGACAAAATACAAAATAATTTGAAATGTGATTTTTCAATGTCGGAAAATTCGCCCACGAGGAAAATGGTCGGAAAATTCTGCATGCAAAAAACTATTTTTCATCCGATTGTCTTGAAACTCGGTTTGAAAGGTCAAAATCGGAATTAATTTTTGTTTTTATATTCCGATGTTGGAAATACCGCCGGGAAGCCCACTGGGACGTGGGTGGAAAGTGGGTGGCAAGTGGATGTAAAGTGTGTGGAATGTAGCGGGAATTAGGAGCGATGTGGGAGGAATGTGGGTGGGATGTGGGCGGGAAATGGGCGGGAAGCGGGTGGTATGTGGGCGGGAAGTGGGTGGGATGTGGGCGGTAAATTGGCGGGAAGTGGGGGGATGAGGGTGGGATGTGAGTGGAATGTGAGCGGGATGTGGGAGGTAAGTGGGCGGGAAATTGGCGGGAAGTGGGTGAGATGTGGGTGGGATGTGCGCGGGTTGAGGGCGGTAAGTGGGCGGGAAATTGGCGGGAAGTGGGTGGGATGTGGGCGGGAAGTGGACGGCGGAAAGAGGGTGGGAGTGCGTGGTTTGTGGGTGGGATGTGGGTGGGATGTGGGCGGAAGAGGGCGGGAAGTGGGTGGTATGTGGGCGGGAAGTGGGTGGGATGTGGGTGGTATGTGGGCGGGAAGTGGGTGGGATGTGGGCGGGAAATGGGTGGTAAGTGAGTGTGCGTTGTTGTACTATTGAAGGCGCAGCGAAGCGCGACGGGTTATTTGCTAGTATACATATATATAAAAGAGAGTGTCCTGATTCACTGACTGACTGACTGACTGACAGACTGACTGACTGACTGATTGGCAATCATCGCACAGCCCAAACGGTAAGAGATAGAGGGCTGTAATTTTCACAGAAGTTTCTGTTGGTGGTATAAGTGCGTACTAAGACGGGGTTTTGGAAAATTCCACCCGGAAAAGTCGGAAAAGCGTCGGAAAAGTTTGTATGGGAAAAATGCCATTTTTCATCCGATTGACTTGAAACTTGATTTGTAAGCTTAGTACGCGAAATAATTCGACACGTGTTTTCCCGATTTTGGAAAATCGGACCACGAGGAAAATTCCCGGAAAATTCTGCATGAAAACAACTATTTTTCATCCTATTGGCTTGAGACGCGGTTTGAAAGGAAGGTAGGTGAAATAAATTGAAATGCGATTTTCCGAAGTTGGAAAATTTGACCCAACGGTCGGAAAATTCCCGGAAAACTCTGCATGAAAAAAAACATTTTTCATCCAATTGGCTTGAAACTCGGTTTGTAAGGACAAAATACGAAATAATTTGAAATGTGATTTTTTAATGTCGGAAAATCCGCCCACGAGGAAAATGGTCGGAAAATTCTGCATGCAAAAAACTATTTTTCATCCGATTGTCTTGAAACTCGGTTTGAACGGTCAAAATCGGAATTAATTTTTGTTTTTATATTCCGATGTTGGAAATACCGCCGGGAAGCACACTGGGATGTTGGTGGAAAGTGGGTGGTAAGTGGATGTAAAGTGTGTGGAATGTAGCGGGAATTGGGAGCGATGTGGGTGGGATGTGGGAGGGATGTGGGTGGGATGTGGGCGGGAAATTGGCGGGAAGTGGGTGGTATGTGGGCGGGAAGTGGGTGGGATGTGGGTGGTATGTGGGCGGGAAGTGGGTGGGATGTGGGTGGGAAATGGGTGGTAAGTGAGTGTGCGTTGTTGTACTATTGAAGGCGCAGCGAAGCGCGACGGGTTATTTGCTAGTATACATATATTTTCTTCATTTGTATTACTGTCTACGCCGCTGTTAGCTGGTTGGGGGGGTGGGTGTGCCCTTACTCCCGTTGCTCCGAGATTTTATTGAACACAATGTGGTGCTTCGACCTGGATATATCGATTTTTGCCTTTATCAATTAAAATTTTGACAATTTTTTTATCAGGCGACTTAACTTTTCTTTTAGTTATCATAAAAAAGCTTTCAAAACAACCAGGTCTTTAAAAATTTAAAAGATACCTTAACTTTCTATCATTGTACTCGAAATGAACATAAACGTTGTCAAAAGTAGTTGAACACTATGTCTCCTTTACATTTTTTCCGAGATCGGTTTCCCTCCTTTTGTTTGTGAATTCTGCTGTGTCTGAGTACTCCCCGGTGAGTACAGAATCACCCAGTTCTGTTGGCGGGATAGCGGAAGTGATGTGTGGTGTTACGTTTTACATGAAACAAATTCTTGTAGTGCTTTCTTATAATTTCTCTTTTTGTCGTTCTCGATTTTCAACTGCTTCCTGACGAGAAACAAAAGGGAATTTAACACCGCGTACTCAATCCCGAAGACCAAATGATGGCCAAAACATAGACAGATTTTTGGTCAAATGGTCAAAATGGTGATGCCATCAATTGCTGAGTCTGGGAAATAGTTTAGCCTTATATTGTTCCGGTTTTTATATGAATTAAAAAAGCTATAAGCGAACCGAAGCTAGCTTTTCTCTATTTTTGGTTTAGGAGTGTGTGTATGTAGTCGTAATAATGCTGCACTGTGGCTCGAGCTGTGCAAGATGACGCCTATTGAGAGAGGTTCTTAGCAAAGACAGCTGCAATAGAGGCTGTTTTCGGGTTTTTTGCTCACACACAAGTATGGGTTCCAGCAAGAGGCGCATCCTTACAGTGACTTCTGGACACGAAGTTTGCAGAGTGTGAAAACAATGTTTTCCAAATAATGAACAGAATTTCGTTTCTCTTTCCAAAAATAAATCCAAAAAAGGAATTATTTGCATGACTTTTTTCTGTTTTTTTTTTCATAAAATTGCAACCGAAAACTAATTAATATTAAAATAGCAAACATGTAGATTATTTTCAATTGTTTAATAAAAAACATAAACATAAAAACTCGGCGCGCCTAAAATTATGCAATATATTTTTAATAATAAAAACCAACCTCGCGGCCAACTATTAATTAACATGTTAATTACAATTTTTCATTTGGCATACATAAAATGCAATTTTGTAAAATGTCGCCAATTTTAATTTTATGCATTCCACACACACACACCTACACACACATGGACACAGCCCCCGCAAATATTGGACTCCTCCTAATCGAAAACTCGCTCAGGTGTATTATACATGGGAAAATATTGCGCAATGGCTGGAAAAAACCATTAATATTCTTATTTGCTTAGCCGTTGATGGCAAAAATTGGTAGGTGCTGCTACCGCCCGCTCCCCTCCCTCCCGCTCCACCCGCATACTTTATGCTCCACATTTTGATTGGCAATTTAGAGTGGTTGAAGGGGGAGGGGGGAGCGTATGCACGGGCCTTGTTAAGTTTTATTTAAATTCGAACTGCATTTTATTGCCCGGACGCGGTCCGTCTCCTCATCTGCCGCCAGCGCTTTACCCAAACACCAGGCCGCTGTGATTGTCAAAGGATACGGCGCACCAGAGCGGGGGCTAGGAAAATAATTAAAAATTCCATTTAAATGCAGATTAGCTGGGTTGTAGAAATGCGAGTCGACAGTTTTATATATATACATACTATTTGTAGTATATATCGGTCTCCTATTTGTTTAGCGTCCGCTTCAACGGGACGCCTAAAAATATGCAAATCGCTTGGCGGTTAGCGACAAAACATTAGAAATGCACGCAGCAAGCGTGAAGCGTATGCATGACCCGCCTCCAACACACAAGGACATTATTTATGAATGTTGTAATAAAATCAAAATAAATTTTCATACAAAATTCCTATGAAAAATTTACGAAATGGTAAAAATTCTAAGTTTTATTTGTGTTGCACGTTCGGATTTTTTTAAAGGGTGCTCTTAAGTCCCTTTAATATTTTACTCTGCGGCCGTATTTATTTCCATTTATTACTTATTTGTGCAACACAAAGAACTCAATATTTTTTCACTCTGCATTGCCAAATTGCATTGTTACATTACTCATACGACATGTAGTCCCGTCAATTCCTCTTTATATTCGACATTTTATGTTGTTTTTTCGCCCTGCCGATATGGCTTTTGTCAATCAGTGTAACGGCATTTAAATATACAATTTATATGTACATTTCGGGCATTTTTATACAACAGCAGATGGAAAACAGGGGAAAATGGTACCATTGGGACACCAGGTCGGCGCCAGGCTGGTGCATCAGACATCGGCCCAAGTCATCAGTTTTTATGTTTTTGCGGTGACATTTTGCGGTTGAGTTACACAGTTGCATATTTGCATGTAAATTCGACACGGAAAGTAGAGAGACAGAAAGAGCAAGGAAGGGAGCTGGTAAAAAGCGACTGCAGTTAAAAGTTAATAATTATGCCTCAGGGATGGGGATAAGAATTGGTTAAATAAGGGTGCCAGCTTTAAAATTCTCAAAGTATACAAATGGTTCTTGGAATTTATCTTAAACCCAATCTATGGTTTGGTTACAGTATTGACGCCATCTATTTGTCACTTTTGAAATGGTCGTATACTTTCCCCCCTGTTGTTTGCGCTTTATTTGGAAGATCTCCATGGTGGTCCACAAGGAGTCTTGAGTTTGGGCGGAGGTAATAATCGCCTGCTCCTTTATGCGGATGACATCGTCATCTTAGCCGATAAGGTAAAAGTGCTGCAGAAAACGATTGACAACTTGGAAAAATATTGCAACCAATGGGGAATCAAAGTCTGAGGTAATGGTCTTTAGAAAAGGCGTCAGACTGACAGCAGCGATAAAATGGACCTTCAAAGGAGATGCTATAAAAATAGCCACAGAATTTAAGTATCTTGGAGCATGTTTTACGCCTACCCTTACTTTCAAGAAACAAATATTGGGAAAAAATGCTGAGGCAAAAGCCAGACCGAGGTGGTGGATAGTCTGCAGACATATTTCCTGAAGAAAGTCCTTAGGCTGCAACCGAAAATCATTTTAATTAAAGGTCTTATAGCCTATTTCCACCAAACAAATGAAGCTTCATTTCTTGAAATGAAAAGAAATGAAGAAAATTATGTCATTTCTTCCATACAAATTGTTGTTTCATTTTGGCCTTCATTTCTTAAAAATGATGAAAAATTAAAAAAAAAAAAAAATGACCCATTTCAGCTGAAAAATTTTCTTAGTATAGTTTGGAATGGTGATCTAAAAATCGATTTCAAAAATTTTTTCATGGCTCCGTTTTTGAAAAAATAATTTTTTAAATTTTTTTGGTAGGTACTCTTACATTTTAATCCATATCTCAGTTCATAATTGTCAGATAGAGTCAAGTAAGAAATAAATCGAAAGGTAATGGAGCTGCCAATAATTACGTGAAGCATTGTTTTTAAATCGGTTCAGTAGTTTGAATTCAACAACCAAGAATATTTCAAAAAAATCGATTTTTTGCTCGAAAATCCAAGAAATTTCATTTTTAAACGACTAGAAAAAATATAAAAAAATACAAAAAAATTATTTTTATTTTTTCTACTTAAGAATCGCACTTTTACGAAGAAAATAAGGTATTGGTGAGGAAAATCGTGTAACACGTACCATAGATGGATCAAATTGAGTAGAGGAACTAATAGTCAAATTTGAGTATATTGGGTGTTTCCAAAAATTAACATTGTAGTTTTCTTCGTTTTTTGATCAAATTATGAAGTGAACGAAAAGCCAGAACAAAAATAAAAATTAAAAACGGAACAAAAGTCGAAGCAAACGAAAATTTATTTTAAAATATTCAGGAAAATATCACATTTTTTTGTATTAAATTGCTTACAGCTCCTGTGTTTGTTCACAGATTTTGATGATCGATATCTGTTTTTCTTCGAAGAAGTGCGGTTCTTATGTAGAAAAAATAAAAATATTTTTTTTTTGATTTTTTTATATTTTTTCCAGGCGACCAAAAATGAATTTTCGAGCAAAAAATCTATTTTTTCGAAATGTTTTTGGATATTGTTGTCAAACTAATGAACCGATGTAAAAACAATGTTCTACTCGATTACTGGCAGCGAAATAACCTTTCGATTCTTATCTTGCTTGACTCTATCTGACAATTATAAAGTGAGATATGGCTTAAAATGTAAGTGCCCCTACCAAAATATAAAAAAAAAATTATATTTCAAAAACGGAGCCATGAAAAAATTTTTGAAATTGATTTTTGAGATCACCATTCCAAACTACACTAAAAAAAAATTTCAGTAGAAATGGGTCTTTTTGGCTGTAAACTAGTGTAATTTGTTAATTTGAATTTAAATAGAAGGTGCAATTTTGTTTAAAATATAAATTAGTTAATAAAAGTTGTGTATTTAGCTTTCTACTGATAATTCAGGACTATCACAATGCGTTTGCCCCTCAAAATTCATGTCATGACGGGTATGTTATTTTTTGCTAAGTATTCCGTGAGTTTGAAAGTGGCGCCTCTTATTTAAATCAAACTCTTCAGCTGTTTTTGACAACGTATCGTTGTGAATGTTTAACAAATGACAATTTTTCAATGGAAACGCTAAAATTTTTAGAAATGAAAATGACAAGAAATGAAGCCAGTGGAAATAGGCTATTAGACAAAAGACTCATTCGGAACGGATGACGCGGAAAGGATCCAGCCAAGCAAGAATCTACAGATTTCTCGACCCTATAGCTGCCCTTAAACTACAGTATCTTTACGGAGGAGCTACATGATATCCTAGACGACAAATATAACGAGAACTGGAAAGGGCTGGTAACATACTTAAAAAAGGCGTTGGTTTATAGAAAGGAGATTTAAGAAATAGTTTAGAATACATTAATACGCGGGCGCATTAGTCAAAGCCCCGTACCGCTGAACGGTCTGATATCTTGGGAAGACCAGGGATGTCAGGCATAATAAGCGGGTGCGGGGTGAGGCAAAATGTGCCTGGCCGACGGACGGTTCATGCAACCAAATCGGTTATTATTAGACATCGGATTTTAGGCCAAAATTTGAAATTTTAGCATTGGACTAATAAAAATATTTGTGATTTTTATACCCGTTACTCGTAGAGTAAAAAGGGTATACTAAAGTCGTGCAAATGTATGTAACAGGCAGAAGGAATCATTTCCGACCATATAAAGTATATATATTCTTGATCAGCATCAACAGCCGAGTCGATATAGCCATGTCCGTCTGTCCGTCCGTCCGTCCGTCCGTCCGTCCGTCCGTCCGTCTGTATGAACACCTAGATCTCAGAGATGGTAAGAGATAGAGGATTGACATGTATGGAACAAATGCTTCTTATACTTGCAGGCAGATCAAGTTTATTCCAAATTTTGGCCACGCCCCCTCCCGCCCCCGCAATTCAGAAAAAACGTTATATCTCCTACAGTTTTAAAGATAGACGATTTGTGCCTGCAAGAGATAGTTAGTAATTAGCAAAATGAATAAATTTGCCGAAAAAATGATAAGGATCAGATGAGCGGTTCTCAAGTTATGAACAAAAATGTGAAAAATAGCCGAGTTTAAAAAGTGTTGCATACTTTTCAGATGTTCGGATATTTTTTCATGAGTAACGGGTATATCGAAGTCGGTTAGAGCCGACTTTAACCTGCGCTCTCATTTAAGATGAGCATATCCAAAATATGTTTTTTTATGTAAGAAGCATATGCTAAAATAGGTAAAAATAGGTCAAAATAGGTCAAAATAGGTCAAAATAGGTAAAAATATGCTCTACTCAAATACCACTCCACTATGGGGAATTTTCCCAAAAATCAGGCATTAATTAATAACTCAAAAACTAAGCAAGATATTGCGGTCTAGTTTTTTTGCCTTATGTTATGTATACCGTTGGTCTATATGTGCAAAAAAGTGGGCGTGAAAGCACTTCAACCCGTCTTAAATAAAAATTTTTTTAAAAATTGTTTTTCTTGTACAAGAAAAAATGGTTTTTCTTGCTATATTACAGAAGCATGAATGTACCATTATTGACGCATAATAAGAAACAAACTTTTCGGCCGCAATCTTTATGGAATTTCGGGATTCCTGAAAAAGATGCGGCTCTTTTATTGCGATTTCTGTTCTGTTACTACTGTCATTTCTAACTGCACAATACTGCTCTCGTCGACGGAACACTGCAAAGGCCTTAAAGAAACTATCTTAAGAACTGCTGCATGGTCAGCTGGTCGATTTTTACTGTTTACGAGCAGCTGTGCTTGCTTCTTCTACTACGTTATCTCCAGCAGCTTGAGTCCTACGACCTCTAATACGCTTTAGCGTAAATGTGCTTCTCAATAGCTTAGAATGAAATTTCTGCGTTCAAATTGTTGCATTATTCTGTTCAATTACCGCGATTAATCTCCAGAATTGCACAAAATATGCTTCCTTTTTTCTTTTAAATATCTTTCATATGCGACTGAAAGACTTTGGCCTTACCCCTCTCAAAAGCAAACAAAAATAACATCTTCCCGACTCGTCACATTTTTTCATTTGACATGCAAGTAGGCATTGGGAAAATTGAGGTTGTGTCCTAAAAAGTGAAATTTTGCAAAGAAATGCGCATAAATGCGGTTGAGCAAAAGTAAATCAGAAGCGGAATTGATGGCTCTAAAAGGTGGTAAAAGTCCCAGCTCTAACAAATCTAAACAAAATTTGGTAGGGCTTTGCAAAGTTGAATTTTCATTCCCAATTTTTTTTTGTGATATGAATCACGAATACCGTCAAATACAGGGACGCCACGATTAATTTCTACAGATCAAAGGCACTAAAACATAGCACATACCACAACGATTAGTTTCAATCAAAAATATTCGACAAAACTTTCTGTTTTCATTAATATTTGGCAATTACAAATTGCAGCAGAAAACACACACTTAACATTGAACTGTCATTCGTTAGCATAACCTGACTTTACCAGCTGCTCACTTAACAGAGCTCTGTTAAATCAAAATTCGTGGTATGTAACATTCAAAACTGATGTATTTGTGGTCTAATGAGACAAAAAAATTTAAGTTTTGAGCACTTTTGGAAAAGGGGTTTATGCCTAATATTTGGCAAAATTCCCCATAGTGCACTCTAAATTCCTTATTTAAGGCCTGATTCCAGATGACATAAATTTTTATTTCGGCACAATACATCATTCAAATAAGACTGCTTTGCAATAGCATTCAGATTTCAAAACAATTCAAATATGTTTCTATTCATGTGAGCTCCAACATAAAAATTGATTATTATGTCATCTGGAATTGGGCCTTTATGATTGAAATGATGAAAAATACCGAAGACAAGAAGGTACCATGTAAAGGCAGGCACTGTGGATGGTTCGTTCCGTACTAATCAAAGGACAATTACAGTAAATACTTGGAGTTTGTATCTTACCGTAGTTTTCTTTTCTCGTACGGTATGCGTCGTATGACGTACAAATTGCAAAATTCAGTTTTGTGAATGTGTTCAGTTGACGTGCGAGCGAAAAGTTTGAGTCAGGGACGCGAGCCTTATCATAAAATTGTTATGAAATTTACATTTTGCATTGCATTTGCCTGGCTTCTGTACTTAGTTGAACGAGAAAAAAGTGGACCTGATATAATCATTGCATCTTAACTGATTTGGTTCTGTTCTGGTATTTTTTTGCAAGTTCACAAATTAGTTGTATCTCAGTCATAGTAAAATTCTACAAAACATTCTGTATGCTGTAGTCTATTCTCTTCACCTCTGGTCATCCATGGTATTTTATCGCGGTTCGGTAAGATCACAATAATAATGGTATTTAGAAGTAATTTCTTAAGTTAATATTAAGTTAACCACCATGGAGGACTCTTAGCTAAAAAGCGCGCTAGTGCAATAGATCAGAAATTATTTTCATCTTAACTGGCACTTAAATTTGGTGCCATACTGCCAATAATCCTCATTGATTGTAATTTAATGATTCGCAAATCAATGGTTTGAAATAAGATTCTGCTTTTTTTCCGTCTTTTTCCATTCTATAAATTCTATCGTGCCGTTCAGAGTGTAACAAATCTACTCAAGGTCCGCACCTAAAATTATTTTACACCTAGTGTCCCTAATGAAAAACGGATTTTGCTCGCTCGCAAGGTGAACACAAGAAATTGAGTACTTCTTTTAGTATTGGCCTCTATACGGTATTTGCTGCCCCAGTAAGTTACGTTTTGAACCCTGAATAAAAGGCATATTTAGATGTGCAGATGCCTACTTGGGAGCATATATTTACTCTCTAAAGCATATGACATATTCCAAAATAGGTCGAAATAGGTTAAGCATATTCTCAAATATGCTTTTAGATCGAAGATATGCAAATATGTCAAATATGCAAAACGAATAAGGATTTAAAATAATCTACTTTTCATAAAACGAATTTGTATGCAACCAGAATTTCTTTTGGACCAACCATTAAAAATATGTTTTAACCTAAAATCCTATGTCTAATAGACTGGCCCTTAAAAATAGATTTCAAAATACCGGGCGGAAAAGGGTTCGTTTTGGTCCCAATAGATATGAAAAAAAGTTTGGCAGCGATCGGACTTCATTTAGTGGACGCGCGTTCGCCCTCAAAATCGAAAATATGAAATGTATGGGAAATGAGGTGGATGAGACTCGATTTTAATTTCTAAAAATTCCAAAAAAAAATTTTATGTGTTAATTCTTTTTTACATCCTTTTAGGGAATATCATAGCAACATTTTAAATATAAATGTGTCTTATTTTGTGAGTCAGCCTGGCCAGAATCATATCAAAAGGGTCAATTTTTCAAATTTTTTTTTGGTATTTTTTTCTAAGAATTTTTAATACATATGAGATTTTGATTTTTGCTTTTGCCCGGGCGGCAAAACTATCTTTTTGGTCCCGAAAGATATAATAAAAAGTTTGGCTGCGATCGGACAATATTTAGTGGACGCGCTCTCGCCCTAAAAACCAAAAATTTGCAATATGCTACCAATATATGGGATGAGATACGGATTAAATCTGCAAAATTTGAAAAAAAAAATTTTTTGGAATTTTGCTCTTTAAATCCTTTAAGGGGAATACCATAGCAACATTTTGCATATTTTTGTTGGATATTTCGAGCGTAAACTTGGTCAGAATCATATCAAATCGGCCAATTTTTCAAAAAAAAAAATTTTTTTCTGAGATTAATTTTGGATTTAATCTCTAAAATTTTTTTTAAAGTGTTAATTCTCTTTAAATACTTTTTGCGGAATATCATAGCAACATTTTAAATATTTTTGTTGGATTTTTCGAGCGAAAACTTGGTCAAAATCATATCATAACTCCTATTTTTCTCATTTTTTTTGGGGTTTTTTTTTAATGATAAATTAATTTATGCGAGACTATGATTTTTGCTCTTGCCTGGGCGGAAGAAATTTCGTTTTAGTCCCAATAGATATAATAAAAAGTTTGGCAGCGATCTGACTTCAGTTGGTGGAATCGCACTCGCCCTCAAAATCGAATATTTGAAATAAATGCGCAATAATTGGGGTGAGTTTTGGGCTTAATATCTAAAATTTTTAATAAAAAATGTTAAGGTGTTATTTCTCTTTATATTCTTTTAGAAGAATATCATAGCAACATTTTAAATGTAAATGTCCGATATTTAGAGCATATCTCGTATATATTATTTTATCTTAAAATAAACATAAAAAAAATTATAAAAAAATGTGAAAAATGTGCTTTTAAATATGATTCTTACCAAATTTATTCTCAAAATATCTTACATTAATATTTAAAATGTTGCTATGGTATTCCGCAAAAAGTATTTAAAGAGAATTAACACTTTAAAAATATTTGAAAATTTTAGAGATTAAATCCGAAATTAATCTCAGAAAAAAATTTTTTTTTTTGAAAAATTGGCCGATTTGATATGATCCTGACCAAGTTTACGCTCGAAATATCCAACAAAAATATGTAAAATGTTGCTATGGTATTCCCCTTAAAGGATTTAAAGAGCAAAATTCCAAAGCAAAAGCAAAAATCAAAATCTCATATGTATTAAAAATTCTTTGAAAAAAATACCAAAAAAAAAATTGAAAAATTTACCCTTTTTATATGATTCTGGCCAGGCTGACTCACAAAATAAGACACATTTATATTTAAAATGTTGCCATGATATTCCCCTAAAAGGATGTAAAAAGAATTAACACATAAAAATTTTTTTGGAATTTTGAGAAATAAAATGTGAATCTCTTCCCCGTTATTTCCCATATATATCATATTTTCGATTTTGAGGGCGAACGCGCGTCCACTAAATGAAGTCCGATCGCTGCCAAACTTTTTTTCATATCTATTGGGACCAAAACGAACCCTTTTCCGCCCGGTATTTTGAAATCAAAAAAAAAAAGTTAATATAAGGGCCAGTCTAATGTCTAATTATTATAAAATTAGTTTTTTAGTTTTTATGGATTTTTCTTTGTCCACGATGTTATGCTCAATTAAGTTTAATTCACAATGTTATATGCTCAGACAAATTGATCTTATTTTAGTACAAGCATCGCATTTTGTTATCGGTACTCTTGTTGATTTCTGGATGATTTTTAATCAGATAGCTTGTTTAGTTGAAAGATTTGAGAGAGATTATGAGATGCAACAGTCAATAGATTCAGTCATTCAGTCATCCAATTTTTAGTTAATTTTATTGTAATTAAGATAAAGATAAGTTGTATTCATTCAACATCACAAACAAAATATATGATTCGATTTTACATTGTGATCTGTTTTGTTTACTATACTTAATGATTTATAAATAAAAATATTTCGAAGTTTATTAATGAATTTTTGAAATTTAAGTTTATAAGTTTGTTAATTTTTGGTCAATGTTTTACATTTTCTCCAAAATAGGTGCAAACTTCCGTAGTAGCTTATGCTTGAAGTTAATCGGTTTCTAGTATATATAAGGTTGTATTTCCGCAAGCTTGTCTTTGCAAGCGCGTAGTTCTAGTTGTATTCGTCGCATCGGTTCACGCTAGAGCTTTTTGGAAAGCTCTTTTCACGCGCGTTTGTTTTTAGTCGTTCGCGAGTTATAGCGTCGCAAACATGGAGCAAAATACAGAGAAAATACGGCATATTTTACAGTACTACTTCGATAAAGGCAAAAATGCATCTCATGCTGCCAATAAAACTTGTGCAGTTTATGGACCCGATACAGTTTCCATTTCCACCGCACAACGATGGTTTCAACGTTTTCGTTCTGGTGCAGATGCGCCACTGTCCGGAAGGCCTGTCGTCGAAAATTGCGATAAAATCGCTGAATTGATCGAAAGAGACCGGCATAGTAGCAGCCGTAGCAACGGCGAAGAGCTGGGCATGAGTCATCAAACCGTTATAAACCATTTGAAGAAGCTTGGATTCAAAAAAAAAGCTCGATGTATGGGTGCCACACGACTTGACGCAAAAAAACATTTTTGCCCGTATGGATGCATGCGAATCGCTTCTGAATCGCAACAAAATCGACCCTTTTTGAAGCGGATGGTGACTGGCGATGAAAAGTGGGTCACTTACGACAACGTGGTGAAGCTGCCCAGTCGCTGGCCAAGCCTGGATTGACGGCCAGGAAGGTTCGTCTGTGTGTTTGGTGGGATTGGTAGGGAATCATCCACTATGAGCTGCTCCCCTATGGCCAACCGCTCAATTCGGACCTGTACTGCCAACAACTGGACCGCTTGAATGCAGCACTCGTGCAGAAGAGGCCATCTTTGATCAACAGAGGCCGAATTGTCTTCCATCAGGACAACGCCAGGCCACACACATCTTTGGTGACGCGCCAAGAGCTCCGGGAGCTCGGATGGGAGGTTCTTTTGCATCCACCGTATAGTCCGGATCTCGCACCAAGTTATTACCACCTACTTCTGTCCATGGCGAACGAGCTTGGTAGTCGGAAGTTGGCCACAAGAGAGTCGTGTGAAAATTGGCTCTCCGAGATTTTTGCCAATAGGGAAGCGAGCTTCTATAAGAGGGGCATTATGAAGATGGCTTCTCGTTGGGAACTCGTCATCGAACAAAACGGCGCATATTTGACTTAAATCGCATTATTATAACCAATTTTATCAACAATTGAAAATTCAATAAAAATACCGCAAGACTATTTTGACAATTATATAAATAAAAAGTTAAGTAATGAACCGAAACCGCATTTCGGTAAGCTCCAAAAACCATTTAATAAGACAAACCGGCTTTGAATAACCAAACCAGCCCCTGAATAAAAGCGGTTTGCTTCTCAATATCCAATTGAATAAAAATCTCTGCCATGTTCAAAGTCAATAGCCCATTACCGACTTGTCAAATCAAGCTAATTTGATTATTTTTTGCACAATTTGCCTTCAAACCCATAAAATATGTTTATATTTCACACCAATTTCTATCTAACCATATCATACTTGTTTTTCAAGCTTCAAAGATGATAAATTACTCAGCTAATTACCTCTCTCCCTCTTAAGCCCACAAACAACAATGTCCAAGTAAAAGCAAGGAAACTTTCTAGTTGTTAAACTACACCATAACATCAAGATGAAGCGGGTCATTAACATATCGCACCAATGAAAATGCAAATCCAAGTCCTGTGCCGTCTGGCTTTATACTCGACTGACCGCATATCATCTGGTTGTGCTGGTTGGCTCATTAAAAATGCGCTGCCATCTTGCGAAAGTGAAAAATTACCCAAGCCCAGGGAGTCGTCCGAAAGGAAACCAGAAACAAAAAAGAAATGGAAAAAAAATGGAAAAACTTCTGCGGGCCATTCGGACAGCGAGTTGAAGGTGTTTCCTTTGTTGTTGTTGTACCTTAACGCATTGTTAGCACTTCATAAAACTAAAGCTCATGAATATTATGAGCTTATCTTTGAATTCTACAGATTTGTAATGCTCGACTGGCTGCGGGATATTGCCACAGCTTGAGTCGCGATTTAAGCATAATTACAGCCCGAAAAAAGTCAACAATAACGTGGCGGCGGGTTAAAAACTTAATTGTCAGTAAGTGTTGCCTTAATGCTCCCCCCCCGCCCACCGCCCACCTCGCTCCGTGTCCTCCGCCATGTCAGCCACATAGCCGAAACTTAATTGTTAGCTTGCCGAAACTTTTCAACGCCTTATTTAACCCTTTTTTTTGTACTTTTGTTGCTAATTAAAAAACTTTTACCAATGCAAAAAAAAATAAAAGAAGGGAAAAAAATAAAGAAGAAGCTGCCAAAGACATGGAAACGCCACGCCTTGCTTTGCCCGGTTTGTTTACACAAAAGCAATCATACGCCCTGGTGTACGCCAAGTTCGTTCCTGTTGTATCGTCACTGTCAACAATACGACATCAAGAATAAGGCAAACGGCAGGAGAAGGAGCCGGGCGGGTGAGAAGGGGGAGCTTCAAAAGCCAGATCCTCAGACTGCTGCTTGACGTTTGTGTTGAAGTTTCATTAATTAGATAAAAGTTTCATCTTCCGTACATTGTTAATGACGCAAGAAAACGAGCTGCAAATTATTTGCACACAACAAAAAGTCGATTCCTTACCCCCGACCCTCCCTCACAAGAAAGTTTTTTGCTAAATGGAAATTTTTGACAAAAAAAACAAACTAAGGAATAGTTAATACGTGATTCATTGAGTTTAGTTCAAACCGAATCGTATTTCGATTATGTTTCTGAAAAAGGTCTGTTTTGGTTCTAGCATTGTTTCGGAGGATTTTCATATCAGCTTGGGTAGGTCATTGGTTTAGCGTCTATCAGATTTCTAATGAAGACTTCATTCTTACACCCCGGAAAGTAAACGTTTTATAGTCTTAAATTTTTTAACTCAGCATGCGCCTAAGTGAGGCAAGTCAAAAATTCAAAAGACACCTTGGCAACATGTGTCCGAGTAAGGCAAGTCAACATTAAACGGAAATCATACAAAAGACACCTTCGCAACACGTGACTAAGTAAGTCTTCAATGAGCCTTTAAATTCACCAAATTGTCCACAGGGGTCAAAACAAAAACAATTGCACTTACCCACAATAAAGAAGTGAGAGCGAAAGCATTAGTAGTACCAGCACAACAACAAAAACTATAGTTTTTTTTAACTCTAATAAATATATTATAGCACAGCACAAACACAAAAACAATAAAAAAAGGACAGCGCGGCGGCAGTTAAACTTTGATCGCGAGGGCAAAAGAGAGCGCTCTCTTGTAACATAACGGGATCACAAACGGCCAAACAATTTTATGTCTTTTGAAGTAGAATTATTAATTATCAGACGTAAATACATAGAATTCAACACCATAAGTTCACTAAGATCCAACCGGTATACAAATTTTAATTAAAATCGCGTTAAAAATCGAAAAATTTAATAAATCTTGGCTGAGCAAACAACACAATCGGCCAAGGTGAATTTAGTAAAAGTAAACTCACCTTGCAGCCGGCTTTGCCGATAAGAATTGATCGAAACGGTCGTTTATCGATGACTAAAGCAAAATTTTAAATTTGAATTCGAATGGAAGGCAATGAAGGGCAATGAAATACGAATGTCTTTTAAAATAAACAAACGCACCTTGGCTGTATGTGTGTAATTGAACAGTAAGTGACCCTTAGAATATAGTTCGCGATAATCCTATAAAAACCGCTATTTAAGTTCTCCATGCCTAAAACAATCATTTGCTAGTTTCTTTAAAGATTTTTTCACACTTTACCTTTAGATTTTCCTTCGACAATGTCAAGTTTTCTACCACCTTATGGTTTAATCTTTCATTTTGATGCAAATTGAAGTTCAAATGGCAGAAAATTGTATTACTTAAATGTTCTTTGACAAATATGGGGAAACCCCATTCCCCCTCAAACCCCACCAAACTGTCTTAATGCCATTAGCAACATGCAAATGAAAGTAAAATTTTTGAAAGAAAGTGTTACATTCTTGCTTTTGAAGTACGCACATACACACACACACACACACATGGGCCTGTCAAGTTGGAAAATAAATTCTTACAATTAGAGTAGAAAAAACGGAAATTTTGTTGCTGTGCCGGCAACATATACAAAATTGCCCTTTGGGCATCATTTCATCATCTTTACTTTTTTTTTTTTTTTGATTCTGTGTGCTCTCTTCGGGCTCTGTTAACGGGATTAACCGCAATTTCTTTAATTAAAATTTTCACCCACTCAGCTAAAACCCGGTAAAAGTGGATAGGTGGGGGGGTGCGGGGGTGGAAGGCTAAAAAGGATTGTAAATTACGCTGTCAGTCAGTCAGTCGTTGTCTGTCAACAACAATTAAAACGGGAAGCAACAGCAACAAATTAAAAATTCATCTTCCGCTTTTCCACCTACATGTTTTTTTTTATTTTTGTTGTTTTTATCTATGCGAAGGATACTTGAAGTGGTTCTTGGGTCCTTTTTTTATGCCTAATTTGATTGAAGCTTCATCTGGAGGGTGTTTCCGGTTTCCTTTTTTTTTTACCTTCCTTGGTTGATTAGCTTGTGGAAGGGGAAGTGAGTGGGGAAAAAGGGTTAATTATTTGGCATATTTGTTTGTGAGGCTTAGTTGGAAAGGGGTTTGTTGTGACTTGAATGATGACTTGAATTACCCTTTTAAAGATCATTTTAGCCACGCCTGTGCTTAAACAAGCAAAATTGGAAGTGGTATTTCAATTAAAATCCCTGTTTTTGGGTGCAATTTCTTGTTAAGCGAAAAGCCTTGAAAAATGGGCCGCAAGTTAGTTGAAATAAGCTAAGCCTTTTGTAAAGGAAACTGTGTCAAGTCTTCTTCGAATGAAAGCATGTACCTACCACCAAGCCCGGAAGTCGGATCCCTCGTACTACGGGTATTGTACTAGCATATGACTTAATTGTCTAGTCAAGACTCAAGTCAGGTTTTCAAAAGTCCCAGCTTGCCTTGATGGTTTACAAAATGTGGAAGTACCGGCTTGCCAATCCGGCTCGAAGGACCTGATCATAGGAACCTTATCAGGACAATCGGAAAATCAAGTAAAGCTAAGGTCCCACAGGCAAATAAAATTTGAACACATTGTGCAAACAAAGTTAGCCTTGAACAGTAAATGTTTGCGTAAAACAAATTTGGTGTTTCCACATGAGCAAATATTTGCTCTTAAAAAGTTTGCGCAAATATTTCCCCTCCGCCAATAATTTGCGTAAGTGTTCACACAGCTTGGGGCAAATTTTATTATACATTTCTTTGCCCAATCTACTAAATTTATAAATCAAGTAGGCTGATTTGTTTGAGCAAACAATATAATTTTTTTGAAGTAAGAACAGAAAAGGCATGGGCATGAACAGTCACAAAAATAACTGCTTAATGATTTTACGCTGCGGTACAGCTCCGCAATGGATAATGGGTACTTGTGCAAGAAGAAGCAAAGAAGAAACAAGAGCGCCGCAGTGTGTGGGTTAGGCGAAGGTTGCTGCGTAAATCTCTTAAATGAGTTGCGATTGGAGGCTTTAGATCATTACAAAAATTTTTTGTGAATGAAAGCAGCAGAATTTACGCAGTTGGTAATATATAACTAACATTATATTATATAAAATTTATAGGTAATAGGTAGTATATTTTATTTGTGTCTTGTTGGTCCAATGATTCAGCTTAAGGACACCATCATGCGCAATGCGATCTCGGCAACATGTCGTTTAATGGTCACACTGCGCTTTTTAGCAACTGGAGATAGCTATCGGTCATTGCAGTATGTTTTTCGAATTCCACACAATACAATTAGCAAGATTGTGCCTGAGACTTGTGCTGCAATTTTAAAGGTTCTCCAAACTTACTATCTAAAGATACGCATTTTTGTAGACCATAAACTCCTTGTTATTAAGAATCATGTCAGAATCAAAGCATAGGCGCAATATGCAGCTTAGGGGTCTCCATGGTAATAAAACCGCGAAATGCTTAAGAAACTGTTTTTCAAGACCACAAACAATCACACATAACTGCATTGCCCTGTTAATGATAATACCGAACCGCGATTAATACCAAGGATGACCAAAGGTAAAGAACATAGTTATGATCTTAAAAACTGTTTTAAACCACTGTCTGTTAATGACAAATCATTAAATCGCGGAAAAATACCAAAGAGGATCAAAAAATGTGATAATGCCAAACAAACTTTACTTTCAAGATAGTGAAAATAGTGAAATGTCAGGATAAATGCATAGGCGCAATATGCAGCTAAGGGTTCTCCATGGTAACTAAACCGCTAAGAGCTTAAGAAACTGCTTTCAAAGCCACAAATGATCACACAACTACATTCCCCTTTCTATGACAATACTGAACCACGAACCATATATGACCATTATCCACCATTTTCGCTTGTAAATTTGTATTAAAGCCTGCCGGTTGTAATGCATAAGCGTTATTCAAAAATAGTTCTAACAAAAGTAGTCAATTTTGTGAAAATATTAGGTAGGGCACTGAATGCGCGCTCCACTGAGACCTGCGTGGCCGGCACAGCCAAAGCTACTTCAGCTGTCTTCGCCAGCTGTGGCTCTTTATATTGTTCAAATAAATAAATAAATAAATTAAAAAATAATTATAAGTTGCGCAATAGACTTAGTGCTAATGCACTAGAGAACATTTTAATTGTTAAACTTAATTCTAAATTGCTAAAAGACATAAACATTGAGTAAAAAAAGTTTATTTAACAACTTTTTCTGCTGCATCTTGCCAAGCAATTGCACACTGTTTCGACTATCAGTATGATGGGAAGTTGTAACCGAAAGTACAGACGATATCAGCTGAAATTTATATAATTTTTATTTATTTGGTGGTTTTGTTATGTATTTGAATTTTTTCTTGCTGCTACAGCTTGAATTTTATATTGCATAAGCAAAAAAAAAATTTTTTTTCAATATTTGCCTTGTTTGCTCTTACAATTTGCTTGCAAGAGCAAACTCGCAAACCCGCCAACAAAATTTGCCGAGGGTGTTCCCACGTGTTCCCATTAGGCAAATATTTGCTTCAAATTATTGGTGCACAAACATAGGCAAAGGCTACTTGGCAAATATTTGCGCGCAAACTATTTGGTGTTCCCACTAAGGGCAAACAAAATGGGCAAATATTTTCAAATATTTGCGCAAATTATTTGCCTGTGGGACCTTACCTTAAGGCTCATTAAAGGTCATTGATTTAGAGACTAGGACTGTGGCCAACATAAACAAACATGCTTTACTGAGCAAAAAACCTAGATCTCAGAGATGGTAAGAGATAGAGGTTTGACATGTATGGGACAAATGCTTCTTTTATCTGCACGCAGATCAAATTTGTTTCAAATTTTGGCCACGCCCCCTCCCGCCCCCGTAATTTGAAAAAAACGTTATATCTCCAACAGTTTTGAAGATAGACGATTCGTACCTTCTAGAGATAGTTAGTAATTAGCAAAATGAAGCGATTCATCGAAGAAATGATAAAGATCGGATGAGCGGTTCTCAAGTTATAAGCAAAAATGTGATTAATAGCCGAGGTAAAAAAATGTTGCATACTTTTCAGATGTTCACCCTAAGGAACGCAGGAACACTGTTAAACATGTTTTTTCATGAGTAACGGGTATATTGAAGTCGGTTAGAGCCGACTTTAACTTACGCTCTCGCTTTTTAACTAGGGCAAGTCCATAGTCCATAGTTCGCTGGTGAATGATATTCGGATCGAAGGACCATGGACTATAGTTGAATGACTGATGAATGAACAAGCCCATTGTTTCGCTAGTGGCTATCCGGCTCGAATGACCATGAACCATAATATGTTGTGCTTTTTAAAACAGTTTGTTTATCTACTGTTAACAGACTTTTGTTGACCTTATCATTATAACCTGTTCCCATTAAAAATGGGGAAAAGGGGATCATGAAGTTGTGCAAATGTATGTAAAAGGGAGAAGGAAGCATCTTCGACCACATAAAATATATATATTCTTGATCGTTATCAACAGCCGAGCCGATTTAGCTATGTCCGTCTCTCCGTCTGTCTGTCTCGTCGATCTCAGAGACTGTAATAGAAAGAGCCACAAGTTTTGGAATTTATCTAGGTGTATATTGTACCCACATCGAGTTTGTTTCCTTCATCTTTAAACAGCGAAAAACTGTCTTTTTCTTTATATAAACGCGTGGATCTCACAGACTTTAAGAGTTAGAGCCACGAATTTTTGCATGTATGTCAAATCGCATGTCCCATTTTCTAAGGGACCCAACGAGGTGCCGGAAAGACAGTGTCTGTTAATGGGTCGTTAATGGGCTGGTCTTCTGCAAAATGTATGCTGCGGCTCGCTGCTTTAAGAGAAAATGTACCCCGTCTACTGGGCGGGACTATGTCGTTCTATGGGGCTAGGAACTTTGGGTCTCATTCCCAGGTACGGTCAAAGAAACCGAACTGCAGCCCTGGACAACTGCCTCAACGATCTCAGATGACTTTCACTCTTTGCACGACCGTTTGACCCGAACCGTTAACTTATTCCACGGAAGTTCGAACCGTACACTTTCCTTTTGGTTAGTGGGGCTTTAGGCCACTTTGATGTTTCCCTTAATTGTCTCAGATGTCCCTGCTCGGGCGCCACTTGTAAGGAAGCTCCTAGGCTGTGGTATATATCTCAGTCGCGCCTAGGATCTTTTACAAGAATATTTGTATACTGTAGCCAGTTTATTTCAGATTTGGAAATTTTCACATCCTCCATCAATTAGCAGCGAAAAACTGTCACTTTCAATGTATAAACGCGTCGATCTCACGGACTAAAAGAAGTAGAGCTACAAATTTTTGCATGTATGTAGGTGTACACCGTACCCAGATAAAGTTTGCAAATTCCTCCTCCATCATTATTAAGTTTTAACCTACTGACAATATATATTCAGTGAGGCCCAACATCTATCTATTCTGTGTACCACAATGGGATCAGAGCAAAATCACCGAAGATATGTACATAAGTGCGCCTGACCATAAATGGAACTCAAAGCTTTAGGAACCACATTACTTGGAACAGGGTATTCTGCAGTCGGGGCACTCGACCGCAACACTCTTACTTGTTTGTATTATTGTAGAAAAGCTTACCTAAATATTAAACTTTCTTTTTTTTATTTTTTTTAACATAATACTCGCATTATTGTGCGAACCACTTAGGAAATTTTTTTTCAACCAGAGGCTGGAACTGTAGTGGTAGTGAAGAAGTTATTTTCCATGCTTCGGTCCTTAGGCTTTAGGAATGTCCTTAATATATCATTGAGACCGCTATATGGCTTCATTTATATATTAGTGTGGCAGTTCCAGTCCCAGATCCAGATTACAAAAGGTCAATCGGTCCAAAAAAATGACGAAAATTAGCAAAATATACAGGCCTGTTCCCGATTTCGATTTTGATTAAATAATGCGGAATCTAAACTGCTAATTGTTACCGTTTTCAAAAATCAAATGTGATATTCGGTTTTTATCTTCCAAACCCTATTTATATTCATTCAATCCTCTGGATGGCAACTCGTTTCGTCCAAGTTCTTTAATCGTTACTTAGAAATCGGAACTCCCGCCAATTCCGATCAATCATTTTTATATGAATCGAATTTTCTGCAATCTCATGACCTCGAGCCGGCTAGAGCTGGCAAACTCGATTTATAGCTAAATTCTAGCTTCTTTTGATCGATCAGAACCAAGGGTATTTCAACTTCATTGTGCACTTATTGCTAAACAAGCGAGCGCTTCCACTTGATTCGAATCTAAGTCAGAGTGCATTGCATCCACTTCATGGTCATTGCCAGACTCAATGCAATTCCTTAATTTTAATTTGTTTCGCTTTCAACCTTTCTCAATGACAGTGAAAACGGCGACAATGGCCTTGAGGACGTTTAGTTCGTCATCATCAATTTCAGCTAAAGTGTCATCATATACGAGAAATGGAAAAAATTTTTATTGCGACTTATTTAGAATGCACAAGTTCTGAACCCGTGCACCCGTAATCCCGTAGTGCGAAAAAGCCCCGCCTAATGATCCAAGAATTCGTATACGTATTAATTCCAACTAAAATTGTTCTTAGGAGGCTTATCAGCATTCGGGGCAAGTCATATAATTAAATATTTATGTGTTTTTGTTTACGTTTTTGTTTTCAATTTCGTTTTAGAAATGTGAGGTAATCGCGAGGACTGAAAGCCAAAGTCGTTGTAAAGCCCGTTAAATATCTTTATGTGACATTTTCAAAGCGAAACTAATAAATGTTTGAGATACGCTCATATTTCATGTCAAAGTTGGCGCAACGCCCCGGGGGGCATGGGGCATGCAACGCAATTTGCATCTCCTTGTGCCGCCTTTTTTTATACATATATCTCGTATTTTGCACTTTTAATTTTTATTTTTCATGTGTGGAGTATAAAAGAAAATGATTTTGTGGCATAAATTAACGCCAAGAGGCACACGAAACACTATTAAAAAATATGCACTCCTCCGCAGACGCGACTCGTCGGCGGGCGAAAGGATGTGGATGTGGATGAGGATGAGGATGTGTGCGCACAAGTCAATGGCTATGGCAATGGCTTATGGGAAAAGTCAGGATATGCAGTACGTGGCATGCTTGGTTGGTTGGTTGGTTGGATGTCATGATGTGCCAGGAGCTTTTCATGCAATTAATCCTTCTTTCATCCTCCTTTCGCATGGCAACCTCATCCCATTCCTCACTGTCTGCCAAATGACTTTTTAAGTTAATTTCTTATGCAGCGAGCATGTTGTCCTTCAACCAGAACGACAAAAAAAACACAATGTATGTACCTGGGGAAGATGATGTCATGATGTCCATGGATCAGTTGCAGTATGTGATTATCCGCATATTTAACGAAAACAGGAAATTGCATGTTTAACTTTTCGCAAAGACAAATCAAAAGATACAAATTTAAGAAAGCAATGAAACCATTTTCAATGAATCGCAAATCCAACAACTTGCGTGCTTCTCAACGTCATCATGCAAAGTTGAACGTACTTTGCTGATATACCAAAGGTAGACAGGGCTTTAAAAGGACCTTGACTTTGAATATTTGATCTGTGGTTGATTTACCAGATCTAAAGCCACACTGTTTATATCCTATCAGTGTGCGAATAAGCCGTTTTAGCCGTTTACAAATAATGCACAACAGATGGGAAACAGACTGATCCCACGGTCTCCTTTTTATACCCTTGGAGAAGGTATATTAAAATTGTCCAGATGTTTGTAACGCAAGGAAGGAAGCATCTCCGACCACATAAAGTATTTATATTCTTGATCAGCATGACGAGCTGAGTTGATATAGCCAAGTCCGTCTGTCCGTCCGTCTGTCCGTCTGTTTCTATGCTATCTCCTCCGTCAGTTTTAAAGCTATCTTAACCAAACTTTGCACAAAGTCTTTTGGTATAAATACGCTGCACATTTGTCGGAACCGGCCGGATCGGATGACTATAGCATATAGCTGCCATAGGAACGATGTGAGAAAAACTTTTTTGTTTTTAGTGCTATCTCTCCCAACGCTCGTATTTATAAGATTTCAATGATTTCACATAATTTCACCAAAATTTTTCGAAATCGGACCACTATATAGTATAGCTGCCATACAAACTGTCAGGCACATATCAAGCTCCAAGGGTATATTAACTTCGGTCGAGCCGAAGTTAGCTTGCCTCTATTTTTAAGAAGTAACTTCGCCGACCAAATTTTGAGGAGTTGGAGCATACAATTTACCAACTCCTCGCCGCCAGATTCTTTGTTATTATTTAGCCTTTTTATGGCTAAGCCGACTTCGTGAGGTCCTGTCGGTGCGTCTTTCAATATCTTCAATTGGTGACATTGAAAACTCCTCCGAAACGGCTTGACCGATTTTACTGAAATTTGTTGGCAGGTTTAAAATAGGTTTTAAATATACTGTATAATGCTTTTAAATGCACATCCATCATTGACACCACAAGTGATGCAATTATCACCAATGTGCATTAAAGTGAAAAATAAAAAAATTCGTCTCAGTTTAGTGTAAAAATTTTATTTATACCTTGGTTAGTACATAAATGCATTATTTTTTTTAATATAGTCCGTAATTTTCTTTTGAGCATATTTTTTTGGACTAACCATTAGCAAATTTTCTTCTAAACGAGAAAGTGTGGAGCCTTCATCCCATACATCACTATACATCACTTCCAATGGTTTACAAGTGCAATAACCAGCTTTAGTTGATGGTAACTGTGAATCATCCGATTCAACCTCACTACTGCACTTATTTGCTTAAATATTTTCGACTAATATGGAGAGAACAATTTCGTCAGCAGTCATGGCCCTATAACAGTCAAAATTCTCATGATTCAAAAACTTCGGTTAGTCGAATTTTTGTGGATTCTTATACAAGATCATTCTCAGCTAATCAAAGTCGACAAAAATAACGATAACATGAATTAAGAGGTTTGTTTTAGATTCAAGCAATTCACAATTTTTTATTTATCGTCAAAAGTCATTTTTGTAAGCGAGTCAGAGTATGCAACAGCAAATTTGACCTTTTAACAAAAAATTGCGACAATAATTGTCTCTAAAAATTGAAAGTGTCATTCTAGCCTTACACATTTTTAAAATAATTATAAATTGTTGTCGGCATAACCAATTTACATGCGTTGCCTTCTATATAAGAAAAGCGCACCTAATAGCGAAAGTTTTTTTTTTTTTACAAATTCGACTGAAGTTTCACAGCGATTCATCGGTATTCCAATGTCAATAAGTGAATAATTCCTGGATCCTTGAGGCATAAATTTAATTTAAACGTTCTTGATATATTGCACTTCTTAATGACAAGCCGCGTTATCAATCAACCAGTTTTAGAACGATTTTTTCTTATATGTCCCATGCTCTTTGGTTTGCATAATATGGGCATAGGAGGCTTTTTTTAAACAACTTTTAGCTTTGAGCTTTACATATAGCAAGGACTTTTCAAAAGCGTGTTCAGATTTCTTTGCCCCTTATGTTGTTTACCCTGTAGAAAAATCTCAGTGCTTTATAATAAAGCCCAGTTTTATCTGCGTTAAATATATAGATATCATAATCATTTGCTCCTCAAGCATAGCTCTCAGCAGATTCTGCGTTCAGTTTGAAAAATTTAAAAATATTTCGCTTAACGCCAGCGCCAACGCCACAGAGAGTTATCATCAGTTTTTAACTCGGTAACGAACTTAAGGCAGAACTTCTTAGATTTGCCGGGAATAACCTGCCGGTCCAATATCGCATTGATGGAACGCTGCTGCTCAAACCATTTTAGAAGTGTCTGCTGTGAGCCCGCGGTAATAAGCGGCATGTCTCAGCTCGTCTTTTTTATAATTCGGTCAATTGTCGACCTGTCACATTTGTATTTAATACAAAGATCACTTTTGCTTGTCTTATTTTTAACTTCGTCAATAATGTCCTCCTTTTTGCTTCACAACTAACGAAGCGTTATATTTTGTTTTTCTCCAAATATGGCGCGCATTTAAATTAATTTTTTGGTTCAAAAACCAAAACTTATTCCCGAAAAAAGGTGTAATAATCTTAAAAATGCATTTATATGCAATGGCCTTAAACTAAAACATTTAGAGTTAAATCACTTTTAACTACGATTGACAGAGATTTTGGAGTAATTATCTTGAATGTGAAATTAAGTGTAGGTGCAATAATCCAAATTATACTGTATTTCAAAACGCTAGATGATTTGGGTGTCCCTCAGCAGAATGTTCTTGCCAATTTCTTCATTTTCTTATCTGTTTGTCTGTGCATTACAGTAAACAAACAACAGTAACACGTTGGGGTGGCTATTTGGGCCGACGAACGAATGCATCAACACACATACATACATGAATGTGGAAAGTGAACGGAAAGTGGCTGCGAATTAGGTGGAAAATGGGTGGGAGTTGGTGGAAAAACCGCGTCCAAGATTTTAAATCCCTTCTTAAAGGACCCAACCAAATTTTTTAGGCGCTCAAAAATTTTGGAATTATATATTTATCCCTTCCGTCAACTGGATAGTAAAAACATACCTTATTCGCACGACTACATAGTAAATTTCGGGTTTAGCGATATTTTCTAATACTCTAAAGTCTTTCCCAAAAATTAAATATGCAATATTTCTGAATAAAGCTTCGATATAAGCCATTTCGTAGAACCAATAAATACAAAGACCAAATTTTCGCTCCCCCTTTTTCCCCAGCCCCTCCTCTGGAGCTTTCCACACTATCCCCTCGCCCCCTCACTCTTCCAGCGCTCTGCACTCTCTCCCATCCTTCTCTCATTCCTCTACCCCCGACCTGTCATTTAGTTCTGTATGTCCTTACTCTCCTTCTCTCTTGTTAATTGCTATTTCCCTTTTGCCCTTGTCTCTCATAGCAGCTATTAGCTGTCCAAGAGAGCTAAGACACTTACATACAATATATGCCTAATTTGTGTGTGTGTGAGTCGTTCCCTCCCTCACTCCCTCTCTCTCTCTCGCCCTCTTAGCGAAACAGCTTAGTCCACAATTTTGCTCCACTTCGCTGTAAAATTTACCAAAATTTCTTTCTTAGTGCGCGCCACTGGGATATGCAGTTTTGACAGTGGGCATACACATTTATGAGTATAAATATAGACTAGAAAGATTTTATATGGCAGAACATCGTTCCAACGTTCCTTCTACAAAGGCGCTTCTCCCCTCTGATTTTCTCCCGGTATCGCTCTGTAACAGCCCGCCTTGCTCCCGACTGCAGAGTTCTCCCGTAAAGCAGCGTCTTTCATCGTACCAAGACTGCTTCGAATGTACTCGGCTTATCCCAGGTCTTCCAGCCTAGATCTCTTAGGAACGCACTGAATTGATTGCCTTATTTGTTCTAATCTCTCTCTCTATCTTAAATTGTAACTTAAAGCCGTGGTAGTTCCAACCAATTGATCTTTTTGAAATTTTGATTAATAGCTAATTGTGTTCTCTTACAAACAATATTCAAATACCGCCCACTAATCAATGTAGCCTTGCCAGTACGCATTCATTCAACCCAAGAGCAAATGGCTTCTATAAATAAACCACATGGAACATTCAAATTCAAAGCATTAACACTGAAAAATCATGCACAACTAAGTGGAATACGTGTTCATACTGAAGATTCAACAAGGTTGTTTATTTTTGAAATTGAATTTCAAAATGGAAAAAGTACTTTTCTGAATTCGGCGTATCAAAATTTGGTGATGAACTTGACATTGAACCTTCTGGCAACTGTACGCGGGCACGTGACGACAACAAGTACAGGCATACAGATAAGGTTTGACCCGATGTCAAATGATTCAGCACACATACTTACATAATTTCACAATCTCTGAATGGAATCAACAGCGCATCGGTTCAAAATATTTACAAAGCATTTTTATTACAGCAATTCAAATATTTCCATTTCAAATTTGTAGACTTAGGCATATAGATATAGTAAAATAAATACATGTAATTGTGTGGGTGTAATTAGATCAAAACACAGCAGACTTGTCCATTCTCGCAGTCGTTGCCGGGTCGTAGCAGCCTCTGATGGCAACGATTCATGCACGCACCCAAATGCTCCGCGCACGGCGCTGGTCTAACCGGCACTGGAACGGCAATGGATGGGTGGTGGGTGGTGGGTGGTAGACAGATAGGAACACGGGTTAGTATGGAAGACGAAGTAATACCAATTAGAGAGAGAGCATTAGATAAAAGTTAGATTTAGACAAGGGTGGAGGCGGATTTAACTGGATGTTGTTGTTGTTTGGTCTTTTTAATTGAAGGAAAGGCATTAGACAGGAGTTTCAGTTGTACTTACATTCATAGCAGCATTCCACACCCAAATGCCTGCTGGTGGGACACAGTCCCTTATTGGTAGTGGGTTCATTGCAATCCGCGGTCTGTACACACAATCCGCCCACCATGGAGCACTGTCTATCATTGGGATACACCCTCACACCCTGCACCACTATTTTAGAGAAACGGAATCCACTTTAGTAGAGCTCTTTCTCCACTCCATTGCACTTACTATAAATATCCTGATCATCTGTATCGTGCACTTCATTTGTCTCCACATCCGCAGAAATTGTCTGCAGCAGCACTAGAGCCCACACCAGGCACAGGCCATAGCCATAGATTCCACTATTCCTCAAAGACGCCATGTCACACACTTCCTTCCACTCTAGAGCACAGTTCCTTGATAACTGAGCGGGTCTAATTACACGACAGAGGCTTTTCAATGAAAACGTTTTGCACAACTGGACGAGCGATCAGCAAATGAGCGAAGCGATGTGACGACGCTGTGGAGGCAACTGAAATGCGGGCAGCAGCAGCAATGGAGGCGCTCGGTTTAATTAAAGAGCGTGAGAGCCTAGAGATTGGCAACAGCAACAACAACAACAGCGGGAGCAACTTCAATTGAAGCCACAGCCAGCTCGTAATTCATTTGATCTGCTCAGGCGCACGCTACTCACGCGCTCTATAAAGCACGCCCAGCACTTAATGAATGAAGCATGTGGAGCCGCACATCCAAATATTAAATTGTCGGAAGTATCAACTTTTAAATACCCTAAAATTAGTTGTTCAAAAATTTTAGATCAAATTCCAAAATTTCTTAAGTCTCTCACAATGGATTCAGGCTATATCCAAAGCGATTCAAAAATGGTTTAGACCTATATTTCAGTAATTATTCATGTTGTAGACTCGAAAATTGGTATTATATTATGATGTAAGGTAAATAACTCAGAAGTAATTTGACATTTTAACTCTTTTTGGCTCATAACCGGTTCAGTTAAAGAGTGAACCGGTTCAAAAGTGAATCTGTTTTAGAAAATATTCAAGCTATGAACTTCAAAATCGATGTAAGAGTACTAGTAATAAGATTAAAGATAAATTCCAGGCTCAAACCCAAATCAAAACCAAATCGGACTGGTTTTTAAGTGGTTCAAAGCGATAACTCAAAAACTCTCACAAAACCGGTCCGATAAAAAGTAAAAGGTTCAGAGTCCTGTCTCAGAAAATATTTAAGCTTTAAACTCTTGAAAATTGTGGTTAAGGTTATAAGTATGTAAAAGTAAATGTTGGCTATACAGCTCCTACAACGGGGCCGAGCCAAACTTCTCACGATCTCTTGGCATGTGTGCTTTAAATTTTTCGCACAAGAGAAAGGGACCTACAGTTTAACGCCGGATCCGAACGGCATAGTGTGAGAATTTGCTTTTTCATGGCTAGTTACTTAACAGCTGGCGCCAATAGCTAGTGAAGGTGACCGTATGTGTAAAAGCTATTTTCTAAAGAAAGAAAAAAATTTTTGTTATTAGATGTCCAGAGGCGGGATCGAACCCACGACCTCCCGCCCAGCAGTCCAGCACACTAACCACTGGGCCACATAAGGCCACATCAAGGTTATATGGTGTATGATAAATTCCCGATTTAAAACCAATTCAGAACCAGATCAATTACTAAGAAAAAAAATAGAGGCAAGCTAACTTCGGCTCGACCGAAGTTTATATACCCTTGGAGCTTGATATGTGCCTGACAGTTTGTATGGCAGCTATACTATATAGTGGTCCGATTTCGAAAAATTTTGGTGAAATGATGTAAAATCATTAAAAACTTATAAATACGGGCGTTGGGAGCGATAACATTGAAAACAAAAAAGTTTTTCTCACTAAGACTTTTTTTCAGACCTCACTTTTGTATGGCAGCTATACTATATAGTTGTCCGATTTCAAAATGGCTTGGTGAAATTATGTGAAATCACTAAAAACTTATAAATACGAGCGATGGGAGCGATAACATTGAAAACAAAAAAGTTTTTCTCACTAAAACTAGTTTTTCAACCGATCGTTCCTATGGCAGCTATATGCTATAGTCATCCGATCCGGCCGGTTCCGACAAATGTGCAGCGTATTTATACCAAAAGACTTCGTGCAAAGTTTGGTTACGATAGCTTTAAAACTGACGGAGGAGATAGCATAGAAACAGACGGACGGACAGACGGACGGACAGACGGACAGACGGACAGACGGACATGGCTATATCAACTCAGCTCGTCATGCTGATCAAGAATATATATACTTTATGTGGTCGGAGATGCTTCCTTCTATGCGTTACAAACATCCGGACAATTTTAATATACCCTCTCCAAGGGTATAAAAAGGATAGTTTCTGATGATCCTCAGGATGATTTCGGTATCCATTTGGATTGGATTAGGTATCCTTGTTTTGGGATCCATTGGATATTTTCGAAATCGGTTTATTTTCGCTTAAAAAGGATATATCGGAATAAAAATATTTCTTTGATCTTTATTATTCATCCAAAAGAGCTGAAAAATGTGAAAAGAATATTAAAAAAAATGAATCTTAAAGTGGATATTTGAATATCCATTCTACGGGGATGTAGAAATAGTTTAAAATATCTTCCCAAAATTTAGTGCTTGTGTTTCTAATCCACTCCAAAACGGTTCCGATAAAAAGTGAACTAGTTCAGAAGTGGTTAAAAAGCTTTAACTTCGAAAAGTTAAGTTAATATGGTTCATAAGTGGCTTTAAACCATACTCTCAGAAATAGTTTCAGATATGAAACATAAATTTGGTGATTGGATTATTTTGTACCGATAAATACCGAACCAGTTAAAAACTAGTTCAAAAAGTGTTCAAAGCCATATCCACCTCAAACACTCGGATCAAAATCAGCTCAGTAGCAAATCAAATCAGTTCATAAGTGGTTCGATACCATAACACGGAAATAGTTTGAGATACATAGGAACCTAAAATTTGGTGATTGAGTTTTTTATTCGGTTTTAAGCCGGTTTCCATCCAGAGTGAAACAGTTTTAAAGTCTCAAAATGTATAGCTATGATCTGGAAATTTTGGTGAATCATACAATGTTAGTTATTTTCCAGAAACAAATTTGGTTCAGAACCAGACTAACCCGGTCCATAAGTGGTTCACAGCCATTTCTACGGATGTGAAGATCAAAAGTGAACCGGTTCCAAATTGGTTCAGAGCCAATGTGTATAAGCTATAAAGTGGAAATTTGATAAACGGGTTTGATAATGTGCAGATAAATATTTTCTAGTACGAAATTTTGTTCTAAATTAGAGTAAAGAGAGAGAGAGAGAAGCTTTGCTTGGCCTTATTGGAGCTGTATAGCCAATTTTACATTTACAAATTAGAGAAAATCGGTTTAGGGCCATTTTCTCAAAAGTTGCGGTTAGGTACCGGCCGGTCAAATTTGCCGGGCGGAATAACCTGCCGGTAAGTCATTTGGTTTTCTCAACAAGACTTACCGGCAGGTTCGCCCGATATCGATAGATTGCTATCGCTGCCATAGTGTGACCAAAAACTGTCAACGAATCAGCTGTGTTTGTTTTGGTTTTCTTAATTCTATTGCTATTGCTGGTTATCATTTAACGAAAAAAAATGATATGACATGCTGAATTTGTCAACCTGAATCGTTGAAAAAAATTGACTTCATCGAGAGCATTAAATAATTAGACCCTCCCTGTACTCTCTTGCTTTATTAATTCGTTGCTCCGTCTAGGATTATGTCGCCATGTTGGCCATTGAGTTGATACCGTTTCTGGTGCTGGCAATGCGTGTGGATAGTATAATATTTTCGTTATGGTGCACACGTATCTGCAGTTGGATCTCAATCAGTATGCCACATCACAAGGCCGTTGGCCTAGTTGATCCTTCGATTTCGCAGACGGCGGGCAGTGGGTTTGCCTGCCTTGCGATTGGTGCCATTTCAAATTTTTCGGCGCGGCGGTCAAGACATTTGCCATTGCGGCGGCTGCCATTCTGTTGGACTTTCTGTTCCAGATCGCCGCATGTCTCTTCCTGTCTCACTACCTGCCTCCCAATTTCATTTCTTGGATGCAACAAATTCGTTTATTTATAAACATTTTGGTTTGGCAATTAGCAAAATAAATAATTCAATTGTTTGACTCAGCTGTGTCTATCGAGTGAAAGTATCGATAGTTTTATCGGTACTTGCCGGCCGGTTAAAATTTGACCCCCTTGTGAGGCTGCGGTTAAAGTTGCCGGCAGGTTTTCGCCAAAGACAGCATGAGAAACTCAAATTCGGCTAACCTGCCGGTAAGTTTGACTAACCGGACATTGAGAAAATGGGCATTAATGGTGTTTCAGAGCCATTTCGTTCAGCTTAGAACCAGACTGATGCTCTTCCTAAGCGGTTCAGAGCTACTTCTGAAAAATGATATTGGGTATGAACTAAATAAATAAGCAAGCACACTCTTTCAAAAGAAGAAAACTAACAAGGAGTAGAAAGCCCAGATCCCTCGCAGAACTCCCCAAGAAACCACGCAGATCCCACGTAGATTTCATCCACAAACCACCCAGAACCCACCCCAAATCAAGCCCAGATCCCTTCCAGAACTCAACCAGTTACCCCTCTTTAGCGAGTTTCCTAGCTCTTCGCTTGCTCCCTTGTATGTGAGTACAAATGATGTTTCACATCAAAAATTAAAATTTTTTTTTGTCAAAATTAGTTTTTATCAAACGTCATCAGGTTCAAAAGTGGTTCAGAGCCATTTCTCAGCTCTGAACTGTGAACTTGGAATGCAGGTTGGTAAGTTGAAATTTTTTATAATATTTTTCAGATCAAATTCGATTCAGAACCAGAGTGAATCGGTCCATAGGAGATTCAGAGCCGTTTTTGAGAAGTTTTTCTGCTTTAAACCAAAAAACTAAAATTTTTCTTGGATTAAAATTGGTTTCTGTCAGTAGTGAGCCGGTTCTATGGTAGTTCAGAGCCATTTCTCAGCAATGAGCTAAAAACTTCGTGTGAAGATTGGTGTTTTGTAAGTAAATGAACATTTCATTGGTTCAATACCACACAGAAAAAAATAATGATATGATATGGGGCTCAATGTTATATTTTTTCAAATCATTAAAAAGCCGATATGACAAACTTGAAATTGACCTGTTAGAAAATATCAGATTGAACTTTTCGACCATTTCAAAATGATATTTTTAAGATCAAATTGATATTTAATTATTTCATTATTACAGAACGGAAAAAAAATCAATTACAAATGGCAAGTCGTACATCCAATACTACTACCAGGCGTTTATTTTTAGCTAAGAGCTATTAATTATTGTTTTATAGAAACAGAAAAAGAACGAATTTATAATTCCTCGACTCCGCCTTGACTGGGGATCGAACTCGGGACCATTTGCACGTCACATATTGGCATGGCGTTTTGCCGCACTGCGCTATCGGGCATGTGTGTGCGGACACGGCTAAGAGCCTACTTATACATTTCTTTTCGTTGCTTGAAGGTTCGATTTGCAAAACTATCTGTCTCTTTTTTTATTCGCATTTTCTATACAGCCCTTTCCTATTGTGAGAGTTTCGAAAATTAAAAAATATCTTTCTAATCTTTTCTAATATCAATTGACAAGTTGATATTATTTACTGTTAAAATGAAACGTTAAAGTTTAGAAATGATATGAATATAATGATATTTCACAAAATATCAAATTAACCAGCCCATATCAAATTGATATGGATCTTATTTTTTTCTGTGCAGCCCCAAACCAAGGGGCGGTTCACCGGTCCACCGGTTCAAAAGTGGCTCAGAGAAATATTCCAGAAAGAATTTTAGCTGCGAACTTAAAGTTTAGAGTGTGTAAATATATGTTAATTATATGGTGGAAATAATTGTTGCAGGATCAAAGCCAAAAAAAGAACCACAGTGAAAAGGTTACAAAAGAATTTGCACACGATAACAAGCTTTTGTATCTCAGATGGAAGCAAAGTTTCCTTATATATTTATTTTATATATATTTATCCCAAAGATCAACGAATATTTATATATTCTAATTTGATTAAAATTTTTTTAACATGTTCTCTTGCATTATTTACAATTTTGAACTGAATTTTGGGGACCCAAACCAAGCAGGCTCTAGTATACTTCATAGATACGAAATGTTACATACATTTCCATCGCTTCATGCTACCCTTTCTACAGGGTATAAACACAGAATTCAAGCATTATTTATGTGATCTTTTGTTTATGAGGACGCTGCAGTTGGTCTTCTTGATTAACCGCATTTATCGAGGCGTAACGTGATTTAACTGCATACAAGCAAGTGATCTGGTTTGGTTCCCTTCCCTTCTTATCAGCTCCACCTCACTCTCCCATCTCTCTACCTCACTCTCTCTCTTACACTCTCTGTTTGTCTTCCGCTCTTTGCCTAAGCTCTCAGTGAAATTTATTTTTGATTTTATTTCCGACACACACACTCACACACACACACACAACACATTTTAGCCAATTATGCATATTAATTGAAACTTATTACGTATACGCCGTGCGGTGCCGCCGCAACAGATGTTAGCCCCATTTAATGGCTTTTGTGTAAACAATTGGGTGGGTTTTTGAGATCAAAGACTTGAATATCCATGAATGATCTGGTTGACCCTGACATGATAAATATTTTGTAAACACTGAAGTGCTTCCAGTAGAACAACCGTTTACTAGGAAATTCTCTGGAAGTTTCCTCTTCACTGACCGACCACTTGTTGATATTTCTGTAGAAATCACTTTGCAGCCGGGGAATTTCACCTTCCACTGAGTCAGAAGACTGGGTCAAAAGACTTTGTAGATTTTGCAGGGGTTTTTTATCTTGCATTTGGGAATGAAGTTGTTAAAGGAGTTAAAAAGCAAAAGTAAATTCCAAAATAATGACTAAAAAATTATTTAATATAATTTTGGTCAGAAATGTTTGTATATCTCTAGAATTAAAATTCTTTTTATTCAATGAAAATGAAGCAGGAAATTTTTTTTTTAAATTCTCGCTCATGCGGAATTTAATTAATAAAACTTGCAAATTTAAAGATTTTTTTCTGAAACTTTAAACATAAAACATAATTGTTTTCATACACATGGACTTTAAATCTCAAAAAGATTGGACAACCTTTTCATAAAACTCCCATAAAACACATGCTTCAAATATATATTAACTTATCTAACCAAAACTTCAGTTCGTTTAGACATAGACATAAACCATTTCTTTCTATTTTTGTTGTTGTTGTTTGACCAAAATAATTTTAATAATATTAAAAAATACAACTAAAAATCCACTTTCATAGCTGACTTCTAGGATGATGTCTTAAATTTATAGAATTGCTTTAAACAGCTTTTAGTATAAAGCTTTCTGTTGGTTGGTGTCCCAGCTACATTTGCTTGGTGTAAGTCTTTGCTTTCCCCAATCCCCCCAAACTGACACTGTGATAATTTATCATTGATTTCTTATATACAAAATATATATTTTTTCATTACTTAACCAACTATTTACAAAGCAGTTAAACTGGCCGTTTACATAGGAATTGTTTACACATTTACTCGGGTCAGTCTTCTTAGTGTCTACAACTAAATAATTGTTATAGCAGTTAAATACTTGGCATTAATTCACACTCCGCCATTTGAGGACAGGTACAGTGTATATCACAGAGGCTTAAATGTTTCTTATCAAACAAAGTTAATGCGTTGTTTTGTGCACCTCATTGACCGTATAGAGTGCAGGTGTGGGGGGTGCCGGTGTGGTTTCATTGGCCTTAAGGCCTCCGTCGAAGGGTATGACAAAAATGCTTGTCTTGGCCGCATGCTGCATCTTGATCACCGTATCATAGCTGGGCGGTGCAAATTCACTGTAGGAAGGAGAGGGCGTGGGCGGGGCACGCATACGCTCATTGGGCGTGGCACTGGGATGGCTACGCATGTGACGACACCGGCGATCCGAGCAGGCCATCAGCATAAAGAAAGCAGCCAAGGCAAGAAATGTGGCCACATACCAAACAATGGTGATCACATCCATCGCTGTCTGGGATAGCTCACTCGACGGCGTTGACGGTGATGATGATGAAGTGGGGGGCGTTTCCTTAGGTGCTGTAAAAACAAAGGAAAGCGATGTTAGCTACTGTCGTGGCAAATGTCTAATGGTTAAAAATAATCGAACAGCAGACCCAGCTTGTAATCTATTGTGCTATAAAAACTGTTTTTAATGATATCGTCAGACAAATGACGTATTCATTATGGCCATAGATTATCTGTGACGAAATTGACTCACCCGGAGTTGCTAACGGGTAAAATATTGGAAAGGTTGGTCTTTTCCAACCCTTACTAACAAAAATTTCCATACGACAGCTAGTTTAACGCCTAATTAATGTATCTTTATGATCGGGACAATAAACCAATGATAATAATTTGTTTAGATACTTTTCTTAACTTTTTTATGGGACCCCAAAAAATCTCAGCTAGGCAGCGGAAAATGTAATATTTTGTGCTCCCATTGTCACTTCTGCAAAAATTTTGCGTTTGAAATACCAAATTTAGACTGAAATCGGGTTAGAGTTAACAAATCCCAAACTATATAAAAACTGTTCGATAGATCGAACCTATTTCTCTATTCACACCGACACGAGTAGGGTTGTCGATATATCTCAAAATATTAATATCGATGATTGATATATCGGGTCCAGAAAAGTGAAAAGTTTTTAAGGAACATCCTTACCGCCAAATGACCATTTCTAGTCGCCGTTATATTATATCTTAATTTTCTAACTTTATGATTTAAGTGACTTAATTTTCTGAAACATGATAATTAAAGCTAGAGATTGTAGCGGATAACCAAAACGAAATCTACGAAAAATTCTTAGAAAATTTCACCAAGATCCCATGGATCCAAAATGAATTCCTAATCGGTGCAAATCGATCTCAAATATTATAGATATTTAAGGATCTTGTCTTTTTGAACGGGACTGGAAAAAGAATTTTTATATATTTTACTTAGAAATCACACTTCTACGAAGAAAAAAGTGTATAAGTGCAGAAAATCTCACCAAGAAACCAGGGGTCTAAATTGAATTCCTTGCCCACGCAAATCCTCTTCAAATATTAAAGACAAAGATTTTGTATTCTCTAACAGGACTGAAAGCAACTATTTTATTTATTCAACTTAGAAATCGCACTTCAACGAAGAAATAACGTATAAGAGAACAAAATCTATGCCGAAATACCGTACCTGAATGAAGTTGAATGGAGGAATTCATTTTAGATCCATGATTTCTGGGCGAAATTTTCCGAAGATTTCGTTTTTTCTATAAGCTTTGGGCAGAACAAAATCGACTGTCTTGTTATGACAATTTGCTCCTGCAATTACCATAGTAAGCTTTTCCGATATATCGTTTATAAAAATATCGATAATCGCCTATATCGGTACAAACAAGTGAGAGAGTCGGTCAAGCCCGACTATAACATACTCTGTACCTGGAGTAGGAGCTGAATGCAGTGCTACTGATGTGTCTCTCTCTCTCCTATCTCAGTCTCTCTCTCTCTCTCTCTAAGATTGTGCGGAGTTGGTTGTGAAAGGGTAGGAGGGGGTGGGGGGGGATGCTTGGTTCACTTTTTTGCTTATAACTTGAGAACCGCTCATCCGATCTTTATCATTTTTTCAGCTAATCGATACATTTTGAGATTACTAACTATTTTTAGAAGGTACAAACCATCTATCTACAAAACTGTGGAAGATATGACGTTTTTTCGAAATTGCGGGGGCGGGAGGGGGCGTGGCAAAAATGAACTTGATCTGCCTGCAGCTATTAGAAATATTTGTTCCATACATGTCAAACCTCTATCTCTTACCATCTCTGAGATGGACATGGCTATATCGACTCGGCTGTTGATGCTGATCAAGAATATATTTTCTTTATAGGGGCGGAAATGATTCCTTCTCTCTGTTACATACTGTTACATATATTGACAACCCTAGACACGATGCGAACGCTTGTGCCAAGAGAGCAAACAACTTTTCAGTCGCTAGACAGCAGTTAAAGGAGCAGTTTGGAGCAAGTTTGCTCCGCTTCATTTTAGTCTCGCTATTGTTAACAAACCTAGCTTGAAGTGTGGAATGTGGGTGAGAAGTGGTTAGGTAATGGGCAAGAAGTGGGTGGCAAGCAGAGCTGTAAACTTGAATTACCATTACCATTACCATTTTTCACATAATTGAAAAATAAAATGTTCCAATATTTGTATTTGCAACTTGGAATTACAATTATTCAGTGAATATTCTAAATTAATTAAATTATCTAAGTAATTGTAAAAGTAATGAAATTTTGAAATATTCACTGAATAATCATTATTCCACGTTACAATTACGATTACTAAAAAAACGTAATCAGGAATTGTTTTTTCATCACCTAAAAAATTGTGTTTAAAGTAATGAAAAGTAATTAAAAACGGGAAGTAATGAATGCATTACAGCTCTGGCGGCAAGTGGATGAGAAGTGGTGGAAAGTTAGTGGGAAGTGGATGGAAAGTGGGAGGAAAGTGAACGAGAAGTGGGTGGAAAGTGGTGGATGGGATGTGCTTAGAAAGTAGGTGGGAAGAGGGTGGTAAGTGGGTTGGATGAGGGTGGGATGTGGGAAGAAAGCGAGTGCAAAGTAGATGCAAAATGGGTGAAAATGGTTTGAGAAGTGGGTGGGATGTGGGTTGGATTGGGGTGTGAAGTGGGTGGGAAATGGAGGGAAAATCACCAGCAGAGTCGAAACGGGGAAAAGGTATGATGTTTGTATATATATGAACTAAAAACCATTTATATGTCAGAACAGCATTTCCGGGTCAACTAGTTGTTGAGGTTAAGCTGGGCTAAAGTAAGAGTAAAGTGAAGGTCATCCTGGGGTGTCCTAAAAATCTCTAGATATTTTCGTAAAAACGAAGGCAAATAAATCTAAGCTTTGGTAAATTTCCCATGTAAAGTGACAAGAAAAAGTACAAAACAGGAAACAAAATTTGTACAATTGAATTTATCTACTAATTAAATAGTCGTTTTTAAATCAAAAATTTAAACAAAAACCTCTAGAGAAATCTTAACGTTCCTAACTATTTTTTCCCTTTTACATAACTTTGGTAAAGAGTAGAAAAATGTTTATTAAGACTTTCCATATTTTCTTTCATTTAATACTTGCATGGGTCTCTTTTTCAATGAAGCAATTCTGTAAAAAAAATTATGCATATAATGTTGTGCTTACTATTATTAAACACAGTTAATGTGGTATGATTATCAGAAGGACTCGACTCCGTTGTACTATTTGTTGCACTTGTTAAATTTAATGGCAGCTGCTGTCGTATCAGACCGTTCTCCAAGGTAATCAAATGGGACTGACCGTGTGCTCGGGGCGCATAGATATGGCAGACTGAAATAAAAAAGAAAAAAAACAAATTGTTACACTAATGATTTGCAGATAAGGAAAGAAATCAAAATAAAATGCAGATAAGCTATCTTCTACAATCAAACCATATATATGTAGTTACCAATTATTAGGCATAGAGAACACTCCCAATTCGAATTTTATAAATAAATCAATTTCATTTCAAACCCACTTAAGCGTGATAAGCACTTTGTGCCCTGTCGTCGGCATGTCTGAGGCAACTAAAATTAGTATCAAGTGGGCTAAGCTACTATCTGTCGGACTAAGGTGTGTATTTTGATACACAAATATCATAAAGTTCTTGCTAAATTGGCCTTATCTTCAGCTGTCTTTCACATTAATCATTCATTTATTGATAGCAGTACCACACGGCACTTTATGATCGCACTTGCGCCATTTCTGTGTTTTTTGTATCCAAGTCGTCGTCAAATGATTTCCCAAATCGTTATCAATTTCATCAGCATTTGTTGACCTAGGTTGGGCCCCCAATGGAACTTTCTACATGCATATACTTCCGTGACGAAAGATTATTAATCTTAATTTTGGGCAACTGTTAATCAATGCTAAATGCTAGCAAGTTCCTGAACCGAACCAGCTGTGCGTTGGATTTGTTATTTATAGAATGCAAAACTGGTAAACTGATAACGACGCTCACGCACAAACAGCCCCTGTAAACAATTATAATGCAATTAAGTTCTAATGGTAAACGTGTCCAAGTGACTTGTCAATCATTAATTATTTGAGCCACACACTTGTGCAAATTTAATGAAGAGAGCGGGTATTGTTTGAGTCTCTGTCTATTGTCTTGGCCACATGTTTGAGTATGGAAATTCTCACAATTTTGAGTACACTGAGAAACAGAATGTTTACCAATGGACTTGGTTAGACCCAGAACATTCTTAACTGAAAATAGACATTGTTACGACAACGAATCTGGGCTGGTTGTGGCGCAGTAGTAGAGTGTAGAGATGAGACTCGAGAAGATTTGCCGTGGATGGCTGTGGCATTTTAGGCCCACGAAGAATTTTCAAACTTAAACATGATATACACATAGTCTAAATCTCATATTTATAAAAAACAGCCTATGTAGTCGAGATCATGTCACTTTTTGTAATAGCATAAAGTATTAATAGCGGCACTGACAAGGATCACTCGCAACAGGATAGTCGAAACACCATTTGAAACGGTCTACCAGTCGTGGTACCACGAAACGTGCATTGTATGGAAAACTACCCTTTAGAAAATGGGACGGACGGTCGAACGGACAGACGTATGAACAAAGATGGTCTTATTGTTTTCGTAAAGTGAATTTCATATCCCTGAATGAGGCTCTGTCTACGTGCGATTGGTCCTTTCTGGACACATGTCGTAATATGGATGAAGCCTCAAAGTTATTCTATGAGGCTATTTATGCTGCTTTAAAAAATCACGTAACAATTTCGTACACTTCCTCCCGCCCGCGGTCTTCCCCATGGTTTACTAAAAGTTTGTCTAATTTGAAAAATATAAAAACTCGCCTTTACAAGAAGTTCAAAAACTCGGGTTCTCTGTTGGACTACGCTAGATATTCTGTGGCTCGTTCAAAGTTTATGATGCATAATACCGAATGCTATAACAAGTATTTGCTCAGCTGCAAGATAAGCTTTCAGCATGACCCCAAAAGGTTCTATAACTTCGTCAACTCCAAACGCAAATCTTCTCAGTTTCCTCCTTCGCTTTCCCTCGATAATGTGACTGCTAATAATGATGCTGACATCGCAAATCTATTCGCAAAATTTTTTCAGCGTTGCTACTCTGCATCATCGACTAGTTTTGGTACCTACAACCCGTATCCTTATTCTGTTTCCCCCTCTAATAGCATTCATCCACCTGTTTTGGATTTAGAGTGTCTGCTCTCGGGTATTCGTTCCATTAAAACGTCATATACTCCCGGGCCTGACAATGTACCAAGCTGTGTGCTTAAAAATTGTGCTACTTCTTTATGCTTTCCGCTTTTAAAGCTGTTTAACTTATCCCTTGAATTAGGAGAGTTTCCCAACGAATGGAAGGAATCTTATGTCATTCCTATTCATAAAAAGGGATCTAAATCGTCAGTATCAAATTACAGGTGTATCTCTAAACTTTCCGACATTCCTAAACTATTCGAAATGCTTATTACTTCTCAAATACAGCACTCCTGTCGCTCAATTATTTCACAGTCTCAGCACGGCTTTATGAAAAAACGTTCGGTTTCTACAAACTTGCTAGAGTTTACTTCCATTGTGAATTCGGGTTTCATTAATAAACTTCAAACGGATGTAATTTATACAGATTTCAGCAAGGCTTTCGACTCTGTCAATCATGATCTCCTTCTTCACAAATTGTATTTACTTGGATTTCCTCCAAGTCTTCTTAACTGGATAAAGGCTTATTTGACAGACCGTTCCCAACGTGTCCGTTTCAATTCGGCGCTTTCTGAGTCCATCAGTGTACTCTCTGGAGTTCCTCAGGGAAGTCATCTTGGACCTTTACTGTTTAATCTTTTCATTAACGACATCCCTAATGTCTTGCTTCACTCACATTCCTTGATGTATGCCGATGACCTAAAACTCTGCTTGTCTTATAACGAACCGATGTCTCCTCTCCTTCTTCAGTTGGACTTAAACTCTCTGCATACATGGTGTTCGGTTAATTGCCTCCCACTAAACGCTGAAAAGTGTAAATGTATGACTTTTCATCGCACACTGCCGTATTTTTTCGACTATACGATTGATGACAAACCCCTCGAACGCATTTACGTGGTTGACGATTTGGGCATACGCTTTGTCCCTAAACTAAGCTTCAATAATCATATTTCTGTCATCTCTAACAAAGCTATGGGAGTTCTTGGGTTTATCAAAAGATGGGCCACGGAATTTAACGATCCGTATCTGACTAAACATTTATTCGTGTCACTGGTACGACCAATACTAGAATATGGGTCGTGTGTTTGGTCTCCGCATTACCAAAAATATCAAGACCAGCTTGAATCAGTTCAAAAACAGTTTTTTATTTTTGCCCTCCGCGGCCTCAACTGGGATCCCACCAACCATCTTCCACCATACGAGCATAGATTACTCTTAATTGATGTTCCATCTCTTAAGAACCGTCGGACGTGCCATTGCGTGCTTTTTATTCACAAACTTTTATCAGGTGATATTGACTCATGTGCTCTGTTATGCCAAATAAATCTTGCGGTTCCTTCGCGCCTAACTAGAAATTTCTCTCCGATCTACCTACAGCCTTGCCTAACAAATTTTGCTCACTATGAACCTTTCCGAAATTTGTGTATTAATTATAATTTGTATTACCATCTTTTCTCTGCTCACTCTTCTGTGTTAGATGTAAGAAACAATATACTGTCTTTTTTGAATTGTACCCAGCAATGTTGACAGAACTTTGTCAAACCTAAATAAATAAATAAATAAGAAGAAAGAATAAAAAAAACCCCTTCACCCTCAACCAACGCTGCTTATTATTCAACAAAGAGAGAGAGAGAGAGAGAAACAAAGAGATGAGCACAGCTGCAGCGCTGCATTCACCTCCTACTCCGGGTACAAAGAATGTTATAGACGGGCTTGACCGACTTTCTCACTTGTTGGTTATGGTTGTTGGTTAAATTCCGTTAAAGTGTTGATAACATTTCAATGATTTCACCCTTTAGAGTAGGAGTGCCCAAGCCCATTTAGCAAGCCAAGCATTCGTTGTGGTTTTATGACTTATAGACGGCGTAAAGCAACAACACATTGAATTAAGTTCGCTTCTCTCTTTTTTACTGAGCGAAGGTTTTGCTTTTGGCAAGAGCAGCCCTCTAACAACAACTTCATTTGTGCCTCTCTTCTATCTCTTCCATGTCTTTTGAAAGCTCGTAGATAACAACAATGTTGCTCAAGAGTGGTGAGCCGTAGACGTTCACTTATAGCCTATCACGTTGACACACACAAACAAAAATCGAGTGTTTCATTCTATTTCTTGTGGTTGTTGTTGCTTTCATTGTGGGTACCCATGGTATAGAGGCTTAACTTGAAGAAGGGGAAAAGAGAAAGGCTATTAAATAGGCTTTTTCACAAAAAATAATCGGTTTTAGGTCTACGATAGATTGTAAGATCCACAGAAAATGGTTTCCAGCTTCTTTGCTCATAACTTGATAATCTTTCATACGACTCTCCTCTCCGACAAACCTCCATCTCTTACCATCTCTGAGAGTTAGTCGACCGAGTGAGGACTCCTGCGAAGCAGCTAGTGCCAACACATTTAGGGATTCTCTGCCTTATCCAGCACAGGTTCTCATCGTAGATTATTATTCCTAAGGATTATTATGTTTTTGTGCTGACATAGACACGAGCTGTTGTGTGAGATGTACGTTGAATACATTTTTCCCACTTCCTGTTACGGACGCCATGTGTTATGTTGATCCTGGTTTATAGTACTTGATTTAATTTTAATTTAAGTGAAACGCAAATTCGAGTCGACCCTAGTCGCGACTCTTCATAAAGAATCATTTTTATCCCGTTTTTCTCATAAGATTCAACTCCTTTTTGAGTCATTATCGAGTCTTCCTTATTTCTCTCATGAAATGAATCTCCTTTTAATCATCGAAAGGAATCTAATAAGACATGCCATGATAATTCTTGTAAAAATGATCTTCCAAATGTTAGGTGGGTTGATGAACTTGTCTTAAATTTTCAATGTCTTGACTCCCTCCGATTTGCAGTCTTCCAGGTATGCTCCAAAAACAGAGCGATGTACTCGCTAAGCTGCTTGCTAACGTGAGCAGCTCGTTCTCTCTCTCTCTCTCTATCTGTCACTTTCTAGACATATTCAAACAGCTTAGGAATTTGCACCTGAATTGTACCCACCAACAAAAAAAGGGAAGCTGCTGATATCAAGCAGGTGGATACCCTCTAAAGATTTGTTTATCTACTAAGTGTTAATTGTTAAGCAGTATGTCTTATATTGTGTTTGTTTTTCCGACGCGTGTGAATTGGTATTCACCGTTTACCTGATGTGAGGGGACGGGACAGCATAATAAACAACTTCTCTAATCTGGTTTGGTAAAGTAGATTAATTTAATATATATTGCTTTATAAGGTAGATAGTAAAACATTCTAAAGAAAGTAAACTTTTCAAATTGTACAGAAATTTCTTCTTCACTTTCTAAGTGTAAAACCAAATTTCATCTTTAAAAACTGAAGGATTTGTGTATTTAACATGAAAAAACTGCTGAACCAAAGTGCATGCTTCCTTCTGCGGGTTTGTTTGTTTACCAATTAAAAAACAGTTCAACACGTGGTGCATTAGGCGGTCATTCCATTTGATTTCCAGTTTGTTTACAATTTTCGATTTCATCTTGGCAAGATTTGTGGTTTCAATAAAACGAAGCTTAAGATACAATTCAATTATTGCATGAATCATTCTTAGGTCGTTTAATTTCCCCATTGAGTCAATTCGAACTTATCCAGGCGAGATGATTCAACGCAGTGGGAGTCTTTAAAGCAAGATAATTCGTTTTAATGACTAACGTACAAAGGAAAGTCTCTTCCAAACACAATTTAAGCGCCAAAGTGATTTACGTTTGAAATGACCCATTTGCAATTTTCTAACCACAAAAAAACATTTACTAATTTACGAGCGAACCTAAATTTGGCCTACACTTTTATTCTCTTTGTGTTCTAGCTTAACTGGAGCATTCACGTGCCTTTCATATTTAATGAATGCATACGTAACTAATCGAAATTGGCATTAACTGTGGTTTATTCATAGACAGCGACAAACTAAGTAATGCCACGCGCTACCTAACTACGTCTTTTTATTCAACTGAATTGGGATTTGCCAGTCAATCGAGTTCTCTGTACCAGTTTGATCGAATTCGAATTGTGTGTTAAATGTCAGAGACACGCTCGGTGGAAGGTTGTGGTATTGTGGCTTTATCATAATCTGTACAGATGACAGATATCATATACACATCATTAATTTGTTTATGATAAGATAAAGAGATGACGACCTCCATAAAGCTATTAGTTTAGTGTAGTATATAAGGTCAATAAAATATGTACTATGTAATTAAATAAAGAGAGATAAGCTCAAGACGATTATGAGTTGTCAACAAGAGGGGATTTTCTGTGGATAAGTTCAACCTTTAAGATAATGAAATATTAAACAATCAAAAATAAATTATTAATCACTTCATTAAACATCTTTGACTATAGCTTAAACTCGTTTAAATCTTGTTTAATTTCGATTGATCGCAATCAAATCAAAACAGGTTATCCACCTTTAAAAGTTTTCGAATCAGTATACGTTAGCCCTAATCAGTTGGTTTAAGTGTAGGAATCATCCGATATAGGTACCTTAATTTGTGTACCATATCATTGTGCTCCAAATAAATGCTTCAATCTTCTGTGTATACAACACTGCTCTGTGACAGCAACGTCGACACACCGACAGTATACGAGCTTATACTGCTCTCTTTTGAAACCACAATGAAGTGCTAAATGAGAGCTCTCTCTGAACATCTTTAACAGACAAAGAACCAATCGAGAAATAATTTCTGGAGACACATACCTCCTATTTAGAAAGTAAGAAAAAATTATACAAATTTTTTCAACTGATATAACGAGTGGTCAGGGAATCTGTACCAAATCATCGAAGTTAATTGGTCGACAACAGCATTTGGATATGAAGGAATACAAAGCTTCAGTTTCGGCACTTCGGAATATTTCGTTATGCGTAGCTTGTGTAAGTAAGCAATACTTTTAAACATAACCAGAAAAATTTTTAAATCGAAATCTTTAATTTTGGTACGAAGGATTTTAGTATGAGTACAATTTGATTTCAGCGTCACGTGACGCTGTGAAAGAGGAGTGAAAGAGGGCTAGAAAGAAGTGGAAAGAGAATACGTGACTGGACAGTGACTTAATTGTAACTAAACAATGACTGAAAAGTCACTAAGCACTGACTGAAATATAATAGTGACTAAACAGTGACTTAAAAGTGACTGAACATCGACTTAACAGTCACTAAAAAGTTACTTAACAGTGTCTTAAGAGATACTAAGCACTGACTTAACAGTGTTTAAAGAGCGATTAAATAGTGACAAAACATTAACTAAGGCTGCCTTCACACTGTTCGACACATGACCCATGACATCTAAGTAGGCCTGAATTTCCACCAAAATTCTATGAATTTGACAATTATTCAAATTTACATCATAACAAGAATCAGGGCTACTAGACTATTATGTGTCATGTGTCGAACAGTGTGAAGGCAGCCTAAACAGTGACTTAACTGTGACTTAACAGGGACTAAACTGTGACTGATTTAATATACTAGCTGAAACCGTCACGACTTTGCCTGCGTCCAAGATTTAAAAAAATTGTTGAAATTGTGTTGTCGTCAGGAATATATAGATTCCTAAGGGCCGATTTCACATCTTCTACATAGAGCTATTTGTCACATAAACTAACAAATAACAGTGTAAAATCTATGACTATCTGACACATAGCAGCTATCTGGAAGAACTGAAATCGGCCCTTAGTCTTTCCCAAAAGTTAAATAGACATTAGTTTTGAATAAAATTTTGACATAAGTCCCGTTATGTTGAACCAATAATTACGAACTAAACATTAATTTTACTCACTCAACTCACTCTTCAATTATAATTCAATTCAACTTTTTTCTTTCCCCCTTTTTCCTCGTTTTCGACAGTTTCCTTTCGCCCCTCCTCCTTTTTCCAGAGCTCTCCACTTTTCTCATTCCGTCTCATTCCTCTCTCCCCTCCCTCTTCCTGCGCTCTAAACGCTTTTCCGTCCCCCCTCAATCCTCTCCACCCCTCGTCTTATTATTTCGTTCTGTGTAGACTCCCTCTCTTCCTTTCTCCGCTTAATTAATATTTCTCTCTAACACATGTTTCTTATAGCAGCTATTAACTGTCTCAGAGAGCCAGGACACCTAATTTGGCTGAGTGTGAGTTGTTCCCTCTTTCACTCTCTCTCACGCTTTTCCTTTTTTGTGGCCCTACAAACTTTTCTTTGTATTTTTTTCACACTTCGCGGACAAATTTTTAAAATTTTCTTTCTTAGTGTGCGGCTGCATAACTAAACAAAGGTCTATGCCAAATTTTGGATCTCTATGATAAGCAGTTTTGGCTGTGGGTTGATAATAGTGTCGACAGGTACAGATTTATAAGTAGGGGGGTTGTGATCATAGTTTTGTTTTTTGAACATAACTTCGCCAAAAATTAATATTTTTTCATTCTGTAAATTTTGTATTTTAGTTAAAAGATGCATGTAACTTTCCTCATCATTAGTTTTGAAAAACCAATTTTTGGGGTTTTTTCATTTAATATTGAAAGAAGTGTGATTTTTTGACATTCTTCCCTATAGATTGGAAGAGCTTGTGATTTTGAAATTAAGCCCTTAAATTAAGCATTATGTTTCACATCAAAGCCTTGTGAGTTTTGCCATTTAAAATTGTTACCCAAACCTTAGTGGATTTAAAGAACATTTGGCTAAAATACCGATGGCCAATCTCTGCGTGGATAGATAACAAATACCTCTGAACGAAATCGAATACTTATCCTTAACATCAATTACTATAAGCCAAAATTTCAAATATGTTGCAATCTTAATGTACCTTATCGTCGTACGTCAGCAGTGATTCATTTGATTCTCAGAATCAAGATTTATGTAAACTATGGAGCCTCTATAACATGAATGGAAACATATATGTAGCTTGGTACTTCCATTCAATAGTTTCCCATGCATGTGCCTTGGAATTTAAATTTAATAAAATAATAACAATTATAATTTTCGTTTTATAATTATTCACACAATTAACATATGCTTTGGATTTTGCTTCCCACCAGACTCACCTATCAAGATCATTATCATTAGCTTTGTTGTTGTGGTTGTCGTTGTTATTGTTGTTGTATACTCCATTATGTTTTGTTTGTTTGATTGTTCACTTCACTTCAAATCATAAAAATTATTAAGGAACTGGCCGGGCGCACACCTCTCAACCGCCGCGGTTGATCTTTCGGGTTCAAGTTTTTGTCGCTGACTGAAACCGCTCTGGCGTTTGCCCACAACTTTTAGCTGAAGCTCGTCTGAGTGGGGACTTTCGATGTGAATCATGGGGGTTCGGGGCTCGTCGCTTTCGTTAGGAAAAGAATAGAAAAAAGTAGAAATGATTTCGATATAGTTAGCGTAACATAGCTAATTGTTGGCTCCGGTGATAGCGAGAGGCGTTGACTGAGTGAGCTCGCAGTGCTTTGGTTACGCTTGGTCTGCCGCTTGGCGACTTACATACATTCCATATATACATGTATAAATATATATATATGTATGTGGGTATAATTATATGCCTTATATACAAAACAAATGCGTACTCATGTGCTGGGTGGTGGTCGTTCTTATGGCCGGTTTTATAAATAAACTGCAGAGTTGGCTCAGAAGGAAATCGGCTTACAGTAGGGCGTGAATTTCGTACATTTTTTCAATTTTAAATCATTTGACATCATCACGAAATTCAATTTTAATAAAAAACAGGTTGTTGCCTTTCCTGAATATTGACCGTTAGCTGGACCCAACAAGCTATGGGTATACCAATTGGCCCTGAACTTGGCTTGTGCGTTAAATCTAACACTTGGCTGTTAGTTATAGAGTAGATACAATTTGTTACCAACACAGTGGACACATTTCACATTCACTAATTGATTTGCGGCCTGAACTTTTCCAAGGCGAAGTCACTTGGCCCCGACTTTGAATGTAAAGGTGGTAGATGTGTATAATTATAACCAGTTTAATCAACTGTTTGACCACAGTGACCCGAAGTAAGCTTTGAACCCGGCCGGGGATGCCAAACTATTTAGAATTGAGACGAAGCTTTCATACACTTTGTAAGGTCAATATCTATAAATGAAATTATATCTTACAGCGTTTGTCCTAAAGGTAATAGGACGGATTTTCTTCCGCCGCTACTGTCGAGGCGAGTCAAGGGCGTAGCCAGGGGGAGAGGGCAGCTGCCCCCCGCGACGTGTTTCTGTGAGTGGTGCAAGCCGAAAATGCAGCGAAATAAGCAAATCCAAAGTGACTTTGATATATTATATAAACTCAGTATGAAGATGCTTTCTTCTATGCGTTATATTTTTATAACCATCTACAAGGGTATAACAACTTTATCCAAAAAAATTATTTGAATTTTCATTTAGGATCAGAACCTTCTCAAAGTTATCGCTAAAGTGGGCTAGTGCGTCTTACTGTAAGTACTTAACCGGATGATAAAAACAATAGTTAGTTAACTTTTCTTTATATATTTGAGGCCACAAAATGTTACACACTTACTTTTGTAGTCCTGAACTAGTTTTGAACCTTATTACTTCAAAATATTGTAGCGAACCTAAGTTCCGACTCCGTGAACTAGTTTCCTGGATCAGAATCGTGTAATTTTAAGCCCTCTACGTGCTGACTAAAGAACTATGATTTTTACTTAACTAATTGGCGGAATGCCTTCTTTTCTATCGCTAACGGGAAGACATTGCCCCTATTACCCAACAAAAATTAGTTCCGCTCGGCTAACCCAGTCGTACTCAACTGAGCTGACCAAAATTCGCTATAATATTTTTTCACCTGGTACAATCAGGAACGTTGTTTCATTCCTTCTTGTAACAATATACATAGGAACATCAAAACGGCAAAATGAAAACAAGTAAAGGAAAGGTATAGTATTGGCGGGCACGATTTCTCGTCTCCAGGCTGTGTGAAATGAAAACTAAAAACGGGGCTCTTATCAGTATAGATGTCATTCTGAAAAATTAAAATTAGATTTTATGCCCTTTTTTAAAAGTTTAGTGTAAAAAAATATTAGTATTTGTTTTAAAAATTTCGTTTGAGGTTCAGACCAGAATGGTGACAATTCTGCGACGATTTCATTCTAAATCATCTAAATCGTCTCACTATAACTGGAGATAGCATTGCCGCCAGTTCGATAAACGTGGTTTTGAGATTAAGGGCATATCGTGATTTGTAGGGTAACCGGCCCCCAATGGTATAAATTTTTTGAGTATGCAGCCGAAAGTGATTTAGCGATTTTTGGTAAACTTCTAGTACCAACCCTAAATTTCTAACAACGACTTTTATCATTTCAACCACAAGCCTCTTTCGAGCTAACTATTTAACCATTAACTATCCGGAGCTGCCGCCAAGTCATTTTGTCATCACTATATTCAGAGCTTCTGACTGAGCCACTGAGCGCGTGAGAGAGTGACAAACAAAAGTTATTGCTGACGTCTGTGCATGTATGTTTCAGTGTGTAAGTAAGCACCGAAAGTAATTTTATCTTTGGCGCTCTCATACCTCCGTTCTGATTTTGCAGGTTCGCTTTCTGCTAAGCCTTTTGCTTAAGAAAACCAAAGAGCTCAGTAGTAATGTCGTCTACACATGGCCATAGGTTAAGGAGGACAACAAATTAGGGTGAGTTTTATGTTCAATATATATTCACATATATGTACATAAGTACAATGTAATAAGATGTTCAGTCTAATGCACACATATAAGCTCAAAGACTTCTCTCTTTAGACAAGCGGGTATATAAGGGGGGGTCGATTTTTTTCGCACAAAGCGTATAGCTTAAACAAAATCTACGTTCAATTCTTAGAAAATTTCAGCAAAAACCATGAGTCTACAATGAATTCGTAGTCCGAAATCAAATTTTTATGTTACATTTTCCCAAAAAACTAGTTAGACAGTCGACGAAGCCCGACTATAACTTACTCTGTATCCCCTAGAGTTTGTATTTATCTCATTAAGTAAGTCAAGTGCTACCCATCGCTGTTGAACCGGTGCTACCTAGCAAAAATTTTCGTTTTCCCTATAACTCGAATATCGTTGATCCCAACTTCAACATTCCTTTGGCGAATCGATACCTAATAGTGATTACAAAATATCTGTTGAAGGAACAAACCATCCATGTGCAAAAGTGTGGGAGATATCAAGATTTTTTTAAATTGCGAGGGCGGGAGGGGGCGTGGCAACCTGTGACAATTAAATTTAACTGCCTGCAACTACAGGAAGTATTTGTCCCATACATATCAAACCTCTATCTCTTACCATGTCAAAAATATGTTTCTATACTCTAGATATTGGCCATTTCCGATCTTACCCCGACTTGATAAAAAAAAAGCTTGACAATCAAGTCGATTAGCAAAAACACGAATGAAGCACCAGAAAAGAAAACTGCTGGTTACAGGTGCATTAATGAATTGTTTAAGCCCAGCATTCAGGTGGCAATTAACAAACAGACTTGTGTTTCTCTGTGCTCGGTTGATAGAAGGACGTTTGTCCTGATGATCGACCTCGGATTCCGGCAAAATTTGGTGAATTTTTTTAGCCCGCAATCAGTACTGCACGAAGAACGTTTTATAATATTGTGCATTAAACTTCACCCAAATCGTGTTAGTCATAGATAAATTTATATGCCTCACCCCACCAGAAATTTTCTTACTGAAACAGTGATTAGAGCTCAGCTGAGTCATAATTCTGACAAAAATCCGTACGTCCCATAAATTTTCTTGCCATGGCTTAACATTTAATTTTGGTTTATTTAATAATATTAGAGATTTTGGAGTACATACTGTTTGGTTTTTTTTTCGTTTTTAAATATATGATTTAACATTTTGTTTAAACAATTGACACTGCCTTTTCTTCCCCCACAACAATAAGCGTGCGCCTAGATGCTAGAAAGCCTAGATTAATCTAATTTATAATACAATTCGAACTCGAGTATTCTGTTTTTTTGAAAAATTTACGCTAACTAATCGTACAGTTTTAAATTGTGGGCTTAGACATAAGTAAATAATTGATACATTTTGCATAATTTCGTGAGATTTCAACAGTGAATTGAGTTTACAATTACAATTTAAATTTATATATATACATAGGAGACACATTAAAACAAACAAAAAATCAGTCCCAAGCTTACAAAGGAGTTGTGCATTATTTACATGGAATACATAGAAGAATACTAATTGATATAGGACAACATTGGGGTGAGTATTTTGGTTGCAAGGCCCTTATCTGTCTGGGAATAGAGATTCATAGCTGGGTGGTAAATCCTTGGGTGTGACAGGCTGTGGCTGTTCAGGCTCATGTTCATCATCGTATGTCGAAGCCGCGGGCAGCTCTATGGTGGGCACTTCGGACTAGAACAAAATACATTTTTAATACTAAAAAAGTCGAAACATTTTAATCTTTGGCCTAACTTACCCTATTTCTGCGCTGATTTAATCTGGCGGCAGAGGCCTCATGTGCACGCTGCTGCACAGTAATGCAGTTCCAGTACTTCCAACAGATCCACACACAAAAACCCACACCCATCATGGTGAAAATGAGTGAAAGTGAAGCCGATATAGCCACATCTATTTGGTCTATCTCGTCGGCAGCCAAAGCATCATGAAAGCAGGTGCCCTCATCCCGGCAGGGGTACATGCAGTTGGTAATGTTGTCACGCACAAAATGCCGCGATATGCAGGAATATGGATCCTTGGGATTACACAGAAAATCACCATTGTACTGGCACTCCGAGTGTGCGGTCAAAACCATGCGCAACTCCAGCGGTTCATCGAATATATGACGATCTCGATCGATAAACACATGCACATTCGCATCCCGATCCCGTGTATCAAAGATCAGTCTACCCGCAGGTCCATCAATTGAAATGTCATTACAAATGCGCTCACTGGGCGGACGATTGCCACTGCTGAATTGTATATAGTCAATACATTTCTGAGAGACCGGATCCTTGCGAAACTTCAATTTGGTTATAATGGTATAAATACCCCGCGGCGGACGCTCATTGGCGGTCAGCACACGAAAGTGGCAGTCGTATTTGATTTTGTTGGCCGCATGACCAAATGGCATTGTGGCATTCCAAGTCTGTGTGACAATGGCGGCCGAGTACTCATCGAACTCCAAACGAATGGAGGGATCACCGCGAAAGGGTTTGGCCAGAGTGTGTATTAGTTTGTCCGAACAGTGATTGTCCTGCAGGCGTACTGTAAAGTAAGTTACGGAGTGAAAAGGGAGCTTCAGCAACAAAACAATAATAGTAATACTTACCATTTTTATATGCCCATCCGATCCTAGAACAGCAAATGGCCACCACTAGAATCAACTGTATTTGACATTTGGCCATGCTGTAAGCACGTCCTGCGTGCAGGCTTTCAGGTGGTGGTGAGTATTAAAGGTTTGTTTGCAACATGCAAGCTGGTTTTGTGACTTAAATTATTAAAGTCAATTGTTAAATAAAATGAAAAGTGTATAAAGCGTTTAGAGTGACCAGGTTTTGTAATTAAAACTTAAACAACAACAAAACCAGTGGGTACAATTTGGCTACTTTTCCGCTAGAGCTGGCTAGATTATTTATAAAGTTATCGATAGCGCTTCTGTTATTGATTTCAAAAATTAAATTCTCAAAAAATTAGATTCAAACTCATTGTCAAAGAAATGTATTCAAAATTTAGCCATAACTGCAAAGTAACCCATAAAATATATAAATTTCTTTCAAATTTAGTAAAATGTTCTACCAAAGTTGAATAAAGAGCAACAGTTTAGTACCCAAACTGTTTTTAAAGCTACGCAAAAAAAAAAACAAAAAGAAAAGTACCCCCAAAGTCGAAAAATGTTCATTTGATCAGGTTCAAACTGCATAATAAAAATCTATAAGAAAATTTAACATAAACTGCTTACCAATTTGAAGGAAAATTCATCCACTTGGCTTGAAAATGGTGGGTCAAGTTTCAAGGGCAACAAAAAAAAACTTACAAACAAAAATATTTGGAATAAGCGTTTTTCAAAAATTCAATAAATCTACCCCCAAAGACTAACCTTTTAAGCTTTTTATTTGAATAGCTTTTGAAGCTTTTTGGATCTGTTTTCAAAACATCATATTACTTGATTTTCAATTTTGAAAATCTTCGCGATTCAAATTAACCGCCAGTATTCTCTCAATTTATCGATAGCTTGTATCATCCCTAAGTGCAGGCTGCTCAGCTGTTACGTCGTTATGTTATGAACAATTTGTGTCAATAAACATTTCACTTTCACGCTTTTTGCACAAAGCACGCGTGAAATTATGAAATTCCCGAGGAAATCTTAATATTATGTTGGTTTCCTGATAGCGCCGCCTGCATCCTGCCTCATCCTTTCTAGTCAACATATCAAATAAGTGTCAGGCATTATTCATATGGCTACATCGGACTTTGTACTCGGCGGTTTTGCTTCGGTGGGAGCCACTTTCTTTACCAATCCCATTGAGGTAATCAAAACACGCATACAACTCCAAGGAGAGCTAGCTGCCCGTGGTACCTATGTGGAGCCCTACAAGGGTATAGTCCAGGCCTTTATCACAGTAGCCAAAAACGATGGCTTACTGGGCCTACAAAAGGGCCTAGCGCCCGCCCTGTGCTTCCAGTTCATCATCAACTCTTTTCGGTAAGTAATTTCTTCCTTTCCTTTAAAAAGTATTAAAAATTTCCCTTCCCTCTTCCCACACAGGTTAAGCATTTATACCACCGCCGTGGAAAGACAGTGGATGCATAACAAAAAAGGTGAAATATCCTACGGACTGGGTTTACTTTGGGGCGCGATTGGTGGCATGGTGGGCTCATATTGCTCCAGTCCGTTTTTCTTGGTAGGCGTGTGACTTAATTACCTAGACACTTTGATAAGATAAGACAACTAATTTACATTTTTTGCCCTTGTTAGATTAAAACCCAGCAACAATCACAGGCAGCCAAGGCCATAGCCGTGGGCTATCAGCATAAACACACCTCCATGGCGAATGCTTTGCGACAGATCTATCAATCGAATGGCATCACTGGCCTCTGGCGTGGTTCGGTGGCTGCTCTACCCCGTGCCGCTATGGGTTCGGGTGCTCAAATAGCCACCTTTGGCAAGACCAAATCTCTGCTACAGGAATATGATTTGGTCACTCAACCCACTTGCAATTCTTTCTGCGCGGGTCTAATAGCCGGATCTATAATGTCGGTGGCCATTACACCACCGGATGTGCTTACCACGCGTCTATACAATCAGGGACTGGATGCTCAAAATCGTGGTTTACTGTACAACGGTTGGCTGGATTGTTGTGTAAAAGTGTGGAAATCGGAGGGAGTGTTTGGTATGTATAAGGGCTTCTGGGCCAATTATCTAAGAATTGCGCCACACTCCACATTGGTTTTGCTGTTCTTTGATGAACTGCTGGCCGTGCGCGAAAAGTATGATCTACACTATTGACGCACGGGGAGTGTGTGCGTGTGTGTGAGTGTAGGTGTAGAGTCCAATTTGTTGTACAAATATTGTTCGTTTGTTGAATTAAATAGTTACCTAAATAGAATCCCAAACCCCCTTCTTAGCTAAGTCTAATGTGCCTTTAATACTTGTTCCTCTTAGTTTTTAGTTAATTTGTGCTAAAAAGGTTAAACCAAATAAAACACAATCGTTATTTTGCTAGATTTTAAAAGATAGACGTCGATTTCTTGTGGTGGAAGATTAAGGTTATCATTAAGTAAGGTATAAAGGGGGGAAAAACGATCGATTATACCCAAGGATTCAGCTTGAAAAAGAGTTATTATTTATTTTATTTGATGAAAACTGATCTTTATGATTCTTTTCTTATATCTGCACTCAAAAAGGATTTCGGAAACTTGATGGAAAAGGCTAAGAATCTGCTATATCACTTGAGAAGACTGAAAACTTTCCCTCGAAATGTTCAAATGGCTTACAATGAGAGATATTTTATATGAGAACTGGTACCTCGTGGCGCCTGTATCGGATTCACTGGAAGATGCTGCCTGTTGTTTAAAGCAATGATCTGGAAGGACTTTCACCTACAACCTCTCCATGGCTGTCCCAAGTAGTTAAACAAAGTGCGTCAAGACATTTTAATACTGTCAAAAATTAACTTTTTTGGTTTTTGGTTAAAATCAGAGCTCGCAGAAAACTGTCAACACTTTCAGCGTGTCAGCACAAAACAGTTTTGATACAGACACAACGAGTGGAGGGTGCGAAAAGACACTTTTAATTCTCTTTTGGTCAATAGGTGTTTTCGCTCAACCATTGAGCGCTTTTTTCGCTTCACTTTTGCTCATGTCTTTTACTGATCAATTTGCCGGGAGCAAGCGTACAAAGTGTCATCTTTAAATGTGTGCGTGGCGCTTGTGTGTGTGTATGTCAGTCAACAAGTTATGGAGCGTTATTCTTAATAAATACAGTATACAATAAAATATAAGACTTATATTTACCACATGTTATATAATACATATATGAATTATAATATAATATGTATGAAATATGAATACAAATATGAAAATTGAACATAAACGAGCTCACCGTCAAACAAAACAAATAACCCTTTTTTCTGACACTTTAAGTGTTCTGCTCATTTCCAGACAGTTGCTTCCTGAGCACTCGCTCAAAAGTGTCTCTGTTGTTATTGGCGGACAGACTCGTTCGTTTTGCTCAAGCGAACTGACGAAACAAAAAACACAAGAGCGGGGCAGAGAAGTGTTCCGCTCAGTGAGAGAGCGTGTGTGCTTTGATTGTTTCTGTTTGTATGTGAGACTGACCGCATAGAAAAATGTGTTGAGAGTTATTTGCGAGCTATGGTTAAAATTCTAGAAGCTTAAAGACTCCTAACTATTTGAAGGACCAAACGAATGAAGTTGGTGTCCTGCATTGCTTAGTTAAATTCGTTACATTTTCAAGACAAAATTGAAAAAATCATACAACATGATGCAGATTTGACGACGTTTTTTTAAAGGGCATAGCAGAATAAGCATACAAAAACTGCCCCCACTCCGATCAGCACCAAATTTAAATATGTTGTTACCTTCAATAAGAAACTCACTCTCCTAAATTTGTTGTCTTCTAATCGCTATTGGAGTAGAGTTATGAGGGCGAGAAGATAAATAAAAAAAGTCGTTTATCTTAAGAACCGCTTAACCGATTTGGATGGGTTTAATATATGTTGTAAGTGTTCACACCACAACTCAAAAAATTATTTTTGCACATTTTTATTGCCATTTCTTTGGCCCAAAAAAAATTATTGAAATTTTCAAATAATTCTTTTACGGTGTTAGCCTTTTGCGACACCGACAGTTTTTTTCTGTTTTTTTCATCAAGGGGTCCCTAACAACATATAATTTTTGCAAACACATCCCAAGTGTACCTCATGGTTAAAAATAATTAAATGTTAAATTAGTATTTTTCATTAATACTTTATACATATTAGGCACACTGTATATCAACTTAAAAGGGGGAAAAAGGGGAAATTTTCTGTCAATTCTGTGTGAGTAGTTACAGTGTGCTCAATATTATAAAATATATTTGTAAAACTATTCACATGTTTTATTGGTATTCACTATGAAGATGATTCCCGATGACCGTGCAAAAATTTTACATTGTTAAGGATTTCTTACTGAAAAAACCAGCAAAAAACTATAAGAGTTGAAATCGATTTACACCTCGAAAAAATTAGTTGAAAATTTTAAGAATATTTTTTGTGCCTAAGAATTGGTAATAAAAATGTGCGAAAATGATTTTCTGAATTCTATGGTGGACACTTATAACATATTTTTAATGCATTCAAATCGGTTAAGCGGTTCTTAAGATAAACGACTTCTTTGATTTATCTTTCCGCCCTCATAACTCTACTCCAATAGCGATTAGAAGACTACAAATTTAGGAGATTAAGTTTTTTATTGATGGTAACAACATAATTAATTTTGGTGCTGATCGGAGTGGGGGCAGTTTTTGTATGCTTATTCTGCTATGCCCTTTGTGTATAAAGATGTGACTTTTTTGACTTGCTCCATAGAAGAGTTTTGTGAGCCTAGCTAAGATCTATTCTAATATGCCATATTAATTTTATTAATTTGTTTGTTGTATTTCAGACTTTATCGATATGAAGAATTGTTGTGCTTATTCAAAAATTCAATTGGCAAATATTTTCTCCAAACACAAGATGAACTTTTACTTTTATCAAACCGACCAAAACCAGCAATCGGGGTAGCTCATCAAGGTCAAGGAAACTGCATCAGGAGGCATCAGAATAATAAGCTTTATTGATTGGAACGTGCTCGATGTTGAAGATATACCTAAAAAAATGGAACGAAATAGTGCGATAGCTATTTTAAACAGGATATTTCGCTTAGTTCCAATATAATTGGAATAGTTTCAGAATGATATTATAATTTTTCCATTCGATCCAATACAGAGTTTCACTTTCCGAAGATCTTTTCGTCCCGGTCGTGCACCATGTACAAAAGGCATTACTAAGAAATGGCATTAAGGAACCTCCAAACTACTCTCTTTTCGTCTTCAAATAATTTAAATGATTTGCAGATTATTAGACAAAGATGCCTAAATGCTCAAATAAGGGGAACAAAAGACGATTATCGTGTCCTTATCGATGAAATGGAAATGTTAATGGCTGATGAATCTCTGCTGAATGGAATTGATGGCAGACTTTAAGGTAATCCGTGGATTTGGTAAATTTTGAAATTGGAAAATATTTACACAAAATCCTAAATATTTTTAGATTTGATAATTAGAAAATTTCATATGAATGTCTGCGCTAAGGTAGGCCGACCCAAAAATTATAAGTTTTGTTCAATTTCTATTCAGTAAACATGATTGTCAAATTTTTCAATACCAAACGGCAATCATAAATCACAAATCGTTAGTCGGAATTATCTGCTGAATACGCCCAATGAGTCGTTATTTCCTGCCTGTAGAGGACGTTTCGCCAAAGACTTCAGATGAAAGACTTTGTAAAGAAAAGCAATAAAGTCTATGCAGTTGGAAATCCTAATACTTTACCTATGGGATGATGAAAATGCACCACATTTACCCCTATAAGACGCTCGGCATAAGACTATCAAGAGAGAGCATACCTGATGCAGAACTTAGTTCGGTGGAAAAGAAAAGTGTTTAATGCTTTGCCTATCTTGATAGAATAAGAATCCAAATATCTTGTATTTTTAGTATATTATCTTTTTTGAGACTGGTTCACTCTGTAAGACAATTCTTTAAGCAGTCTATTCCGTCCCTCTATTAGTCTATTTTCTTTACATTCTTTTGCCTCACTCACAAGTCATTCCCCCAGATTTGCATTAAATAATTTCTCTATGGTTTATAAAACCATTTAACATTTGTCAATATTTACCCAAAATTGTGCAGTCTAACAATAGCGCAATTCTTATAAAGATTGCGTGGAATAGATACGGTTTCTGGGTGTTGGCTTTCCTGGAAATTTTGTATAAAAGACCTTCCGGAAATTGCTATCAATTCAGTTTTGATCATGTTTAAGTTGGTGCTCTGTGGTTTTTTGTGTTTAACTGGTGTTGCGGCCTTCAATCATGGCCAGGATTTGGTGGACTTTAACAACTATGTGGTAAAATATTATAAAAATATTTCTTTTCTTTAGATTTTGTACAATCCTGCTTCTTTACAGGATGCGTTCAACAAATCCCAAACCTATGCCACGCCCACAGCCCGTAATGATGCCAACTTTTACTTTATCTACAATCGGAATTGGATAGACCAGGATAATCGTAAACGTTTAACCTACCGTGAGAGCATCAATCAGTTTACGGATATGCGTTTTATACATTTTACGGCTCTGCTACCACTGGCTGTACATCCCACAGTCTCAAGTGGCTCTACTCCGGTGGCCACAGGACCAGCAGCTCAGGAATTTGATATAATTACCGAAATGGGTTTGACTATCAAAGCAGAGGATCAGGGCACTGTTTGCAGTAGTAGCTGGGCCTATGCCACGGCCAAGGCCATAGAGATTATGCAAGCGGTGCAGTCCAATCCTAATCAGCAGCAGTATACCTTGTCTGCCCAGCAATTGATAGATTGCACGGGTTTAGGCCAAGGGTGTACCACTCAATCGCCTCAAATGGCTTTTGACTATCTCACCAAAACTGGGAACACATTTCTGGCACCAATTGATTTTTATCCCAATCGTAACTATTCCAAAGCCCAGGACATGTGCAGACCCTTTGCCAGCCCACCTGTGGGAAGTGTTAAGTTAAGCAGCTATGCTACCCTGCCGAATGAACAAGATACCACGCTAATGCGTTTTGTGTCCAATTTCATACCCGTGGTAATTGAGTATAATCCTAAAGACTTTGGATTTATGCACTATTCTAGCGGTATATATTCACCGCCGGCATCCACAGCAAAAGCCACCAACTCTCAGTTTTTAGTTGTGGTGGGTTATGGACATGATAAGGAGACGAATTTGGATTACTGGAAGTGCTTGAATTCCTTTGGAAAAACATGGGGTGAAAATGGTTATATAAGAATCAAACGCAGTAATCAACCAATTACCAAAAATGCCATTTTTCCAAATGTGTTGGCCTAAGAGTTGAGAATAAAGAAATTTACTTAAAGAAAGGAAATTCGTGGGTTTTGAAGGTTCCAGCCAAGGTGTCTGAAGGGTAAGTCCTAGGCCAAAAAGTGACAGCGTGAATATAAATCAGCCTTCGACATAACGATAAGGTCAAGGTTCTTTGAAGCCCTGTCTACTTTTGCTATACCAACGGGATAAGAGAGAACCTCTCCCAACCATTGAATACCAAAAGAGGTTTTAGTCAGGCGATTCCTTATCGTGTGACTTCTTTAACCTGCTGATGGAGTCAGGGAGTAAGCTTTTACCAGGTTTAAAGAGGGGTTTTCCCGATATATTTTACTTCGGATCAAAATGTTAAAGATTTTCATCATTTTCCCATTGTAAATGGTAGATGTTGGCATACAGAGCAACTATTTAACTTCTTGTGTCGCTGATTTTTTCAAATAACTCTAAAAGCGGCAAAATTTTGTCATTTTTCGATTGTAAAACACGATCCACCACGATATTAAATAGCTTTAGCTGATTGATTCGAATTCGTATCCCAAATACAAATCTTCCGTTAACGTGTTGCATGAAATCATCTTCAAGAACATCAAATTGAATGTCGGATGGAATTATTTTTGATTTGACTCATCGTGACACATTCAGTTTTTAAAATCTGGTTCCTATAGCCTTCTTACGCTAGACTTCTTTCTGAAAAATTGCGCTTCAATATGCTTACAATAACATACGATATAGATAAAAGTTTGCGTAGCAGAGATGCCACATAGTATGTAAATGGTCAAGTTAAAATTTTTTAAAATAAGTTTTTACATTATATAACAGTTTAGTCTATAAATGGCCAGATTTCCGGATAAAGGAACTAAAAAATAGGACAGAATTCCTGATAGGGGATGGTTGACATTTTTTCCGGCTAAAGCAGTTAAAAATAGGATAGATCTATCCAAAAAAAGGCCAAATTGGCAACACTGGTTCGATCTTCACCCTGTTTTGCTCTGTCGCAGTTGCATTTTGTTTGCGCCATAGTTTGGGTAAGAGCAAGTGACACAGGGTTAGACCGGTTCGAGTCTGAGACGAAGACGGTTGCAGTCTGAATCTGAACTAGGTTCGACCGATCTCGATAATAGATCCCACACTTTTCGCAATTATCTGCGCACCAAGCTTAATAAATCACAGCCTGGAAAGTGTATGAGGTTACCTTAAAAATACCAAATTTGGCTTTTATCGACCCATCGCCTATCGATAACAAAAAACAAACTGCCGCCTAGTTGCATTCATTTGAGTTTTGGCCAGCTGCTATATTCTTCCTCTCCTATGGCTACATCAGATTTTGTTTTGGGGGGAGTGGCTGCCATGGGAGCAGTGGTCATAACCAATCCCTTTGAGGTAATCAAAACACGCATTCAACTGCAAGGAGAACTGGCTGCCCGTGGTACCTATGTGGAGCCCTACAAGGGTATAGTCCAGGCCTTTATCACAGTGGGCAAAAATGAAGGATTGTTGGGCCTACAAAAGGGATTGTCTCCAGCGTTGTGCTTTCAGTTTATAGTCAATTCTTTACGGTAAGCCTTAAATTTCTCTCTTTTTCTCCCCTTAAATTTTATAGAAATTTCTTGATTTAGATTAAGCATCTATACTCATGCCGTGGAGCAACGCTGGGTTCATGATCGTCATGGCCACATCTCCTATGGCTTGGGTTTGATTTGGGGAGCTCTGGGCGGTGTTGTAGGCTCCTACTGCTCTAGTCCATTTTTTATGGTAAATCGTAAAGTTGGATTAGATAAGATAACACAATTCCCATCTAACATCTAATTTCTGTTTCAGATCAAGACGCAGCTACAGTCTCAGGCAGCGAAACAGATAGCAGTCGGTTATCAACATCCCCATTTGTCCATGAGCGAAGCTTTGAGGTCGACATATCGGAAGAATGGCATATTTGGTCTTTGGCGTGGCTCACTGGCTTCTGTGGCGCGAGTAACTGTGGCCTCCAGTGTTCAATTGGCCACTTTTGGAAAAGCCAAAGATTTGCTAAGGAATAACGAATGGGTCACCCAGCCTACTTGTCTGTCATTCTGCTCGGGATTGGCAGCTGGTACGTTTGTTTCGGTGACGGTGACCCCACTGGATGTGATAACGACACGTTTGTATAATCAGGGTGTAGATGCACAGGGAAGGGGTCTGTATTATAAAGGCTGGTTGGATTGTTGCCTAAAGACATTAAAGTCAGAGGGTGTGTTTGGTATATATAAGGGTTTTTGGGCCATTTATTTAAGAATGGCTCCGTATTCTACCCTGGTTTTGTTGTTTTTTGATGAACTGATTGTATTAAGAGAGAAATATAGTTTAAAGTGATTGGTTTGAAATTACTTGAGGTTTTAAGCCAACGAAATTTTAAATTAAATTTCAAATTTCGATTTCCGTTTCTTTTACAAAGTGATTACTCTGTGCAACACTGTTATATCGATAACACAAAGCTTACTCATTCGGCATGGTCTCACTTTTCGATAAGCGAAATATCGAGCAAGGTCTTCCTAATCTATAAACAAAGTCGGCGTCTGCCTTTAAAAAATCTTAAAGTTGGACTTTAATTGAAATTATAGCATATAATAACAAATACTCCACTAACTACAATGGCCGCCCAATACACACAGGTGACACAATGGTTCGAGCAGTACAAGGTGGAAGTGGACAAATCTTTGCATGATCCAAAGAAGCCCTGGACTTCCACACTGGATATGGTTGAGGCCAAAACCGGAGTATCCCGCGTGCATGTCTTCTTTGGTGAGTGGATGAAAAGATGGCGTCATCAGGAGCCGCAGGAACCGCAGGCCATGACTACTACATACGTAATACGTGGCCCCCCCTCAACCGCTGAAAATTTATAAATAGCCTTTGAATGATATATTTGGCCACCGAGTGGTTAGGGGTGGCGGGGAGTAGAAGGTCACTCCTCAAATTAGATGATTAATCGCCGTCTAATTGTCCCCAGGTTGAAAGTAATTGTGGCGGGTACAGCTCACGCACACTACCAAACACACACTCACACACACAAAAACATACGCGTATTTCTTTGTTTACTTAAAACAATTTTCTTAGTACGCTGTTGCGGAATCATTACCTGTCAGAGATCTTGGAGAAAAGTTGATTTCATTAGAAGATTTCATTATCTAGGCATCAGGTCAAAGTTCAGCCACATTTACGAGTTTGACTTTGATCAAGTTGCTTTCGTGGCGCTCACGTGTGAAACCTCTCACCTATATACTCTCACACGCACACACACATGTGTGAATGTGTGACTTTTACCCAGCTTAGGTCGCCCCGTAAAGCTCTCTCACTAGCCCCAAATGTGGCTTTGGGATTACATTATGCAAATAAAACACCGCCAGACGGTGCAACGTAATGTCCGTATACCCATTGTCTATATGGGCACAGGTGAGTGTGGTGAATCAGCTGGCCAAGCCCCATATGCGTGCGTGTACCATGTCTTTTGACACCTTTTGGCAGCGGCAACGATATCTAATTGGGGTTTCTAGGCATGACATCATATGTATGAAACCGCCACGTTATGCTCATCCGGGCATACAATGCTACACTGGCCGGGATTTCAATTGCACCCAGAGAGGGTATCAAGTGCAGCACATTTTGTCATTTTCTGACAACAGCTAAATGCTTAATAATAGCAACACTGCGAGGTGAAACAGAGGCGGATTTAGAAGCTAAGCGGGGACTGTGGGAATCGCGAAAGAAGAGAGCGGAGGGGCTCTTATAAATCGGGAGGGGGTCATAAGCAATTACCGTTGCTCTCCGCAGTTAAAATAACTGTTTCCAACCAAAGAAGCCAATTTAGCTATTTTGTTAGTTACACAGCCGGAACCTGCAATTCTAGCTATTTTTCCCTCATCTAGCTATTTCGGAAAAGCAACATTTCTGATGAAACAGAAGAGCTTGAATAAATCCGATCTGCGCTCAGAGAACAACTACTTTTGTTATTGCCCTTTTGCTTTGCTCATGCGAAAATAATAGTCTTTGGCATTTGTAGGCTTGTGCGTTCGTTTGACTTCCAAGCCACACCAGAGAAATACAAAAAAAAATTATAAAAAAATGAGCGTTTATTTTTTTACTCATCTACTGTCAAATCGCTCTCTGTTAGTTGTTATTGAATGAGCTTTACCAGAATATCTGATCTGAAAACCACAACTAAGCGAAATGAAGTGTTCTGCTCAGAGAGTGTATACCGAACTCGCCTCTCAATTGGTCTATGGCACCGTCTTGTTGAAACCACATGTCAGCCCAGTTCAGCTTTTCCATTATGGGCAAAAAACATTGCAAGAGTTATCATTATCACATTAATGTTCCTAACTTTGTCATCTTTAAAAAAGTAGAGTCCAATTAGGCCAACGGCCCATAAACCACACCAAATAGTGCATTTTTTGGAATGCATTGGCAGTTCTTGCAAATGAGTCTTAGTTGGAAGAAATGGAATGAAACAGAGCTGTTCAAACAGTAGAACCTGCTTATAATGTATGTATATGGTTAGAGCTTGTTCCTGCAAGTTCCATATGGTAAAAGAATAACTGATTTTACACTTTTGAAGTTACAAAATACTACTTCTTGCTTCTTTCAAAGAAAAACATTGCAAACCATTGTGAAGACTAATATACAAGTATGTGACCTGCACCTTTACCTACATATTTGGATCTAGGTTAATTAAACAAAACGATTTGGATTCTTTGGAACTTTAAAGGGATCTTTTGGGATTACCAGTGCTCCTATACGGTTCCTCCACTTGGAAAATGACAACTTCCATAGTGTCCAAACTTCAAAAATACGTGAACCGATGCCTGCGTCGGAAATTTTGTATTTTCTGGCCTGACAGAATACGAAACTCCGAGCTACTAAAACGCGCAAATATGGAGAGTGTCGACACCATAATACGCAGAATTAAATGGAGCTGGATAGGGCATACATTGCGTAAAAGTGAGAGCAATATCGCCAGGAAGGCAATGGAGTGGAACCCACTGGATATATTCGGCCGGACACCAGGCAGACCCAAAGAAACTTGGAGAAGGACTGTTGGTAGAGAAGCGGAAAGCTTCGGGAAGACCTGGAGAGAACTGAAAGCTACGGCCAACAACAGAGTTCGTTGGAAGAAATTAGTGGTTGATGCCCTATGTCCCACACGGGATTGGAACTAGAAGAAGAAGAAGTGGTAAATGTTGTAATGGATTTCCTTAAAATGGTATTATATCTACTTTAGCTAAAATGGGTACTTATAGTTCCATTTTAGGATAACGAGAGAGCTTAGCACGCCAAAACAACTCTTTGAGTAACAACAAACGAGAATATCAAGTGATTTTACCATTAGCTCTGACAAATTTTGACTTACACTAACCAAAACGAGGTTCAAAATGGGACGAATATGACTTTTTCGGACCTTCAGAAAGCGCTCCACCTCAAAATACTTTTTTGAGCCCTGAATCTTCAGTTAACTCTGACAAAATTTGACCATAAGTAAAATGGAACTGTTGTATGTTTTTAGAAATGTGTAGGACAAAGGCCTTATCTTGCTACTGGGGCGAATGCATATAAATATGTGCTGGCAAATGAACAAAGAGCTTAACTACTCAGCGATCTTTGACAGCCAATGCTTATAAGATAAACAAGACATCTCAGGTGACACAGGAGAACAAAGAATGTATTTTCCGGGTCTTAAGTGGGTGTGACGTAAAAATAAACCACTCTAAGGATCAATAAACGAGTTTATCTTCTGATTCGACTAGGAACACTGACTAATTTTGTTCTAGGTTAAGGAAAAAGGACATTTTGGATTTCTTTCAAGCTAAATTGTACCCACGTTTTCTTAGAGAGACATACAGGTCTGTGCCCGTTTTCGATTTCGATCAAATCATGCGGAATCGGAATTGTTAAATGTTCTTGCTTCCAAAAACCGACTGTCATATTCGAACTTTATCTTTATAATCCCAATTTAAGCGTTTCTTAGAAATCTCAAGTCTTGCCAATTCCGATTAATCGGATTCGGAAACGGGAACAGGCCTGATTGAGTAGCGTTACGGGATCTTAAAAGGGTGGTTTCTGTACAAACTTGATCTAGGTTAATGAAATTTACTTTATGGATTCCTTAGAACCTACGTTATAACGACTTGTACCTTAAGTATCGGTTCCACGTCTATTCAACACGTCAATTCAACACACGTCAACTCAACACACGTCAATTCAACAAGCGTCAATTCAACACACGTCAATTCAACACAAAACAGTGACATAAGTCATATCAAATTTAAATTTAATAATAAATTAATTATTTTGTTTTGTGTTGAATTGACGTGTTGAAATTGTTTTGTGTTCAATTAAAGTGTGTTGAATTGTTGTGTTTGCTGAAATGACTTAGTGTTTTATTGACGTGTGTTGAAATTGTTTTGTGAAGACTTTGTTTTGTGTTGAATTTGTTTGTGTTGAATTGAGGGATTGTTGAATTGTGTTGTTGGGTGAAATGACTGTGTGTTCTATAGACGTGTTACCTAAGTATCAGCTATTAGTGCAACACTTTGAAATAGAGCTAACAACTTTCTGACTTATACCAATACCTTCTGGTTCAATCTTCAGTAGCCTCCCAGTCTCTGTTGCCCTTGCCGCTCTTGAACCGCTCCTGTTTAGTTTTTAGCTGCTGGCAAAAAGGCCCTTTTCGTGTTTCTCTGGCTAGAACAAAATTCATAACGAATCCGAAATCATGGCATTTGAGGCATTGGAGGGCAAACTAATTGAGTTATTCCTGGAGTATGCCGTACTGCGTTATGGTTTGGTCACCATCTCCCTAAAAACCCATCCATCTATCTATAAATTTCTCCTTTTCTTTGTATTTTCAGGTGCTGCTGCCTTCTGTGCTTTGTACCTGATCTTTGGTTATGGTGCCCAGCTCTTGTGCAACATTATTGGTGTTCTCTATCCAGCCTACATCTCCATACATGCCATTGAGTCGAGCACCAAGCAGGATGATACCAAATGGTTGACCTACTGGGTGACCTTTGGCATCTTCACAGTCATTGAGTTCTTTTCCAGTGTGCTGACCCACATCATACCCTTTTACTGGCTGTTGAAGGTGGGTTAAGCCCCTCTGAAAAGGAGTTTACTAAACCTCCTTTTTTTGCTTACAGTGTGCTTTCCTCATCTGGTGCATGTTGCCCACTGAGAAAAATGGTTCCACCATTATTTACCACAAACTGGTGCGGCCTTATTTCCTCAAGCATCATCAATGTGAGTTTCTGTTTCTCTTATTATTTAAGCCACTTTTTCTTTAACTCTGGCCCATTTGCAGCTGTGGACAAGATCATTGATGACGGCATGAGAAAGGCCGGCAGTGTTTTGAAGCAGGACTAGATCCGGTTTTAATCTCTCAAGCATTTGGAAATCCCTAGAGGACTAAATTAGTTTATTTTTTTCGAAATTCCTCTGCGATTGTTAAAGAAAATAAGATAAATCTCCGCTTGTTAAACAAATTATTGATTTATTGAAGAAAGCTAGGATTTTTCAGTTTCTGTCGCCGCCGCTGCCGCTTCTGCGGCTATTCTACGTCGATTGCGCCAGGCAGTCATATAGGTACGCGGATGTATGGGCAAAAGACCAGCGATGCCCAGCAACTCGGCAGCCGGCACCGAAAGATGAGCTCCATTGCCCAGCCAGTAGCGTATGCGTTCTGTATTGAGAGCCACCAAACGCTCGTTGAAATCATTGGGCAAAGGATCATAGGAGCCCACCTGTTCTATGACAGGCTGATGCTGGTTTTTACGTCGCTGTAAAGATACAAGTGTGAGTAAAGTAGCCAGAGAGGGGTGGGGGGAAGGAATTAAGACTCACCTCCATGACAACAATGTGATAGAATGGCCGATTTGTGCAGCCCTGGCGCACAAAACGTATAATTTTGGCCGAGGATTTGTAGAAGCGGCCTATGCCACTGGCAGGTGACAGGGACATGTTTTTTATTCAACCTTAAATAGTTTAAATAAAGAATTTAATATAAATTATACAACAGCAAGACTGTGTCAGTGTGACCGTGTTTCAATAGATTTGGCCTGCAGTTAGAGATGAGCTATTTTCAGAGAAAGCCAAAAAAAGGCCAAAATAGTCACTAAATCACTAAAAAGTGAAATGAAGAATAAAAAAAAAGTAACAAAAATAGATGTACCGCGAATGATGAAGAATTTTAAATCCTTTGTGTTGTTAAAAGCGAATTGCCACAATTTGGGTGCAAAGCAAGGGGCAACATTTCGAATATTTATCCATATACGTAGTCCAAAAATGATTTCTGAAATATAGAACGCATATACATATAAAAGTTTTCATCCGAAATTGTCTATGAAGTCAAATTTGCGGTGGAAATTAGTATAACCTTACTTTCTTCACTTTTTCCGCGCACATTGCACATTTTGTATGAAACTATAAACAGCTGATGCAAGAAATCCAAAGCAAATCACAATCGACAGTCCCACAATGCATTTGAAAGATAATTTTAACAAGAATCACCTTGATGTGTGTTTTTCGTGTGATTAATTTAAAAACGACTCGAAAAAGACTCGCGAATGACTTGAAAAGGAGTAGAAACTGATCAGAAAAACGGAATAGAAATGACTCTTTACGAAGAGTCTTAAAAGTACCATTTATGATCAGAAAACGATCGCATTTATGACTATTTTAATCAGACATGGGAATCGAATAAAACTCTAATGTTATCAGAAATGTTTAAAAATGCTGGCTGGGGTAAATCACTTTCAGGAATACCACTAAAAACACTTTTGGTTTGAGTTAGAATTTGCTGGATCTTTGGGTTTTCTCCTATACCTTCTGTCTGATCTTTATAAATGAAAAAGTTAGCTTGAATTTAATTCGCTAGTAAACTCGAGATTTATATCTAAAAATAATGTTTTTTTGTGCTAAAATATGTTTAAATCTGTTCTATAAATGTCAAATTTTGTGCATAAATATTTTTTAAAGCGAATTTGTGAATATTCTGCCCTTACGATAACATTTTCTTAACAATTAAAATTAATTTACAATTTTCATTCGTGACTTTAATTTCAGTCACTGCGACTTCACCGCTACCCCACAAACTCACGCACATTATCGCCCATCCCTGGCTTATTAAAAAGGCTGACCATTTGCTCCGAAAACAGAAATCAAATATGGCGTCCGACGAAAAACACGAACACCATGGAAATTCTCTGTCTGTGTCTGTGAACGTGAACTAATATTGGAACATTGTCGAAGGCAAAAAGAAAAAACTCTGCTGTGTGCGTTAATTTTGTTTATAAATTTAATTGCAAATACTGCACATCTAAACCATACACGACGCGTACACACACACACACACACGTATGCCACAATAGTAACCAAACCACACATATGTACAGTTTGTGGGAAAGTGCGCCCCGTTATCAATGAATTCCGGAGTGGGAGTCCGAGTCCAAGTTTTTCAAACGAAGCTGCAAAGTGAATTTTTTGTACCGAGGGAAAAAAAATGGCGCCCGCAACTTTTTCTTGACTTTCTTTTCGGTGGTCTCGGCGAGCGTTGAAAAAGTGAAATAGCGAATTGTTTTGACCAATTTTTGACACGGAGGCTAGTATTTTGTACGTGATTTATATCAAATAATTATCCAGAAATCCAACAGAAAAGTGCAATTATACATTTGCGTTTGGAAATTTTGCGCTTTTTTCTCTTCCCCCCACCACCACCCCCCACTACCCTCTCTATTTTATTGCTACATTTATAATGTGCGCTGCACAGAGCAATCCGCCGCCCTTTGGCTACACCTGGGGCTTTGCAGACAACGTCAGCCGTACCGCTGAATCGGTATTGGAAATATCGCCAAATATTAATTACACCGTCAGTGGGGAATCGGTAAGTAGATATTGCAAGTGCAATCCAATCGATGCCAATCCCTCCCCACACCCACCCTGCCTCCTCCTCCCACGTAATAATGTTGCTGTTGCTTTCTCACAGCGAATTGTGTTGTGTCTCAAAATTTCGGCCCCAAAAGCCAGAGCCCCAGCGCCACATACACACAAGAACTTACATACATACATACACACGCATACATACAGTTCGCTCGCTCACTCACTCACTCGTTGGTTTTGTCTGCTGCTGCTGCCGCTGTGTATGTATAAGTGCATCGGCCTTACGTAGCGTGTATGTATACTCTCAGGCATTTCACGTACGATATACTGAAAAAAATGCCATCTACATATACTTTTATGTAACTGCGTTGGTCATGCCAATATGTGAATGCGAAGCGAGTGTGTTAGAATTTCTTTTACGAACTTTTTTCGTTTCCATTTCATTCGTAAACATTCATAATTTGGTATTTGTGTAAATTGTGTGCGTATGGGATGCATAGAGATGTAAGAGTGTGTTGAGGCTCGAAACACAAACAATACGCACATGTGTGATAAGCCGAGTGCAACGTGGAAGGTGGTGGGAGTGTAGGGAGGGTGGGAGGGAGAGGAAGACCAGTTTTGTTATTTTTTGTTGTTTTTTTAGCAAAAGCAATCGATGCGAATCAATAATTACGATTAACCTAATTTAAGTTTCAATTAAGCAATATTGGGTTTTGCTATTAACTTTGCTTCTCATTTTGTTAACAAACATTTGCTTATTTTGATTTCCCTTTTGGCCTGACAGTTCACAGTTTGGCCGCCGCCGTTCCTTTTCTCTCCTCTTTGCTTCTGCTGTGAACGAATGGTACAGTGGGTCGAAAAAGTTTAAGCACAAAGGGTTATTTGTGTTGCAGAAACAAAGGTTTTAAAGCGACCACAAACACGGATACAGAAACTTTAAAAGTTCCAAACGTGACAGATGGCTAAAATGAAGTTTGAGGCTTTGGAAGCCGTCGAGCTTTCCCCAAGTTTCTTTTATATAATCATTTCTTTGTCGCTTTGGATCATTTAGACCACCAGGTACTAGACTCAATTAAGTGCCGTTATTTTTATAGCTCATGCGCCTCGCAATGCAGAACGAAATAATTGAGCTTACATTATCAGTTTCGGACATTGAACACGTGCGTTCTGGCTAAGAATTTAATGAAGATTTTTCGCATTAAGTTAAAAACAATAAAAGAGTAAGTTTTGTGACAAAATAATGATTATTTGTAAATTTATCATCCAAAAAAATCATTAACTTGGAGTGCCCGTATGAAAAAATGGAAGATAATAAAATATGATTATTTTTCGGTAATCTATTCATTTCTGCAATGAGTTTTATTTTTTTGATTTTTATTTTATTGCTCAATGGATAATCATTATTTTTTGAGTAATATAAATAAAAATCAAAAATAATGATTATTTTCCGAGTTTTATTTTTTTTGCTCAAAAGTATTACTCAAACAGCGATTACGGCTAGTGCATAAGGAATTTTATTAAGTTTGATGGATGTACCTAGTAAGGGGACCAAAGTGAATAAGATCCACACTCAAGATTTCAATAAAAGGTATATTACCTTGCGGTTTTCAACAAATGAATTTTTTTTTAATTACACAATGCTACAAATTTAACAAAATTTTAATAACCTAGGGAATGACTTAGCGTACGCTATAGAGCAAGTCGCGTATAGCGCAAAGTGAATAAGATCCACACTCAAGGTTTCAATAAAAGGTATATTACATTGCGGTTTTCAAAAATTAAATGTTTTTTAATTATTTAACTTCACAAATAACAATTTTTGCAGCGAGTCCGACGAGAGATTGCACCTCAGATCCGATAATACCAGATTGAGGGCAGAAAAAGTTCGTTCGACACTTACTTGCGTTGCTGGAACGGCATGTACCACTTTGGCCAGCTGGTATAAATTCGGATAGTCGAACTTTTTGCCCTCCCAGTACTCCATTACGTTCATTTTGGTATCGACAGGTTTGGGGTTGTAGCCAGAGCGGGCAAACAAACGAAACGTTTAACGAACCGTTCGCGAAAGCCAAGGAACGATTCATTTGTTTTGTAGCTGTTACTCTAGTGAGGGAAAACGAAACCACTAACTTTATATTGCCGAAGAGCGCAAACGAAACGATTGGAATATTGTTCTTCCGAAAGCTGCACTGCCTTGAAACGTTTCGGAACGACAACAACAAAGCTGAAAGAAACAAAGAAGTAAGCAACAGAAAAAAACAACAACAATACAAATACAAATAGAGCAGCAAACGTTTCCAAACTATTCGCGCTCGTTGCATATCGTTCCGATTCCCTTTGTCCGCATCAAGATGAGAGCATTTCGCTTTACGTTTAGTTTGCGTTGACGAACGCAAACTGAACAGAACTCATTTTGTGTTACAGTTACTTTTTTCGGGTTTTGTTTGTGTTTCGCTCTGTGCAAAGAACGAAACGAAACGATTCAGAAACGTTTCGTTTCGTTTGTTTGCCCGCTCTGGTTGTAGCTATCGATTTCGCTATAAGCTTTCTTTATTTTTTCATTAGGATCTTCATTGTGCTCTTCGTCCTCCGATGCAACCTCAATGGAATTGAGGAACTCATCCAGAGCTGATTGATGTTGAACCTTAGCAGTCTCTTCCATAGTCGACGTAGTTGCTTCCGCTTGCAGTTTATAAAAATCGCCCATGTACAACTGGGCACTTTGCAATTTTTGAGTCGCTATATAAGCAGGCTCTAATGTCTTGACAAGGTTCTTAATTTCAATCCATTCAGACGAAGTTAGCTTCACCGGAAGTTCCAAGTGATGGTCATTCCAGAGTTATTTTAAATTAAGTGAGCCAAATGAGCAATAAACGTTTTTTGGCCCATATCTTCATTTTTGGGGGTCCCCGATGAAAACCAAAAATGTGGGAGCGCGATACGCGACTTGCTCTATAGCGTACTCTTAGTCATTCCCTATGTTATTAAAATTTTGTTAAATTTGTAGCAATGTGTAATTAAAAAAAATTCATTTGTTGAAAACCGCAATGTAATATACCTTTTATTGAAATCTTGAGTGTGGATCTTATTCACTTTGGTCCCCTTACTAGGTACATCCATCAAACTTAATAAAATTCCTTATGCACTAGCCGTAATCGCTGTTTGAGTAATACTTTTGAGCAAAAAAAATAAAACTCGGAAAATAATCATTATTTTTGATTTTTAATTATATTACTCAAAAAATAACGATTATTTCCTGAGTTTTATATATAAAAATCATGTTTAATCATTATTTTTTGAGGAATAAAATAAAAATCAAAAATTAATCATTAAAAATAGATTTTTTTAATAGAACTCATAATCGTTACGGTCCCTGGTTTTGTCTAATAATCACCAAATTTAAATTGTAAATCAACTTCAATTCTGTAGAAATGTTTAAAAGCAGAAACCTTTCCAATGAAGAGCGAGCTAAAATATCAGCATATCGCGAAGTGGGGATGACTCTGCAGGAAATTGGTACAAAAATGAAAAGAAGCTATTTTACAATTCAAAAGTACTTAAAAGATCCCGAAAATCATGGAAAAAGACCTCGTTCTGGTTGCTATTGGGTATTTCGGAGAGCCTTGGACATTCCAGCAAGACAATGCAGCCATCCACGTTTAAAAAAGCAGAAAACAATTTTGTGAAGAGCAGCAAATACCGGTTTTGATGTGGCCCGCAAAAATTCGAATACCTTAAAAACTTATCCTTGATGTTCTATAGATTTTCCACAAAGAACGTTGGAATATAGAAAGGAGGCACTGAGTCAATATGCATACCTCTTACAAGATCAGAGACCGCCTGGTCTAGCTAGTGCAAATAATTTAAAAACCCATGTGCTTACTTTTATCCCTCACTGTAACAAAACAAAAACTAATTCGCCGCACTTGCGCGCTCTCTGCCGTCTCCCCCGCTTAAATTCGCCGTCTCGTGTGATTATTCAACACATACATACAAACAGACAGACAACGCACACGTAAGCAGAGACGCTTACAAACACACCCAGAAAATGACGTGTGCTGTTGGTGTGCGTGTTTTCGTGCGTGTGTTTTGATTACACTTGCGTTTCGTTTTGGCGCTCAACAACAACAGCACACACACGCACACACACTCCCGCACTGTCAAAAGTCCAATTGGACAAAAAAAAAGCGCGCGCTTTCCATTTGACTACCTTTGTAGCCCCTTTCCACCTTCCCTCTCCCATTGCCATTAGGGCAGCTGTTGCCGTCTCGCTGCCTGCGCAGGTGTAGCGTGCTTATAAATCAGATCAACAACAACAACAACAAATTAGCAGTCAACTGTACTAACCACAAACTATATTGCATTGGGGATGCAGACTAATCAAAGCAAAAAAACCGTAAACAAAACACCCCACCAACCTCCTTACCCGTTTTAGATGCCCTATCTGTTATCCACGGATGGAACATTGGCTGTACAAAAGGATGTTAAAGGTGCTCTTGCCGGCAATAAGGGAAATGTGGTGCGTCGCATGTTCGTGGTGAACGATTCCTCGTTTCCGCCTGGGACACAAAGGTGCGTTTAAATTGTTAAGAAACAAGCAAATCCACGGCAACCCCTCGTTCCCCTGTTCAATTGCAGAGTAATTACCACAGGTGGCACTTCAACGGTGGTCAAAAAACAGGACTCCACTCAACAGGTGTTGAGCATAAATTCACTTGATAAGAACTGTAAGTGGTCACATTACCCCCCTACCACCCCCCCCCACCCATCCAACCACTCCCACTTACACACTGCCAAAGATGAAGCTAACAGAATATCGATATGCAAACCGTTAGTTTTATCGATAATTGTCTTTGCACGTCCCCCACCCTCCTTGTAACTGTTTTGTACCGAGGGTCGCTATTTAAGTTTTGGGGAAGGAAATTCAATAATATATTAAAATCCTACAGCCTAATAATTTGTTAAAAGTTTGGAAAAAATAGGAAACTTTTTAGACATATTTGACTAACTTATGTATGTATTACCGTATGGAACAATAGTTTTAGTTTAAAATCATGGTAAATCGGCAATCAATGCTATTTAGGCAAATTTGTTTCAAAATTTTAACAAATTATTTACCTGCGGGACCTTACCTTCAAACAAAAGATTTTTAGTTTGGGAAAATCTGTGTATTCAAGTTTATTTCTATGTTAAATCGTCATCTAGTTGGAAAAATCCTATTTCAGGTAACCAAAAAATAATTTTTCAGTCATATTTAGTGTAGGATTAGAAACTTAGTCTTAAAGTAGGGGCTCCAATCTTTGGTAAATGCTAAAGTTTGTTAACTTTTCTTCATTTTTGGAAGATTTACTGCCAAATTTGGTTTAGTGCTTTTTTTTAGCGAGGTTTTGGGTTTGTTTTACCCTTTTGAGGTCACTTAAAAGTAATTTAAGTCAGAGCCATATTAATACGTAGTCTTAAAGTTTGAGTTCTAATCTATAGAAAACTTGAAACTTTTGAGTTATTTATTCCTCTGAGTCTATGGAAAAAGCCAAAAGGCATTAACCAAGTTCTTCTTTTGGCGTATCCACCGCAGATTTTAAAAGATTTTTCGGGCTACTATACAAAAATACTATTCTACGACTGTATTTAGGGTCATATGAGAAAGTAGTCCTTAAAAACTGGGTTTAATCTATGCAAAACGCAAGCTACCATTAGCATGTGATGAACTAAGGGTGTTTTCCGAACTGTTAAGGTACCCAAAAAGTGCTTTACGGCCGTATTTAGGGCCATTTAAGAACTTAGTGTTTTAGTAAGGGTTATAATTTGTTCAAAAACTAAAAGTTCATTAACGTAACTCTATTTTTTGGCAAAGTTTTCGCATATTTGAGGTTAGTGACTCTCTTCAGAAAGCTTTTGGAGCTGTTATATCCCTATGAATTCCTGAAAAAGTATTCTTTGACTATATTCAAGGCCAAATACTTAAAATATGCTCTGTGATTTATTTAAAATGCTAAAGATTATTAGTTATTAGACGATTTAAAAAGATTTTTGTGGTTTAATATATCAAAGTAGTATTTTCCGTCGTATTTAGTTCTGGTTCTTTAAGTACTCGGTTCCATCTATCCAAAACGCTAAAAACCATTAGAGAGTAATGTATTTAGGGTGGTTTTCGGGCTGTTATACCTCTTTCGAGAACCCCAAAATGTATTATACGGCCGTATTTGGGGCCTATCGGGAACTTAGTGTTTTAGTAAGGTTTCCAAACTGTTCAAAAACTGAAAGTTCTTTAAGGTAGATCTATTTTTGTCAAAATTTCGGCTTATTTTAGTTTAGTGTTACTTTCTAGAGGGCTTTTGAAACTGTTATATCCCTTTGAGATCCTGAAAAGACCGTTTTTAAGGTCAATTTAAGAACATATACTAAAAATTTAGTCTCTAATCTATATAAAACTCAAAAGATCATGAGCATAATTCTGCTTTTAAAAAATCTACGGCAGATTTTAAAGTTTTTTTTGGGTGCTACGATACCAAAATAGTATTTTACGGCCGTATTTAGGTCTATATTTGGTACATAGTCTTTAAGAACTGGTTTTAAGCTATCCAAATCGATAAGTACCATTATCAAGTGATAAACTAAAGGTGTTTTTTAAGCTTTTGAGGTCCCAAAAAGTATTTTACAGAGTTGGGAACGTAGTGTTTTAGTAAGGTTTCTAATCTGTTAAAAAAATGACATTTCATTAACGTAGATATCAAAGTTTGTCAAAGTTTCGTCATATTTTAATTTAGTATTACTTTTTAGAGGAGTTTTTAAACTGTTATATGCCTTTGAGATTATGAAAAAGTTTTCTTTGACCTTATTAAAGGTCAAGTATGGTCTCTAATCTATATAAAACCTAGAAGAACAATAGTCCAGTTCTACTTTTGAAGAATCTACGGCACATTTTAAAGGTTTCTTGTGGACTGCTATATAAAAACAGTATTTTACGGCCGTATTTCGAGCCGTAGTCTTTATGTACTGCTTTCAGTCTATCTAAAACGCTTAAGACCATTAGCGAGTAAGATATTTTTTAGGGGTTTTCGGTCGGTTATACCTTATTTACGGTCGAATTTAGGCGAATTAGTGATCTAGGTCTTAACCATGTCCTAAGAGGAATCAACTTTGGCTTTTAAAGCCGTTCGAACTGATTAGTTTTGCAGTCTCCCCCCTGAACTTAAAAAGCAGCCCTCGGTATACTAATTCAACGATTTATTGATTGTTTTTTCTCTCTCTTTACCCCCGTTTCTCGTTGCTTGTTACCGTTACTCGTTACTCGCTCGCCTACACTCAATCTCTCTCGCTCGCTTTTTTATTGTGATCCTTCTTAAATCTTCCCACTCACTTATGGCGGGCACACCCACACCCACCCACACACACACACACACACACAGATCTCTTGGTCGATCAGGCCACAGCCGCAGCTGCAGCAGCCGCCGCTGCCGGCGATCCGGCGGCTGCCCATCATCATACCTTGACGAATGGCAGTCTAGTTGATGCCAAAACCGGACAAACCGTATTGACCACGGGAGCAGCTGCTGCTGCCGCTGCCAAATCCCATTTCGGCTCAATTGGTGCACTGCATCTGACGCAAGAGGAGTGCAACGAGATCTTAATCAAGCGGGCCATCGCTGCCGGCCACCATCAGACGCACACACTGACCACAGCCGGCGACGGGTCGCATCACCATAGCACGGGGCCGGGCGCAACACCAAGTAAGCATCTCCCCCACCCAACCAACTGGTTACCACCCATCCACACCAACTGTCCACCCGGTTCTGGTTCCGTTACGTTTGAGTTGTTCCCCTTTTCCTTTGCGTTGAGTTCAATTGGTTCGCACTTTGATTTGCTATTTCGTTTTCTCTTCCTTTTCCCTTTTGTTTCTTTTTCTTTCGTACCCATTTGGTTTCTGTTCCGTTGGCGGTGCAACAACACTCTTAGGTGACATACTTCCTGGTATTTCAGTTCAAGTACAGAAAGTAATTCAAGGACTTGAAGAGAACGAGGACTCACAGGGCGACGCACCCAACTTAAAGTTGGAGCCAGGCACTTTAGAGTTGTCCCCCAAGACCGAACTACAGGAATCAATGCATTTCAGCGAAGTAAGCCAAAAAAACAAATCCCAACCCAAGCCCACCTAAACAGCTAAGCAGCGGGGTGCCCACCTGGAGCAGTTTGATAAGTAATCGCCATCAACCTCTCTCTGCTTCTCTCTCTCTCCCAGACGGACGCCACGATTAAAAAGGAACGCCCGTACAGTTGCGACGAGTGCGGCAAATCCTTTCTGCTCAAGCATCATTTGACCACGCACGCCCGCGTCCACACAGGTGGTTGTTCTTGTTCCTAGCAAGCTAGCCGATGCAAGCGAGCGGGTCTAACCACAACTCTCTCTTCCTCCAGGTGAACGTCCACATATCTGCACCCATTGCGGCAAGAGTTTCGCCCACAAGCATTGCCTGAACACCCATCTGCTGCTCCATTCGACGGATCGTCCGTATCAGTGCCAGGAGTGCAAAAAGAGCTTCACCCTCAAGCATCATCTGTTGACGCACTCGCGAGTCCATAGCCGGGATCGGCCCTTTGTGTGCCAGGAGTGCGGACGGGCATTTCCGCTCAAACGTCACCTGGTTACGCACAGTAAATTCCACGCCGGCGAACGTCCCTACGTCTGCGAGGAATGCGGTGAGAGTTTTGCCCAGGAGAATCATCTGATTATGCACTCGCGGTGGGTTTATCCTAATAGATGATAATGGGATTAGTTTTCAAAACTTTTCTAATCTCTTTCAGCTTTCACGGATCCCTGAATCCCTTTGTTTGTGCTGAGTGCGGAGCCTCGTTTCCACGTAAATTCCAATTGGTAAATCACGGACGTATCCACGGCAAGATTCCACATTCGTGCACCGTTTGCGGCAAGGAATTTCTACAGAAGCGCACCCTAGTTTCCCACATGAGGTAAGCAGACATCGAGAATTGTGGAGTGTGAAGGATTTACTTCTCCTTTGTCCCCCAGGCGTGTACATACCGGCGAGCAGGCTCATCCCTGCGTCAGCTGTGGCGAGGGTTTCCTCACCAAGGCTGAGCTGCATCAGCATGTTCGTGCTGCTCACAATGGAGTCAATCCCAATACAAGCAGCGCCACCATCATAGCCAATCAACAGGTAAGGGTCCTTACCTTAGTGACATCTTCTAGTTCTCATCCAACTAAAGTTGTTTTTCAAGCAGCTACAACAGGCCCATCATCACCCCGGACCGCCGTCACATCCGCAGACCATTACCGTGGTGAGCAATCCGGCCAATTCGACCCTGCTGACGGTGTCCACCACAGATGCCAATGGGGTGGCACGTCCTCAGTTTGTTTGCCGGTGAGTAGTCTAAATTTTCTTCACTGGAAGACTGATTCTAATTGGTTTCCCTCTTCAGCGAGTGCGGCAGCGCCTTCAACAGCCGCGAGGCCCTGGCCCTGCACTTGCGTCTGCACACGGGCGACAAGAGCCTGATGACCGATCTGTGCGCCCTGACAGCAGCGCTGCCCGGCCACTTCTTAAGCACGGCCAGCCTAAATCCGGGCACTGTCGTCACCGCCAATCCCAATCTGGTGGGCCAGAGTCCGGTGCCTGTGCAAATTATATCGTCCACCGGGCAGGTGATGTCACAGACCACCCTGGTGCAGGCCGCCAACTCCACACATCCGCAAGCCGTTGTCACCGCCGTGCCCACCATGTCAGTGCATGCCAGCCAACAGCAGGCCCATCTGCAGCATGTGGCCGCCCAGCAAGCGGCGGCGGCGGCGCAACAGCAGCAGCAACAGCAACAGCAGCAGCAACAACAACAACAGCAGCAGCAGCACCAACATCAAGTGGTCACCGTCGCCCCAGCCAACAAACCCAAATCACACTTCTGTGCCAGCTGCGGCAAGGGATTCGCCGCCAAGCATGGCCTCATGCAGCACAATCGTCGGCATCCCAATGGCGGTTGCACGGTACGCACCCATGTCTGTGAGTGTGGCAAGGCCTTCTTCCAGAAGAATCATCTGATGCTGCATCAGCGCCAGCATTTGGAAACAAAGCCAGCCATATCGCAGCAACAGGTATGCTAAAGTGTCCACAAAAAAGCTTCCAATCCCCCCCATCCCCAACTTCCTCTATCCTGGAAAAATCATGAGATGTAAAATATTAGAAAGCAAGCAAAAAGTTTATCATAAATAAAGTAATGAGCGACATTAACAAAGAAAATGTTAAAAAAAAAAACGAATTGGAGATACAAACTCAGTCTCAGTCAGTGAATTGTCCCTCAGGGGAAAAGATTGCCTAGAAATCTTGTTTAATAAAACAATTTATCGAAAATATAAAGAAAATAACCTAACTTTTCTTCCACGCCACAACACTGGAACCCAGGAATGAGGGAAATAATATAATATATAAATATTTTCTGAGAGTATATTTTGTTTATTTGACCTTGAGCCGGCTAAAAACCCCAAAAATTGTGTTAATATCAGAGAACTGCAATGCGTAGTCATTAATGCGTACTACGTGCGTACTACGTATTTTTTTAAGTACGCATATGTACGCATACGCATTAGAAATAGTAGGCTACGCATACGCACACTACGCATTTCAAAAAAACTGAGTATGCGTACTACGTATACGCAAAAGTTGAAATACGTATATGTACGCTGAAGCATTTGAAAAAGTACGCATTATATACGTACTTTAACTGAGCAGTAGGCATTTTCATTTTGCTTCATTTATGCTTCATTTATGCGTACTTTGTAATTTCTATGGCAAATCTAAGTGTCTTCGTTACATTTGGTTTTTTTTTTACTTAGCGGAATACTTAGTTAGCTAGTTTATCATGTTTTGCGTTAATTTTAGCCAGAACTAATCCTCGGTCTTTCCGTGAACAGTAATCTCGTTAAAATTTTATTATCATAGCTATTAATCTTCTTCTAAATATAAAATAAAGTCGCGTGTTTAAAGTTAAAATTTTCTGAAAAATTTAGTAGTTGGCAATTGTCGAATGGCAAATCGGTCCAACAAAACCGCGAAATTTGCAAACATTTTATAAGTTTATATTTTTATGAATAATAGATATTTGGCAACTGCCGACGGGTAAATATGGGTTGTAGGCCACCCAATCCAAAAATAATTTGAATTTCGCAAAATATGATATTTATTTAATTGAAGAGTAAATAGACTAGTAAGGAGGTGAAGATCAAGTGGTTTAAGATCGCCAAATTTGCAAACATTTATTATGAGACTAGATTTTTATAACGAATACGGGCGAATGGAAAGATGGTAAAGATCAAGAGGTTCGAGATGGTGAAGATGGTAAACCACGAACCATGGATGACCGTTATCCACAATTTTCGCTAGTAAATTTGTATAAAAGCATAGCAGATGTATGGCATAGGCGTTATTCAAAAATAGTTCCAATTGTAATGAGTATTTATTTATTCAATGGTTATGTTTGTTTGGCATTATTGCATTTTTTTAATCCTCTTTGGTATTTTTCCGCGATTTAACGATTTGTTAGTATTAGACAGTGGTTTGAAACAGTTTTTAAGATCTTGGCTCTATTCTCTACCCTCGGTCATCCGTGGTATTTATCGCGGTTCAGTGTTGTCATAGATAGGGCAATGTAGTTATGTATGATCATTTGTGGCTTTGAAAAGCAGTTTCTTAAGCATTTCGCAGTTTAGTTACCATGGAGACCCCTTAGCTGCGAATTGCGCCTATGCATTGATCCTGACATGATTCTTTACTTGGTTGGCAAATACGTTTTTCATAATTACTATTTTTATCCTCTTTGGTTTTTTTTGGCGATTTAATAAGTCTTCAGTCACTGTAAATAGTTTAATTATCTCACCTATCACAAAGTCTGTAACTAAATTCGTTTTACACTCCGTGTACTCTACTACTTTTTGTGTACAAAACATAAGTACGCTACTTTGAGAACGCATACGCATTTGTTTTGCGTATACGCACAGATTTTAAGCGAAGTGTGCGTATGGCTCAAATTTAAATAAGTAGTGTACGTACTTTTGACGTTTGCGTAAACGAAGTACAAATAAGCATACGCATTATGAAGTATACGTATACGTATTTTTATACCCGTTACTCGTAGAGTAAAAAGGGTATACTAAAGTCGTGCAAATGTATGTAACAGGCAGAAGGAATCATTTCCGACCATATAAAGTATATATATTCTTGATCAGCATCAACAGCCGAGTCGATATAGACATGTCCGTCTGTCCGTCCGTCCGTCTGTCCGTCTGTCTGTATGAACACCTAGATCTCAGAGATGGTAAGAGATAGAGGTTTGACATGTATGGGACAAATGCTTCTTTTATCTGCACGCAGATCAAGTTTGTTTCAAATTTTGGCCACGCCCACTCCCGCCCCCGCAATTTGGAAAAAACGTTATATCTTCTACAGTTTCTTCTAGAGATAATTAGTAATTAGCAAAATAAATCGATTTGCCAAAGAAATGATAAAGATCGGATGAACGGTTCTCAAGTTATGAGCAAAATAAAAAATGTTGCATACTTTTTGGATGGTCATCCTAGGGAACGCACGAACACTGTTAATTATGTTTTCCATGAGTAACGGGTATTTCGAAGTCGGTTAGAGCCGACTTTAACTTACGCTCTCGTTTTAAAAATGCATATTGAAGTACGCATACGTTTTTTGACATGATACGCATTGAAGCATTGAAGCATTTGAAGCAATACGTATGCGTATACGTTTTTGATACGTTTTGCAGTTCTCTGGTTAATATATTGCCACAAAAAGTGAAGTTTTCCGAGAGCATAATGAATGTTTGCTCCAAATTACCTTAATACAAAAAAAGGTTTAGCTTTACGTTTTATAGAAGGTCATATTATGTTTGCACATAACTCTAAAAATGAACACTCATATGACTCATTATATCAAAAGTATTGATAGTATCGATGGTTCTTACATCAAATGAGCAATCAGGACAGTTCTCATTTCAGAGTGGATTAATTCCGAATCGTTTTCATTATGATGTTTCCGCTTCCATGTAAAATAAAAATGTATTTCCGTTTTGAAAGAATGTTCGAATCGTTTTCGGTTTATAATTCAGCTGAATTGTAACCTAAACAATTTAGATTAACACTGCGAATGCACTGATTTGGAATTGCGAACAGCTCGGTTTCATTTCGATCGTTTTTTGAGGCATAACTTTGATCAAATGTATTTTAAATCAATTTGTAAGCCTAATAAATCTAATGGATACTTAAAACCAGAGGTCCGGAATAACTCTTAACAAAAATTTTCAAAGTGTTTCTCACTGAGATAAACACAAAAATCATAAGCAATTTCGGTTTCTCACTGAGTTTTATCATTTATTTTTGAGTTATTTGTGTTTTCTGTTAACCGAAAAATGTTAAGAGAAAAATTTATCTGTTATTAAATAACACTTAAAAATATAATTTATGCTCTAAGTGTCTTTTGATAACAGTTAAAGTATAACAAAAAAAAATAAGTAAAAAAGTTAAGTGGAGTTTCTCTATTAGCTATGTAATAATAATTTTTTTTGCTGGATATGAATTAGACTATGTTATATATAAACATATATCGTTCGATTAGTTGCAAATCGCGTTTATTAGTTCAGTTTTACAATTAATAATGAATTTAGATGAAATGATCTTTCAACAGATACCTGAGTAGCCGGTATGGACAATACTGTACACCCGAGCTCATACAAATGTGGTGCTTTGAACTTGAACTGTGCAAAATAATCCAAAATGTTTGTGTTTTCGGTGGCCACGAAATTTAAGTTTGGGAGCAGCCCAACTACAAAAACAGTAAAAACCAACATTATCAGATAAAATCGAGTCGACAAACGAGACACACACTGCATTTGTTTGGTTTTTGCAGACATCTGCTTCAGTGCAGAGCGAGTCTTGATAGAGCACCTGCTTCACCCAGCTGGCGCCGTGCGTCGATACGCATCATTTTCCACTTGGTTGAGAGTAGATTTTGCCTGGCATTATTACAATTTTTGGTCCTTTTTAGTTAATTTCAGCGATAAAAAGTGGTTTGAAGCATTCTTTATGACTTTGACCTTATTCTTTACCATTGGTCATCCATGGTATTTATCGCGGTTGAGTATTCTCATAATCATGGCTATGAAGTTATGTGATATATTAAGGAGTGATATATAAAGCTCGCATTTCTGTATGAATTCGCACTTCTTCGGGGTGTGAGCGACATTTTTCAATGACTGTTATTTGCTTTCGCATTGCTGATTGAGTGTGGTCACAAGTGGTTTTGAAAAGCAGTTTCTTAAGCTCTTAGCGGTCTTAGCACCTGTGAACTGCGCTCAGGCATTGATTCTTTTGTAATTTTCCAGCGCTTTCTACCCACAAGAACAAACTTTCTTTACAAATTGCTTGTAAAGACTTCTGCCGAGCTCTGTAGTAAAACCGCGGTAATAAACTACTTTACAGAAATTAAGTTCTCTGTGTTTAATTTTAGGCCCTTATCGCTGTGAATGAAATTTAGTGTTAAAAATTCCCGTTCCATAGACTTTGAATGAAAAAACACTTATATTTTTCTCACAATAATAAGTGTTATTGAGTAACACATAACAGAAAAAAACTGAAAATAAGTGTTTCTCACTGAGATAAACACTTACACTTGAAAAATAAGTCACTTTCACTGAGTTAAACACTTATACTCAAAAAATAAATCACTCTATTTATTTGAGAGATATTTCAAAGTGTTTTAAAATAACAGGGTTATTTTACAACACTTTCATTTTGTGTGAGATATTCCGGACCTCTGCTTAAAACTCTTCACAATATTTGACTTATAAGAATAAAAATATTTGATAAATGAGAAATATAGCCGTTGACAGAAAAATTGTCTATTACTTTTCTTTCCACTGACTCAAATGCTAAACTTTTGTAAGCGAATAGATTGATCGCTTTTTGAAAACGGGAACAGCTTTCAATTCCGAATCGGCATAGGTTAGGCCCGTTGTGGTACCATATAATCCTTTCTATGCTGCGATCGCAGAGGGAGGGTCTGTCCTATTAAACCATTTAGAAAGTATCACGAATATTGGCAAAAGGGCAACAGCTAATTCAGAGATGTCTAACAAATCGTTTAGGAAAGGACAACTAAAAACTGTGAGTCAACTTTTGCTGAGAGCTGGACGGCGACGGTAGAGGTACTGTACACTCCTCACTGTATCCACTGAATTGCAGCTTCTACAGAAGTAATTGTGTCTGATGCCAAGCCTTGAGGCGTGTCTTCCGATTAGGGCCCCTACTAATAAAGGAATATTTACTTCCCTCTTGACTTAGTAACGCCCTAGATTTTTTAGTATTAAGGGGAGGCCATGTAAGCCTAGATATTTCACATGTGTGAATTGTTTGCCATCGGCTAATGATTATTCGATAGGTAGTTTCCTTTCTTAGCTCTTATCCGATAGCTGGGTGGTAAAGGCTGTCGGCCATCTCGTTGCCTGCTTCAAACATGATTGATTTCAAAGTGCTGAGCCATCTCAGTTTGTAAGAGTTTTGCCGTTGTCAATGTTACCGTCAAGGGTCTTTAAGACAGGCTTGACTATCTGAAAATATGGCAGGTTCTCAGGTTGGCAGCCTCCTAGATGGCAAAAACCTCCGCTTGCTAAATACTACAATGATCAGGAAGTCGGAACCAAGTTTTGATCCCAAGCTCTGGACTGAAAATTCCTCTTTGAAATTGATGACATTCGGCTTGCTGTGATATGAAGTATTGAGTTCCAGTACAGTCGACTTGGTCTGGTGATTTTATACCTGCTGGTAAACGTTATTATTCTTATGAATGATTTTTTTTAGAAACAATGGTGTTCTCGTTGCGGAGTTCAAGTGATCGGAATTGGTTGGATTAATTTTCAAAAAAAAACTTTAAGAATTCGGCCATCAAGAGAGGGTTGAATTAAAGATAAATATAGTTTTGAAGTTTGTTTTTGGAAGCGAAAATCTTGAAGAATGATTTGATAGAGTTCGAAAACGGGAAACGACTTGTTGGTTTGAACCGTATTGGATAGAACAGAAAAGTTTCATCCAATAGATATCTGTGAATTTTCCATATTTTCTCTTGGTATCCTCTAGTACTTAAATCTGGCTTAGTACTTAATCTCAGCTATCCATCTCTTTTGGTTTGGGTCAGTCAGTGAGGTTAAGCTCTTTCTAATATGTAGAAGAAGATACACTTTATACGAACCAAGCTGAACGAAGCCCTACAGAAGCAGTAATTTGTTGCTATTCAAGCTAAATTACCACCTCAGAGGTACATTGTCAGTCTTACTTAGATCAAAAATGTATATTGATTATTTCTAAAAAAAAAACACATTTAGTTTACATCTCTTAAATTTCGATTAGGGAATTCCTATAACACCCCCAGTTCACCCCAATCCCATTCATCCCTTCTGTCTTTAACCTCTTACCAAATGCCATATACTGAGTTCTCTCTTATGTTAATATCTCTTTAATCTCTGTTTACCAGCCCGCCCCAGACACATATCATCTCGAGCATTGAAACTTGAAACATAATTGCATTACCAATTTTTTTTAACTTCCAATACTTGCAGCTTGTTGTACCAACTACTTCTTACTAGTAAGAAAACAAGAAAAAAGAAAATCAAATAAAAATCCATTAAAAATTTTACAAACAAATGCAAAAACAAAGAAAACTAAAGAAAATGCCATTCAATTTGTACAAGAAGCAGCAGCGCACAAGCACAAAAAACAAAACTTTGTTCAATCATATACAATGTATAGTCCTCTTCTGTGTGTGTGTGTGTGTGATAGTGTGGCTGTATCTATGTGTGTGTGTGTGTGTAATGCATCCTTTAGACTTCGTACGTACACCAAAGAAAAGGCCTTCAGTGTAAACACGCGCGTGTGCTTTAGGTGTGTATAAAACAAATCTAAAATCAAAATTAAACTAATTTAGTTCATACACAGCTAGAGTCAGATATGTACGAGGGCAGTTTGTGAGGTCTGTAAGTTTTTGGTAAAATTTGTTTAATTTTGAACTAGGAGAGGAATAATTTATTTTAATGTATAAGGAAACTGGCTAGAGTGTACACAGGCTTAAAGCAACTCAACTGACAAAATTATCCACTCGATGGGTACGTCGATTGCGCTTGTAGTTATTGTTAAAGCGCCCATTTATGAGATTTTGAAGACCAACTTTGATTTGAAGCAAAAGCAAACCAATTTGTTAAAAGGTGACTTTGAATAAATCCCTTTACGCTGCCCAACTCTATTTTGAAGTACAAGTGACTGGTTTTTTGGTGAAGAAAAAACTAAGGTTTCCGTCAAATATGTATAAAAGGGAACCAAAAGGGCTACCCCCCTCATAGACGATATAGTCTAGGTTTAGCCTCTAATAGCCTTGTTTCACTGGAAAACATTTCTAATGATTGTCAAAAAGTGGATACTTGCTATTTCCACTAACGAATGTGGAATATACGGTCACACTATAGTGCAATCCTTATATTGCTTGCAAAACACGTGTTTTTTCGATAATAACGGAAGGTTTTCTAGCTTGTTAAATAATACCATTCAATGCCAGACTTTGTAGAGTAGTACCACCACATTTAGCCTTTTTCCGCTAAAGGGCTAAATTTTCTATCGATATACTATCGAATTCCGAAGTGTCACCAATAGGAACAGCTTCCGAAATGAAGTTTTTCTCGAAAGAAATGTAAAAAACTCTTCAATGGTTAGTTTTATCATATCCTTCTTTTAATGTAATAATATCTATTTTTCATATCCTTGGGACAATTCTCAGCTCCATTGGATAAAAATCTAAGATCATTTTCACATTAAGTGAATATTATTATCTGTTTTTACGATACAAAAATGATTAAGTTCGAATGGAGACCAAGATTAAGAAATATCCTTTTTTTCCCAAGCAAAAAGACTGATTTAGTACTCAAACTTGTCAGTTTTTAAGCCTTATTGAAGTGATTTAAGTTAGATGGCCCATGAAAACCATGTGAAAACCAATAAAAATGCACAAAATATATATAAAGCAAGAACAACTACAAGAAATACAAAGAGTGGTGACAAAACGACCGCGTACATAAGGCCCAAATGAAAAATTTCATTCACTACTTTGAAATATAACTATAACGTATTCAAATTTATGTGACATCAAAATTTAATAAATTTATGCTTTCCATATTATCGGTCACACCAGCATGGCTGAAAAGGCACAAATAGTAGGATGGCAGCGCGTCTGCACTCTGCTGTTTATTAGTTGTATTCATGAAAGCGATTTAGATTTGACTTCTATTTCGTTTATGGCTTAAACTTTAAGCAAATTTAAACATTAATTTGATTGAGACGCGTGAACAGCAGTTAAAGTGAAAGAACATCGGACTGACAAGGAAACAAAGCAAAGTACCATTGCGTTTCAACTCGCGTTGGACAGCGGGGCAGTCACATCTAAGTCCAGCCATTCGGAATAGGCTGGAAACGGTATAGTGTGGACACCGTTTCGTAGTTAACCTTCTCCTTGGGTTTTGAGTTTACCTTTTACTTGAGAGTCTCATGCGCAGCCAGGAAACAGTCTTCCTCTGTGACCACCTTGTCGCTGAATTTGCTATTCCAAGCATTTCTGACTCTGTCCAGTTTAGCAACATATTTGTGGTTATAATATTAGTGTTTTTATTAAACTGGGCGAAAAGTCCGACAAGATGAGGGCAATTACATTAGGCACATAACATTTTGAAGTTTAATTTTGATGCTTACTACGATTAATTTGCCCGCGGGCGTTTTGTCATGTCACCAGAAAGAGTAACCCGATTTTTAAATGCGAGCGCTGACTGCGCTAAGCAACTTGGTTGTTGTGTTCGAGTTTGCCAGAGAGACACTTTTGACGTTGTTGTTGCACAAAACATTTTCTGGGCAAGAAAGAGAGGAGAGCACGCATATCAATTTGTTGTTGCTTTATGTAGGCTTATGGCGCTCGAGGGACGTATATACTTCAGCTATTCCGTTGCGTCAACTTACAACGAATGCTTGGCTTGCGCAATGGGCTTAGGCACCCATGATTTAAAGCCCAAGTCTAGTAACTATGTAACTGAGAGGTCCTTATTTAGCTCACCTCAAATCGAAACTGCCTTCGTATCTCTCTGTAAAAACCGTCTGTGTATGAACCATAGTCCTGATTTCTATATGTTACGTTGTTGTTGTTGTTTGCCTAATTTCGTTTGTGCCTGTGCCTCTATACTCCCTCCTATTGAACCCACTTTTTTAGTTTACTTGAGTTCAGTCCTTAGTATTTTTAGTTTATTCCTTCTTTTGTGTTGATTGGTTGGTTCGTTGAGTGAGTGGCTTTTTGGCTAAAAGTTTGTGTAAATTCTTGCAGGAGGCCAACTCGGCAGCAACTGGACAGCCACAACAACAACAACAGCAGCAGCAGGCATCCACACAACAGGTTCAGGTGCAAATAATGCCCGATGGTCATATACATGGGAAGGTTATTAAGTACGAGATCTGTCGCAATGTATTGCAGGAGGATCAGGCAGCTCAACAGCAGCAACAGCAGGCCGATTAGTAAGGCAAAGCATTTTAGAATTATTGTACATACACACACACACACACACACGCCCCCCACACACACACACACGTACACTGAGAGTGACTATATATGTAGGTGTAAGTGCAGGCGCAGCTTGAAAAATCCTCCCCCCTCCCTCATTTAGACATTTGTAAGTTCCCCCCCCACACACACACACCCACTTAGTTGTATTAATTTAGGCTTTAAACTAATTATAAACTTACCTTGTACACTTTAATTAGTTAACTAGCGTTACACAACACTGTACATCTTACTGTATCTGTTAATTTTTGTGATGCGTTGGTCGCATCTAAAACAAGAACCTGTGTCTAAGTTTGCAAACGCAAAAAATGAGAAATAAGGAAAACGATTTTCAAACTTGGTTTTATGCATTAAATACGAAAAACGAACACACACACACACACAACCGTTTTAGACACTTAGACACCTACAAAATATACTAGACAACTATTACAGCAGCATTGCATCCACATACGTAATCTTTTGACGGCGACAAGTGGGCGACCTCTGCTCCGACCAGACCAGAGTCTTATTTTAAAAGTTTTTGATTTATTTTGTACATACATATGAAAAAATGCAGTAGCCGGAGTTTGGAATGTAGGTGCCTGGCACAATAACTAAAGATACCCGCAAAATAAATATAAATGAAAATCTGTAGCTTGTAAGTCAACCACCAGACGACGACAACGTTATGAAGAATAAAACAAAGCACGCTTGGTGAGAAAATTTAGAGGGAAAGTAAATTAATGTATCACACTGTAAAAAAGAATTATACCTTAAGTCTGGCAAAAAAAGAGAAAATGCATAAAAAACGTATAATCGTATACACATAAAACATAAGCATATATTTTAATATGTAAGCCTTAAAGAAATGCGAAAAACCGAAATATGAAATAATAAAAGAGAAAATGTAATTGTAAGGAGATGTTTGATTGGATGGGGAGGGAGGTACGTATCAAAGGAGATTTGCTTTAAAAATGTAACCTTCTTTTCACAGAAATGGACGCGAATCCCAATCATCGTTATCAACCGGACGGGGATATGTAAGTGTTCTACAAATTGATCCTAATCGTAAGAAAGTTGGATAAATATGCTATTTTGTGCTAGCTTATTGAAGAAATCAACATAGGTTCCAGTGGATGTGCCCATAAACTAGTCATCAAGAAGTGTTCCATTCTAAAACATCTATAATCAGACCAAGCGATGATTATCTGGCAGCGTGAAAACTACAACTTAGATTACATCGAGTCGAAAAGTCAACAAGTTTCCTAGTCTAAATGACATTTTAAGCAAGGTGCTCCAAATGGCGCTTCGGGATCCTACCACTGTGTTCATCCATCTATTTACTCAGAGCTAGGAAGAAGGAAATTTCCCTAATCAGTGCAAAAGGCAGCGACTGATACGCTAAGCACAGCCAGAAAACACTTTACTTCACTACACTTAGGTCTACAAAACATTGACTTTATGAGACTCTCGTAAAAAGTAAAATTAAATATAGTTTGTTAGTTCCAGGGGTCACTCGACCGCGAGATTATCAGGTTTAGATTGCTTGGAACTGGAAAAGTGTTGGCTATACAGCTCCTCCAACGGGGCCAGCCAAGCTTCTCTCAATCTCTTGGCGTGTGTGCTTTAAATTTTTCGCACAAGAGAAAGGGACCTACTGTTTAACGCCGGATCCGAACGGCAAAGTTTTGAGAATTTGCTTTTTCATGGCTAGTTACTTTACAGCTGGCGCCAATAGCTGGTGAAGGTTACCGTATGTGTAAAAGCTATTTTTCTAAAGAAAGAAAAAAACTTTTTTATTATTAGATGTTCAAAGGCGGGATCGAACCCACGACCTCCCGCCTAGCAGTCCAGCACACTAACCACTAGGCCACATACGGCCACTTAGGGGTGGCTATTTGGGTCGTCGAAGGAACACAGCAAGAACAGATCAACAATTACATGGAATAAAAAATATTACGCTTGTCAGAACTGCGTTCTGTTCAATCACTAGAGGCACAAGCTTTCCGTAGTCAACATGAGCGCCGCACAGATATTAACAACGCCCACAAGTAGATGGAACATTTACATCTGCTTCATTCCATCGTCTCGCATTAGAGTATGAGCCAGATATCGAATATTCCACTCATCCGTTAGTCTAGATTGCTACTATGTACAAAGAATGAGTCCTCTGGGATGTGTTGCGCATCAGAGAAAGTGCAACTACCGAAAATTTCGTTACGGATTCAGGTTCAAACCTGTTTCTGAAGTCCATTCGTAAATTTAATTCATGCTGACAAAAGATTTCGTTTGGAGCCACAGAAATAATGCACAATACAGCGGCAAGTGGTCAGCAATTTACTTGAGCCTTCAAAATCAAGGGTCAAGAAGGCCAATGCATATCAAAATTACAAATCTATTTTATGGGCGGTGAGGACGTCAATCGTGTGGGTGCACGTTGCGACTACAATAACTTCAGTCAGAGAGCTGGACTCCCCTTCAGCGCCACTCAATAGCGAGTCCTCCGCCTAGCTCAAACGCTATCATGACGGCATCCGACCCCACCTTCATCAAGAAACGAATCCGAATCATGCTTGCACCACACAAAACATATCAAGGCACCCACAAGCAGTAGGATATGACCTTAGAGCGAAGCCCGCACCTGTCAAACTGTTCCACACTTTCATCATGCGCAGAAGCCAAGAAACCAGCTACCACACTACAATTGTAAACAACACCATAAATTTGTAATACATTCGCTCTGAGAAAAACAGAAGCCTAAAGAGCTTCCTAGCTCGCATAAACGCAGAAATGGCTATCGAATGCCCCACCTGTGGACTCGGTCCGCACAACACATTGCATCTGTCCTTACACCAATAGATCTTTGGACCCATTCAGTTGAGGTTGCCTGCTTGCTCGGTCCCAGGGACTTTGATAGATGAGTAACCAGAGAGATTTCGGCGTTGCTGAAAGGCACAAGATGGCCATTTCGAGTATGTTGTTTTACGATTTGTAGCCATTGAGTGGCCGAATATCTTAATATGTGCAAAAGTATGTAACAAGGATAAGAAATAATTTCCTGTAAAGTCGATACAGCCAAGTTCGTATGAACGAAGAGATATCAAAGATGGTAATAGATGGAGGTTTGAGATGTATGGGACGCCTCTGCCTCTGGGGGAAAAATGTCCTTTCTTTTTTAGTTTAGTGGATAGATGATTAATACCTTCTACGCATACTTGGAAATCCGAAATTTTTATCGATTTGCCAAAAAGATGACAAAGTAGTCGAGTTATGTGGAAAACAAACCAATATGATGGGCAGCACTGATCGAGACACTAAATGTGCCTTCTCTTTAGAAACTTTGGGGGTACAAAATATACAACTTTCATTCTTGAGGTATTTAAATATTTAGTGCAAATAGTGTAGAGTTGGAGAAACGCACCGTAAAAAAGTGGAAGCACTTAATAAACTTGTCCAAAGTAGACAATAAGTCAATTAAAATAAAGTCACTTTTTGGAAGAGTCTACTTTGGATTCCGATAACTTTTTGAATTTTTTATAATGAATTGTACAGTCAAATACAAAAAAAAACAGAATTACAAAATCTCTTCCCGATTTCTTTCCACGAACTTGTAAAAAATTAGACCAGAAGAGAGCCTTAACGTTGGCATATACTTATCATACAGAAACGTAAGACCAAAATTCAAGGTATAGGGATCACCGAATTCCTTTAAACAGCGGTAAAAACCCCACAGCACTTTTAGATTTATTAATTATAATGCCGATGTGGTCAATAAACCAAAGTTTATGGTCGAATGGATTACCAAGGCAACAGGCGCTGATGAGCTGCCCGCTGAATTGTTCAAGGCTGGAGGCGAAGAATTGGTAAGGTGCATGCACCAACTTCTGTTCCGTATATGGGTTGACGAAAGCATGCCTGACGATTGGAATCTAAGTGTTCTCTGTCCAATCTTTAAAAAAGGGGACCCTGCAGTTTGCGCCAACTACCGCGGGATCAGTCTCCTCCCCATCGCATATAAGGTTCTGTCCCGCATTATTTGTGAACGTCTAAAGCCGTTTATTGATACACTGATTGGACCTTATCAGTGTGGCTTTAGACCTGGTAAATCCACCACAGACCAGATATTCACATTGCGCCAAATTCTGGAGAAGACCTATGAGAGAAACATCGAAAATCACCATCTTTTTATCGATTACAAAGCCGCTTTCGACACGCCGATAAGGTCAAGGTTTTTCGAAGCCGTGTCTACTTTAGGTATTCCAGCAAAGTACGTTCGACTTTGCATGATGACGTTGAGAAGCACTCAAAGCTCCGTCAAAATAGGAACGAACCTCTCCGAGCCTTTTGATACCAAAAGAGGTTTTAGGCAGGGTGACACCTTATCGTGTGACTTCTTTAATCTGCTGATGGAGTATATACTGCGCCAGTGCCCAAATGCCAACAGATCGGGCACCATCTTTAATAAAGATGTAATGCTACTCGCATATGCCGATGATATTGACATTATCGGCAAAACCGAACAGGCAGTAAGCAATGCGTTTTCAGAGATTGAGAAGCAGTCTGAGCTAATGGGTTTAGCGGTAAACGAGGACAAGACGAAGTACCTAGTGTCCTCGAAACAGAAGTACACACAACTTGGGCAATCTGTTGCAATGGGAGAGTACAACTTTAAAGTTGTAGAGGACTTTGTCTACCTCGGAACGATGATAACCGGCGACAACAACATCAGCCTGGAAATTCGAAGAAGAATCACGCTCGCAAACCGATGCTATTACGGGCTAAGTAGGGAGCTCAAGAGCAGAAACCTCAAGCGAAGAACAAAAATAGCGCTATATAAGTCGCTTATCATCCCAGTCCTGCAATACGGCGCAGAAGCATGGGCAATATCATCAGCGGATGAGGCGGCGATTGGCGTTTTCGAGCGAAAGATTCTTCGCAGGATTTATGGACCTTTGAAAGTTGGCGAGGACTTTCGCATCCGAAGGAATGACGAACTGTATAAGCTCTATGGGGATACTAGTCTGGTCAAGCGCATAAAGCAACAGCGGCTGCGCTGGCTGGGACATGTTACCCGTATGGATGATCAAGCTCCAGCAAAAATGGTCTACAAGAGGAATGCGAAAGAACTGGGACAAGGCAAGGTGGGACGACCACCTCTAAGGTGGGACGACCAGGTGCGGTAAGACATTTCTAAGCTTGGCGTGAAAAACTGGTGCCAGCTCGCACGGAGCAGAAGCGACTGGCGGACATTAGTTGCAGCGGCCGAGACCGTCAAACGGTTGTGATGCAAGCATCGGGCCAATAAAGAAGAAGAAGAAGAAGTGGATAGATGATTAATACCTTCTACGCATACTTGGAAATCCGAAATTTTTTATCGATTTGCCAAAAAGATGATAAAGATTAGATGAACAGTCGTTGAGTTATGTGGAAAACAAACCAATATGATGAGCAGCACTGAGCGAGACACTTAATGTGCCTTCTCTTTAGAAACTTTGGGGTTACAAAATATGTTATATCCGGGCTTGACCAACTTTCATTCCTTTTTTGAGAGTTGTAGAGGTGGAGAAACGCACCGTAAAAAAGTAGGAGCACTTAATAAACTTGTCAAAAGTGGACAATAAGTCGAATAAAGTAAAGTCACTTTTTGGAAGAGTCTACTTTGGATCCCGATAACTTTTTGAATTTTTTATAATGAATTGTACAATCAAATTCCACGAATTTTCCACGAATTTTTAAAAAAACATGTAAAATTTAGCCCTTTAGACCAGAAGAGAGCCTTAACGTTGGCAGTTACTTATCATACAGAAACGTAAGACCAATATTCAAGGTATAGGGATCATCGAATTCCTTTAAACAGAGGTAAAAACCCCACAGCACTTTTAGATTTATTAATTATAATGCCGATGTGGTCAATAAACCAAAGTTTATGGTCGAATGGATTACCAAGGCCAGTCATAGTTGGGATGCGTTCAAGATTGTCTTGATTTAAGTTCAGGAAATTGTTTTGGTACCAAAATGTGAGTCAATACTACGGAAGGACGTGTGATGCGGTGATTACCTGGTGGGGGGGTCAATTATAACTAGACCAAAAAGCAATGGGTCTAGATGACACTCACTACTTAAATGGAGTTGAATTTAATTTAAAAAAAACTTCTTAGTGAATCACCCTAAAAATATTCCTCCAAATTATGACTAAACTATTTTCCGAATTAGGACTGATAGAGCTCTGATTCAGTACTGAATCGTATAGAAGGTTCCTAGGCTTCAAAGGTTCTGCAAAGCTTTAGTATTGTACAGGTTGAGTTTATTAACTAAATGCTACAAAAGTTGAGTACCTCATGGCTCCTAGGCACATTTTGATTGGCAAATATTTTATTAGTCTTTAAAATTCGGTTTTAAACACCAATCACCGATATTTTTATATGTCAACCACGCATGATTCATCTCTTAACCAAGATTATCAATTTCCAAGTGCTTCTTAAATACGAAACAGACCTTAGGTTAGCTACGCTCTTGTCTTATCCACAATTTCACTCGATGATTACGTTTTAAATTTGCACAAACATGGCTCATTTCTCCGAACAAAGTGTGGGTACAATAGGCCACAAAAAAATGTCACTAGGAAAAAAAGAGGGGAGAAGCGTAATGCAAATGAACTAATAATTTATTTTTAGATTTGCTGATTAATACAAAATATTTGTCTGTCGAACTGTGAGTCAATTGAATTGCATTGTGTTAATTGGACTTAATCCATATGAGAAATTTGTGTTTTAAACATTTCTAATTTTTGGTTAATGTTTGCAAAAAAGAATGCCAAGGTCTAAAGAAACTAACTGATAATTCTAGGCGCTTTAAAGCTAGATAAGATACCCCCCAAAAATTTGGTGGTAGCGATAAAGCATTGAAAAATGTATGTAGATATAAATCAAAGTAAACTCCAGGAGGGCCAAAAATTACCGCTTATTTGACCATCTGTTCAATGGGCCACTGCTGTAATTTGCACGTAGACAAATGTTTAAGATTCAAAGTGGTTACAATTCATTCATCGACTAGCAGATTGTTAATTGTTTATAATTTTTATTTATTGTATAATATATAAAAATTACGTGACTGTTTTACAGAAAATGGCATCTGTCTCTGGGGCTTTATGCACATGCCATTTCATGTCTGCCCTAAAAGTGCATTTCGGTGCGGTATTTTCGGCTAAATGCCAAATAAGGGTTTGACATGGGACTTTTACCTTGAATTGTTGTATGTTTTTTATCTTAAATTGAAATTAATTGACAACCCAAAAAAAAAAAACTGGCGCATAAATTTCCAGCACGCCATGCTGTTGCTGCTGCGTTCAATTTCAATTCCAAGGAAAAGTTGGAGATGTCATCATCATCATCAACAGCATCAGTCGGAGTCACAGTGTGTCAATGCTCTAGTTCTATCCAAATTGGCATTTGTACTTAAATTGGCATATTGTTTCAGTTCGAATTGCAGTTTATGTCAATGTGTTCCACTGGCAAGTTTTTGGTTAAGCTTTTGACTATGTGCTTTGCATTTCTAATTAGGAGGTTCCACTGTGCGCCAGTTTTTTATTTTCCATTTAAAATTTTTGCATTTTGTATCTGTTTTTTTTGCGGCCTACCCATTAAGTCATTAGGAGAAGTAGTTAAGGTATATGCGTACACTTCACAACTCTACAAATTAGGGTAGAGCTGCAACCGGACTCTTTGAATTATACTAATCTGTGGAAACAAACTATGAAAAGAGTGTTTAACATAGTTTTGTAGTGCTCTGTTGTAAGGTTTTCCATGCAATGGATTCATTTGTGGATTCTTCCATCGAAATATGAACACTTTTATCATTTGGACCTGTTGTTCAATGATCAACATATTTGAAACATTAAGAATAGTTTTCCTTTCAAAATTTCGGTATTAAGTTCTCTATTTAAAATATAAAGCGATTGAAAAGAACTCTTTTTGTTCTTTTTGCGCATACTTTGGAAGCTAAAAGTGGAATAGTTTCATTAACCCTCTAACGGGCAAGGCCGTCTGTAGACGGCCTCCAATTTTCTACCTCCAGAAATTAATCCGCTGTTTCTTTTTTGTCAAATTCATTATTACTGTTATAAGGATGAATTGCTTTACATTTTGATATACATTTGAGAGAATTTCAACCACGCGTTTAAGTGCAGTCATCATTCAAGTGCAAGGAATGATCAAAACAGGCCAAGAAATTATTGCGGAAAATAAAAATTATTCAGTCGTCGAAATAACATATTTTGAGATAACTGATTGACTTCATAACTTTACCATGAGTAGTTAATATATTTAAGATGAGTTGTGCGTTAAAGTTAAAGTGTAAAAAAAATTCCAAGTGTGCATTTTAGTCAAAAATATGATGACCGTCTTCAGACGGTCTTACCGGTTTGCATGTAACAAAGTGTTTTCGAATCGCTTATTGTTTGTTATTTGTGACTTGATTGATTCCAGCAAAAATTTGTAATTTGATTTCAGTAGTGATGATAGTATCATGGATGAGGACTTTTTAATGGACAACATAGAGCTTAGGAACTCAGATGTTCAAGAATGATCAAGAAATTTTTATGTTTCCAAGATGAATTGCAAAGAAAGAGAAAAGGGGAACAAGGCTCTGATCCATTGTTTCGGATCCGTACACTGTACAACCAACTCAACTGCCAATTTGACTCAATCCCAAAAACCATCTTCTTCAATATATGCCTAACCAGCCTCACAAGTGGGGTATGAAATTGTTTGTGCTTTGCCATACTAACGGTTTCGCATATCGTTTCGAAGTCTACAATGGTGCCGGCGACAATGTAATCTTACCTGACGCACCTGATGTTGGAGCCACATCAAATGTTGTTGTTAGGCTATCGCAAACCATCCTTAACTTTGTTCACCACATCATGTATTTATGAGCCAGAGGAATTTACAGTTTGGGCACAGTGAGAGGTTGGTGTTTTAGTTGTGTTTGTCAATTATAAATAATGGATATTCTTTTGTACTTATAGCTAATCGTTTACCAGGATGTCAACTTATATTGGTATTGAACCTTTCGATAGAGACAAACCTGATAAACAAACAGCGAAAGTAGCTCGATTTGATAGAAATCAAAAGAGATTCATCGAAATCAACTGACCTCAAATTATCCAAAAATATAATGCCCACATGGGTGGGGTCGATCTAATGGACAGGCGCATGGGTCGATATCATATTCGAGCTAAGTCTCGAAATATTATCACAAGGCAATTCTATCATTTTATAGACATGGCTGCTACGAATGCATACATTTTATACAAACGCTTGCATGCCGAAAAAGCCACTGATTCTGGCATTCTTTCTCAAGACTATCCGCTTTTACAGCATCCACAGTTCCGTGTGGAAGTTGCTGCCGTACTTGTTTCTCATAAGAAAAAACGACTTGTGGGTCGGCCTGTGCCACCGCACTGGCCAAAGCTTTGAAAAAAGGCTTCTCATTAAGTTGCTGATGTTCGGTTTGATGGCGAAGGACATTTTCCAAAAAGGGTGTATAGAAGAGGGAAAAAAAGTTCAACATCTGGAAAAAATCCGAAACCCAAGTCGTTTGTCCAAAATGCGACCTCCACTTATGTGGAACAGTCGACAAAAATTTTTTTTGGGACTACCACCACAGAAAATAGCATAAGCTGAACTCTTTCCCCAATTTTCTTATTAAAATTTGTTTGATACAAAAATATACACCTGTCTTATATTTTACATGGAAACCGGCAAGGCCGTCTAGAGACGGCCTTTACTATTTTTCACCTGGAGAACGTTCAAGACAACATTTTCACCTTTTTTGTTTTGAATTAAGCGTGTTTTACCAATATTTACCTAAAAAAAAATGATCACTGCTATGCGCTTGTCCTATCGATTTTGCCTATTAGAGGGTTAAACTATTAAAACTGTACTTCTTCTTCTTTAATGGCCATTACAACCCTTCGACGGTCTGGGCCTCTGCGATTAACGCTCTCCATTCGCTTCTGTTCTGTGCGAGCTGCTACCAGTTGCGCACCTGGTCTTCCCATCTTAGTGGTGGTCTTCCCACCTTGCCGCCTCCATAATCAACCGCCTTCGATTTATACGCCTTTTTGCTGGAGCTTCTTCCTTCATCCTGGCGACATGTCCTAGCCAGCGCAGCCGCTGCTGCTTTATGCGCTTGACCAGGCTGGTGTCCCCATAGAGCTTATACAGTTCGTCGTTTCTTCGAATGCGGAAATCATCGCCGACTTTTAAAGGTCCATAAATCCTCCGGAAAATTTTTCGCTCAAACACGCCAATCGCCGCTTCATCCGCTGCTGTCATTGTCTATGCTTCTGCGCCATATTGCAGGACCGGGATGATAAGCCATTTGTAAAGGGCTATTTATACCCGTTACTCGTAGAGTAAAAAGGGTATACTAAAGTCGTGCAAATGTATGTAATGGCAATCATTTCCGACCATATAAAGTATATATATTCTTGATCAGCATCAACAGCCGAGTCGATATAGACATGTCGGTCTGTCCGTCTGTCCGTCCGTCCGTCTGTCTGTATGAACACCTAGATCTCAGAGATGGTAAGAGATAGAGGTTTGACATGTATGGGACAAATGCTTCTTTTATCTGCACGCAGATCAAGTTTATTTAAAATTTTGGCCACGCCCCCTCCCGCCCCCGCAATTTGGAAAAAATGTTATATCTCCTACAGTTTTGAAGAAGATAGATTCGTACCTTCTAGAAATAGTTTGAATCGATTTGCCGAAGATATGATAAAGATCGGATGAACGGTTTTCAAGTAATAAGCAAAAAAGTGTACCAAGCCCCTCCCACCCAAAAAATTGTTGCATACTTTTTGGATGGTCACCCTAAGGAAAGCAGGAACACTGTTAAACAGGTTTTTTCATGAGTAACGGGTATATCGAAGTCGGATAGAGCCGACTTTAACTTACGCTCTCGTTTTGTTCTTCGCTTGAGGTCTTTGCTCTTGAACTCCCTACTTAGCCCATAGTAGCATCGGTTTGTAAGAGTGATTCTTCGTCGAATTTCCAGACTGATTAAAACTGTACTTATTTAGACAAAAAATTGGCCTGAAATTTCAGCTTGGGAGCTGTCCAACAACAATTACAATAGGAAAGCTACCCTTATAAGCGAGTTCCATGCACTTGTTGCGCCGTATTCCTGTGAACCACTGCTTCTGTTCACATGGATTTTGTAATGAAAACACCCTTCGAAGCGAGAAACTAAGCCTAACTCGAGTTTCTGTGTCAACCACTAAGCCAAACCAGCTCTTACTTTCGATTGTACCTTATTCAGACCGATCGTTTCTAGGCCAGCTCTAAGATAAAGTCGTTTGATCTGATGAAGTGATCTACAAACTTGAGTATAGGTGATTTTCTGTCCCTTGACGTCCAATGATCTGTGTTTTTGGCTAGGAATTTCTAAATGAATTAAAATGTTCAAACTTACTCTGGAACATAGTTGTTAATGTGGACTCATTTTTCCATGGGATCCGTATTATATAACAAGATCACAGTTATAATTGACAGAATTCTCCTCATTTTAATAAAATTTTTGGCTCCGCCTGTTTAAAACTTCTGAAAATGTTCTGGATTCTTTGGAGGGAGAATGGTTTCCCCTTTAAGGCTCATATGGGGCTTTTTAAGTGGAATAGCTGAAAAGATTGGTCGAAGAATTAGTTTTAGTCAAAAGCAATTTTTGGTTTTTAATGCAAACGTATCCAAACTTCATTAGTTATTAGTTTTCTATGCCTTTTCATAATTTCACCAAGTTTGATGAAAATCGGACAACTATATAGTATAGCTGCCATATAAATGACAGGTCCGAAAAAACTCTTAAGGCCTAATTCCAGATGACATAAAAATCAATTTTTATGTTGGAGTACACATGAATACACCCAGAAAATTTTCTTTCTAAAATAGGCCAAAATCGCCCTTAAATTAAGAAATTCGCCCATATTTTTGCGCCTTGGGTAAGTTCGCTTTGATTTTAGAAAGGGCCTTTCATAAAAAATACAACTTTATTCAGGCCAAAAACTCCCTAAAATTTAGAAATGCTTTTCTAAAAAATAAAAAATTGTGTTTTAGATTCTAGGGCAATTTTTTATAAAAAACTCTTAGACAATTTTAGCTGTTAGGTCGATTTAAAATTCCCAAGCGGTTATGGCAGCGCTGGCATAAGGAGAAAGCAGCTGACAGTAAACACTTAAAAAAAGTTTTAGGGGGAGGTAGGGTAGAACCGACCACAGACCAACACGTGTGTGGTGGTTGTGTTTTTGGATCCACCCCGCCCCAACCCTTCGGTTTTTATGGTTTGTCCAACCTCCCCCCCTTTCAACACCAGCACCACCTTCTCACAGCAAATTACTTTTTCCTAACCTATAGAGATAGATATATAATTAATTTAGAAATACGCGCATTAAAAATTTTCTTTTTACTTACTTTACTGGGACTTGAACACAGGACCTCTCTCAAATACTGAACACTCTGACGACGCCTTAGCCCACTCGACTATTTGCCTTAAACAAAACGTGGCGACATAACCATAGTTAATAATGTACACAGTTGGTCAAGTTGACATGACATTCGCTTAGCAAACGTGGAGGCCTGGAATCAAGTCCCAGTAGGAGCATGCTTTTTCATCTCATTTTATAACTTTTTTGTTTTTAAGCTGTTTGTTATTTAGCGAAACCCTGAGTAAAAATCATACCTAAGAATTTGCATGGCGTATTTGGAGCTTCAGTACAGTGGTCGATTGGACAAGACATTAGAAAATGTCTTAGACTGGGATCCAATCCCCGTAGGAACATACTTTTTATACCCTTGCAAAGGGTATTATAATTTTGCCCAGAAGTTTGCAACGCATAGAAATATTCATTTCCGACCCTATAAACTATATATATTCTTGATCAGGGCGACGAGCTGAGTCGATTGAGCTTTGTCCGTCCGTCTGTCTGTCCGTCTGTCTGTCCGTCTGTCCGTCTGTCCGTCTGTCTGTCTGTTTCTACGCAAACTAGTCTCTCAGTTTTAAAGCTATCGAGCTGAAACTTTGCACAGAGTCTTCTTTTTACTGCACACTGCTAATATGTCGGAACCGACCGGATCGGATGACTATATCTTATAGCTGCCATAGGAACTATCGGTCGAAAAGTGGGTTTTTGTGAGAAAACTTTTTTGTTTTTAATGTAAACGCCTTCCGCTTCGACAATTTTTAGTTTTATACGCTTTTACACAGATTTGGAAGTTTTGGTCAAGATCGGATGACTATATCTTATAGCTGCCATAGAAACTATCGGCCGAAAAGTGGCTTTTATCAGAAAAATGGTTTGTTTTAATGCTGACGTTCGTAAACTCTGTTGTATTAAAACATTTGCATGGGTATTAAAACTTCGGCAAAGACGAAGTTAGCTTGGCCTTCTCGTTTCTCATTGAATGGTTCTTTTTTAAATGGTTTTTTTTTTTATTTTAAATGTTTTTAGCATTGCCTTTATTTTATACAATCCTTTAATCGATTACTACATGGTGTAACGCATGTCAAGACAAAGCAAAAACTTGCTCAATACTACATCAGTGCAATATATCTACATTCTTCAGGGATAGCGAATGGAGATTTGTGTGTGTAAACAAATGCCATCACATAGACGGCTTAGTCGTTAAACCCAGTATAGTGCAGTGCAATTTTGCAAACTTTTTTAGAAAGGTCGAACGATTTAGAAAAAATTTCGTAAAATTAGGGCTTACTTTCTTCATTTTTGGGCAAAGTACACAAAATTTTTAACAAATATTTTCTAATATCAAAGGCGAAATTACCCTAAAAATTAGAAAAGGCAATAAAGCAAATTGACCCTAAAATTTAGAAAAAAAATTTATTTTTCTAAATTTTAGAAAGTTTTTTCTAAAAAATTCATTTTTAGGGCAACTTTTCTAAAATTTAGACAAATTTTTCTTAAAGATAGAAATTTTTTCTAAATTTAAGGGCGATATCGATTCTAGGGTTTCTTAAATTATAGAAAAATAATTTTCTGAGTGTAGAAACACTTTTGAACTGTTTTGAAATCTGAATGCTATTGCAAAGCAGTCTTATTTGAATGAAGTATTGTGCCGAAATAAAAATTTATGTCATCTGGAATCAGGCCTTTAGTAAGAAAAACTTATTTGTTGTTCTCCCAAACTTGTTACGGATCAATATAATATTCTTCTAAGTTTTCTTTATGGTCCTTCATAACCATAACAAAGTCCTCTACAACTTCAAAGTTGTTCCCTCCCATTGTAACAAATTGTAGCTAACGTTTGAGTTCTGTACAGCATGAGAGCAAATTACGTCACTATCTTGACAAGCTTGACCGGGAAATAGACAAGTTACGCTGTGATCTTGACAGGCTGGTGCGGGAAGTTGCTAACTTGGATTGTGGTCTTTATTTTATTAAAATGGCTTGTTTTCATGAGGCTATAACCATGAGTTAGCCCTCAACGCAGTTTTGAAGAAGCCTTTTCCAAGGCTTTAAAGTACTTAGTAAATTGAACTTAGTATAACCGTTACCAAGGAAAATGCAATCGTCCAAAACAATAATCGTAACCCCACAAAGACAGAGAGTTCAATGGTTTTGGATATTAGATAAGGGCAAAGAATCTTATTTTGTATTATGAGCGAATCCTTCGAAAGCCATTCAAAATGATGTTATTTTTTAGAATATATATAAGAATTGTTCCGCCCTTTTGAAGGAAGTCGGAGCCGATGGATCAAAACAGAGACCGAGCTTTGAAATATATTACAATTTTATCGATACGCACAGGAAATTGTATTTTAATTTTTAAAAGATTATCTTTGGAGTCTATACTAACCATAAAAGGGTTTTGTTCGATTGAAATCAATGCATCAAACTTGCGTACTCAACATGTTAGCCGTTGAGTTTTATTCAATCCTACGTTTGATCAGAGAGCGAAATCTCTTGGAAAGACTCATAGGCGCTGCTGACAGATATGGAAAGAGAGAGAGGGCTGGCCAGACGACGCTCAGATTTGTTCGATCAAACACAGAATGCGTTTTCGGTATGACTCTGATTTTGTTCGATGAGTAAATATGAAGATTCATCAATGAGTTTTGTTGATTGCTTAAATGTGAGTAATAATTTTTGTGTATGACGAAATCAAGAAAGAGTTGATACTGACTAATGGGTATACCTTAGTTTGTACAGTTTCCAGTTTATTACCATTTGTCTACACATTTAATACCGGGGCAGCAAACAAGTTTTGATTGCTTTGGCTTGAGGTTTTTTTTTAAGTTTGTGTTGCTCATACGACGCGTATGACGTCAGTTTTGAATTAAACAACAATTGAGTTGGCCCGACTAAGTTGTTGGCTTCCAAGATTTGAGCATGCATACATTTTTGGAGGTCAATTTACTTAGACCTCAAAACTGAGTTGAGCTGAGCTTGCGCTTAATTATGCAGCTTCAACTGAAAGTTCCCGTATTTGTGCAAAACCAATTGAAAGATACTTTTATGTAGCGACACCCACCCCATAGAGTCGCAAGCGAGATAAATCAATTGAGCAATAAAAAATATGTAAGAATCAAGTCCAGAGTGGAGGCGCCCACGTAGCGCCATGAAAAAGTATCTGTAAGATAAAAAGTGACTAATAATTATGCATCCCTCTAGCCAATTTTGGCCTGAATGTACATCATGCAGCTGTTTGTTTATATTGTGGTGAGACACTTTCACAAAAGACTCTTTTGTGGCTTTTATTGGCTTATTGAACTCCAAGAGGATGGCGTGGCAAACCCAGCCGCCGGCCTACGCATCCAGCGGATACACTAAAAACTACCTACGCCTGGCCTGGCTTAGTCTGTAGTCTGTAGTCTGGTCTGTTGCCCATTTTGGTGAAGGCGTTGTGCCTCTCGCTTGCACTTGGAGCAAAACGCTTGGCTGGCGCTGTCGCTGCGGTACCGAGCAGGTTCCAGACAACCGCAACGAGCGATCAGTACGTTTTGAGTTGTGCTTCGCGACGGTTGGTGATCTTAAAAAAGTGCTCCCCGAATACGAACCGAAATCCGAAATCTGCCACATAGCATCTAATAAAAAAGTATCTCTCCGCTTCGACTGTGTGTGCGTGTGCTAAGCTTTTTCCTCTGCTCTCCTCTCGCGTTTGTGTGTGTGTGTTTTTTGTCTATTTAAAAATAAGTATTTCCACATTCCATCATAATTGTGATTAATTAACAACAAAAAAAAGCCAAAACTCCAACCAGGTGCAGAGTGATTACCTCATCACAAAATGGTATCAAAAAGTCAGAAAAAAAAACAAGTGTCTCAGCAGCAGCCGCCAGCCACCTCAACCACAACCACATCGTCAACGGCCTCGGCTAGCAAATTAACCAAAAATTTGGGTCCCAATGCTACTGCCACTTTAACCACCAATACCAGTTCCAAATCCCTGGAACATGCCTCCACCAGCTACTCCCAGCCAGCAGCTGGTGTCAGCAGTTACAGCAGCAAGCAGCAATCTCAATTCAGCAGCAGCCTCAGCAGCAGCTCCAAAATCTCCAGAGATTATTCAAATGAGAAAATTATTTCATCCATCGATCTGTTGGAAAGTGAGAAAAAGGAACCTGTATTCTCGGTACCCATTGAGGTGGTCGAAATCTCTGGTGGCTCGTCCAGCGTTGGCGGCAGCGTGTCAAAAACGTACGCCTCCTCAAGCACCCAGCAGGAGCTGCAGCAGTCGAGCTCCAGTTCGTATTTTGAGACCACAACCAGTTCGAGCGAGAGAGCGGCAGCGGCTACCGGTATGACATCATCACTCAAACAGGTTGGCTTCGATTTAAGCACCGAATCTCAGAGCGTGCCAACCACATTGATGACGTCGCAACCGGTTGCCAGTGTGTCTGGCAGCGGCGGCGCCACAACAAAAGCCTCAGCTGTTGCAACGTCATCGAACACCAAAGTCAGTTCTAGCTCCAGCACAAAAAAGTCACAGTCTAGCTCCAAAAAGGAGGTGTACGATGTAAAAACCAAAACCTGGACCGAGTTTAGTGATGCCACCACCAACAAAAAGCATCCCACCTTCGAGCGTTATGTCAGCAAAGAGTCCGACGGCAGCTCCAAGATTACCTACAAAAAGAAAATATACGATAAACGCAACAATAGATGGCGTGTCGTGGACGAACGCACTGTGGATAGTACAAATGACATGGGCTATCCCGAAATAGTGGATGATGTCATCAATACCACCACCACAACATACACCACCAAGGTGTACGACACCAAGCTGGGCAAGTGGACGGTGGTGGATGAGAAGTCGTTTACTGATACGAAAGCTTTTGTGCCCAATGACATTGCTCGTGAAATAGAGAAAGATAACACGGATGTGGCAAACATAACCACCACAACGGAGGTGACAAAGGTAAGTGCGGGTGCCGGTAAACAAAAGTTGGAAAATTTTAATTTGAATTTAATTGGTAGTTATATATTACTCATACGCAGTGTGGCCGTTAGTATGACTGAAAAGTGATAAATTTATATAAAATACAAATCTTATTGATTTATTTATTGACAGCAAGAGCGGCCAGAGAGGAAGCGCTACTTATTTTAGTAGGGAACACCTTTAAGGGTTTTTCTTTCAAGTAAAAAGATTTCTCATATTCTCGCTTTCTCAAAAATGTTTTAATTTTGAGTCCAAATTTGAATGTGAAAATGATCGAAATTTAGGTCAGTCGGAATAAGGCTTAGAAGAGTACAGCGAATAAAGCTTGTGTACAAAAATAGCTGCTTAATAAATTCAAAATTTAATAAAAAGAAGGTTTTTGAAAGCATTATTAAAACTAAATTTTTTGTGTTAAAGTTTTTAAAGTTCCTTAAGTTTAGGTTGAAAAAATAGGTTCTTCTAGAGCAAAGTTCTTTTGCGGACGATCGACTGAGTGACTAAAGCTAGAAAAATAGATGTCTTTCCTACAGATTTATTTGGCTACGCCTTTGTCTTTGCACTTTGTATTTTCAAAGTAGGCCGCTTTTACCATTTGCCGTAGCAACTTGGTTGGAGTGTGCATTAGACTGAACATAATCGTAGGGGAAATTTTTTTTTTTCAAAACTTTGTTCCTCAGGGCCCAAAAAATTCGTAAACATTTTTATTTACCGTAATAAAAAACCAAACTTCGAAATTTTAATGTTTAATACTGGCGCCGTGGTTTAAAAGTTGCTAAATTAAATTTCAGTTTCCCCTTTCTTATTTTACTCTTTCGTAGAAGTAACCTTTGAGATGCCAAACATTTTTTGAATTGAAAATATATTTTTAAATATATTTAATTCAAAGCAAAATGATGGATATAGAGGAGCATTCTAGCATTTATTTGATTGGCGCGTTGCTGGTTGTGCTGGATTCAGAAAGCTACCATCTAGAAAAGCGGTTCTTTTGCATAATATAAGATGATTCAAATACACATTAAGGAACAGCCTAAACCGCACTGTCCTTTAAATTGATGGTGTATTGAAATGACTTGGGCTTACCATGAAACTAGGAAGAGCTTGAGGAAACTTTATGATCAATATGTGTTCCTCAGAAAGAATGCTTTTAGCGATAAAGACTTGTACCGCAACAGAGAAAGGAGTTTTATCTACCATTTAGAAGAACTTTTTGTTGCTGCTTTAAAAAGTTCGATTGAATTAAGTCCTGATGCTGCTTTTAAAAGACAGAGGTCCGATGACGAGGAGTCCCTATCTAGTGGAAGTAGTCGCCATCCATGTCAAATGGATTTTGAAGAAGCGGAAAAAAGTACGCTTATCAAAATAGCAAAAAAAATATTCCTCTGAATAAATTTGAATAACTACTTTTAATTGCATTTTGCATTTTCGCTTTAAACCCTTACGAACATTAGAGTTCGTTTTTCTAGCAGCGAAATAAATGAAAACTGAATATCTTTGTTTCATTTGTTCTCTTTGTTGCCAGCCATTTTGTAAATTGTTAAGAAGCATATGATGAAGCAACACAATGAGGACTGGAATCTGCATTTTCAAAAATTATTCTTTTGAAAATTTGCTTCAGTGAGGAATCCATTTTAGTTTTGGTTTGGTTCGGCTCATATGCATATCCATGATTAGTACAAAACCTTTAAAGCAAAGCGCTGAAATTTGCTCAACACTTTATTTCATTCTTGGACAATGGTCAAATTATGAAGAATTCCACGCGAACAAAGCTAGCGGAACATGGAATGTTTGGGTGAAAAAGGCTTATGCCCAAGGACCACTTCATCTCACGGTATGCCGATCCTGCAGTTTTAATTCAGTCACAGCTTTGATTGTTTCTAACACATCAACCGTTTTTAAGTTGAACCAAAACGTTTGGCATCCCAGGTTGCCTTAATGAAAACGTAAAATGAAAAAGGGGAATTCAAAATTAAATGTAGCAACTTTAAACCCACGACGCCAGCACTAAACCTAAAAATTTTCAAGTTTTGTTTTTGATTACGTTAACTAGAATATATTACGATTTCTTGCGCATTGAGGAACAGAAGATTTCCAAAAAAAAATTATTTCATATAAGAGACGTTCAGTCTAGTGTGCATGTGTTTGTGGAGCAGGAAAAGTGACTTAACTTTTGATTAAATATTAATTCAGTTTTAAAACTTCAAAAAAACAGAAAATTCTTGATTTAAGTACGGAATTTCTAGATTAAAAAGCGTTTCGAGATATTTTTAAGAATTTTCAGAGCTCGAAATAAGCATTATCTAGCCGTATTTATGTTTGCTAAAAGCTATTTATAGTTAAATTGAGAGCAAAATGATCTTCAACTGAAACTTTTTTTCTTAAATCAACAATTTTATTTATATTTTTGAATTTTTAACGGTCAATTTCGAATTAAAGAACGAAATGTTCATAAATTAAGACTTTTTTTCTTCAATCAAGAATTTTATTAATATTTTTAAATTTTCAGCAGTCAATTCCGAAATTGAGAACGATTTGTACTCAAAGTAAGAATTTTCAAGAGCGAATCGTGCTTACCAAATTCTAGGCCAAAACAGAATAAAATCAAGTCCGTTTTTAAAACCGAAAGGGAAGTCATTCTCTGAGGAAAAGAGTTCTACCTCGATGGTCCGGATGGCTATAATTACTATTTCCATGATATGCGAATGGAAGAATGTTTTTTTAAGTCCTCATCACTCATGTGCAGGTGGAGTAATGGTGTGGGGAGCCATATCGTATCGGAGAAGACCACCGTCTTCCACTCCTTGTTCCACGTCATGTGTTCTCGAGCAAATCGAAGTCGTGCTTCCTTTCGAGCATCGTTGAGAGGTGTTTTTTTTTTTAATTTTCAATCTCTTCAAGTGTTTGGCGCTTCGAGTAATTCGTTTTACAGTGTCCACGCTAGCATTTACGCCGCATTCTTCCCTAATTTTACCAGCAGAAAGGTGGAAATTTGAGGCAGATAAGTCGCCTCTCCGATGCTGTTGTTGCATGTTTTTTTCGTCCATTCATTTTTTTTTCGCTCAAATCGGAGTACTCGTTACGGAGATACAACGTTTCAAACCTAAAATAAAAGTCAGACCTATTCAGTTGGGCGGCACTGTATTTGGAAAAATTTTCGACATATCTTTTATATCTTCGAGTTTGGAAGGGTTGGTTCTATACAACCTCAGTACTGAATTCAAGAGGTAATACTGAAACTGTACTAGAGCTATTTTAAATGATTATACCTTAATATATCACGGTTAAACTCATTTCTAAAGAGTTCTTAGGCTTCAAACTAACGGTTGAATACTTAAAAACTTAAATGCGTCTTTACTTTTGATATTCTTATTAATGCAATTTTTGTTTAACCACATATAGAAGATCCAAGTCTACTTTAAGGTCCAGTCTAATCTACATTCTCCCTATTTCCTCTCCACCTCGTAGATTTTCGATGCCAGCATAAACGATTGGCGGGTGCTAGATGAAAAGGTGCATACTGATGTTATTGAAAAGATTGTGGAAGCTCCCAAGAAGACCATTTATGTGGATGAATTTGTGGAGATTGAGAAGAACACTTCCATATCGGAGAACAATGAGAATATCACTTTGAATCGAAACGAAACATCGAAACACAAAAATATTACCGAAAATATTTATGATGAAATCGATTATGTGCGCACAGATAAGAAACAACGCCTAGACGATTCAAGTACCGTGAGTAGATTAGTTAAGACCCACATCGCTTAACCATTACATTAAATTCAATTACAGCGTGGAGTCGCTAAGAAGAAAACAACGACACATAGTGAGAGATGCATCTGTGAAATCTGCACTTGCGGGTAACTCCCAAACATTTATTCTCTCTCTATAATTGCATTAATATTTATGTGAATTCTAGACGCCATCATTGCACCACCAGCAGCACCACCAAGAATACAGAAAACGTCCTAGTGGAAACAGCTGGTAAGTTAATTCCGTTTAGGTTTTTCTAATCATTCTTACCAACTGCCTGCTCTTCCCTCTCCAGACACCTTGGACGAAACCTACTCCAGAATACGTACCAACACTTGGTCCAAGACCGACCTAGAAAAAAACCGTAGCATTCCCAAGCCCCAAGAAGACATTCTAGTGGATTATATAGTCATTAAGAAACCAGAGGACAACTTAAGACCCGAGGGAGAATTTCTAGTCCCACCCAAAGAGCCATATAAGCCGGGGGAAAGACGTGAGAAAATTGTTCACACAGACAATCTACGTTCGGAGGGAGAAATGACATTTGTTGAAAAGGAGGAATATCAGTTCACTACCCGCCCTGGTTATGTAAAGCCCACGGACAATCTTAAGCCGGAAGGTGAATTTTACAGCCCTGAAAAGCCCATATATCAGCCTGGAGATCGTCCCACGCAAGTGCGTCAAGTAGACAATTTGAAGCCAGAAGGCGAATTCTACACACCCGACAAACCAGGATATGTTCCAGCGGATAAAACAGAAAAGATTATCCACAGTGATAATTTGCGCTCTGAGGGAGAAATGACGTTTGTGGAGCGAGAAGAGTACAAATTTGTGATGCGACCAGGTCAAGTCAGACCTATGGATAACCTAAAACCAGAGGGTGATTTCTATAGTCCCGATAAACCAAAGTACCGTCCAGGTGAACGACCATCTCAAGTGAGACCAGAGGATAATCTCAAACCCGAAGGAGAATTTTACACTCCGGATAAGCCAGGTTTCCAACCAGCTGAACGTCCTCTTCAGAAAAAACCTGTCGACAACCTGAAACCAGAGGGTGAATTTGTCACACCTGAAAAGCAAGTATACAAACCAGCTGATAAGACTGAAAGGATCATAAGGAAGGATAACCTGCGCACAGAGGGAGAAATGACTTTCATTGAGAAGGAGGAGTACCAATATGTTGTACGTCCAGACCAAGTCAAGCCCACGGACAACTTGAAACCAGAGGGAGAGTTCTACAGTCCTCAAAAACCCAAATATCGACCTGGCGAGCGACCAACTCAAGTGAGGCCAGAGGATAACCTTAGACCCGAAGGGGAATTCTACACCCCGGATAAGCCAGGCTTTCGACCTGCTGAACGTCCTGTCCAAAAGAAGCCTGAGGACAATTTGAAACCAGAAGGAGAGTTCTACAGTCCAGAAAAAACTAAATACAAGCCAGGTGAACGTCCGACTCAGGTCAGACCCGAGGATAACCTCAGACCCGAAGGTGATTTCTATGCTCCCGAGAAACCCGGCTTCAGACCGGCAGAGCGGCCTGTACAAAAGAAGCCAGAGGACAATTTGAAACCGGAGGGTGAGTTCTACAGTCCTGAAAAACCGAAATATCGACCCGGCGAGCGACCAGCTCAGGTCAGACCAGAGGATAACCTTAGACCCGAAGGCGAATTTTACACTCCGGATAAACCAGGCTTCAGACCAGCTGAACGTCCTGTCCAGAAGAAGCCAGACGACAACCTCAAGCCTGAAGGAGAATTTTACAGTCCAGAAAAGCCAAAGTACAAGCCAGGTGAACGTCCAACTCAAGTCAGACCAGAGGACAACCTCAGACCCGAAGGAGAATTCTACACTCCAGATAAACCAGGCTTTAGACCAGCCGAACGTCCTCTTCAGAAGAAACCTGTGGACAACCTGAAGCCTGAGGGTGACTTTGCTAGACCCGAGAAGCAAGTTTACAGGCCTGCTGACAAACCAGACATGGTAATTAGGAAAGATAACTTGCGCTCAGAAGGCGAGATGACGTTCATAGAGAGGGAGGAGTACCAATATGTTGTACGTCCGGAACAAGTCAAGCCAACAGACAACTTAAGACCGGAGGGAGAGTTCTACAGTCCTGAGAAACCCAAATATCGACCTGGTGAGCGACCAACTCAAGTCAGACCAGAGGATAACCTTAGACCCGAAGGCGAGTTTTACACTCCAGAGAAAACCGGCTTTAAACCAGCTGAACGTCCTGTCCAGAAGAAGCCAGAGGACAACCTGAAGCCTGAGGGAGAGTTCTACAGTCCAGAAAAGCCGAAGTACAAGCCAGGTGAACGTCCAACTCAAGTCAGACCAGAGGACAACCTCAGACCCGAAGGAGAATTCTACACTCCAGATAAACCAGGCTTTAGACCAGCCGAACGTCCTCTTCAAAAGAAACCTGTGGACAACCTGAAGCCTGAGGGTGACTTTGCTAGACCCGAGAAGCAAGTTTACAAGCCAGCTGACAAACCAGACATGGTAATTAGGAAAGATAACTTGCGCTCAGAAGGCGAGATGACGTTTATAGAGAGGGAGGAGTACCAATATGTTGTACGTCCGGAACAAGTCAAGCCAACAGACAACTTAAGACCGGAGGGAGAGTTCTACAGTCCTGAGAAACCCAAATATCGACCTGGTGAGCGACCAACTCAAGTCAGGCCAGAGGATAACCTTAGACCCGAAGGCGAGTTTTACACTCCAGAGAAACCTGGCTTTAGACCAGCTGAACGTCCTGTCCAGAAGAAACCAGAGGACAACCTGAAGCCTGAGGGAGAGTTCTACAGTCCCGAGAAACCCAAGTACAAGCCAGGTGAACGTCCAACTCAAGTCAGACCGGAGGATAACCTCAGACCTGAAGGAGAATTCTATACTCCAGAGAAACCTGGCTTTAAACCAGCCGAACGTCCTCTTCAGAAGAAACCTGTGGACAACCTGAAGCCTGAGGGTGACTTTGCTAGACCCGAGAAGCAAGTTTACAAGCCAGCTGACAAACCAGACATGGTAATTAGGAAAGATAACTTGCGCTCAGAAGGCGAGATGACGTTTATAGAGAGGGAGGAGTACCAATATGTTGTACGTCCGGAACAAGTCAAGCCAACAGACAACTTAAGACCGGAGGGAGAGTTCTACAGTCCTGAGAAACCCAAATATCGACCTGGTGAGCGACCAACTCAAGTCAGACCAGAGGATAACCTTAGACCCGAAGGCGAGTTTTACACTCCAGAGAAACCTGGCTTTAGACCAGCTGAACGTCCTGTCCAGAAGAAACCAGAGGACAACCTGAAGCCTGAGGGAGAGTTCTACAGTCCCGAGAAACCCAAGTACAAGCCAGGTGAACGTCCAACTCAAGTCAGACCGGAGGATAACCTCAGACCTGAAGGAGAATTCTATACTCCAGAGAAACCTGGCTTTAAACCAGCCGAACGTCCTCTTCAAAAGAAACCTGTGGACAACCTGAAGCCTGAGGGTGACTTTGCTAGACCCGAGAAGCAAGTTTACAGGCCTGCTGACAAACCAGACATGGTAATTAGGAAAGATAACTTGCGCTCAGAAGGCGAAATGACGTTTGTTGAAAGGGAGGAGTACCAATACGTTGTACGTCCGGAACAAGTCAAGCCGACAGACAACTTAAGACCGGAGGGAGAGTTCTACAGTCCTGAGAAACCCAAATATCGACCTGGTGAGCGACCAACTCAAGTCAGACCAGAGGATAACCTCAGACCCGAAGGCGAATTTTACACTCCAGAGAAACCTGGCTTTAGACCAGCTGAACGTCCTGTTCAGAAGAAGCCTGAGGACAACCTAAAGCCAGAGGGCGAGTTCTACAGTCCAGAAAAGCCGAAGTACAAGCCAGGTGAACGTCCAGCTCAAGTCAGACCAGAGGATAACCTCAGACCCGAAGGTGAATTCTATGCTCCCGATAAGCCAGGCTTTAAACCAGCCGAACGTCCTGTCCAGAAGAAACCAGAGGACAACCTGAAGCCTGAGGGAGAGTTCTACAGTCCCGAGAAACCAAAGTACAAGCCAGGTGAACGCCCAACTCAAGTCAGACCGGAGGATAACCTCAGACCTGAAGGAGAATTCTATACTCCAGAGAAACCTGGCTTTAAACCAGCCGAACGTCCTCTTCAAAAGAAACCTGTGGACAACCTGAAGCCTGAGGGTGACTTTGCTAGACCCGAGAAGCAAGTTTACAAGCCAGCTGACAAACCAGACATGGTAATTAGGAAAGATAACTTGCGCTCAGAAGGCGAAATGACGTTTGTTGAAAGGGAGGAGTACCAATATGTTGTACGTCCGGAACAAGTCAAGCCAACAGACAACTTAAGACCTGAGGGAGAGTTCTACAGTCCTGAGAAACCCAAATATCGACCTGGTGAGCGACCAACTCAAGTCAGACCAGAGGATAACCTCAGACCCGAAGGCGAGTTTTACACTCCAGAGAAAACCGGCTTTAAACCAGCCGAACGTCCTGTCCAGAAGAAGCCAGAGGACAACCTGAAGCCAGAGGGAGAGTTCTACAGTCCAGAAAAGCCGAAGTACAAGCCAGGTGAACGTCCAACTCAAGTCAGACCAGAGGACAACCTCACCCGGAACAGCTCCGAGCGGCAAACCGCCGACGTCCTCCGAGAAACCGAGACACCTGAGCGAGGTTCACAGCCACGCCCAGTCAGACCGGAGGATAACCTCAGACCTGAAGGAGAATTCTATACTCCAGAGAAACCTGGCTTTAAACCAGCCGAACGTCCTCTTCAAAAGAAACCTGTGGACAACCTGAAGCCCGAGGGAGACTTTGCAAGACCCGAGAAGCAAGTTTACAGGCCTGCTGACAAACCAGACATGGTAATTAGGAAAGATAACTTGCGCTCAGAAGGCGAAATGACGTTTGTTGAAAGGGAGGAGTACCAATATGTTGTACGTCCGGAACAAGTCAAGCCAACAGACAACTTAAGACCGGAGGGAGAGTTCTACAGTCCTGAGAAACCCAAATATCGACCTGGTGAGCGACCAACTCAAGTCAGACCAGAGGATAACCTCAGACCCGAAGGCGAATTTTACACTCCAGAGAAACCTGGCTTTAGACCAGCTGAACGTCCTGTTCAGAAGAAGCCTGAGGACAACCTAAAGCCAGAGGGCGAGTTCTACAGTCCAGAAAAGCCGAAGTACAAGCCAGGTGAACGTCCAGCTCAAGTCAGACCAGAGGATAACCTCAGACCCGAAGGTGAATTCTATGCTCCCGATAAGCCAGGCTTTAAACCAGCCGAACGTCCTGTCCAGAAGAAACCAGAGGACAACCTGAAGCCTGAGGGAGAGTTTTACAGTCCCGAGAAACCAAAGTACAAGCCAGGTGAACGCCCAACTCAAGTCAGACCGGAGGATAACCTCAGACCTGAAGGAGAATTCTATACTCCAGAGAAACCTGGCTTTAAACCAGCCGAACGTCCTCTTCAAAAGAAACCTGTGGACAACCTGAAGCCCGAGGGAGACTTTGCAAGACCCGAGAAGCAAGTTTACAGGCCTGCTGACAAACCAGACATGGTAATTAGGAAAGATAACTTGCGCTCAGAAGGCGAAATGACGTTTGTTGAGAGGGAGGAGTACCAATATGTTGTGCGTCCGGAACAAGTCAAGCCAACAGACAACTTAAGACCGGAGGGAGAGTTCTACAGTCCTGAGAAACCCAAATTTCGACCTGGTGAGCGACCAACCCAAGTCAGACCAGAGGATAACCTCAGACCCGAAGGCGAATTCTATGCTCCCGAGAAACCAGGCTTTAAACCAGCCGAACGTCCTGTCCAGAAGAAGCCGGAAGACAACCTGAAGCCTGAAGGAGAATTCTACAGTCCCGAGAAACCCAAGTACAAGCCAGGTGAACGGCCGACTCAAGTCAGACCGGAGGATAACCTCAGACCTGAAGGAGAATTCTATACTCCAGAGAAACCTGGCTTTAAACCAGCCGAACGTCCTCTTCAGAAGAAACCTGTGGACAACCTGAAGCCCGAGGGAGACTTTGCAAGACCCGAGAAGCAAGTTTACAGGCCTGCTGACAAACCAGACATGGTAATTAGGAAAGATAACTTGCGCTCAGAAGGCGAGATGACGTTTATAGAGAGGGAGGAGTACCAATATGTTGTACGTCCGGAACAAGTCAAGCCAACAGACAACTTAAGACCGGAGGGAGAGTTCTACAGTCCTGAGAAACCCAAATATCGACCTGGTGAGCGACCAACTCAAGTCAGACCAGAGGATAACCTCAGACCCGAAGGCGAGTTTTACACTCCAGAGAAACCTGGCTTTAGACCAGCTGAACGTCCTGTCCAGAAGAAACCAGAGGACAACCTGAAGCCTGAGGGAGAGTTCTACAGTCCCGAGAAACCCAAGTACAAGCCAGGTGAACGTCCAACTCAAGTCAGACCGGAGGATAACCTCAGACCTGAAGGAGAATTCTATACTCCAGAGAAACCTGGCTTTAAGCCTGCCGAACGTCCTCTTCAAAAGAAACCTGTGGACAACCTGAAGCCTGAGGGTGACTTTGCTAGACCCGAGAAGCAAGTTTACAGGCCTGCTGACAAACCAGACATGGTAATTCGGAAAGATAACTTGCTCTCAGAAGGCGAGATGACGTTTATAGAGAGAGAGGAGTACCAATATGTTGTACGTCCGGAACAAGTCAAGCCAACAGACAACTTAAGACCTGAGGGAGAGTTCTACAGTCCTGAGAAACCCAAATATCGACCTGGTGAGCGACCAACTCAAGTCAGACCAGAGGATAACCTCAGACCCGAAGGCGAGTTTTACACTCCAGAGAAACCTGGCTTTAGACCAGCTGAACGTCCTGTCCAGAAGAAACCAGAGGACAACCTGAAGCCTGAGGGAGAGTTCTACAGTCCCGAGAAACCCAAGTACAAGCCAGGTGAACGTCCAACTCAAGTCAGACCGGAGGATAACCTCAGACCTGAAGGAGAATTCTATACTCCCGAGAAACCTGGCTTTAAGCCTGCCGAACGTCCTCTTCAAAAGAAACCTGTGGACAACCTGAAGCCTGAGGGTGACTTTGCTAGACCCGAGAAGCAAGTTTACAGGCCTGCTGACAAACCAGACATGGTAATTCGGAAAGATAACTTGCTCTCAGAAGGCGAAATGACGTTTGTTGAAAGGGAGGAGTACCAATATGTTGTGCGTCCGGAACAAGTCAAGCCAACAGACAACTTAAGACCGGAGGGAGAGTTCTACAGTCCTGAGAAACCCAAATATCGACCTGGTGAGCGACCAACTCAAGTCAGACCAGAAGATAACCTCAGACCCGAAGGCGAATTCTATGCTCCAGAGAAACCTGGCTTTAAACCAGCCGAACGTCCTGTCCAGAAGAAGCCGGAAGACAACCTGAAGCCAGAGGGCGAGTTCTACAGTCCAGAAAAGCCGAAGTACAAGCCAGGTGAACGTCCAGCTCAAGTCAGACCAGAGGATAACCTCAGACCCGAAGGTGAATTCTATGCTCCCGATAAGCCAGGCTTTAAACCAGCCGAACGTCCTGTCCAGAAGAAACCAGAGGATAACCTGAAGCCTGAGGGAGAGTTTTACAGTCCCGAGAAACCCAAGTACAAGCCAGGTGAACGGCCGACTCAGGTCAGACCCGAAGATAACCTCAGACCCGAAGGAGAATTCTATACTCCAGAGAAACCTGGCTTTAAACCAGCCGAACGTCCTCTTCAGAAGAAACCTGTGGATAATCTGAAGCCCGAGGGAGACTTTGATAGACCCGAGAATCAAGTTTACAAGCCGGCTGACAAACCAGACATGGTAATTAGGAAAGATAACTTGCGCTCAGAAGGCGAAATGACGTTTGTTGAGAGGGAGGAGTACCAATACGTTGTGCGTCCGGAACAAGTCAAGCCAACAGACAACTTAAGACCTGAGGGAGAGTTCTACAGTCCTGAGAAACCCAAATATCGACCTGGTGAGCGACCAACCCAAGTCAGACCAGAAGATAACCTCAGACCCGAAGGCGAATTCTATGCTCCAGAGAAACCTGGCTTTAAACCAGCCGAACGCCCTGTCCAGAAGAAGCCGGAAGACAACCTGAAGCCTGAGGGAGAGTTCTACAGTCCAGAAAAGCCGAAGTACAAGCCAGGTGAACGTCCAGCTCAAGTCAGACCAGAGGATAACCTTAGACCCGAAGGTGAATTCTATGCTCCCGATAAGCCAGGCTTTAAGCCAGCCGAACGTCCTGTCCAGAAGAAACCAGAGGATAACCTGAAGCCTGAGGGAGAGTTTTACAGTCCCGAGAAACCCAAGTACAAGCCAGGTGAACGTCCAACTCAAGTCAGACCCGAGGATAACCTCAGACCTGAAGGAGAATTCTACACTCCGGATAAACCAGGCTTTAGACCAGCCGAACGTCCGGTGCAGAAGAAACCTGTGGATAACTTGAAGCCTGAAGGTGAATTCGTTACCCCTGAAAAGCAAGTCTTCAAACCAGCTGATAAGACGGAAAGGGTCATTCGGAAGGATAACTTACGCTCTGAGGGAGAAATGACATTTATAGAGAAGCAGGAGTACCAATATGTAGTACGCCCTGAGCAAGTTAAGCCAACGGATAACTTGAAACCGGAGGGCAAGTTCTACAGCCCTGAGAAACCCAAATTCCGACCAGGTGAGCGACCAACCCAAGTCAGACATGAAGATAACCTCAGACCCGAAGGGGAATTCTATACTCCGGAGAAGCCTGGCTTTACACCAGCTGAACGGCCTTTACAGAAGAGGCCAGAGGATAATCTGAAACCAGAGGGAGAGTTTGTAAGCCCGGAGAAGCCTGTCTTCAAGCCTGCAGATAAAACTGAACGGATCATTAGAAAGGACAATCTGCGTATGGAGGGAGAGATGACTTTTGTGGAGAAAACCGAATATCAGTCTGTGAAGAGACCTGATCAAGTGAAACCGACTGATAATCTTAAGCCAGAGGGCGAGTTCTTCAGTCCCGAGAAGACAAAGTACCAACCAAGTGAACGCGTAACCATTGTTAAACAAAAAGACAACTTAAAAGTTGAAGGAGAATTTTATACTCCCGAGAAGACTGGCTACAAACCTGGGGAAAGACCACAACAGAAGAAGCCACAAGACAATTTGAAGCCGGAGGGCGATATGACGATACCAGAAAAGGCAAAGTTCAAGCCCGCTGATAGGGTAACCAGAGTGGTTCATAAAGACAACTTGCGCTCTGAAGGTGAAATGACGTTCAATGAGAAGATTGAATATCAGCACGTGGTGAGACCTGCTCCGGTGAAGCCAGAAGACAATCTGAAAACGACGGGTAAATTTTATGTACCGGAGAAGCCGACCACATTGAATGGTGAACGCCCGGAGCCGGTTAGGCCAAAAGATAATCTGAAACCGGAGGGGGACATGTACACGCCAGAGAAACCTAAGTATGAGCCTGCTTCCCGTCCCGAACAAAAGAGATACGTAGATAACTTACGGCCAGAGGGTAAAATGCATATACCTGAGAAGGAATCATTTAGGCCAGCAGATCGGGTAAAAACGGTTATACGAAAGGATAATCTAAAATCGGAAGGTGAAATGACGTTTACGCAGAAGGAAGAGTATCAACAGGTCAAGAGACCCGACCAGGTGAGGCCCAGCGATAATCTCAAGGTCGAGGGAGATTTCTATACACCCGATAAGACAACCTTCAAGCCTGCTGAGCGACCCGTACAAAAGAAGCCACAAGATAACCTGAAGCCGGAGGGAGAGTTTTACAGAAGAACCGAAAAGAGTGAGACCGACAGCACAACCATAAAAGAAACCACCCGAAGGGAGACGCCCAAACGTCCGGTGGACAATCTGAGACTTGAAGGCTCTATGACTGTGAACCGAAGGGATGACTACAAGTCTTCGACGACGGATAAAGTTCAACGAACACAGAAATACAAGCATAACACTTCATCCATCAGCTTGGGCAGTGATACAAGCATTCTCAAGACCACCAACCAGATGAACTATGTGTCGGGCAGAGATGCGGTGAAACAGGTCGATTCGAATAGTCAGAACCCAGTGGATGGTCTAATTGTGGTATCCACCAAGAAGGTAACCACCGTGGTAGGTGGTCGTCACAAGAAGGAGCCCGAAACTGAATATGTGAAGAGGCCAGCCAAGATAAATGTGATTGAAAACGTGGCCAAGAATACGACGACAACGAATATAGAGAACACTCAAAGTATACACAAGGAAAGCACCTCCAGGCAGAGACACCACAACATTATTGAAAACACAGCGGTGAATACACAGCGGATCAAGGGATCAGAGATGTCCAGTAGTGCTCTTCAAACGGGTGGTGATACCACAACTCGTGTGGTTTCCAGCAATGGGGATGCCTCAAGCCGTTTGGTGTCCGACCGAACAGTATCTGGCACTGACTCCAACTCCCGTGTGGTGTCCGGCGATTCCACCACCCGTTTGGTATCAGGCAGCTCAACCTCTCAACAACAATCCAGCTCCAAGCACTTCCACCATCGCAAGAGTGAGTTCTCCTCGGAAGCCAATGTCTCGAATTCAGTATTTCATCGCAAGACCAACTCAACCGAAAGCAATGCTGGCAACATCAGTAGTCTAACCTCCAATGGAAAGATGATGCGCAAGAGCATACTCAATCTGCATGAACAACCCTCCAGTACCAGTGCTCAGGGCAGTGACCGTCAGAGCTACAGCAGCATGCATCGACAGAATCAGCAACGTGAATCCGATGTGAACACCAGCTACTCCACCGAACGGCGCAGCTGTAGCGTACACAAGGAGAATAGGGAGCATCACGTCAAGAACTCCTCCTCCATGTCCCGCATCATATCTGGTGACATGGGTGGGGATAACAAGTCCAATTTGGAAAGGTCTACCATCACCAGAACCTATGTGTCGGGCAGTGATTTTCCATCTCAATCTCATCGTCATCGTGGTAGCAGCATCGACTTCCATTCCTATGGCGCTCATGGTCAAAACGAACGTGTGACCACCACAGCACGTCGCGGCAATCAGTCGTCCATCAGTCTGGGCAATGACAAGTTCACCGGCTCCAGTCTCTACAAGAGCGAATACAAGACCGCTCCAAGCACAACTTGTGCGGTGCATAAGATCAAACAAGGTGCATTCCAACATACCAGGAGTACTCAAGAGCACAAGTTCTTCAAGACCTCCAACTAATCATGATACTAACACATACATACATATCTCCGCCACTTAGTGCCTAAGATTCCATGACAATACTATAATAGAGTGTAAACATATCTGCATACAATACTATGTGACTTTTATACGAAAACGAAAATTTTAACAAACAATAAAAATGCATAACACTTTTTTCACAATTTATTTACAAAATAACTTCAAATATGTTGTCCAATTTAATGAAGTATTAAATAGGTTCTCCGCCACATCAACGATAGCTCCTGATTGGTTTTGATGCTTTCGAAATGCTTTGTATTCAGCGGTTACTGAAACTATCCCTCCGTCCAAATGAAGACACCAAAAATGTTATAAAGTTAACAAATAAATTATCAACATTTTCTGGATTGCTATAATAATGTTCTGAATGTAATGCTCGGAATTTCAAACCACAGAAGCGATCGGCCAGCTTCACTAATCCTACTGTGAACGGACCCAGTGGCCTGAAACTTCTGCAAACCAATGAGCCACACCGAATTCCCAGGGCAGTTACATCCCTGAAATAGATAAATGGAGATGGTTAAATAAATAAAAATAAAAAATACAAATTTCTTTACCTTACCTTGTCTGGGACTTGAACTTAGTTCCTCGAAGACTAAAAAACACATCTTAACCCACAAGACCATTAAGCTCACGCTGGAGATAGCGTCAAAATCATAGTACTAAATAAGTAAGTGCGTTGCAGTCGATTGGCCTGACTCCAAAATACCCCGTACAATTGAGACATACAGTGAGCGAACACACACAAATGAGCGCGCGTACACTCATTCATATGCTCTAGCTGACTAAAATACAGGGATTGTCCGGAAAGATATAAAATAAAATAAATCAGGAGAGTGCGCGCACCCACTGGTTTCGATAGAAGGCGTTCCTAGCTAACAAACGAGCGGTTGGTCAGTTGGTGCAACGAGTTTCTGTGAGTGGTGCAAGCCGAAAAAAGGTACATCGCTCCCCCTCTCAACAATAGTTTATTCTCGGTCTGGTGACAATTGCAAAAAAGAAGAAATGCTAAATACTTTTAATTTGATGGACCAACAGATAATAACATCTTGACCTTCCCCGCTCGTCACTAGATAGTGGATCTTTCATCAAGAAGTCGGTACTTCGGTCTTTCAGTTCTAATTAAAAATCACCTTTTGCGATATCATTAAGAATCATGGATGTACGACGTAAAGGCTTCAAATTTTCCTGTAAAGGTCTTCCTGTGGGATTGATGTACATTCCTTTCCCGCTGGGGAGGAATGGTACTTCCTTTGAAGTGGGTCAATTTTCTTGAAAATTACATATAAGTATCTTAATTTTTGTTCATGTCGATTTTCGTAATACTTTAGAAAAGTTTTTTTGATGAGTTAGGGAAGAGTGCTGTCGAGCAGGGTCGCAATAATTGTCGCAGAAGTATCATCTCCGAGACTGAATCTGCAGCTATCCGCAGCTAATTTTTGGCTATGTGTTAAAGAATTGTCTAAAAAAGAGTTTCCATTTTGATTGAGAGCGGAATCTGATTGGAGTTTTGAAGAATGTGACTCAGAAAAATCCTCTACTATTATTAACAATTCACTATTTCATGCATTGTTTATAATAGTTTCGATCAATATATTCAAATTGTAAAAACTTTCTAGAGTAGAATCCATTTTCAGAATCCAAATCGTGTATTTTTTCATTCATTAAATCAATCATTAAAAGTCCACAAAAATATAAATATTTTTTTCGACTTTTGGCCAGCTTTTTGGGATTTTGGACCATCAGTCTGTATGTCCTACTTCCTTGTTTCTAAGAAATTAATTTTTTGGGCAACTTTTCTAAAATATAGAAAATATTTTCTTTTGTCTTAATTTTGCGCGATTTTCTTTAATATAGATAAATAATTTTCTAAGTGTAGCCTGCAAAGCATACCTTTGGGCTGTAGAAAACTTTGTTATTTCGAGCATAGGTATTCCAAATGGTATATCTTTGCTAAAAAAAACCATAGAAATCTTTGAGATAATTCTTTGAAAGATAAGAAATATTAACATACGATAATATCAGAACAGAAGAATGGATTTCCCACAAAACGCGCCAACAAAGGGATAAAAAAAGGAATTTTAAGCTAAAATGATCAAATATGTGGAGGTGATGGATCCATGCTGAAAACAGATTCGTGTTAATGTAATGAAATAATTCAATTCTAGCCGAACGAACTCATTAAGCTCCCATCTTTCCATTTTTTTTTTTTGGTTCAACTGGAGATGATGTCTTTATTTAAGAATTTTCGAAAGATGCTAGTGTTGTTTTTCAAAAGTATGATATATATTAGGGTATATAGGTAACTGTATCTTTTATTTAAATATAATTACACGTATAGTTAAACGTTTAAAAAAATCGCTTTGACTATATGTTTAATGTATAAACAATGAGTTCTATCTAGTACATACATTTTGCAGTTTACGGTTTTCATTTGTTAAGTTTGCTAAATTTCCTTTTTTTTTAATGCGCATTAATACAATAAATTTTTCTCTTTAAGGTATTGTACATAATGTATATGCTTGTATATATATATATATCGATTCTCTTAGATTAGCTTAGTTTTAGGTCGTGTGTTTGGAAGACATTTTGTTCGCATTTGTTTTGGAAGACTTGCGTTGCATTTTCTTATAGACTAACAAATTATTGTGTTTGACTTTGGAAGACTTAAAACGGTAGACCGATTTCGAATGCATTGATCAGGGCATTGCCGGAATCATAGATGCCTATAACGCCGAAGAGCACACCCAGCCCTATAATGAGGTAGTCCTTGGCAATTTCCTTCTGATCCATTAGATGTCCCTTGATCTTGATGTGGAAGTAGCAGGGCCAAATGAAGCTCAACATGGTGCCCGTGAAGCTGCCAATGAATCCCATCAGGATGGAGAAGTGAGGTATGAAAATGGCCATTAGTATGGTGGACACTATAACGCCCACCCGGAAGCCCAGGCCCCACACCTTTAGTTCTCCATCCAGATTCCAGATGGTGGGGAAACGTGTCTTTGGCGCGCCACGAAAGAAATTGCGCTCGAGCAGCTCACAGGCGGCATAGTAGGGCAGGGGATAGCTGAGTAAAGCCTTGATGACCAGAAAGAAGTTCACCATGCCCTTGAAGCCCTGGGAGTGCAGATTGTTGGTGATCACCTGCTGGGTGTCATTCTGGAAGGTCAAGAAGCAGATGTACCCAAAGCCGGCCTTGAAAACAGCTGCGGCAATATGTGACCAGTCCAGCATATAATTGAACTTGGAGCGATCGATCATGTTACCCTCCAGGGTGGGCAGAAAGATTTGCGAGGTGTACGAGAAGACAATCACGCCCAGCGAAATGGGAAAGTTCTCCATGTCAATGCTGAAGCGCACCTTGGACCAGCCCCAATCGCCAATCTGTAGCAGACAGTAGCCCAGGATGACCGCATTTATCACAATGTGCGACATGGTGCACCAGAACGACAGGGTGGACACCATTTTCAAGGACTTGAGAAAGCCCATGGGCAGCAGAAAGATGCCCACGAACAGCATCCAGGAGCGCGAGTCGAACGAACCCTGCGGATAGGTGCCAGCCAGCAGATCTCCGCATACCACCACATACAGGATGCACGTCATCAGCAGCTCAATCAGCTGGGCAATGCTCACGGCACGAGCCCCCAGCTTGGGTCCAAAGCAGACCTTGGCTATGGCCACATAGCTGTCCCGCACACGCACCATCTGACCCGTGGTGGGATCCGGCTCGTACAGGCACTGCACCAACACCTTGCCCGTGTAGCAGCAAATGTGGGCTATGCCCACCATGGCCACAATGGCCCAGTAGCCGCCATGGAGTACGGCAAATGGCAGCGAGACAATAAACATGCCCTGAATGGCATTTGTGACATTCCAACCCGCCTGGAACTCATCGATTTTGGAGCCACCGCCACCCTCTCCCTCGCAGACGAATGAGCTGCCCTCCGAGGCGACGCTGCCCTGCCTGAATAAAGATTGAAAGGTTAATGAGTTGCGATTTACCAAATGTGGGGTAGACTGGCCCTTATATTAACTTTTTTTTTTTGATTTCAAAATACCGGGCGGAAAAGGGTTCGTTTTGGTCCCAATAGATATGAAAAAAAGTTTGGCAGCGATCGGACTTCATTTAGTGGACGCGCGTTCGCCTTCAAAATCGAAAATTTGAAATGTATGGGAAATGGGGGGGAGAGATTCGAATTTAATTTCTAAAAATTCAAAAAAACTTTTATGTGTTAATTCTTTTAACATCCTTTTAGGGGAATATCAGCAACATTTTAAATATAAATGTGTCTTATTTGAGAGTCAGCCTGGCCAGAATCATATCAAATGTCAATTTTTCTATTTTTTTGGTATTTTTTCGAAGAATTTTTAATACATATAAGATTTTGATTTTTGCTTTTGCCCGGGCGGCAAACTATCGTTTCGGTCCCAAAGATATAATAAAGTTTGGCTGCGATCGGACTATATTTAGTGGACGCGCTCTCGCCTAAAATCCAAAAATTTTAAATATGCTACCAAATAGGAGAGATAGGGATTAAATGTGCAAAATTTGAAAAAAATTTTTTGGATTTTGCTCTTTAAATCCTTTAAGGGGAATACCATAGCAACATTTTACATATTTTTGTTGGATATTTCGAGCGTAAACTTGGTCAGAATCATATCAAATCGGCCAATTTTTAAAAAAAATTTTTCGAGATTAATTTCGGATTTAATCTCAAAAATTTTCAAATTTTCTTAAAGTGTTAATTCTTTTTAAATACTTTTTGCGGATATCATAGCAACATTTTAAATATTTGTTGGATTTTTCGAGAGAAAACTTGGTCAAAATCATAACATAACTCCTATTTTTCTCATTTTTTGGGGTTTTTTTTAATGATAAATTAATTTATGTGAGACTAGATTTTTGCTCTTGCCTGGGCGGAAGAAGTTTCGTTTTAATCCCAATAGATAAAATAAAAAAGTTTGGCAGCGATCGGACTTCAGTTGGTGGAAGCGCACTCGCCCTCAAAATCGAATTTTTGAAATATATGCGCAATATTTGGGGTGAGTTTTGGGCTTAATATCTCAAATTTTTAATAGAAAATGTTTATGTGTTATTTCAATTTATATTCTTTTAGAAGAATATCATAGCAACATTTTAAATGTAAATGTCGGATATTTGGCATATCTCGTATATATTATTTTATCTTAAAAAAAAACATTAAAAAAATTATAAAAAAATGTGAAAAATGTGCTTTTAAATATGATTCTTACCAAATTTATTCTCAAAATATCTAACTTTAATATTCAAAATGTTGCTATGATATTTCGCTTAAAGTATATAAAAGAAATAACACATAAAAAAATTTTAAAATTTTACAGATTAAATCCAAAATTAATCTCAGAAAAATTTTTTTTTGAAAAATTGACCGATTTGATATGACTCTGACCAAGTTTACGCTCGAAATATCCAACAAAATAGTAAAATGTTGCTATGGTATTCCCCTTAAAGGATTTAAAGAGCAAAATCAGAAAAATTTTTTCAAATTTTGCAGATTTAATCCGTATCTCATCCCAGGAGCATTTAAAATGTTTGGTTTTTAAGGCGGAGCGCGTCCACAAATATAGTCCGATCGCAGCCAAACTTTATTATATCTTTTGGGACCAAAACGATAGTTTTGCCGCCCGGCAAAAGCAAAAATCAAAATCCAAGTATTAAAAATTCTTCGAAAAAATACCAAAAAAATTAGAAAAATTGACCATTTTGAAGATTCGCCCGCGACTCTCAAAAAAGACACATTATATTTAAAATGTTGCTATGATATTCCCCTAAAGGATGTAAAAAGAATTAACACAAAACTTTTTTGGAGTTTTGAAATTAAATTCGAATCTCACGCCCTCATTTCCCATACATTCGAATTTTCGATTTTGAGGGCGAACGCGCGTCCACTAAAGAAGTCCGCCCAAACTTTCATATCTGGGACCAAAACGAACCCTTTCCGCCGTATTTTGAAATCTATTTTTAAGGGCCATCTAATGGGGGTGTACCTTACCTAAAGCCATCCGTTTGCTGGTAACGTCCTTCGTACTCATTGAAGGAGGTGCTCTGATATTCGGTCTTAAAGTCGCCTGCTCCCTCTTCGTCCTGTGACCAGTTGCCAGCAGTTTTAAACGGATTCGAACTCATCTCAGTGGGCTGTTCACCCACACTCAACTCCATGGCCTGCTGGTGCTGTTGATGCTGCAGATGCTGCTGCTGCTGCTGGTGTGCACTGGTGCAGCTGCCCGCTGGCTGATCGTAATCCTTGCGCTCTGGAAATTGCTGTCTGGCCGTTTGCACGGCCACATTGAGTATATTCTTCAATGGTGGCAATGGTGTGGCTTTCAATTTGGCTATGAATGACATGTCGACAAATCTCTAGATGAAGGTGGGATGTGTGGGGTGGGTGGCGGGTGGCGGTGGCGCTGGCTCGTAGTAGTATGTGCTGAAATTTATTGATTTTGCTTCTCCCACAACAACAACAACAACAATTTTAGATATGTGAATTTCAAGTTGATGATTCGCTTGCGTTAATCATTGCAGTTCCAGGAGCTTACACGGAAAATCGTTGAGAAGTAATTTGAAAACTAGTTTTTTTTATGTAACATGGAAATCCTTCAAACAGCTCAGCAGCAAAACGAGAAAAGAAAATTGTTACACACTAACTGAACTGGATGCTTGCTGGTGGTCCACTGCGCAGACTCCCAACTGCTGTGTATCGGTCGAGGACAGATGATGACTGTCAGAGGATAAGTTCCACATTCGATTACTTAAGTTGCTGCTTTATTATCGGTATATAGCTAAAACATTGTACAATTTCAAGAGATAATGGAAGAACTAACTTATGACAAACAATCAGAGAACTGCAAGCGAGTCAAATATATTTTTGTAGCTCCAAGTATACTCGCCCCAGAAGCGTAACGAAATAGCAGGATGAGTAAGCTCACAGACATACCTGTAAAATTTAAACAAAGGTTGGGTCCGTTATAGAATGAAAGGTTCCTGTACTTATTGAATCTAAGGTTCTGACTGACAGACTGACATATTATCAACCCACAGTCAAAACTTCTTATCCTACAAATCTATAATTTGGCATAGATCTTCGTTTAGTTATGCAGGCGCGCACTAAGAAAGAAAACTTTACAAAATTTCACCGCGAAGTAGGAGAAAAGGCCAATGAAAAGTTTATATAGGTCAATACCAAGCTATTTAAATCGTAAAGTCAACAGAACTTAAGCCCCATTTCTTATTGGTTCTGTTCATAAGTTCTCTAAAATGGCTTTTATAGGTGTATTTGTGCTGGAACCTTCTTCCTTTACAACTTTAGTTTCTTTTCGTAATCGCAATATGACAAATTTGGATTGGTTTGGTTGGATACACCCAAATAGACCCATTTCTACTGAGGAAGACTGAAACATAGATGGGAAGACCAGGTGCAGAAAGATATTAACAAGCTTGGACTGGACATTCTTAATCTATTATCTTCCGTGGATCGGTTGCAGATGATCCAAACTCGTGATTTTACGACTATGACAAGAAATATGAAGCAAAAGTCAAATTTGTAAAATGACTATATAAACTTCTCACGGATATAAACTACACTAATGGGCATAATTATTTTGACAAAAAAAAAACCATTATATCTTTTTAACAAAAAATCCAAAAATTTTGTAATTTATATCGAATACTGGTATAAAAGTAAGCTTTCAATTTAACATAAGTAGTACAAAATTGGTTGCATATGTTACGAAAAAAATCAAAATGTGCAAATGGGGTGGACACAAGTATTTTGACAAGAATTCAAAAATTAATTTATTCTCAGCTCAGGACCTCAAATGCTAAAAGAATAATTGTTCTTAGACAAGTTTTCATGCTGAACCCGAATCTGGCTCTAGAAATTTCATATCTCGAATGGATTAGTAAAATGGACATAAAAATGCCGAAAATGGCATTTTTGCTCATTTTCCAAGGACCTTATGTCCTAGAAACGGGATATTAATTTAAAATTTGTAAATGTCAAGTTATAGTACTCAGTTTAATCTGTAAAATGATGTGCATATCATATTTATATCATAAGATATAAGTTCGTGATCAAACTGCAAAGTATGGGCGATTTGCATGCAAATTTAAATTTTAGTACTAAGCTACTGATTTACAGGCAAATCGGCCATACTTTGCAGATCGATAAGGAACTTATATCTTATGAAACTGAGGAAAGGTTGAACAACAATTTTCAGATAAAACTGAGTACTATAACTTGACATTAACAAATTTGAAGAAGAAGTCCGTTTCTAGGATATAATGTCCTGGGAAAATGGGCAAATAAGCCATATTCTTGCATCTTTATGTCCATTTTACAGTCAATCTATTAGAGATATGGAATTTCTAAAGCCGGATTCGGGTTCAGCGTGAAAAAATTGTCTAGAAACAATCATTCATTTACCATTTACGGTTCTGTGATGTACTGTGCGGTACTTGTCAAAATACTTATGCCAACCCCCATTTGCACATTTGATTTATATTTTCTAACCTAAGCAGCCGATTGAGTACTACTTATGTTAAATCGAAAGCTTACTTTTATACCAGTATTCGATATAAATTTCAACATTTTAGGATTTTTCGTTTAAAAGATATAATTGTTTATTTAAGGTTTTTTTTTGGTCAAAATATTTATGCCCATTAGTGTACATCAAAGTTTGTATCACACAGAATCCGATTTCATTTTGCTCGGCACATTTTGTTGCCTCTAAGCACTTTTGTATGCACAGAAGATAGCGACGCGGCAGTCAATGGACCAAAGTCAAAAGACATTGCATAATTTAAGGATCTAAAATAATGCAGAGCTGGTTTTAATCTTCGCTGAAATTCAAAGAAAAGAAGTTCAAGTGTTATGTACCAAAGATCGAACCAAAATATTAGAACTTATACATTACAACGGGTGTGAACCTTCGGATCAAACCTTTTGCTGAATTGGAGAAATTAATTCATTATACACCCAAAGAAAAGTCGGTTGTCTATGAAGATCTGATAAAACTTAACGTTTTTTTAGAGCACATTATCTGAAGCGCTTCTCAATAACATAGTCTTACAAGCTTTTGCATTAGAAAAGATAGGACCTATTCTGTAAGTATTTTTGGTCGCTGAATTGAAACCGATTGTCCGTTTTCCCCCAGTTCGTTATGTTAAAGAAATATTTGCATAAAGGTATACTATGACCACATTAAGTAAGCTCACTGAGAGGAAAATCAAGAATTTTCGTACTCAAGTCTAGAATTTTCTGTTTCGAAACTTCAATTAGCTATGAAATTCTAGATTTTAGTACAAAGAGAAAAAAAAAGATCCCCGTAGAATGGATATTCAAATATCCACTTTAATAGCCTATTTCCACTGGCTTCATTTCTTGTCATTTTCATTTCTAAAAATTTTGCCGTTTCCATTGACAAATTGTCATTTGTTTAACATTCACAACGATACGTTGTGAAAAACAGCTGAAAAGGTTGATTTAAATAACAGGCGCCACTTTCAAACTCACGTGGAATATTTAGCAAAAAATAACATACCCGTCGTGACAGCAATTTTCAGGGGCAAGCGCATTGTTATCATCCTGAATTATCAACAGAAAGCTAAATACACAACTTTTATTGACTAATTTATATTTTAAACAAAATTGCGCCTACTATTTAAATTCAAATTAACAAATTATTGGTGATGACACTTTCCGTTTCCAGAGAGTAGCGAGTAATGCCAGAGAGTAGCTAGTATTTTTTAAAAAATACCAGATTCTTTCGTGGGGAATGTCATCATTTTTCATCATTTTTCAGAAATGAAAGGCAAAATGAAGTGACAATTCGTATGGAAGAAATGATATCTTTTTCTTCATTTCTTATCATTTCATGAAATGAAGCTTCATTTGTTCAGTGGAAATAGGCTATAAGATCCATTTTTTCAAATATCCTTTTTACATTTTTCAGCTCCTTTGGATGAAGAATAAAGATCAATGAAATATTTTTTTCTGATATATCCTTTTTAAGCGAAAATAAACCGACTTCAACTATCCAGTCTAAATGGATACCGAAATCATCCTGAGGATCGTAAAAACTATCCTTTTTTTTCTCAGTGTACGAAATTTCCAGAATTAAGAGCGTTTTTAAAAATCTCTAAATTCTTTATTTCAAGAACTTTTGGATCCGATTCCACATTTTTTTAGAGCTTAAAATGAGCATGATCTAGACTTATTTATGTTAGATAAAAGCGATTTGTACTTAGGTTAAAAGCTCGTTTTAACAGCAAGAACGAAATGATCTTAAATGGAAACTTTTTTTCTTCAAACAAGAATTTCATTTCTATTTTTGAATTTTTAAAGGTCATTTTCGAATTTAGGAAAGAATCGTAAGAGCGTTTCGTTCTTACGAAATTCTATACCAAAACAGAATTAAATCAAAAGCGTTTTTTTTGACCGAATCATTTAGCTTTCTTTGAGTGCTCTTCGTACCAAATTTGTTCAAGGTAAGCTGCTTTAAATGACGTGACAGAAAAACCAAACACAAAGTATTGATTTTGTATATCAGAGGAGACAGATATCTATATCTCAATTTCTATATCAGATAACCCCGATACCAAGTACTTTAGCCGATACCTTGAACACTTCAAGTTTTTAGACTTTTACGAGCGATTTCATAAGCCATAAAGAGTTGGTAAATTTTTTTTTATGTATTTTGTTGTTGTGTCTTATACTTTTACTAAGGCTGGTGAACACCCTAAATGTTTTCTTAGATGGTTTGGTGTTTCAATAAGGTAAGCTTACATTAAAATAAATTTAGTGATAAGAGATTAAAGATTAATAACCACGCTCAACACACTTTTATGCAAATAACTTGTAAGCCTGGCGTGCTGTAGGTACATAAACAATTGATTTGAACTCAGCAACCAAAAATATATTTGGAAAGTTTTCTATTTTCTCTGTTGCAAAAGTTGCCCTTTTTGTAAGCAGTTGAAATCGAAAATTCAGAATTTCCAATGAAATGAGTCCCAAAATGCAAAGTATACTAAGAACTTGGAGGAACTCACTTCAAAGTTTGAACCCCCAAAAACCTATTCACAAGCACAGGGTGTCCTGTAAAACACATCAGAGGTATTTGCCTAAAAAGAGTCTTTTAACTGTGTTCGCGAATGCTAGAAACGATTGGGTCTTGCAATGAGGGAAATTGGGGTTCTTCTGTCTTTCATTTGTGCGGTCCTTAGTTAAAATACGATGAACTCTGGTTGGGACCTTTCAAGGACAGCGATAGAGCTGAGTGTACAGGAGCGATGGCTAAGCCTGCCATTTAGATCACTCTCACATTTTGGTCTCGCTCTTCTTGAGACTCGCTGTCTCTCAAAGATTGACAAGCCTTGGGCTCGCATGATTTCCTATTGACCGCTGCAGTTCTCTGCAAACAACCTAAACCACTCCTAAGTCAAGTAACTAATCCAATAAAATGTCAATTGCTGAAGCAGGTCTTGCGCACTCCAGCCAGAATGTTGCTAATCTCATCATCCTTACGTTGCTGCTGCTCGAACATGATCTCTCCCACGCCCACACCATTGGCGGGGGGGAAATGATGAAGGGGTGGCTGCTGGTGCTGATGCTGATGTTGCTGCTGCTGTTGTTGCTGCAGGGAGGTGACTGTCTGTACCGGAGGTGGAGGAGTGGGTAGTGCCTGTTCCAGCTGTTGTTGCTGAGGTTGATGCTGCTGCTGCTGTTGGTGCTGATGTGGACTCGGAATTGTGTCGTATCCCCCATAGTTGCCATAATGCAGGTAGCTACTTTGCATGGCCTGGCCATAGGGACTGCCTCCTGCCGCCGCCTGCTGGAAGGGCACAGCCAATTGCAAGGGAAACGCTGCCAGGCCAGTGGGTGCGTAGGGCAACTGGGTGTAGTAGCCGCCAGTGGAAACCGGTGCCGTTGCTGACAGCAACATGGCATTGTTATAGGCCTCCGCCTCGTAGTCATCATAATTCTGATTCGTATCCGGATACTTGAGGCACTTCTGGTTGGGTGAGATGCTGGAGCTGCTGTTGGCCTCTGCCGTCTCGTTGCTTTGATAACGCAGAAAGTCCTCGTACTGCATGCCGTAGGCGTTCGCATTGGGCAGGTGGTAATCATTGGCTCCCATTAGATTTCCGCAATTATCCGCCATGGTCGTCGTGTAGCTACTCAGATGCTGCTCGTTGGCCACCGAGGAGGCGGAGCTGCAGTGTTGCTGCATTACCGAGTTACGCATGGAGCTGGAGTTGGCCTCCTCCTCTGTACTGGACACTGAAACCGGCGGGTAGAAGGTACCCTTGACGGAATGACCGTGATCCAGCAAACCACGATTGTTGCACGTCACATACATGCCCCGAGCAGCCACCACAGCCACCGAGGTGGGCGCCAACGGATACGAGGCATACAATCCTGGCTGACTTTTGTGCTTCTCCTCGGCCTTGCTTAGTTTCTCGTTGCGGGATTTGGTGGCACGACTGGGAGTCGGCGGTTTTGTCAGTTTCTTGAGTAGAAGAGAACTGTCATAGCTGGAGTTAGCCGTGGGTGTGGGTGAGGATTCACTGAGCAGGGCCAGAGATTCAATTTGCTCCGAGCTGTCCGCATTGCTGTAGCAATCCACCGAACTGGGTGAGTAGGTGGGCTTCAGGGGCTGCTCGTAGAGAACTCCACTGTTGCTGCTGCTCTGCTGTTGTGGTTGCTGTTGGCTGTTGGAGTTGCAGGTGCTGTCGTCGGTGGGTGTGTTGTAGCTGGAGCTACCGGCTGTCAGAGGCGGGGTGGACAGTTTGGGTGTGGATTTGGGAGGGGTCTCACTTTGCTCTTTGCCGGCTGGTTGCATGGTGCGCAGCTTGGACTGTTTGCGACGTCTGGGACGGTACTTGTAGTTGGGATGCTCCGTCATGTGGATAACACGCAGACGTTCGGCTTCCTCCACATAGGGACGACGATCCTGCGGCGTCAGTGAGCGCCATTTTTTGCCTGCAATAGGGACATTAGATTTTCATCCCAAGGATATTATAATATCAAAGGCATCTTACCCAACATTTTGCTGAGATCCGCATTATGCAGGTCGGGATTCTCATCCGCCAGTTTCTTGCGCTCAATTTTGGCCCACACCATGAATGCGTTCATTGGTCGCCGGATGCGCGACTCTTTGGCACTTTTTGACTGACTACCGCCGCCTGGCCTGTACTTCATTTCACTGGGTAGCACATTGGCCTTGTGCCGCTCCAGATAGCCACAATTGGGCGCACACAAATCGCCCTTGTAGTCATAGCTCCACATTGAAGGCGGCTCCATGGACTCGTCCAGGGGATGGGAATGCGAGAGAAATTTATTTAGCACAGAGCTGCCTCCTCCACCCCCCAGCAAGGGGATGTTGCTACTGATCAGTGAGGATGTTGAGGTGCCGCCACCCACATAGGCACTGGACACGGCCACCATTTGAGGCATGGGTGAGTGCGAGTGACTGTGCACCGAGTGCACCGCCTCATTCATGGAGTGCTCGTTCTCATAGCTAACGCTCTGTATGGCTGGCGAGTGCAGGCTGGGCGAGGAATGCTCACTTCCCTGACGCACATGATAGATGCCATCGTTGGCTGTGCTCTCGTGCTGCATCGATAGTCGCCCATCTGTGAGATAACCGCCATGTTCGGGATAATCGCTGCCTGTGGAGTGGCTGTATTCCGGTGTGCGGGAGACATGTGGATACTTTTTTGAACTGAAAGTAAAGGGAGTGACAGGTCACAGAGTGAGTAAAAGGAGGATGAAAGAAAATAATGAAAAATGAAAGGAATTGGTAGACCTAATCAAAAAACATTCGCATAATATTCGCTTAATGTTCGCTAACAAACACAAAAACGAGCATTTAAGGGCCATACAACATACGATAATGGTTGGTCAACGTACTTAAAAACAGAACTCAGTTAAAGATTTGTTAAAATTGTTCCCAGGGGCTTAGAAGCAAGCGTTTCAGGATGTTAACACAGTAAAAATTTTGTTGAAAATGCTCCAACCCATAATTGTGAGTTGAAATTACCGTCAGATACAGTACAAATGGCTTAGCACATATCGTCTATCGTACTAGAAATGACGGTTGAACATACTCCAACCAACAAAAATAGTTATTTCACACCACAGAGCAAATACCAAGTACTTATGCTGAAAAACATCGAATGGTTTATAATTTAATGGGCTGACTCGAACTTGGGGCCCATGAACTGAGCACGATTTGTATGCGTAAATTATACCTTATAACACTGTAAACAAAATAAGAAAAAAATACTTGTAACAATATTATGCAGGTAGATTCAAACATGTTGATAATCGTTTTGTTTTCGACAGTCACATCCACTTTAACTCTTATAGTCTTTGAGACAGACAAAAAGAAGGACTTTTTGAATTGAATATACTATGGAAATTGGTTCTGGTTCGCAGTGGTTCACAGTGGCTTTAACCAAAGTACCTTAAAAGATCAAAAATCAGATATCACATAAAAGTAGGTGTTTGGTTTACTTAGGCCGTATACCTCATTCTCTTCAAAGGCTGGAAAGTGTTTGAGAAAACTGGAATATTGCAGAATATACAGAATAATGCAAGAAGGAGTTATCTAATGAAACATTCAAAGAAGACATGAATACTTTTGACAGTATTATTCTTTATAACCTTTATACCACAGAAGAAATGTAGTAAAAACCAGTTGATAAGAAAAGTACGGAAAGTCCTATTTGCTGCTCTCAAAGGAAGTAATGATATTATATTAATATTTTTCGTTCTGTTGAAAAATCCTGAAATCATATTGAAACGTTTTTCTTTGAGGATTTTAAAAATTGAGTAACTGAATGGATCCGTTAATTTGTGGTTTTTTCTTCAGGTTCAGCATTTTGTACCCTCGCAAATGGAATTATAATTTATTCTATATATATTCTTGATCAGGGCGACGAGCTGTGTCGATTAATGCTTTTCGTCGTTTTGTTTCTACCCAAACTAGTCTTTCAGTCATAAAGCTATCGAGCTCAAACTTTGTACAGAGTCTTCTTTATACTATACGATGCTAAAATAGCCATGAACCGACCGCTGCCTTAAAAACCTTTGGTCGAAAAATGGGTTTTAGATAGAAGATAAAAACTGTTGCAAATTTTTTCCGCCGTAATGTAAAGATACAAACCCAAAAAAAACAAGCCAAGCTTCTCTCAATCTCTTGGCGTATGTGTTTTAATTTTTCCCGACGGATTATATTCAGCTTAACGCTGAATCCGAACGACAACGTTCAAGAAGGTTTTTTATAACTAGTTATACTTCACAGCTTTAAAAGCTATTTTCCTAAGATAAGAAAAAACTTTTTATTAGCCTCACGCACTGCAGTCAGACACACTAGTCGCTGAACCACACTCGGGCTGTAGTTCTCAAAAACACAGGAACAGTATTAACAAGTAAGAAAGTCGGTCAAACCCGACTATAGCATACTCTGTACCTAAAGTAAGATCTGAACGCAGTGCTGCTGCTGCGTTCATCTCTAAATTTCTATCTATCTCAATCTCTCTCTCTCACACTAAGATTGTACGGTGTTGGTTGTGGAAAGGGTTGGAGGGTGCTCATAACTTGAGAACCACTCATCCGATCTTTATCATTTCTTCGGCAAATCGATACATATCGACAATTTTTGTCCGAATTTGGCTCAATGAACCAAATAAATAAAAAAAAATACAAATTCTTTTCTTATCTTTGAAAAATGCTACGCAAAGTATAAAATCTGAGTTTTGAACTCATTAAAGCCTTAGATTAGTTCTGATTGCGGGACTCCTGAGTGATCTGAATGAACTAGTAGAAGAGATAAAAAGTTGGTTCTCTCAAATTTCCATGTGGATATGAGGATATCAGAAAAGGGTCAAAGGATATGTGCTAAGTCGGAAGTGGTTTGGAACCATCTGGAAAAAAACCAAAAGCTTTGAACTTAAATCAAGTACGAAGTGTGCCAATAAAACGGTAAGTACGAAAATACTTGTTTCAAATAAAAAGATTCATATTTCAAGTGTGATTTTTTTAATTCCGACTGTTTCGGGATATTTTAAATACATTTCGAACTATTGTTATAATATCTTTTTGGTTGTGGCTTTCCCAATATGTCCTTAAACCTTGCTATCTATATAATAAAAGAATCAAAAAGGATATGAATTAACCAAAAACTAAGATGTTTTTACAGTTGACCAGAAATCTACTCTCGTTCCATAACCGAAGTGTTAGATCCAGGAGGGAACTTTAGGAAAAGATTCAACTTAAGAAAATTCGTATTTTCCCAAGCACAGCTTTTGAGCTTGCATTGTAAGTCTATTTTGTCCTTAATCCGAGTAATTCTGTACTTAAACTAAGAACGATCTATGCTTAAATTTCTAGGCTTACTGTAAGTACGAAATGCTCTCGATTTAAGAAGTTTATTCTTATTTTAATAATATTATAAGTCGTTTTTCTTTTCTAGAATGTTTGGTACTTAATTTAAGTACATCCAAAACCAAGCATACTTTGCCGTTCGTTTTGAAATTTTAGCAAAAATTTGGACCGATCGATCTAGAATGTGATATAATATGGTAATCGGTTTGGAACCACTACAAAAAGGTATTCCCCATTTGTTCCAACTTGATTATGTTAACTCTAAAGGGGTTTAAGTAGTTAAAAAATATTGGAATTTTGAAAACGAAAAGCCTTATTATAATTTGAGCTTTACAATGACTTGAAATTCGTATCAATATCAAGTGTGACCCCACTTCTTAAGCCTCCATTTTGTATAGCATTTTTACTTTTAGTAAGTTGTAAGATGAACCTCATCGGATTGGTTTGTTTGGCCGCATTTATGACCCGTGTTTTTCACTGTTAACCCGGGGGCTACTGCAGAAAATTACGTTCCGCCGTCGGCAGAAACGAAAAAAACACGCAAAAACTTAAAAAAATGTCCGCCATCTCCCTGGCCTTATAATGATATTTAAAAGGGCTGCTAAATACACGCTGACAATTTTCGCTTTGCTGGCACGCACAGAGACGGAGACAAAGACAGAGACAGAACTTTGCATCCAGTTCCAGCCCAGACACCAGAGCGACCGTTTGTGGATTCTCTGCCTCTGCTTCGGCTCCTTGCATCGTTTGCGCTGCTTAATGTCAGTGGACACAAATGTAAATTGGGCGCGTGCAGCTATTGTATTATCAAAGGAGACCGCGCCGACAAGCCACCGTCGCTGGAGTCCACGGTAAGCAAAGAAGCTGAAGCTGAAGCTGGAGCAGGAGCTGGGCCAAGTCTGGTTACGGTTACCCTTTATGCATAACTTTTAAAGCTTGCGACATATCGACACATTTCAAAGTAATTCGCCTTCCAGGAATTCAGGCAGGCCAGAGCCAAAGCCACAGCCAAAGGAGGGTCCGCAGACAAGTTTAAATATGGCCCAAACCCAAACCCTTTCGGGTAGCATCGCCTGGTTTCGATTTGTTACCGTTTGAATTTATTGCTGCCCACTACACTTTTTGGTCTATTGTGTGGACCAGACGGCCGCTGATCCTACCTAATTGTTGGCTGCTCTCCTCCTAGACTGCGACTTTCTTCCACTTCCACCGTGCCGCCAAAGTTGCAAATTCAGAGCTTCGGCTCCTACTCCTGCGGCTCAGCTGAAGTTGGGATAATTTATTGAGGGTTCTTCAGATTCGGTTGCCGGCTGCCGCTAAATACTTCGCCCAGCCAAGTCGCTACACAAAATTATACCGTCCCAACTGTCTCAACTGTCGTCTGGGGTTGCGGTTTCGCTTTATCCACCGCTCTGCTCTGCTCTGGCTCACGATCCACGACAACTCTTGGTCTTGGCTTGGCTTAGCCGTGGCCCTGATTCTGATTTTAAAATAGGACACATACAGTGGCCGGTAAGTTGGCATTTTTATGCGCGCAAAATGTCAACATCTTTGCAAAATGCCACATATTCCACATTGCGGCCAGTGTCTCTCTGTCCCTGTGTCTCTGTGTCTGTGTGTTGTCCAAGTACTGAACCTCCGCTTTGTTTACGACAACGACAACTCTGGTGGTGCTGCCTCTTGCAGTTGGAGGTGGAAAGGGGGAAAGTAGGCAACTCTCCTGCCTGCCTACCTTTTTAACAAGCTTCATTCAGGAGCCGCATTGATCTGGAGAGTGTCAGGCGCTTTAGCATATTGTGATTCATGTGACGCTCGGTCGCGCTGCTCGAGACAGCCTTTTAAGTTTTACCCTCGCCATCTTAGACAATGGAAGTCCAGGCTGGGAGTTTGCTGGCGGCGGCGGTGGCGGCCTGGGACCAAAAACCAAAGGGGGGGGGGGATTGAATCTTTAAAACTGAACTGTACTATCAAGAAGTATTCGTACTTACAGTATACCGAAAAATTCTTACTTCAAAGTAAAAAAATTCTTGGATAGAGCACAAAATAGACTTCAAGTGCTAGCTCCAAACTGTGTGGAACGGAAAATGAGTTTCGGGATTAAAGAACTATACTTGAGTATTACATATAGATTTGCGATGCCTTTCCTTTTTCAAGGTACCGAAAAGAGTACTTTATAAGTCCAGTAGGAAATCACAGTGGTTGGAGTGGGACGGACATATTCCCAAATGCTAAGAGAGAGCGTAGGTAAGAGCGAACAGCTGACTAAGCGCTGTCGACTGCGCAATTGTTTAGTCTAGATCAGGGGCTGGCAGGGGCTGCCGCAGAGTGGTATTGTATACACAGCAGATAACAACGTGGTAGATATCTGTCTATTAGATTGTTGACACAATGAAGCAGCTCCCGGTTCCCAATTTAGGGATCTAAGGTCGACCCTATCGTTCTAAGTCTGGATTTACACAATGAAGCAAACTTCATGAAGTTTTCTTAGTAGGCTTGAAAATCAAAGGAATTCTACTAGATTTGTTAAACAAAATGTAAAGAACCACACGTGTATGTCTCGCCCACTGAGATAGCTTCATCGTGTAAATCCCGTCTAAGTCTATCCTCCGATTTTATTTCCAAATTTTTAACGATCATTCCTAAACATTAAATTTCAAACCATTTATGAACCAAAAACTTTACTTCGAAAGAGAAGTTTGCTTTGAAGTAATTAAGGTGTTTTATAATTATGCGGCATTGTCCAAAAATTCGCGCACAAAGAACAATTTTTGGAATAGTCAAAAATCAAAGTTAAGCCAAGACACGTGTAAGCAAAGTTGCTGCCAATACCTTCAGTAAACATTCAAAATGGTCGGCCTTGTCAGCACAAGTGAGTGACATAAGACCATAGTAGCGCCATCAAAAAAATCCAATCCAGTCGTTGAAGAAAAGTAAAAATATATTTAGAGATCAGATTATTTCCACTCAAAAGATTTGCATTTTCCTATCAAGAACGATTTATCATAAACTAACCCCCAGAATAGCGCTCTGAGGAAAAAAATTCAGAGCATTGGACTCAAGATGCGCACAAACGTTGACACAATTAGTGTACGAATGGATTTTCTCACTTGTTGTAAAGTCTTCTTTCTTCAAGAACAAATTTTTCTTCGATCGAGTTGAACTTTTTATACCCTTGGAGAGGGTATATTAAAATTGTCCGGATGTTTGTAACGCACAGAAGGAAGCATCTCCGATCACATAAAGTATATATATTCTTGATCAGCATGACGAGCTGAGTTGATATAGCCATGTCCGTCTGTCCGTCCGTCCGTCCGTCTGTCCGTCCGTCTGTCCGTCCGTCTGTCCGTCTGTTTCTATGCTATCTCCTCCGTCAGTTTCAAAGCTATCTTAACCAAACTTTGCACGAAGTCTTTTGGTACAAATACGCTGCACATTTGTCGGAACCGGTCGGATCGGATGACTATAGCATATAGCTGCCATAGGAACGATCGGTTGAAAAACTAGTTTTGTGAGAAAAACTTTTTTGTTTTCAATGGTATCGCTCCCAACGCTCGTATTTATAAGTTTTTAATGATTTCACATAATTTCACCAAGCCTTGTCGAAATCGGACAACTATATAGTATAGCTGCCATACAAAAGTAAAGTCTGAAAAAAAGTCTTAGTGAGAAAAACTTTTTTGTTTTCAATGTTATCGCTCCCAACGCTCGTATTTATAAGTTTTCAATGATTTTACATAATTTCAACAAGATTTTTCGAAATCGGACCACTATATAGTATAGCTGCCATACAAACTGTCAGGCATATATCAAGCTCCAAGGGTATATAAACTTCGGTCGAGCCGAAGTTAGCTTCCCCTCTATTTTTTTATTTCAGAAAGCTTTGTAGATGGTTGTTCAATCTGGTTTGAAACAGGTGAAACTCCATGCTACCTACCTAAGCAACAGTTTTCAAATTCATTTGAACCGTTTTAGAACCGATACAATAAGTAAGTAAGTTAGTTCATGGCTGAAACTATTTCTGAGACTATTTCTAAGAGTCTGATTCACTTTTGAGCCAAACTGAATTGCATTTGAACCAGGTTTTTATACTAGCCTAGTAATTTTGAGACTTAATAGATAATTTCTGAACTCCAGAAATGATTACTTAAAGGAAAAAACTTGTATTTTGGTAAAGCTACCGCTATTTTGTGGTTCGTGGTTCGGTTTGTTGGTTAGATTTAAGTTCACCATATATATATATGTATGAGTAAAACGCATATATGCTGCAAGTGACCGTTTTTAGAAGCTGAATGGTTTTTCTTCCGCTACCGCTTTTATACACCTGCAAAAGGTATTATAGTTTTGCCCGGAATATTCATTTCCGATCCTAGAAACTGTGTAAATTCTAGATCAGGGCAACATGCTGAGTCGATTTAGCTTTGTCCGTCCGTCTGTCTGTCTCTCAGTTTTAAAGCTATCGAGCTGAAACTTTACACAGAGTCTTCTTTTTACTGCACTCTGCGTATATGTCGGAACCGACCGAATCGGATGAGAAAAATTTTTGCATTCCGAGCATTTGCAAGGGTATATAAACTTCGGCACAGACGAAGTTAACTTGGCTTCTCGTTGTAAATTTTGTTGGCTTAAACCAGGGGTGCCCAAACTCACACAATCAAGCTTTGCGCTTGTGCGCGTATCAGCGAAACACGAAGTAAACGTCATGACGTTAAACATGAGCAACAAGCAACCAAACAATTGCCTTGTGAGAGAAGAAAAAGACGAAAGCACGCGCTGGAAGAGAGCAATCCGCCGAGCGTGCTATTAATACAGGGTTCCCCAAGCAGAGAGCGCTAAAACGTGACAGTGTCTCTCTCTAACACACAATGAAGTATGACTTCGGCAAGCATTCGGCAAGTAAGTAAGGAACTCTGTATTAATAGAACCCACGGATTCTCTCTCTCTCAATGCTATGAACTATGAGTTCCTAACAAAAAGATCCCCGTAGAATGGATCTTCAAATATCCACTTTAAGATCCATTTTTTATTATACTTTTCACATTTTTCAGCTCCTTTGGATGTAGAAAAAAGATCAATGAAATTTTTTTTTCTCGATATATCTTTTTTAAGCGAAAATAAACCGAATTCGAATATATCTAATGGATACCAAAAGAGGATAGTTAACTATCCAGTCCAAATGAATACCGAAATCATCCTATCCTTTCTTTTTCTCAATGTGGGATAGGCTTCTGGCATTTTGGGCACCACTGGTTTAAACCCAAGCAAGGCACTTACATACCCTACGGGTTTTCTCATATTTTTGATAACAGATGTTGCAATTTTTTATGGTTTTAGGTCTTAGTCTATTTCTATAAAGTCTCAGAATACACTGTTTAAATATCTTTGAACAGTCGGAGATTCGGACTTGAACCGTTTCGGCTTAATAATGGATTTTTGATTAGATTCCCAAGCTTAAGGACAACCGTTGAGTCGCACTTTCTCGTTGTCCAGTTAAAGTAAGTTTCGTGCTTCCTTTCTTTCTATACAAACGCTAAAAAGCGACGTAGAAAACAAAATCGGTGAATAGAATTAAACAAATAAAAACGTAATCGCTTCTTAAATTGTCTTAATCCTATTTAAATTTGATAAACATTTCTTCCATTAAATTTTAGGATTTTTTGAGTTCATATTGCGGCCATATTGTGGCAAGTTGTAAACGCAGTAATAAAAGCCATTTTGCTTTGCCCCACACAGTGGGTGTGGCCTGCGCCTGCAGCATCTGCCACGGCCTCTCCATTTGCTCCATTTGCCAGAGCAGCAGGCTAGTTGTATTGGCTGCTGTCGCTGCGGCCAAAGGCGCCCCAATCCCGCATATATTTGTTTTCCTACAGATTTCAGCAAAAAAAAAAAAAAAAACCAGTCTGAGTGCCAGGTCTCTTGGCACGACCTGGGCCAGTTCCAGTTGAGGCGAAGCGCTTAGGCCCAGGTGTGATGTACTTGAATAACTTAACGACGCAGCCGGGCCAGGGCGATGAGTCGCCAGCCACGCACACTCTGGCCCATACATATGCATAGATGCTGGATGCTGTTGACCAATAAGCATAAACGGGGCCCAGCATCCGGCCCGAAAGGCCGCCATCTTAGCTTTAATGAACCGACTACCTGCCTGCCAGCCGAACGAATGGGAGGCAAGACCTGTACGCATTATGGAGATGCATATGTATGCATGAGTGTGTATGCATGTACCACATAATTAAACTAATGAAGCGAACGAGAAAACAGCCATCGTCACTTGGCCACGCTCGTTTACGAAGCTACGAGCCGACGTTCGGCTAATGAGGTTTATTGCCCAAAGAAACAACGAAGACCCAGTTCTCACACTAGCGATTTTCAGAGCACCAGCAGCCGGAGCTGTAATGGATTTAGACACGCACACACAGACAGAGGGACACACACCCTCGCACAGGTGAAGACCGTGGGGCTTCAAATTATATGGAAGTAAGAACAGCGGGTACCACGGGTAAGTATATACATACATATAGAGGCGTTTTAAGAAACTAGTACAGTAATTATGTATGTATGTACAAATATCTATGTGTGTGCAAGCTGCACTTAGCTTGTTAAAGAGCTTAGGGGCACCGGGAGATTCCCCCACAGAAGTCTTCCAACTGAAGGGTGTTGTAGAATTGAGCAACCATTTGGGCTTAAAACCGCTTTTATTTAATTTTTTAAATTTTTTAATTAACTATTTTATTAGTCAATTAACCCTTCAAAACTTGATTTATAAGCCTTGAGCTATCTTTTGACGTCAATCAAAATGGAAAATCCAGCCTACTCTCGGCAAAGCGTAAAATTTGCATTTCCTAGTGCATCATTTGGAGGAACCATGAGAACACAGAGAGGTTTTTTTTTCAATACTAACGGCTTCAATCAGTAGATGTAGATTCAATGCGGATTTGGCAGCGAACTTTTTTTTGGTCATAAAATGACCAAAAGATGGCACCACTACTGTCACCATTTTAAAAGCTGACAATTACTGTAACCATTTCAAAACTGACCTTTGATGGGAACTGACGTTTAGTTAGTTATAACTTGAGCATCGTTCAATCGACCTTTATCATTTCTTCAGCAAATCAATTAATAATCTCGATTACTAAATATCTCTAGAAGGAATGAACAAAACTGTGTAAGATATAATGTTTTTTCCCATTTGCGGAGGCGGGGCTTGATCTGCCTGTAAGTAAAAGAAGCTTATGTCCCTTATTAACCTATATCTCTTACCATCTCCAAGATCTGTGCGTATATACAGACGGACAGACGAAATGACCAAATGATTCCTTCTCTTTGTTACATACTTTTGCTCCTACTTAAAATACTCTGTCTACCTTTGGTACAGAGTATAAGAAAAGGAAAACTGCTTTGCTTGTTTCTGTTTCCGGAAGAGTCCGTCACGCGATCATCAGAAGCACAAAATAACGAGCTTTTGAGTCAAGGATGCAAAAACTAGTTGGAGTTTCAGTTTCTTGTGTTCCAAGAACCAAACTTTCTTAAGATACCTTTTAATTTGTCATATATTAGAGATTCAGTCTGAAAATTTTTGGGTTCAAGTAATATTTTCAAAAAAAAAAAGCATTTTCAGATTCTAAGTTTGTCGAACGTTTTATAGCTTCTTAGAGCGCTTAAACATTTTCTTCATTATTTTCTGTATCATTTTTGGGAGTCGGTAAACACAGAGTCATCCTTGGATTACTGTTAGTGAAGGACGCCGTGTCAGATTTACTAAGCTATTTGATACCTCAATCAATAGTAGATTAGACGATATTTATTTTTGTTACTATTCAAAACGAGCTCTTACAGGGCGTCTAGAAATTCCTTTTAATATACCGAATTTAGTTATGATTTTAAAAAGGCATCTATACTAATAAAAATAACAAAATTGTAAAAGGGTTTGGGTTAAGTTGGTTAGGGTACACCCAAAAACCTCGAACCAAAAGGTATCTCCGAGTTTACCGTCGGACCAAAAATCACTCCAAAGAGTGAATTTTTCAGTGTGCAGACCAACTTCGGCCATTATATTTGTAATTGTACAAGAAATTATACAAACACAAGTAAGAGTGTTGCGGTCGAGCGCTCCGATAGCAAAATACCCTGTCCCAAAAATGTTTGTGAGAAATTTGTGGGTCTACCTCTTATAGTCCGTGAGATCCACGCGTTTTTTATAGAGAATAAGACAGTTTTTCGCTGTTTAGAGATGGAGGAGGAGGAATTTTCCAAATCTGAAACAAACTACACCTATATACTTGCCAAAACTTGTGGATCTTCAATTACAGTCTCTGAGACGGACATGGCAAAATGTACTCGGCCGTTGATGCTGATCAAGAATATATATACTTTATAGGTTCGGAAATGCTTCCTTCTCTCTTTTACATACATTTGCACAATTTCATAATCGCCTTTTTCCCATTTTTAATGGGAACAGGGTATAATGAGCTTCGTCGCTGAGGAAAATTATTCGGGTTTTTTTTCAATTTCTCACAGAGCACGAATTTAAATAATAAAATTCAACGATTGGCAAGCGGTGTTCGTTTGTTAGTCTATTAATGATAAAATGGCAAACCCTACTGAGCATTTTTGGCGTTGCCACATGTTACGAATCAAATGTGAGTTGTCAAAATGTTTAAAGTCGGAAAAGTTTACTAACTTTTCGAAATAGTGCAGTAAATGAACTTATAAACCAAGTTTTGCAACCAAATGTTGGGCCGAATCTTGAGTGTTACAGTCCTGCTAGTCCTGAAATGACTTTACTCTAGGACCAGATTTTTCAAAGAGAGCATCTAGGAAACTTCCCAAGTACGATTATTTAGTATTATTTTAACAAAATTCTTTTATTTTTACTTCAGTAGATGTATCAGACAGCATTTAATAAAAAACCCATCCAAAATTGTTCAATACTAAAGCTTAGTATACACTTCCACCAAAGACTCGCCAAAACAAAAATACCAAAAGTGACAATTCTTTTGTTTTTGGACAATATGACCAGATACTAAGATGTATGCATGTAAAATGGTCACTTTGCCAAGACCGTAGCTTTTGGTTTAATTTTAAACTATAAGTTTTACAATCAATAAATACAAGTTATTAACATGCGTTCTTCATGGCCAAACCCTGGCTACTGGGCCTGATGAGCAGATATGACACTTTTGCAATGATTAAATTCATAATTATAGCCCAGTTTAAGTATGATTGAAGTCTCACGGTGTTTTGTACCTTACTTTGAATATCGCGCTCAATCATTGATGGGAAAATTATCCAAATTTCACCCGATTACGCATATTTATGTATCGGCAATGTCCGATACCTCTTGAAATAATTAAAATTAATTATTCAGGGAGCTATCGATAAAAATACAAAAACTACGGATCTAGTATTTTATCGGTATTTACCAGGCCTTTTGTTTTGAGTGTGGACTGCCACCAAAGAGACTGCCAAAGGATTTTGGCACAAAAATTTTTGTGAGTTTTTTTTATATGGAGTTTTTTGTTTTGGCGAGTCTTTGGTGGAAGTGTATACTAAGCTTAACAACAAATGCCGACGGAAATCTCAAAAATCAATTTCGATGAATTTTTATTTCCCCTCAAGAAAACTTAATTAATGGCAACCGCATACGCTTACGCTCTTACATGTATACCTACCTACCTATATATAGTAAAGTTGCTCATCGAGTTTTATGTTTATGTTGAAAACTATTAAGATTGAGTCTCAAAGTTAGCAAATGCCTTGGATTGATTTATAGAGAAGCATAAAAACAAACCAAATGAAATTGAATTGAATGGGAATGAGTGGCCGGCCTTGCCACGTGCTGGGGCAGAGCCCAACAAAAAACTTAAACAGGAAGAGGCCACAAAAAAAGGGTTCACATTTTCGAATGAATTTTTCTCATATTTTTGATTTATTTTGTTTGTTATCAAAATTGGTTGTAGAACGCGAACTTGCTTAGTTTCATTGATTGTTATGAATCTTTTAATTGTTTTTTAACATTATTCAGCAAAATATGAATGAAATTTATTTATGTTTACGATTAAGCATTAAACAATGTTATTTTGCCTCTAAATAAATAAAATCTGTAAGAAAGTAGTGACTCCTCAGCTGGTTGAGGTCCGTATGTACTTTGAATATCTATTTTAATAAGTGATTGCTTAGAAGAACCAATTATAGATTTTGGAGTAGTAACTCTAACTCTAATCATAATTCCAATAATCAGAAAAATACCTTAAGCCCAGAAACTAAACTGCAAAAACTACTTTTAAATCGTATGTACCGCAGTCAAAATCAACAAATATTATGAAAGATTGAAATTTGAGTAGAGCTTTCGGAGATAAATGTCAATTGCTTTGTGAAGATGAAGTAGAAATAACAGATTAACAAAAATTGTTTGATGCTTGAATCTGCGCATAAAAAAGAAAAACTTTGCGATGCAAAAATTAACCATTATGTTTCATTTTCGTTTGACGGCGTACACTTGGTTTGTAATAAACTTGTAAATATGCCAAGTGGGCCAGTGCTGTCCGATGTCGACGGACAAAGGACAAATTCTGGCGTTAAGACCTGCCCATTTCGTGAAATTGCCGGAAAAATTGGTTGCTTCTTGTGCGAAATTTTGGGAAAACGGTCTCGCTGGACCGTTGCACAGGCTTTAAAGAAATCAGAAACCATAGTGGGATAACAACTGAAAGTGTAGAAAGGTTACCAGACCGCCATAAAGAAGCCCGTATCAAATTCAGCAAAGATAACATGGCAACTGACTGGACAAAGGAAAAAATCTTATAGAGCAAAGCACGTAAAAAACATTGACCTCGAGCCAGCTAAAAAATCCCATAGTAAAAACGAGAGCGTAAGTTAAAGTCGGCTCTAACCGACTTCGATATACCCGTTACTCATGAGAAAACATGCTCTAGAGTTCTCATGTGTTCCCTACAGACGGACGGACGGACGGACAGACTTTTTAGGGTGGGCAGGACGGAGAGACGGACATTGGTTCTATATCGACTCAGGCTGTTGATGCTGACCAAGAATATATAAACTTGATATGCATGCGGAAAAGATACTTCTGCCTGATACATACATTGGCACGACTTTAGTATACCCTTCTATCTCTGAGATCAATGTGTATAAACATAGGTCGCTGTCCATAACAACGCAATGCAATTGTTAATGTAATCTTCCTAGATCATTTTCTCGGATAAGAAATAGTTTAATTTGGACGGTCCTGATGGGTTTTCGCACTATTGCAGAATTGAGGAAGGAACCTCTGATCTTTGGATCGTTGATGGTTCTGCGAGTGTGAACGCTAGGTGCTGGCGTATTTAGAAAGTACGTGGTCATTTTGCGAAAAAAATGTATTGCAGGTTCTTCGGGGTCCAAAACGGTAAAAGTTTATTTTCCAACAGTACAACGCATCAATGCAGGGAACATACGTCAACAATGTTCGGGTTGGAGTGAAAAACCTGTGGGCATTGCTGGTCCGAAAGATTTATGCTCAAATCCCTAACTACAATAGTACTAAGAAGCTCAAATGATCTATAATTAAGGCACGGGAATATTTGTTCCTTAGTGATTTAAAAAATCTCGTAAACAGTATGAGGAATAGGATCTATGAGTTAATTAGTGCTAGAAGAGGTAACACAATTAAAGTGAATAAATATATACTAATTAGTTAACATTTTTCTTTAGTTTATTTAATTTAGTGAAGTGCGGCCAAAATTATGCACCTCGGACAAAACGAAAATGAAACAACCGTTAAATTTTGCATTTAGTCGAAGGTGCGATTTAGATTTCAAACAATTGGTAAACAGACCTTCAAAAACCCATAGCAAAATTTCAGGCTGGGATTTTTTACCATTAGAGTCCTCAAGTTCTTATTCGCCAAAGCAACATTGGCAGATAAAGCGAAATTTTACTTTTTTTGAAGCTTAAGAGCAACAAGTCTGCTGATGAGAGGATTGTGGTAATTCTTGAAACAGCCGCTGTACAGACAAACCATTGCTATTCCAAAATGTTGTAATTATTGTTTGTTCATTAGTTTTAATTATATTGAATTATAATTAACCACCGACCTTGAGCCAGCTTAAAGCTAACTCTGACTAAAATCAAAACTGGTCGCTAAAAAAACAGCTAAAAAAACTATGCTCTAATGGAGGCTTGATCCCATAACCTCGACGATTTTCTAAGCGAATATCATGTCCACTCGACCATTGCACTTTTGCTTGTTGAGAGGCAAAAATGAAAGGATAGGAAAATAAGAGCACTAGTCATTGGGCCCTGTTCCGATTCCGAGTCGATTTTCGTGTAAACATGTGAATTTCGAATTCAATTTATTTAAATTTAAACGTAAATGTCAAGTAAATTTGAGGCTACTAGATCCCGTCGCAACTTTCTCTCGATTTGAATTCATTTGGAATTAAGGCTGCCTTCACACTGTTTTACACATGATCCATGACATCTAGTAGGCCCGTATTCTATAACTTTACGGGGGTAATTTATTTTAAAAAAAAAAAAGGTATTTTATTAATTTTTTTTTTTTTTTTTATTTTAAAAATAAAAAAAACAGGACTAGTAGACTATCATGTGTCCTGTGTCGAACAGTATGAATGCAGCCTAAGCAATCGGTCTCAGCTGCTCCCAAAATTCCAAGTTTTGTTATACCTGATCTAGTATACAAAGTTTTCAAATTTGACTGCAAAATACTAAAGTTTACATGCAAATCGACTCGAAATTCGGAACAGGGCCGTATATTTCATCTATAAGTCAATATTTTTGTAGGGACGATAATATATTTTCCATGCCAATATAAGCGATTATCGATATTTTTATAACCGATATAATTATCAGAAAAATGTATTAAGGTAATAGGTGTAAATTATATGGCACGCTAAATAACGACATGAACCCAATTGCTTATTAGAGAGAACTTATAAGCATGTATAGATCATGCTGTCGATACTTAATTGCTCCTGGAAGATTAGTACCATCAGAACGGAAAGCATCCGCAAGCAAACTAGTATTTACAGACACCCGGAGACGGGGTTCCTTAAATTCTTAGACGAATCACCAGAGAACCAACAGATAGTATAAATTTGTCAGTTGATATATTTTTGGAAAGCAGAACTTGTAATCTTATACTCAGTTTGTAAACACTTTGATAATTCAGAACCATTTTGAACAAAAGTTTTTCTCATACGAAGTATTGTGCGTAACTCAATTTGTATTTCAGAAAGTAAAGTCTTATTAAAAAATGTTCTTTAAAAAAAGTTGTGTCCGTTCGAAAATATAAGATTTTGTCTTAAAAGGTTCTGACGACAGTTTTATGGTACATATGTTCCTTATAAACTTTTCAGTTTTTGTAAACTTTGGAAAGTAACAATGTATCGATGTTTTTTGGACGCGATATATCAAATATTATTATGGAAAATTTTGATTTTTGATATTCAGACATGTTCTCCTTTCTTGTTCGATTCCGACCAAATCATGCGGAATCGCTTCTAAAAACCGACTGCGTTCTTCGGCTTTTAACTTCAAAACCCCATTTACCTTTATTCGATCCTCTTCATTACAAAAAGATTCGCCCAAATACTTTAATCGTGTCTTAGAAATCACAGCTCTTACCAATTCCGATCAATCGAATTCGGAAACGGGAACAGGCCTGATTGATATTCTAAGAAATCAGTATCGCTATTTTGGATGCTAAGAACCAAGAAGATCTAAGCTTGATATGAAGCTGACTTAATTTAAAACTAAGAGTTTCAAACTGAAAAATTCATGCTTGATTTCAGTATTTCCGTCTTGGATCTGAAAATATTCCGTCTGACCGCTTGATATCAAGAAAGATCGGTTTGTTTGACTTCAGACCCATTCCAGGGAATTCAATACTTCGTTCCCCGTTCCCTAAGGTTCGGTTGATCTCAAAAAGTGTAACGGTAAACTCAGTTCCATGCATAATTTCTTACAAATGGCATACAAAACGGTTCGCCCGTCGGTGAAAATGAGGCATCTAAGCTTATCAAAAGTCTTGGATCACAACTAAATCTTTTTAATGAGCTAAACCGCCGCCTGACCTCTGTCCATACATACATATTCAAACTTATATACACAAACCATTTCCCAAGTCTCTTTGACTCGGCTCTGTCCACCCCAAAGGTGACTCTCTGCTCTTGGTTCACTTTCCACTTGACCAATTCCAAGACACTGAAACACGGTTCTTTTTAAATATTTACATATTCAGAGAGGAAAATAAATTCAAAAACTCACACAGTGAAACGAAAAGCGGATACACATACAAGTGCAAGTGCCACAGGGGGGCAGGGGGAGAAATAAAATCTAAGCTCGACTTTTACAACCCCACAAGTCGTGCCTGTGTGTTTGTGTGACTAAGTCTTGAAAAGCCCCAGTCACAGTCACAGCCAGAGACGGAGACGGAGATGGAGACAGAGCCCTCCTATGTACTTGGATCTAGAGAATTTCTATACAACTACCAGCGCATTTTTCCATTTTTCATTATGGTTATTATCTTGGAGATATGTATCTGCGCTACGGCTTCGCTTGGATATAATTAAACAGCGAGAAATTTTTTTTGTTTTTTTTTTTGTAGCCTGGGAAAAATGTAAATATTACTTGTAATTTGTTAGCAGATGATGTGGATGTTCGTGATCATATGAGGGTTCCATTTTTATACGACGACGACGATGTCGGTGGCAGGTTGCCGCTGCTGCTGCTGCTTCTGTTGTTGTTGTTGTTGTGGTGGTGTTGGTGTGGTGGAGCTTTGCTTTAGCAGGGCCAGCAGCATTTTGCTTAATGTTGCATTATTCCGTTAGTCGGTTGGCTCGGTTTGGCTGTGCCCAGTTACAGTTCCAGCCATAAATTTTGTTTATACGTTGTCGTTGATGAATCTGTGTGAATTTGTGTCCCACATTCTGGGCTTGAAGATTTCGCAATGTATCACTTGGTTATCTTTATTATTATTTGGGGGTCAAGCCAATAAATGGTTACCACATTTCACTTGAGCACACACACACATTCGCACACACACACTCGCACACACTTGAACCCGGAGTTTATGCTGATGATGAGGATGATGACGAACCCGCTAGTCGAAAAAACAACGACTCGACTCGACTCTCTCAGGTTGTGAACTGAGACTGGAGACTGCATAAAGGCCAAAAAGCGCAAAACCTTTCGCGCAGAAGCAACAGAGTCAGCAGACCTCAGCTTGGAGAGTGGCAGCAGCGGCAGCTGCTTAGCCAAGTGGAACCGAGTCAGAGACGGAGACAGAGACAGTGGAGAGCACCGCCAGAGCCAGAGCAGCATGTGCGGCAAGTTCTTTTGAATCTAATGAAACAGGCCTTATTTAATATTCCCACTTGGACTCGGAAACCTGTTCTCCGTTCTCCGTTTCATTTGTTGTGGGAGAGACAACTTTGCATTTTGGTTGCTTTCAATTGGTGGAGACGCCAATGTCGCTGCCTTGGTGTGTGAGCCCCAAATACACACACCGTGTCGGGGGGCTAACCCATACCCATGCACCGGAATCGCATATGCAAATAAATTTGTTGTAAGAAAAAAATAGTGGAACCATCTGGGAGGATCTTTATGGCTAGATAATTTTACGGCAGTTCTTCTAAGGATTAGTGATTTAGCTAAGTTTTTACAACAAAACATTTTAGTTTGATTTTAATTTAAAAGAGAGAGAAACTCGTGGGAATCTAGCAAAAGAAAGTTTTTCTTTAGAAAGAATTATGGTTGTTTGTTAATAAATTTCCTTAAGTTACACTAAGCTACAACAGATTCGACCATTGATATAAGAAAATTACTTCTAAAATTAATGTTGAGTGCAGGGAAACTATGTTGGGAACAATCTTTCATACATTCTTGGGCTGTTCCAGTTTCATATTTAGTCACACTACAGCCTAAGGCAAGAAAGTTGGTCAAGCCCCAATGTATTATACTCTGTATCTACATTCATAACTTGAATATCGTTCAGCTGATCTGAATTATTTATATTTAAAGCACCTTACGCAGAACGTCAGAGAATTCCTTTCGTCACAGTATTTCGTATAATTAGAAACGCCTTGGCTTTTCTTTGATGCTCATGTGCTGTTAGAAAGTGTTTATATTTATGTGAATTTTGTTCATTATTTGAGTATAGTTCATCCGATCTTTATTATTCCTTCCGCAAATAGATACAAAAACTTTGATTACTAAATATCTATAGAAGATATAAAGAATCTACCTGCAGAACATTGGAATGTATAAAGTCTTTTTCAATTGCGGGGAAGAAGTACAGGGTTTGCCCTAAAGGTTATAGAAGTGATTTTCTTCCGCCGCGACTGCACTTCGGAGCTCAAGAGACTCGTTTTCACTTTGGATTTGCTCATTTCGCTGCATTTTCGGCTTCCACCACTCACAGAAACACGTCGCGCGAAAATGCCTGTACTGACTCTTCAGGTGCTCGGAGACAACTGATCAGCCACTCGCCTCTACCGAATTTAGTCGGTGCGCGCATGCTCCGAAGTACAGTCGCGGCGGAACCCTGTATTGTAAAGTTTTATTTTTTCAATGTTCCAATTTCAGATATTTCTAATGTAAAACATCTTTTAATTTGGTAAGGAAGATTTTAGTAGGATTAAAATTAGATCTAAGCGTCACGTGACGCTAACGTCATTCATATTTTGTGTTGTTGTTTTGAAGAGTTTACCAACCCACTTACACACACAAAAGACGAGTGGGTTCTGGGTGGGTTTTGGGAAAGATCTGGGCGTGATCTTGGTGGGATCTGGATGGGATCGAAGTGGGGTCTGTGTGGTATCTGGGATCTATGATCTGTGTCGGATCTGGATGGTATCTGAGTAGGATCTGGGTGGTGTCTGGGTGGGATCTGGGTTCGGGGTTGGATCTGGGTGAGATCTGTGTGGTTTATGGGTAGTATCTGGGAGGGATCTGATTGGGATTTCACCTTGGTGGTATCTGGGATGTCTCTAAATGGGTCTGGGCGGGATCTTGGTGGGATCTGAGTGGTATCAGGTAGGGATCTAGGACGGATCTGGATGGTATCTGGTTGGGATCTGGGAGGTGTTTGGGTGGGATCTGGGTTCGGGGTTGGCTGTGGGTGAGACCTGTGTGGTTTATGGGTAGCATCTGGGAGAGATCTGGATGGGATCTCACCTTGGTGGTATCTGAGAGGGATGTGGGTGGAACCTGGGTGGGATCTAAATGGGTAAGATCTGGGCGAAATTTTGGTGGGATTTGGTTAGGATCTGAGTATTATTTAGAAGGGACTTGGGTGAGATCTAATTGGTATCTGAGTAGGATCTGCGTGGGATCTATGTGGTATCTGGGTGGTATCTGGGAGGGATCTGGATGCAATCCGGGATCTCAGGGATCTACTCCCTTTTAGTTTTCTTCTTTTCAAATAATCGTTCTTACTACGATATCATGTCTCATGTGTCGAACAGTGCGCAGGCAGCCTTACATAATCGGCCATGTTCTCAATTCCACTCCCCAAAAATTCTGTGATTTCAAACCGGTTTTAGTACCAAATTGCACCCAAATCACAAAACTTTTGTGGAAGTGGAATTGGGAACATGGCCGATTTTACAGGTTTTATATTTGATATTTTTGATGGCTTTCATAAACTTCTCTTCTTCGCAAACAGACGTTTAGACGTTATTAAGTCCGCCATAAGCCTATTGACACATCAGCAACCTTCATCTACATAACATTCTTCACAGTTGCATTCCTTCCTCATAGTAAAAATCGGACCCTGAGAAATGCGGTAGGTTTAGAGAACTTCTTGAATGATAGCAGTCAGAGTTCTGTTACTTAATTTCGTGAACCATACCTAATTTTTTTGAAAGAGTGGTTCAGTTTGGGTTCAGATTGGAGAAGTCTAAAATATTAGGGGTTGCGTTCATGGTCCAGTTCGCCAGATCCATAAAAACTTGAACCGAACCGGTTCTAAGGGGCGCTGGTTCCAGACCGGTTTGCAGCCCTACCTAAGTTGTTCAATATATCCAGGGGTGCCACAGAAATCTCTAGAGATTTGATTTGTAAATCTTTCGAAAAATTCGTTGGTGACACAGAATTTCTAGAGATTTCATTTTCTAATTAGAAAATCTAGTAAGAACACCAGATGTTACAATTGATGTTCCATCTTTGAATCTCTCGCCAAAAAATTTCCCTTATTTTATTTGTGGGTTAATTTGATGTTTGATGATGATCAAATTTAAGTCATATTCTCCATAAACATGAGGTATAAGTTTTCATCCCTTAATCCGTTAGCTATCATGTAGAAGGCACTCCAACGACAGAGGGAGCTAGTGAGAAACAAAACTCCCACTAAATCGCCTAACAAAACACGGGAGGTTTGAAACCAACCAAATTTCTGTGGCACCTAAGAATTGGAATTCGGTTGAAATTTGGTTGGAAGAGGCTTCTGTGGCACCCCCGATCATTAACAAATATCATTTTTTGTTTTTGTTCCTTTACTTTACATCAGACATACATAAGGATTTGGTTCAAACCTCTTTGAAATTCAGCACAACGTTTGAAATAGATTCCTGCTATTGGACATGCACATCAAAATCGAATGGACCAAATATACTATTGAATCCCCTTCCAAAAGTATCTCGACTTTCAACCTCTGAAATTCTAGGGAAGCTTCGACACCCTTGGAAAGTCTTAGGTTTTGCTCTCGGACCTTTCTAATCTAGGAGCTGGTAAGAGCAGGTTTTGCAGCCTTGATTTAATGTAAAATTGATCTAAGATTATCATTAAATTTTTCTAGAAATAGTTTAAAGAAAACAAATAAAATGATTAGAAATGACCAACCTTCCCAAAAAGGATCTAAATGGATCTTTTTTCGGGTTTTGAAGTTCTAGACCTAATCTTGTGCAATATTTTACAGGTGTAAATATCATAATTTAGCGAATTGATATGGAAAACAGTTTCAGAATGATTCTTATAATGTAATTATGACAAGTTTGAAAATATGGTCCTGACATTCATGAAACAATTTTTGATTGCGTAGCTCTAGATTTGGTCAGTCTGTACCGCTTTATCTCAAAGACTACAACAGCTAGAAAAATCCACCATGGGAATAGCCCAATATAAATCTTCTATAAATAAAAGTAATTAAGCTAAAACAACAAAGGCAAATCTCTTCAACTTGTTGTCCAGTGTGGCAAGATCTTCACCAAGCGCCAAAAACATTATAAAACTTAATTTCTTGTAATATTCAAATAGAGCCATATTTAATGTTTATTTCATTTTGTGCTCTCCACCCACTGCAGCCTGATTGGTATCCACTGGGAGATAAGCTGCCAAATTGCATATTACCACAACTGCGGGCAGCCCAGCCAAAGAGCCAAGCCCAAACCTCCCAGAAGAATCAGGTAAAAGTGCATTCGGCCACGCGCACACACACCCCACTCCACCGCCTCCTCCTCTCCCCTGCTCCACCTCTCAACAAGCAGAGTTCGAGAAGTTCATAATTAAGCGCCTTTACCTTAGATGCAAAAATATTTGTTTATCACATCGCGATAATTGCCGGCGGCGGTTGGCTCTTCGTCGTGGTCTCTTGGCCGGCCACTGCCAAAGCAGTTCAGGATCAAAGCGTGCCTCGTTGGTGGATACCAGTTTATTGGCGTTCTCCTCTCTGCTCCAAAAATGTGGGCGTGTGACACTTGAGCTGCTATCGCCTGCAAATCTCGGCTTAAATGCGCGGAAAAGAGGAAACCAAACAGGGCGAAAACAAAACAAAAAAAACAAATTATTGATAAGCAGATTGGCCCAGCACTGAGAGAAGTGCCTTAGACCACACAACAAAGTGGTAGGAGGACTACAGCTAAGATTTCTCTCAGTGCAGTCAGGTTTTTTTTGGACTGAAGGTGCAGTTGAGACTGACTTTGCTTATCGCAGATGAAGGCAGCGGCTCAGGCGGCAGGTTTTACTTTTCGTCTTGGCCAGGGCAGGACTGATATCTGAAACTGCGGTAGGTAGGGCACGAGTTCAGTTTAATCACGAGTTATTTACACACTTTTTTTGTTCAAGTTTGCTTAAAATTCAAATTTAGGCGCCTTTAGCAGTGCTGTAAAACACTCTCAGTCGGTATCGCGACTCAGACGATACTTTTTCTCCTTGGTATTTTTTTGCCAGCCTTTGACGGTCACACCGTAAAACATTCTTTGCCTGGCGTTTTCCCGCTAGTGGTTTGCAGTGGCTTTGCTCAAAATATATTTCAAATTAAGTGATAAATAACTTGAATAAATATAAAAGACTACATTAATAACATGGATCTTAGTGGTCCGCAAACATTGAGCAGCATACTCGAAACCGAGGAGCTGCAGCAAGTGCCGGCGGCCGTACAACAAAAACTGTCTGACTACTTGAAAAAGTTTTCCGATGAATACTGCAAGGAGCGTGCAGCTGCGCATCGTCTAGGTAAGTGTTAAAGTGTAGATTTTAATGCAATTTGTTTAAACAATGAAAAAAATTTGGGTGCCAGACGAGTAAGGTAACACTAATAAAAATTGCGGTTTTTGGGTAGCAGAAGGGGACGAGGGGTTGTTTACAAAAAAAAAATGTCATCGAACGTGGTCGCACTAAAATTGGCAAACGGTCACCCTAATCCATAAGTTTTTTAAAAAAAATTGACTTAAAAGTGATATATTACCGATTTTACCTTTTTTCAATTCCCCCAGCCGAATCCGAGCAGAAGACTGAGGATCTGCAAAACCGCATCGAGGATTATCTGGTCAAGTTCTCCAATTTTGAGCAAAATGTTCAAGAATTACGTTCCCAGCTGGATCAAGTCTCATCCGAGCGTGCTCAACTCTTGGAGACGGTTCAAAACTATGAACAGAATGTCTCCTCTTTGCGTAAAGATAAGAATTCGGTAATAGAAGAGCGCGATTCCCTCATGAAGATTATCGACAGACAGAATGGTGAATTGGAGCGCTTGAAACAGGATTTGCATACCTACCAGCAGCAGCTAAGTGGTGCCATCTCAGCCAAATGTGAGGCCATTGCCAAAGTAGATGAAATCCAAAGCAAAGAGGTTTCCCTGGACATCAAAGAGCGACGCCTGGAGAGTGAGCGTACCATGCTGCAGCAGGAGATCCAATTGCTCAGCGGTGATCTCAATCGCAGCAATGCCGAACTACAGAACATACGACGCGAGAACTCTCTAAACACCATGCACTTGGAGACACGTCTCAAGGAAAAGACCGACGAGTTGCAACTGCTGCAGACCCAACAAGCCCAATCCATCAAAACCATCGACGATCTAAATCGCAAAATAGAGGAGCTAAATGACACCATCTATCAGCACAACATGGCCACCGAGAAATATGTGGATACCCTAAAGCAAGAGCTCGATGCCAAAGAAAAGCTGGTGGAGATTTACAAGAATTCGGATGGTGAGAATGTTTCAGAACGTAATGAACTAATGCAGGGCATTTCCGAAATGAAACGTTTGCTGACCGAAGCCACCGATGAGTATGCACACCTGGAGCAGGAACTGCTGGAGACCAAGCAGAAGCACAACCAAGAATTGACAGAAATGAATCAAAAAATGGACTCAATGAAGGCGGAAATCTTACATGCCAACGATTTGCTGAAGGAGGCCCAAGAGCAGAGCCTGGAGAGTGCCATTTGCAAGCTGGCTCCAAGTGCAGCGGTGGCCAGTCGCCTCATAAGATCGGATCTCTCCCTAACCGAACTGTATTCCATGTACGCCAAGACCAATGAAGAGCTGGAGCTTAAGAATCGTGAGAACTCCCAACTGAAACTGCAAATAAAATCTATTCTGGATGAGCTGCAAGAGAATGCTCCCGCCCTGAAGCAGCAGAGCGCAGACTATCACAAGCTCAGTGAGGAGCATGCCTTGCTCCTACAGCAACGCGATGAACTACTTGAACGCAAACTTTCCCTCGATCATGAACTGGAGCGTACCAATTTCAATCTCTCGACTCATGCCAAGGAGAATCGCAAGCTGAAGCAGGCCCACAGTGATCTCAGTCGTCAGGTGTGCATGCTTCTCGATGAGACCAACTGTCTACGTGCGGGTGTTACCCGCGTTAGGTCCAATTCACTTGAACCCAACGAAGAGCTAACCAGTGAGGGTTTGATTACCAGGAACTTGGTTACCTTTGATTCCATCAGCGAACTGCAACAGAATAATGCCAAGCTTTTGGCTATGGTCAGAGAACTGACCTCTGCCCTCGAGGAGTATGAAAAGAACAATGATAAGGCCGCCCTGCAGCAGGCCGAGGAGAAGCTCAAGAAGTTCAATGACAGATTTACCGAAATGGATGAGTTGCTCAATCAAAAGAATCAAAGCATCCAAACTTTAATAGCCAAATGTGAACGCTACAAGAAGTTCTATTTCGCCGCCCAAAAGAAACTGGGTCAAAAGTCCCCCTTGGATCCAGATGACTCACAGGCGGAGTTGAGCGAGTCCCTTTTGGCTGACACTTCCACTTCGGTTCAGCCAAGCGACCAAAGCGAGAAACTGGAACGTCGCATACGCGCCCTGGAGCAGCAACTGGAGGAGGAGGGTCGCAAATATGCCTCACTCAAGGAGAACTATGATTATTACACCAGCGAGAAGCGTAAGAACGATGCCATGGCCCAGGATCAGTTCGATGCCATGCGCAAGGAGGTGCGCGAGCTAACCTCCAACAATTGCAAACTTCTCAACGCCTCCGAGTTCCAAAAGGAGCAAATCGAGCTGCTGCACAAAAACATACAAACCTACAAGCAACAGATTACGGCCCTAGAGGATCGCTCCAAGAACTATGAGAAAACCATTATCAAACATGAGCAAACGGTACACATGCTCAAGGATGAGGTCATGTCGGCTCATCGCAAACAGGCTGCAGCCGATGCCGAGGCTCATAGCCTGCGTCACGAGAATCGCATGCTCAAGGACACCGCCTCCCGTCTGCAAATCGAAAAGGAAAGCCATCATCGTGAGCAGCAGAGTCAATCCTTGTTGTTAAACAATTTGGAATTCATCAAGGCCAATCTGGAGAGATCGGAAACAGAGGGACGTCTACGCTTGGAACAGCGTCTGGATGACACGGTACGTGAGTTGGCCGCCCAGCGTCGTCACTTCCAGGAGGAGGAGGAGAAATTCCGTGAAACTGTCAACGAATTAAAGCGTCAAACGGAAACTGCACAAAAACTAAAGGAGGAGGAGAAACAACAGGCCGAAAAATGGCAGGCAGAACTTTTAACCGTGCGCGAGGAACTGGCTCAGAAGGTCAAGCAGGTCAATGATCTAAGCCAAAAACTGCAGGAGAGTCTCACTCCCTCCCTCAACGAGAATCCCATCATGGCAGCCAATAAAAAGGCTCGCGAGTTTGAACTCAAATTCGAGCAGGCCAAAATTGAAATAGAATCGCTGACCAAAGAGTTGGCCAAGACACGAGAACATGGCGAACAGTTTTACAAAATGTCCCAGAGCGCCGAGGCCGAAATCAAGCGTCTCCACGATATGCAAGGCAATGTGGTAACCAAACTGGAGCAGGAGATTAAGAAATTAAAGAACTCTGAGGCGGAATTGCAAACACGCATCACAGATCTCGAGGCGGAGGCTTTGCTCTCAAATGTGACCGAACAAAGCAAGAACACTAACCAATCGGATCAGCTGAAACAGGCCCAGGAGGAGCTAAAGAATGTTTTGGAAAAGCTCACCGAATCGGGACGTGTCATACGTGAACTGCGGGCTGAGAATAGCACTTTGGCCGCCTCCCTAAGCTCCGTGGAGGTTAAGTACGCCAATGAAATGGTGTTGCACTCATCGGACATACAGGATTTAACCAAATTCAAGGCGGACTTTATGAAGGTAAGTTTTGAGGTACAAAAGTTGCTCAATTTGACTGACTAAACGAGTTTTCTAAGGAGTGTTTTTGGCCATTGTTCTAATGAAATTTCCATATATGTAAGTGACATATATTCCTTGGCAAGTACCAGGATTACAGTCAGGATTTTGGTATCAATTTGATGATTCAATCTTAATCCAATGACATTAGAACACAGTTAGTTCTAGGGTCTTTGCCCAAACCATTACATTGATTTTATTGATCCTTTGATAACACTGTGACACATTTTTCAACACAAAAAGTTGATACGGTCGAGACCAATAAATTCTAAAAGGGTGTGATGGTAGTCTGATCAGCTGCCGTTTTCTTTATTTATTGACCTTTGAACTTCTCAGCTTCAGAGTATGATTTACGATACCAAATCTCGTGAACCATTTTGAATTTGGCTTTTATGTCTTTGGCAAAGTTGTTGCTCTTGGCTTGGCCTACAACACATTTCTTTGTAGCAAATCAAAAAATTACATCTTCGAACTAAAAAAAAAACGAATATTCAGGGGTGTTCTAGAAATCTCTAGAGATTTTCGTATAAACGATTGCACTTGAAACTAAACTATTGTAAAGTGCGAAGAATCAGACCGCCTACTAGATACTACTTGGCTTTGAGCAGGCGGTTTCAAATCGCTCAACTTTTGTCATCTAATCTAGTAGCTGGGCCTATTCGAGCATCTCAACATATAAATTCAAAGAGCTTTGCTATGAAATGCTGTTTATACGAAAACCTCTAGAGATTTCTGGAACACACCCGATTATCGGTAAAAAAAAGTATATAAATTAAATTTCTTTAGTTAAATTTTTTTTAAATTATATTTTTTTCACAATTTTATTGATTTAAGCTTAGTACTCGGACAAACTAAATCGCCTTAGCTAGGTGTCAACTCCATATAAAAAAAAGGGTGTCGGAAAGCTTTCGTAAAATTCCGACAGGCCTCTTACGCTCGGTGGAACTCAGACAAACTAAAATTTCCGAGCCTCAGCGTCGGAAAGCTCGTAGTGCCGCTAACTTGACAAACACAAACAGCTGATAAAATTCCGATGGGGTGCTAGAAGAAAAAATAGCTTGTAATTTTTCCGACATCTACCCGTCGGAATGTCAGCAGCAAAAGTTCGACGAAAATCATTGATTGCGCATATTTTGAAACCAACGGTAAGATTTTGCATTGCCCATGACTTCTACATTCCATATATCATTCAAAAATATCCAAATATTAGTAAAAACAATTAACTAAATTTAAATGCAAGCAAATCAGCGCAGTATGACCGTTTCACATTGGGTGGTATTTTGATGAGGGGTGGTATTTTGGCGTTGTACAGTCACACTGCATCGTCCGCTGGGTATCCCATCGGAAAAAGTAGTCAATTTAGCTAGCGGACGATTTAGTTTGTCTGAGTACTAAGCTTTAATGCAAAACAATCGAAAGTTTCGATTATGTAAGCCAATTTTTTTACCAAAAACTGTTATTTTTCGAGTTTTTGTTGAAATTATACATATTTTAGGGCCCTTAACTATATAAAGGACCAATCGAATGAAGTTGGTATGTTCCATCCGATTGTTTATTTTAATCTAAGCAACTTTTTCGTAGTTCAGAATACACTATTTAATTATCAAATCATGTCCTGGAGTAAATGCATTAGGAGAACAATATAGAATATCTTTTAACGACATTACCACCTTTAAGTAACCCTGTGGAATATAGACTGAGAACTTACTTCGCTAACTGGAAAGTTATATGAAAATTGTATAAACTTCTCCAACGTCTAGCGAGGGTAAAAGTTATTTGAATGACAATTAAGCAAATTGTATTTCGGTTACGGTGTTCCGGTTCTGTTAAGAACCAAATCTAATGTTTCGGTAAAAGGTTCTGTTTTGGTTCTAACCAGGGAATCGAACCGAAACGAATTCCGGTTCCGTACCAAAACTGACGGTTCGGTAAAAGGTTCTGTTTTGGTTTTGCTACTGTTTCGGTATTCGGTTCCGGTACCTTTTTATTTCGGTATCGTACCGAAATGAACCGGTTAAACTAACAGAAATTGTAAAACTTAAGGCCTTTTTTAAAAAAAATCTTATTTGAAAACGCAAAGAAATTTTCCAATTCTGTTTTTATACACTTGAAAAGTGTATTATAATTTTGCCCAGAAGTTTGCAACGCATAGAAGGAATCATCTCCGACCACATAAAGTATATATCGCTCACTTACTTCAATACTGGCATAACTCAAAATAATCCATTTTGAGAAAAACACGTTTGAAGTTATCAATGGATTTTTACCTAAAAAAAATGGTTCTTTTAGTTTCAACTTAATTAAGTAAAATATTATAAATTAAGAATGCTTTTTAATAAACATTAAAAATATGATGTTTTAACTGAAAAACGAAGTATGTTTGGTCAATATCGACAGCAGGGCAACTGAGATATGGGGGTTCTTGCATCAACATGAAAATGAACCTGGAAAATGATATTGCGACATATTCTCACCTCACATGAAAAGTTGAAGAGATAGCAATACGAAAATTGTTGCATAAAATAGTACAGAAGAGCGCGCGCATTTCTGCATCATTAAGTCAAAAATCGTATTTTTGAGTTATGCCAGTATTGAAGTAAGTGAGCGATATATTCTTGATCAGCGTGACGAGCTGAGTCGATTAAGCTTTGTCCGTCCGTCTGTCCGTCCGTCCGTCTGTCCGTCTGTCTGTTTCTACGCGAACTAGTCCCTCAGTTTTTTTTTTTTGAACTAGAGCTGAAATTTTAAATCTTGTTTTTTATTAATATTGAAACGATCGGATTGTAATTATTTTTGACAAAATGGTGGCCATTAAAAAATGAAAAATCGATTTTTTACCTAAAAAAACTTCAGTTTTTTTTAATTATAATAATGAGGTTCAGACAAGAATGGTGACGAATTCTGCGTCGATTTCAGATTTGATTATCAAAATCGGTTCAGTGGAACTGGAGATATCATGACCGCAAGTTCGAAAAACGTGGTTTCGAGATAAACGCGTTTAAAGTTTCAAGTTTGTTTTTTGGGGGAAAAAAAAATCCAAAATCAAAAAATGCAGTACTAGAATGGTACGAACGCAGTATTGTCATCGATTGCATACAACTTTTTCAAAATCGGTTTAGTAGAACTGGAGAAAAGAGGCTTGGCAATCCGAAAAAGTTTCTTTAAAATGTAACCAAAAATTTTACAAATATTATATACTTACAGATATTATTCGGCGATGCGGACCTTCCTCATTTTCAAAAAAAACTGTTTTCAGCAGCAGCTCCTTTGCTCTCCGTGCCATTCTGCCTTCTTTAGATGCGGCCGCAGCTCTAGTTTCTGAGCGATTTAGTCGGTAGTAGCATTGCGTAGGATAGCCTTCGATAATTATCGATTAAAAGCCGATTAATAATCGATATCGATCTAAGCGACAATATGTTACCATACAAATTCAAGAACCACCAGCTATATCACAGTTTTATTGACTGGAAATTTATTTACTCAATAATTTCTCGTTTTAGCGAAGACATTGCTCCACTTAAAAGGCTATCGGCCATGTTCTCAATTCCACTTCCACAAAAATTCTGTGATTTAAAACCGGTTTTAGTACTAAATTTGCACTCCAAATCACAAAACTTTTGTGGAAGTGGAATTGAGAACATATCCGTATATCTTCTAAAGTATTTCGAATTTCCGAAAAAATCCTTTTGGGGCGATATTCTCGAATATCCAAGCTATAAAAAAATGCAAAGAAAAAAAATCTAAAAAAAAATTTTTGCACATGAGGAATAACCCCTTAATCGGTTCATTTCGTTATACGGGTCACTGATACCAACATATACTTACTGAATAATTGAACCTAATCCAATCTTCCCTTTTTTTCCAGGTGCAAGACGAACTCAATCAGCTGAAATCTGGTGGCGAATCCCTACAGTCCGCTTATGCTGAGCTTCAAAAGGCCCATGCCCAGGCCCAGCGCCTTTTGGAGGAGGAAAAAGAGCTTTCCGAACGTCGTGTGGCTGATCTTACAGCTCTCAATTCCAGTTTGCATGATCAAATCGAAGCCTTGACCAGCAAACTGGCTGCCTTGACCCAATCCTCTGCCTCTAGTTTCAATGAATCATCCATGGCCGATCAGTCCAGCTCGGATTTGAATGTGTCCAGCTCTGCCCTGGAGGAAAACAAAAACAATGAGCAACTCTTGAAGATTATCAAATTCTTGCGCAAGGAAAAGGATCTGTTTGCAGCCAAATTGGATATACTCAAAGCGGAGAATGCACGCCTCATGTCGGAGCATACCATGCAACAGAAGAAGGTGGACGAGCTGAATGGTTATCTCAACCAAGAGCGCACCAAGAGCCAAACGGATGTGGTGTCGGCCAACAAGCATGAGGAGGTCTTGAGAAAGATTGAAACCCTCAATGCCATCACCGACAGCAATCGCATACTCAGAGAGGAGCGAAACACTCTAACCGCACGCGTTACAGAGCTGACGGAGCGTATTAGCAGCGTGGAGAAGGAACTGTTCCCGCTGCAGTGTAGCAACAAAGAGCTGAGCTCCAAAATTGAGGAACTCAATGTGGAGAACACTTCGTTGCGCACAGAAGCCATCAAATGGCGTCAACGTGCCAATGCTTTGGTTGAGAAGAGCAATCGCAATCCCGAGGAGTTCAAGCGTTTACAGGGAGAGCGTGAACATTTGGCCAAATTGCTGACAGCTGAAAAGGATCAGAGCAAGAAGCAAATGGAGGAGCTGGCCAGCTTAAAGACACGCCTGGACACGGAGCTGCCTTCGGTGAACAAGCAGCTGCAACTTCTAGACGAGGCACGTAAAAAGCAAGCAGAGGAGTCCACAAATCTCAAGCAGACGAACAATCGTCAGGCGCAGGACATAATGGAGCTGAAGAATCGTTTGCTACAAAAGGAGGAAGAGCTGATGAAGGCCAACGAGGAACTGGAGTCAAAGGATAAGGCCATACAGGACAAGGATACCAAGGAGCTGCAGCTGCGCAAGCTGGCCAAGCGCTACAAGGACTACTATATGGGATTGCAGGCCCAGACTGGTGGTGCCGAAACCATAGCCGAACTGGAGAAGGTGCGCTCCGAACTGGATGAGGTGAACCAGCAACTGAGAGCCAGCAAGGAGGAGCAAGACAAATTGGCCCAGCAAAATGAGGAGCTGAAGCAGAATCGTAAGGAACCGGAACTAGATGCGGGCAATGCGGTGCGCTTGGAGTACAAGGCCAAGCTGGATAAACTGGTGCTTGATCTCACAGTGGCGCGCACAGACCTGACCAATCAGGAGTCCTCGTTTGCGGGCACCAAAACCATTTATGATGAAACCATTGCACGTTTGGAAAAGGAACTGCAGGAGACCATAACAGCCAACAAGGATGTCAATCAGCGTCTCACCCGTGAGAATGAGTCCCTGCATATGCGCATCAATCAACTCAATCGCCAGCTGGGCAGCCAGCAATCGACCAAACCCTCGACCAGCTCGGTGGCCGAAAAGGGCAACATTTCAGAGTCCTCGCCGCGCACGGCCAATGTCAAACCCATGTCGGGCTCTGCCACTGTCCAACAGTCGGCCACGGTTACGCCCTGGCGTGGCGGTGAGACCCCCCTGGCCAGCATAAGACCCATCTCTGTGCAGAATAGTCGCACCGCAGCCATTTTGCCCACCAGCCAACAGCCTGCTGCGGGCAGTGCCTCCACCTCCTCATCCAGTTCCTCCTCTTCCACTTCCTCTTCATCCACCACCACTTCCTCCTCCACCACAGCCTCTGGCAGCAGCTCGGCGGTGGCCCAAACTGCTTTGGTGCCGCCACAACAACAAGTACACACCACGGGCAGTGCTGCCCTCGAGTCCATGGCTTCCTCATCGCCCACTTCATCGCACACCGATTATATGCCCTCCACCAGCTCAGCTGCAGTAGCTGTGGCCGCCATACCACCCATGGGAGCCAGTTCGGCCGCCGAAAGCTCGCAGGAGGCCGAAAGCATTCAGCATCCGCAACAGAACGATGCCCAACTGTTTGTGGGCGGTGCCCAGCAGCAGGTGGTGGCCTTGGTCTCACCCAGGGTGGAAGGCTCGGCAGCCAATGCGCAGCCCGTGGTGGCCAGTGTACAGGATGCCGGAAACCAACAGCAGCCCAGCACCTCGGGCAGCAGCAGCAGTTCCTCCACCGTTGTCAGCAGTCACAGCCGGCACACGCCCTCCAGCAGCAATGTGACCACCACCCAGGCCGGTAAGCGTCCCCGTGATGTGGAGGGAGACTCCTCCACCAATGCCGACGGCGAGGGTGTGCCCGAAAAGATGGCCAAGCTCACCAAACGCCTACGTGGACCCATGGGCGATTCGGGCATGGATGTGGATCAAATGCCCACTTCCTCGCAGCGTGATCAGGAGGATGACATACAAGTGGTGGACTCTGATGATGAAGAGGAGGATGTTTTGGCCGATGCTGATCCCATAGATGGCGGTGAAGCCGAGCAGGAAGGCTATGAGGATTCCTATGAGCAGGACAACGAAATGGATGACCAAGAGGGCGCCGAAGACGAAGCAGATATGGCAGCCGATGTGCAGGACAACAATGAGGTGGACATTGAAGAGTCAGCGGAAGAGCAGCTTCAGGCGCAGGAAGAGAGTCAGCTACCGGCATTAGCCTCTGTGTCCAACCAGGAGAACAACCAGCAGAGTCAAGCCATCACCAGTGGCAGTGGGGAGTCCTCCAACCCAGCAGCCTCCACCTCCTCCCAGGCAGCGCGTCGCGCGGAGGAGATTGTCAGCTCACCGCAGGTTTCCAATTTCAGTGAGCAGCAGCCAGCGGGAGAGGTGGAAGTGGATGGTGGGGCACAGGCAGGCCTGGCTGGAGCTGTGCCCGATGAGAGTGCCGAGGCCAGCTCACCGCAGAAGCCACAAAACGAGGAAAGTAATCTGTCCGAGGCCCAAAAATTGCCCGATGAAAGTGGCGAGGCGGCAGGCGGGGATAATGCCAGCGAGGCGGATGAGGCATTTGCCGAGGAAACAGAACCAGGACAGGCAGAGGATTCACAGCAAATGGGACATGAGAGTAAGTCTCGGGGTATTAACAAAAAAAAAGTAAGAGTGAGCTTATAATTTGTTTCCTTTTTAGATCCCAGTGGCGTGGGCACCAGTCAGTCGTCTGGAGTAACGGCCAACCAGGCCAATCAGGCAGAAAATCCCTCTGAAGACAATGAGGGCACCGATGGCGTCTCCTCCGAGGGGGAGAAACAAACCGTGGGCGTTGAAGAGGAAGGACGCGAGGCAGAGGCCACCTCACCCTCGGACAATACACGTTTTCGCACTCTGCGCAGCGCTGTGCCCACTCGACGCGGTGGCCGTTCCATGTCGCGCGGTAATCCCGGCAACAGTCCAAATCGACCCAATCGCATTGTCTGGGCACGCGATAATCAACCCGGGAGTATGCGTCAGGATCAGAGCGGACCCTCCAGCAATCGCTCGTTCAATCCACGTTCACGCAGCCGTCGCCCCATGCGTCGTCCATCCCCCAACAATTTCAACAACGGAGGACGCTACCCGTTGTAAAGGGAAGTCTGCACTAGGCGGACTATAATCAACACAAGTTGTTAGCTCTAAGGCTTCTTAATTTAAGATTTTGCCAACTAAATACATTACTTTATTCCAAACAGATGAAAAGTTCCAACTTTCTTGTCCATTTTTTCGCTTTTTTTATTATTTAGTTTTGTTAAACCCTAACTCTCTTTTGGATCAACATCATTTAAGATCTGGGGCGTTCCTTCTTCTCCTTGTACAGGGCCAACAGGGAGACATTGGCCACCTTGACAACCTTGAAACGTACACCGGGAATATCACCGACGGCATGACCTTTACGACCGAAACCGGCCACCAAGACCTCATCGTTCTCCTCAATGTAGTTCAAGCTACCGTCACGGGGTACGAAGGCGGTGATCTTCTTGCCGTTCTTGATGAGCTGGACACGCACACACTTGCGAATGGCAGAGTTGGGCTGTTTGGCTTCAACGCCGCTAAAAGGGGTTAAAAGAGAGAAAACACATCATAAGTGGATTGAAAACAAGCCATAAAGTAAAAGTGTAAGCCAGGACTTTGGGTGATGTGCACACGTCTTGCAGCTCACAGTATAATCCTGTGATTTGAGTAGCCAATATATAAACAAAACACAAAAGTATACTGCGGGACGCAGAAACGCTTTTTTTTTGGGGTATATAAAAAACAATACTAGGGGGTAACTTACACCTTCTCCAAAACAATACCCTTGGCATGGGAAGCACCACCAAAGGGATTGGCCTTCCATCTGGTGCCCAAATGAGCCTTCTTGTAGTCCTTGTCGGCCCAACGCTGGTCACGACGGTGGTTCACATGCTTTCTAGCTGTGCGCAGACCTCTGGGTTTGCCTGTAAAACAAAGGGGAAATGGGTTTTAAATCGCCATGTAAACAAATGGAGAACGACTGCGCCAAAAAGTGCATCAGCGGCGTCACTTTGAGGTTAGAATTGATTTGGCGTGTCACACGTGTAAATGCCAAACATTAGTTTTGAGTCTTTAGCATTTTTTTCATCGAATTTTGTATTTATTGAACTTTGTCTCATGGGCGTGAGCCTGTAATTAGGCTGTGTAAGCGAGTTAAGACTTTTAAGGCGTGAGCGAAAATAAAATTTCAGCCGTAGGCAATTTGAGATTTGGTTGAATTTGCAAGATTTTTGGGGTAGTTCCAAAGCAAAGCCACTTACATTTTCAATCGCACCGCATTAGCCACGCCTTTAGCACACTTTTTGTCACACTATTTGCGTGTTTCACGCCAAAACTACACAATTTTAATAACTCACCCATGATTTTCCAACTATCTCAGGCAATGGCGGAAATAAAAGAAAGAGGAAGACCAACAACAGTGTGACCGCAAGCGGCAAAGACTGAAATGTGGAAATTTGGTATTATTAAAAATACTGCAAAGCACTGTTGACCAGCTGTGAGAAATACCAAAAAGTGTTATTGAACAGAAAGGGGAATGTAGCCGACTTTAAATTACACTTACCTGGGTGTGAAGAGTACATGAAAATAGTTGTATTATGTAGTATAATATATGAAAAACATTCAATTTTTCTTTTCTTTTCAAACAAACAGCACCTTTAAGTCAGTATGGCCGTACAACTTAGTATCGAAATACTCAAGAGATATCGATAACTCGCTATCGATAAAATCAAAATGCGGCAAACTTGAATTAGCGTAGTCTCAACAAAATAACTGCAAAAATAAGGAACTTGTTTTATGTTTACATCAACTTTTGCTTTAAAAATTTCAGTTAAAATAAACTGGGCCTGCAGTTTACATATTTGTTTTTTGTGCGACCTATTTAACGTTTCCCACGGTGTGGCCCATATATTATTATTTATCTGATTGCTTATGAAACGCATGAGTTACACATTCGGCTGGGAACTACCTGTTTTGTTTTGTATTTGCTTGTTATTTACTATTGGCCAATGCGCATATAAACATAATTGCAGTATAATCAATGAAAAATTCAAGGTGAAATTCATGATCGACAAGATTAGGTGTTGACTTTTTTCCAGAGACTATGAGACTTTTGATGTCAATAATAAAAATGTATTAAATTCTGGATTCTGAACCAAACCGTACTAAAACGCGTTTTCATGAGTTCAATTTCAAATAACAAAAAAGGTCAGATCATAATTTAAGTGTGAATTAAGACCTAGAGCCTAAGGGCTAGCTCTATTATTCATGTTATGAGCCGAATCTGTGGTTTAAAGTGGTCCTACTTGGCCAACAACTTAAAAATTTATCCGATTTATAGTAACCTTATGTGGAAAAATTGCAAGTAGAGACCGTGGCTCGTCGTTTGGGTGACGTTCGTTCAGGCAGACAATTTAGTTTATAAACTGGTCTGAGAACTGCCATCCCATTCAGCATATTTCATAGTTTTCTATCAGGAATAGTCGAATGTTTGAAGAATAAAAATGATTTTCTATTAAAAGGCTTGTTTGCTTTTAACGCTGGCTCAATGTAAATATGGATTATATCTAAATACAATCAATACAATTCAACAGAGGTAATAGTACAGACTGTTTCGGAATTAACCATTAATTCACTCATCAGCAGACTTTGTTACTTTCACAGTTCGGCCAATTGCAAAGTCATGTACTCAGTGGCGTACCGAGGGGGGGGGCGGAAGGGGCGGCCCGCCCCGGGCGGCAAATTTTTAGGGGCGGCAATTTTTTAGGGCTGTGAGTTTCAGGGGCGGGAAGTTTTTGGGGCGGCAAATTTTAGGGGCAGCAAATTTCAAGGGCGGTAAATAATTACAAATTGTATATTGATTATTCTCTTAAATTAAGAAATAGTGGTATTTCTGAAACTGATTTAGACTTTGCTGTCATTTCAATATGGAGAACGTTGCAAGATTCTGCACTTCAAGATCTAGTAATATAAGAAATATTCATTGAATGCATTTTTGAAAGCTTACGAATCAGTATAAAGGGATTAAAGAGCAGAGGTCTACCATAGACAGAGTCAAACATGCTGCTTGATTGATTATGTTCTCAAGGGAGTATGCAGGAGGGTGCAGATTTGTAGTATGCCTTGAAAAGTTCTTATGAAACAAAAGTTGAGTCAACTGAACAATAATTAAAAAAAAATTGTTTTTATCAAAAAAAATAACCACAATTTCCATATTAAAGTCCAAAAATTTCATTCCAATGAGCAAAATCAGAAAGTTGTTTTCAAATATACTTTGTAATCGATACAGAATGAGTTCTTTAATAGTTTGTTACATGGACTAAAAAAAACAATGTATAGTGTTAATTATAAAAGAATAATTATCAAACAAGAATAAATATTTTCACATTAATTCATCATAGTTCGCGCCCATCTATTTCGCGATATTTTCCGAATTTTTGGAGCTTACAATTCTATACTGCCATTGAGTTATGTTTCCAAAAAACGTAGTCCAACTTGTCCAATTAAATCAGCCTCCAGTAAAAACCTCTACAGGCACCCTACAAGGAACGTTTTTTTGGAGTAAAAAACTAATTTCGAAACGCATTTGCCATCAAACTAGAAAACCATGTTCGACCTCAAAACAATTTTTTTTCGGCCCATCGAAGTCAATTTGTATTTAAAGTTTGGTTAAGAAGATATGTAAAATACGTTTCCGCGGATTTTGCGAAAAAATTTTCGCCTGCGGCGCACCTTTATTATACATCCCCAAGAATTCTTTCCAATAATGATAGCAACTTTTGCAAAATAATACTCCCCTCAAAATTAAGGCCTTCGTCATTCCTAATCAAAATCCAGCGTACGTCCTTTTATGTAACAGAGAAGTTTTTGATGGAAAGAATTAGAAAAACTTAATTGTAATTATAGAAAAAAGGTTAAAATTTAGGACTATTCAAGGGCGAAGGGGGGCGGCGAAGTCGACTTCCGCCCCGGGCGGCATAACTACACGGTATGCCACTGCATGTACTTGTTCGTCCTTTCAGAGAATAAATACTTTAGTATTTCAATGATGAACTCTGATATGAAATTTCAGCCTGAAATTATGCAATAGTCTATTTCTTATAGTTATCGTATATTTTTCTGAGGCGATATATACTAGGGTTGCCGAATATTTTTAGAATATCGTATCGATGATATTTTCTGATTTGAAAAAATATCAAATGATATAAAATATATTACTTTTAAAATATCGATATATCGATATAATTGATATTTAATTTTTTTTCCTTTTTTTCCCAAAAAAGGATCAAATTCTGCCCCAAAATAAAAAGATATAGTCTATATTGAGCAAACATAACAATATTTTCCATGAGATTAGAGTTTTTTATGTATTATACATATTAAATACTTTTAGTTCCGAAAGACTTTAAAAAGACGGCTACGGAAGTCGCAAATGACGCATTTTATAGCAAAAGCAAGTCGCTCTAAAGGCACTGAGCTACCAGAAGTAATAAGATATCTTAGAGCCAGTCTGGATAGCCCCGGCATGGACAGCTTATACGAATTCCAGAAGATTTAGGGATTACTCTCCCATGATGTTTGCGGCAACCAGGGTATAGATTCAGTTCACTATTTTGCGTTTCTTCCATTGAAAGGCCTTTTAAAATCGACCTTTTATGGGCATCGACTTATTAAGAAATGACGATTTCACTTATATTTTATTGGATTTAAGTGGCTTGAACCTTTTCCCCAATAAGTTACAAAACGACTCTTTAGTAAGGATGCCCTCGTCAGATTCAACTTTTACAATCTGAATTTTGCTAACTAATAGTGAAATTAATGGAACTACCAAACTGACAGTGACATAATATTCACCGCTTATTTTCTCAGTTGCATCTTTAAATGGGCTCAAAGGGTACAAAAATCACGGCAAGTGTTCAGTTCTTTAGCCGATAGCATTTCTGGTAATTCTTTAACATATTCGTCTCTTTTTATAAGAATGATTGCCACTTTATTTGCAAGACCCAAAAAAAGACGTCAGCAAGGCACGAATTCCATCGCGTGTCAAAGTTTTGCTGCAGGGTCTTAATACAACCTTCCGGAATTCCCTCATCGGCCAGGGCTTTTCGCAACTGGTCCATTAACGCAGAGCTTTCCTTAATATGTCAAAAATGTTGTAAAATGACGAAATCTCCTTCACTGTGTCATCTACCACCAAGTGGATTGTACCCGCAAAGCAAGCAACATGTTTCCCATTTCGAAGCTTTCTTGTTTTTGAGGACCCCAAATTGGTCGTGTTACCGCTTGTTTTAATTACTTTTCCGCACAAATTACACTTAGCTGTGCCTTTTTTGAATCCATTTTATCTTTGCGTCTTTTAAATGCGTTTGCGCTTGCTACCCAGATCATAGATTGACCAAGACACAAATATTATAAAATATCCCGAAAAAAAAATCGATATTCGATATTTGGACAAAAAAAAATCACGATATAAATATATCAGTTTTAAAAAATATTATCGATATATTGATATTTTAATATATTTTCGACAACCCTAATATATACCTACAATATAGATTGATATTTTTCTTGGTTTATAAAATTATGCTTTCTAGTTAAGTTAATCATCTTTCCACAATCGCATTAATATAGATTCATGAACTAGTTTTTTCAATCATTTTTTTAATGTAATAAATTACATATCTTGACTGTTTTTCTGACCTTTATAACAATCAAAGCCATGTTATGATTCCACATAACTTAAAAATGGAACTATAAACACCACATAAGATGCTGGTCGACTACACTTGTTTCAAGAACCTCCAAGTTCTATTTTCAGTATTATTTGTTTTTGAGCTACGATCTCTAGATTTTGAGCACAATTGAAACGTAGTTTTGAAAATTAGTTGAATGTCCAGCTTATAGTAATATCGATAATGTCGATGTTTTCACACTAAAATATCAATATCAAAATGATACTTTTTGAATATCGAAAAATATATCGATGTAGATATTTTCTAGATATCCGAAAACTCTACATTTCACTAAGCTATTTAAAATATCGCACCGCTGATCAGTATAAAACGATATGCTGATAACTGAACCGGCGGTTTAAACCGGTTCTTCATTTCAATCGACTTTGAAAATCCGTTTTAGTAACAAGAGGCTGGAAAAAGTCAGAAGCCATTACATAGAAATAGAAAAGAAGAAAAAAACTGTTTCACTGCTAGCGATACTCATCAAAAATCAACTCAACTTGACAACTGTAAAAATAGCTTACTTTTTGATGGAAAAACAAACTTTTTGTCCGACGTAAAAAGAAGGGAAACAACACACTATATCCATTCAGCTCGTCAAGCTATTGTACAAATCATGCGCACTATTTTTAGGAGGGCAGCAATTTTTGGGGCACACCAAATTAATTTTTCTAATCTAAAATAATTATTTATATTATATTTCTATTTTGATTTTTTTTCCATTACCAAATTTTAGTTGCTTATCAATGCAGCTGGATGGGAGGGTGGTGTGAGGCGGACGGTTCTTATCAATCAAAACTCAACTGATATATGGAATATAGCACAGAGTTTGAATGATATGTGGGTCTGTGTTTAAGTGTGGGGAAGTAATTTGGTCAAAAGGAGCAAAGGTGGCAGATAAGCCTAAGGTAAGCCAGTTCCCTTGATAAGCACAATTTCGGACAATTTAAACCTGTTAAAAAAAACACTGAATGAATCCCATTCACAGTTTATTTGTTTTTTTGTTTGTGTGTGTTTGTTTTGGTAGTGGAAAAAGCCAAACACACACACACAGGCAGACACTTACTGAGCATGGCGGGCAACATAATGACCAAAACCAAATGTATCCATTCTGTGGAATATTGGTGGGATAAGTAATTTTACAATTCTGGGAAAGAAAAGAAATCTTGGGAGCAACTAGTTGCGTATACGCTACGAGAAGCCGGCAAAGCTCTCTCTCGCTCGCTCTTTTTTGGTGGCTCTGTGCCGGCTTCTGCCACAGTATTTTCGAGTTGTTAGTGTATTTGTTTTATGTTTTTTTTTTGGCATGAGTAAGAAGTGTGTGTTTGGCGTGTATCCCGCACGCCATCGCCATGTTGTAGTTGTCGCAAACAACTTTGTCTTGGCGCTGCACTGCCGCATGGCCGATAATGGTATGGACGGGGTGGAGTGGAGTATAGCATGTGTGTGTGGGGGCCGTCGTATTTCTGATAATGTGCCGACAAGAACGAACGAGCAACAGGCAAACACTCACACACACACAGGGCAGGGCCGTGCACAGTGGGACAACGTAACGAAAGGTGTAACAAAAAAACCACAAATTTCCGGGGCAAGGGTGCCTAGAATGAGCTTACGGCCGCGTGGAATGAAATATAAATGCACAAAATATATTTTAAGCAAGAACAACTACCATAAGTGTGTGTGTGTGTGCCGCCGTGAATAGCGAAAAGCCTTTGGGCCACTGCCACTGTTCGAGTTGGCGAAAGACATAGGAGAGAGAAAAGAGAGACATATGTATATAATGTTGTTGTTGCGGGTCTGCACTCGCCCACAACGAAACTTCAAAAGAAAGAGAGGAGAGCACGCATGCGCATATGATTTTTTTGTTGCTTTATGTCACTGCCGGCCAAATGGAGAGGACTGAGAAGTGTGCTTGTGATGGTGAACAAGAGAACTCTCTCCAGACTGCAGTGTTCGGTGATTCACACAATCATAAGTTTGGATCGCGCCAGTGCCGGCTAAATCGGGAGGACAGAAAAATGTGCTTGTGTGATGTTTGACTTGCTATTCAGTGCTCACCGATTCATTCATGCGGTTGGCCCTCGGTTCCATCCCGGGGGCGAAAGCATTTCGCTATTCACACACACATGACCCGAACGCTTGCAGAAGCTAAGACCTAATGAGCAAAGAAGCGTCATTCGCTCGACAGAGTTCGAAGCAAATTCACGGTGCTTTGTTTTCACACACTAACACATTCTCACTGTTTGGCCTTGCTCTCGCTGGCCATCGCTGATATAAACAGAACTGTCTTCGGCTCCTGGTAGCTATGGGTGGCCGGCTCTGCTTTATGAAGGCTTATGGCTCCCGTTGGCCGTATATGCGCCAGCTATTTCTTTGCGTCAAGCAACAACGAATAGGTGGCTTGCGGAATGGGCATGGGCACCCCTGAACCAGAAGACAGAAAGTTGATCAGTGTTAGCATTGGACTTAAAATAATTTAAAATTTGTAAATTTGGGTACTTCAAGAAAGTATTGGCACACCCTCATAATCAAAGATTGTTCCCAAATATATATGTTTATACCATAGCTGTTAAATTACGATTACGATTAGTAATCAATTAGATTATTTTTGAAAAATAGTTGTAATGATTATATAATCCTCTCGGTTAAAAATATTTGATTACTGATTGATTACTTTCAGAAATAATCAAAAATAATCGGGATTATTTAGGATTACCAAAAAATAATCAAAAATAATCAAAAATAATCAAAAAATAATTCGACTACTTTACAAGATTCTTTTTGATTATTTTTGATTATTTTTAAAAAAAGGCATAGCCAGATTTGTGGCCCTCAACTGCCTACTAAACTGCCTACTTAAACAAGTCGGCAATGGCGTAGAGGTTAAGGCGTATGACTGAAAGGTAGTGAGTCCTAGGTTCAAGTCCCAGTGTGGGCATGTATTTTTTTTTTTGTAATCTAGAATTTTAAAATAATGGCATTAGCCCCCGTGTAGCAGATTATGCTATTAAACACAGCAAGCAAAATATGTATTGTTTCTCCATTTCATTTCATCGTTTACCCAGCGGCGCACAGGTGAATGATGCTGGTCCACAACATGCATCCCGTAGGTGCCCACGTAATGGGAATTTCTCGCTACGTTTTGACATTTGAAAAAAGGCTCGTCTTTTGGCAAAGTGCCCACTGCTCACACTCTTAATTATGATTACATATTTTGCTTGCTGTGTTTATTATTTCAAAATTCTAAATTTAAAAAAAAAAAAAAAATACATGCAGATCCTGGGACTTGAACCTAGGACTCACTAACTTCCAGTCACAGGTCTTAAAAATAATCAAAAATAATCAAAAAGAATCTTGTAAAGTAGTCGAATTATTTTTTGATTATTTTTGATTATTTTTGATTATTTTTTGGTAATCCTAAATAATCCCGATTATTTTTGATTATTTCTGAAAGTAATCAATTAGTAATCGTGTAAAACTGAAAATAATCGTATTGTAATCATTATTTTGCCTTTAAAAAAAAATAATCAAATATGTAATCATTACGATTAGTAATCATTACTTAACAGCTATGGTTTATACGTTAACTTAAAGAAATTATATAGACGCAACAGTCATTGCTGAACGTTTAATTCCTTTATACACTGAGAAAAAATGATAGTTTTTGATGATCCTAACGATATTTAACTATCCGTTCCTAAGCCGAACCAAAAAACCCGGTTCGATTCGGTATGGGTTGGTTCAATATTATAACTGAATACAATAATTCTAGTTCTAGAAAGATGTATTAAAGAGATTTTTATGATTGCAAAATAAAATTTTATGGAACACAATAGCTTATCTTGATAATTAGAAACTCCAATCCATATTGCGATTTCGAGACGAAAGAAAAGAGTAAGTCAAGTTGGAAAAGTTGGAAAGGATCGCCGTGTTGAGTCTTTATTAAGTTCTTGGGAAGAATTCGTAAAGGATTAGGCTTCCGAAATTCAAAGATCAAGCACTTGTGAACGACTTTTTAGAGGGCGTATGAATGGTAACAGCAAAGAGTGTGTTCCAGTCGACTTGATAACGGCCAGTGTTTGTAAAGGCAAAAAATATATTTAGGTAAGGTAAAAGGTATCCGAAAATTGGAACATTCAAAACAAGTGTGAAATGGAAATCTGTTCAGAAAAAGTGCTTATCAGGCCTGTTTCCGTTTTCGAATCCGATTAATCGGAATTCGTAAGAGTTGTGATTTCTAAGAAACGATTAAGGAATTCGATCGAATCTTTTTGTCATCCAGAGGATCGATTGAAGGTAATTGGGATTTTGAAGCAGGGCTGCAAACCCCTCTAAAATCTGAAGAGGTTCACTCCGGGGTTCGAACCCGCTAAACTTTTTGGGTTCGGGTTCACGGAGCGGGTTCAGATGCTCGATGAACCTAGGTTCGGGTTCGAACCGGGGTTTTGGAATCATTTTCTTGTTTGCTAATTCAGAAAACATGAATGTGAATCGGAACAACCTAATTCAATTATTCATATTTTGAATATGATATTCAAGCTTTGATTAAGTAATTTATAATCAAAACAAATTTAACAGACCAAACAAAATTTCCACAGATACTTGTGTAGCAGGAACAGCTAATGCAGCATAGGCAACTTATTTTGGTTCTTTACAATGATAGTTTAGAATTGTTAGGCAATCTTTGAATTCCTTCAAAAGAAGCAAAAAAATCGTTCATTATGAATTTGTCACGAATTCTTTATTTTCTAGCTAAGCTAAAGATTCCATTTAATGTTTATAAGAAGGAACTTGGTGAAGAACCATTATTAATTAGTTCCTTTTGACGATTATCCAATTTAGCAATATGTCACAGTTGCAAACAGTTTGTGTTCTACGGACAAAAAATTAAGTTTCTTGGATCCAAAAAAAAGAATGTAAGAATTTGGGATTGCAAGTAACGAGTGAGAAGGTTTTTTTAAGAACTTTCTAAATAATAAAATAATAAAAATTGAAAATTTCTTAACATTGCGAAAGCTCCGACCAGTTCGATAGGCATTTCTCAATCAATAGTCGTCTATCGTTGGTCAAAGGTTCGTCAGTCCCCAAAGCAGAGTTAGTTATAAGAAAATCGAGTTTATTTGACAAATGACCAATGATTTTAGTGTGATGGAACCTCGGGAGATAAAATTTGGCCGATTGTTTTCAGAATAATATTATAGTTCAATTTGTTTAATTGTTGGTTTTACAAATGTTTGCAATTTTTAGCTGGCAATTATCATACCGCGTGATGTTTTTCAATTTTTGTTGTAGTAATTTATTTTCTTCTGAACCGAACCCTTTTCAACTATTTTTCCCCCCGTTTAGATTTACCGGGAGTAAAATATTTTTCTGCTCCGGTTCAGGTTCGGTTCGGATTTTCCAAAAATCCCGGAGTCTCCGACTCCGGAGCGGTTCGACTCCGAACCGGTTTGCAGCCCTGTTTTGAAGTTAAAAGTCGAATAACACAGTCTGTTTTTAAGCGGTTTATGTATTTCAGAAAGTGTCTGACTTAGCTAAAAGGCAAGCATTTTGAGACGACAGAGGGGAACCAAACGTGCACCGCGGCTCTCAATTCTATTCCGAAGAATGCTTGGAAATCGCTCTGGCAGCACTATATCGACGCAGAAGGATCCCATTTTGAGAGTTGTTAAAGAATTGTAGCTAGCCGTCCGTCCGTCCGTATGAACAAACATATCTTAGAGATGGTAAGAGATAGAAGTTTAACATGTATGGGACAAATGTTTCTTATAGCTGCAGGCAGATCAAGTTTATTTTCAATTTTGGCCACGCCCCCTCCCGCCCCCGCAATTGTGAAAAAACGTTATATCTTCCACAGTTTTGTAGATAGATGGTTTGTTCCTTCTAGATAGATAGTTAGTAATTGTCAAAATGTATCGATTTGCTGAAGAAATGATAAAGATCGGATGAGCGGTTCTCAAGTTATAAGCAAAAAAGTGTACCAAGCTCCCCCCGCCACCCCCACTCCCACCCTTTCACAACCAACACCGCACAATCTTAGAGAGAGAGAGCGAGAGAGAAAGAGACTGAGATAGAGATAGAGAGAGACACAGCAGCAGCACTGCATTCAGCTCCTACTCCAGGTACAGAGTATGTTATAGTCGGGCTTGACCGACTTTCTCACTTGTTTTTAAATCGACTCAGTCCTATTACTTTCCGGACAAGCCCTGTAACTCGCGAACCACAAAGTCTGTGGGTCCTCAGCTTAGAACCGAAAGCTGTGTCCCAGCTCAGTCCCAAGGGAACTGCAGGGAAATATTGGTTCCAAACCGTGAATCAATCGAATCAATTGTTAGTTTTTAATCACATTTTTTTAAAAGATTGACAATGAATCAATTGGTAATTGTAGAAACTGACGTTTAACTGCGTTAGGTGCGATAAACAATTAATCAATTGTTAATTTTTTAATTGTTAGACAATTAAAATTGGCCTAACACTGATCTAGATATGTACCTTGGTGTTTGTACGTAGGAACTTCCAAAAAGTGATAGGGACGTGGCTTAATAATCTGGACGCGTTTGTCCAAATTTTATGAACTCACCCTCGAACCAAAACCTTAAGTTTGATTAAAATATCCAAACCTTACACCTCTGGATCGAACCTTCACCAAACTCTTACTGGTTTGAAGCCTTCATTAAAAGTCCTTTTCGAAGAATAATATATTTGTATTTGGGTCGAGCCGCTTTGTCCCGATTTCCCACGGTAATTCCCAACTAACCCCACTGTGCAGCGTCGCGCACTCGCGTTGGTGCTGGAGCTGGTGCTGCTTTCTGCTTTGCGGTTTATACTGCCAACACATTTCCATTTCCCTTTAGTTATCTTTAGTCAGTCGAGTCGCTTGGATCGGTCGTCGTTAATGTCGTGCGCGATCCGCCGTATTTCGAAAATAAATATTTAAAAAACAAAAAAAAAACACGCGTAAAAAACAGCTTGCATATACACACTTATAAGCGACGTATATACCCATATGTATACGCATATAAATATATATATAGCAGATAATCAGATACAGAAGTATATTTATATATACCACGATCCGCTCCGGCCGCGCTCATTCTAGTGACCAACTTTCGCTTTTTTTTTGTTTTTGCCGCGTTGCTTTCGCTTTCTCAGAGAGGAACAAAATTCTGTACGAAAATTGGGTCCGAACTACAAGTACCCCTCAGATATATCCATCTATATATATATATAGCCAAAGGAACGAAAGCTGCAGCATAAAGGTAAAGGTAACGAACCAACACGCAAAACGAAATCCCTCTGTCACATGACCGCGCCCTCGCTCCCCGGTTCTGTATCATTTCTGTTCTCTGGGCCCGGCCAAAACGAGTTTTTGGCTAAAAAGAAAAAAAAAAAGCAACAACAGAAACTATTAAACACAGTCTTCAATGCGGCCGGCATGGGGAGTTTCGGTCTCCGTTCATTAAAAACATTTTCAAAGTGTTCTAACTTCAGTCGAGGGAGCGCAGAGTTCGCACTCGTGCGATTTTATGAGTCTACCAGGAAACCAGCTCAACAGAAAAAAACAAAAAAAAAAGTGGCAAATATGTGAAATTGAAATGTCAACGGCTTTGAAAGCGCCTTTTGTGGCGCAATTCTGTCAACGCTCTGTTCCCTGAACTTGAGCAAAGTCAAAGCAAACAGCTTACGGATAGATCAATAATACTTAAATCAGACGCCGTTGCATAAAGCGAACACTAAGCGGACTGAATGAATCATAAGATTCCAAAAATTTGAAACGAAACCACAAATTCCATAAGCATTTCCTCTCCATCCCAAAAATGTATTTTTATCAGCAAAAACACACTGAGGGAAAAAACACTCTACCTAAAAATAGCTGCTAAGTTGCAAGAGTTGTTTGGTCCAGACTGGAAATGTTAAGTACTTTTTTTATGATGCCGGAAAATACACAGAGAGAAAAAGAAATTAAAATCAGCTGGCAACAGAAAACAGAATACCATTATCTTTTTCCCAATGTTCCAACGGACGAAGTGTATCATTTGTCCGCATCAAACCTCTCACACCTCAAATCTAATCTTAACTTTTGCATATTTGTCGTGTGCTGTGAAGCTTAAACTCTTATAGATACTGAAAATGTTATTTAATCTCTGACTTAATGTTATCTTGATAATAGACTAATTCTACTTACATTTTAAAACTGAACCAACAGACTCTAATAAATATCATTTTATGGCCTAATCGTTGGGCTGTCGTATCAATAAACCATTACATATGTAGAACAATGTTGCTGCTATCTTTCAGTTGGGTTCTTCAAATTAAATTTTAAAACCCAAAATCTAATCTTGCCTCTGCGGCTGTTGCCTTGGAAACCACAAACACGCTTACTTTGAAGGTTCATATTTGCGCTTGGAAAATTTACAGTTGAATGGGTGTTATACGATAGTAATATACTCTGTACGTCTTCGAAAATACTTAAACCGCAAGCGAGATTCCAATTTTTCGAGTATTAGAGTATTGATTAGGAGACTTAAGAACTTAACAGAGAGTAACTGTGTTATATGGTAATCATAAATTCAAATAAAGTGCTGTTTTGGTATGCTTATTCTGATATGCCCTTTTTTAAATAATTATCCCCCTGAGTATAATAAAAATTCTTTTAAATTTTGAGCGCAAAAAAAAGCAAAATTTTAAAATTTATAAAAATTCCATTTCCACAAGGGAATTTATATACACAAACCGTTCGATGCAGACTAAATTTTGTTTTTTCATTTTTTTTTAACGTCCAAAAGATTTTTGAATTAGGAAACATAGGCCAAATTAGTGAACTTTTCGGCCCTGTTTGACCCTATAAAGTAGACTATATTCTTTATTTTCAAGTTCCAAGCAAGAATCTCTTGGTGTGACAACCCCACGTTAAGTATTTATTTTAAAACACAGATTAGGTTTAAGTTTGGTTTATTAGAGACTGCGTGTTGCCGGTAAGAATGAGTGTTACCGAAAGGTGGAGTGATAAGTCAGATAGAAAAAGAAGGCGGGAGTATCGAGCATCGATAGTTGTTACACAGAAAAAAAAAACGTCGAGATATTTTCAATCTTTTAAATCTTGGAGTAAGCCCGGCACGAGCTTGAAAATTCAATCTCGATTTCCAGGATATTCTACACAATTCGATCTTTTAAGGATTGGTCCATTCCTTTCGAACTTGTATCATTCCAAATGTGCTTACTACAATCCTTTTCGAGATCACATGTCCATAAATTAGAGAGCGAAGAAATATAAGTAGCCTCTTAGACACGCTGCAAGAACCAATGGGTATGGTGGTGTACGTTAAGATGCTGTTCAATTCCTGTTCAGTGCAAATCGTCGTGTGTTCGAATCCCAGTGGAGCCAACAATTTTTATATTTATTTCTTTGTTTTTCAGAAGTCTTAAATTAACCAAAACTGGTGTGGGTGGTCTTTGACATGTATGAGGATGGCCTATGGCAAATGGCATGCCGGCGGAGGAAAGGAAGAATAGTTATCTTTCCTGAGATCAAATCAATATTGCATATGGAGCTTAAGTTAATATAGAATAGGCATTAAATGATCCAGCTTTGGGATTAAATTGTGCTCGAATTTTTTGCACAATTCAATCTTTTATAGGATTACCCCGGGATATATGTAATCCTTCTAAGGATCAAACAATTCGGATCAACTCAATCTTTTTTCAGATCGGGTCAAGCATATCCGGGATTACGTTGTTTTCATTACCGCTTAGGCTTGATTTGATCCCATATGGATTGATTTTTTTTTGAGTGTACTGAAGTGTGAATTAGTTGGATGAACTGGATCTGTGACTGAAGCTGCATGAACTTTGACTGAAACGGCCTGGCTGGGAAGTAGGTGGGAATTGATTGATCAGCTTTATCTTAGTAGTAAAATACCTGCTGGAATCCCAACAGCTCTCGAGCGGGAATAATCTCAGTTCAAAATTGTCAAACAAATATTTAAGCATTTATGTGATTGTATAATAACATGAAAAACTAGTCTTAAATTTCCCGCCATACTTTAGCAAACTATACTTTCAGGGGCATTAATGTTAATTCAATCGATTTTCTTTCAACACACTTAAAAACGAGAAAGGCAAGGCTAACTTCGTCCGTGCCGAAGTTTTTATACACTTGAAATCGCTTGTCTCAACGGTTAGCGACTTCGGCCAAACTTCGCAGATCAGCTTAAAAACATTTAATACTACCCATGACCTTGATTGAGAGCGGTAATATTGAGAAAAAACCAGTTTTTCTCAATAAAACCCATTTTTCGACCGATCATTTGTATGGCAGCTACAAGAAGTAGTCATCCGATCCGGTCGGTTCCGACATATTAGCAGCGTGCAGACAAAAGAAGACTCTGTGCAAAATTTCAGCTCGCTAGCTTCAAAACTGAGGGACTAGTTCGCGTAGAAACAGACAGACGGACGTGGTAAATCACTGAATATGTTAGACTTTTTTCGTCGCTATCAGCATTTTCAAAGTTATATAAAATCGGATGGTCTATTCGTGAGTTATTTTAAGTTAAGTGAGCGAAATGATAAATAAACGGTTTTTGGATCACTTCAGATTCTGGGAGTCTCCAAGGGAAACCAAGTATGAGGAAGTGCTATACGCATACCTGCTCTATCCCACCCAGCATTTGGAAGATCATTTTAACAAGATTCACCTTGGTGAGTCTTTAAAATGTGATTAGTTTCATGTCTGATTTAGGGAAGACTTGAAAATAACTCATGTATTTGCTCAAAATAGGATTTATTAAAAAACGACTCCAAATATACTTGCAAATGAGTCGAAATTGATTAGCTCATTTTCGCCCTACCGAAGTATAATTTATGATCAGAAAACGAGCGCAATTATGACCATTTTAATCAGACAGAGGACTCGAATGGGATCAAAAATTTCATAAAATGTTGGCTGGGACAGCGTACGCTATGCCAATACCCAGTTTATTTCGCTTTTTAACACTGTGTAATTAATGAAGATTATTCCATCAAAGTGAATACAAGTCATTCTAAGCAGAAGAAACAGTAGTGTAGATAACATGGATTTATCAATTGCTGAGTCGATGCGAAAGTCCAAAGACCTTAGAAAAGAGTTCGGCGCGTCCCTATCTGCTGGGCACACAGAATTGCTCTGACGAAGCGCACAAAAGAGCTAATGCTTGTCGCTGCGTTTTTTTGCAACAACCACGGATAAATAAACTTCGTGTCAGTGGCTAAACACATACACACACACACAAAGCCCAAATGAGCATGTGTGTTTGGGAAACTCCTGTCAACACCTCTTTTTCCCTTACAAGCTGAATTCCCCATGACTTCATAATTTTGTTCGGGATTCTCCCTCTCGTTTGTTCAACTTGGTTAATTTTTACTTTTAGCTTTACGAATAGTTAAGAAAACAGTGTGTGTTTTTTTCACGCTGACATAGGGACTATTTCACGCAAATAAAATAGCGTTTTTATACCCTTGGAGTGGGTATATTAAAATTGTCCGGATGTTTGTAACGCATAGAAAGAAGCATCTCCGACCACATAAAGTATATATATTCCTGATCAGCATGACGAGCTGAGTTGATATAGCCATGTTCGTCTGTCCGTCCGTCTGTCCGTCTGTTTCTATGCTATCTCCTCCGTCAGTTTTAAAGCTATCGAAACCAAACTCTGCACGAAGTCTTTTAGTACAAATATGCTGCACATTTGTTGGAACCGGCCGGATCGGATGACTATAGCATATAGCTGCCATAGGAACGATCGGTCGAAAAACTAGTTTTAGTGAGAAAAACTTTTTTGTTTTCAATGCTATCGCTCTCATCGCTCGTATTTATAAGTTTTCAATGATTTTTCATAATTTCACCAAGGCTTGTCGAAATCGGACCACTATATAGTATAGTTGCCATACAAACTGTCAGGCATATATCAAGCTCCAATGGTAAAAACAACGTTCCCGACCCGTGTGTGTTCCCCCCTCTATTTTTTGCTTTTGTCTTTACGTTTTCGCCACTTGCACAGAATTCGCTTGCGACGCTAACTCTCATATTCTTATAATAAAAGTGAATGTTCTGGTGTTTTAATAAAAACCTTTATTTCCACATCAGTCGATCTAATAACGTGGCAGCCCTCGTAGCTTTAGCCTAATTTGCTTAATTGTGGTAGAAGTATCTCTTCATTATCCAACAGGTAAATGGATTAGTTGTGTTACCTATGCTCTCTCTTATCACCGAGCTAGCTAAATTGTTGAGGAATACCTTATATGTTTTTGTTGTTGTTTTTTCGAGTGCCTTCTATGCATATCACAGTCCCATTTAAGTCAGTAAACAAGCAATGTCCAAAGACTTAATTACCAGGCACGTCGATGGCGGCAACAATTATCTATGCAAAATTTTGGAAACGACACGCCTTTCCATATACGTGATGAGTCACGGTATTCCAAAAAAAACATAAGACAAGCCTAAGCCTCAACCGTATCAATGGTCCGTGAAGCATTAGAAGTGCACCAAAAGTGACGTCTGACCCCATTTTGTGGGGCAACTAATTACATTTCGAGTGTAATTAATCAAAGCCATTAGAAATCTTAAACATGTTTAATGCATTTCGCATTTATTAAACTTCATTGCCGAACCGCTGAGGTTCTTGCGGTTGGTTCTCCATGCTTCAGTGCGTTTGCGTGCCCAAAATAAGCCAAATAAAACAGAAAACCTTTTTCAAACTGAAATTTTCCACTGCGATTTAACTTAGACGAACGCTAATCAGTTAGTAAATATTTTGCCAAGGAACTGCAATTTGCAACCTTATCAGTCGACAGCATCTGAAAATCAAAACGAAACCATTTGGTCAAATGGCGGCCAATGTCAACAACGCAAAGATCGGGGCCGGTTCAGGTCCAGGGAGAAGGGAAAACAAGCGCCTGACACGGGCACGTGCAGATAACCCAATAACAAATAAATAGACACTAATTATATATTTAAATAATTTACATAAACAAATCACGAAATCACAACTCAGGCGACTCGCGACTCAGTGCATCGCAGCAATAATTGTGCGACTCACTTGTATTTTCCATAATTTAAACATGTTAATTGATTAGGAATCCCATGCTCATGCTCTACTTCCGACAAAAGACCGACCAAGCGGCCAAGCGACCAAGCGGCCAAGCGACCATTGGTCGCTCCACTAATTGTTCATTGACACGGGGTAACCATTAAGTCAAACACAAACCTTTGTTCTTGCCGATAGTGTGACTGATAATAAAAATATAAACGCGTATTTTGTAACTTCTATAGCTGAACTACATATGTCACATTTGGGTACAGTTAAAATGAAAATGGATTTGTTTTGGTAATATCAGTTAGTGTACAAGGACGGGCTTATATATTTCTAGCGAGTTGTTACTGTTTGTAAAGAAAGAAGAAGTTTTTGTTTAAGGATCACTTAGCCTCTAAATGGTATACAACAGTGATGGGCACTTAGTGGCCCGTTAAACCCGATTTTAATGCCTCTTTCTGTTATACGAACATTTGGATGGACAAAAATAAACACCTTGCGTCAGTTTTCTTTCCCTTTTTCAGTGTTTTAAAGACTTTAATCTTTTTTGGTAATCTTTTCCCGATTTAGTGATTCGTCAATAAAAAAAAAATCCCCGTAGATCCATATTAAGGTCCATATTTTTAAATATCCTTTTCACATTTTTTAGCTCCTTTGGATGAAAAATAAAGATCAATGGAATATTTTGTTTCTGATATATCCTTTTTAAGCGAAAATTAATCTATTTCGAAAATATCCAATGGATCCCAAAAGAGGATAGTTTACTATCGAGTCCAAATGGATGCCGAAAATATCCTAAGGCTTGGTTCCGTTGGAGGAGCTGTATAGACAATTTTACATTTTACGGTAAAATGTTTGAAAACATTCATTACGCTCTTTTCTAAGTACATATCTATTATGGACCTGATGTCAGTTTCCTTTCTTTTTTTCACTGTTTAAGGCAGGGAATCAAACCGTATTTCGGTTCCTGCTCTTGTACGTACCGAATCTTATGTTTCTGCAAAACGGTTCTGTTTTAGTTCTAATATTATTTCGAGATTTTTTCTAGATTTTTATTTCGATATACCGGTACGTGTCCAAATTTTCCAAATTTTAGCGATGACGTAATAGTTACACGTCAAAAAACAAACGTTGTACGCTAACTCTGATCTTCTCAAAGACAAATGTGGAAACTTTTTCGAGTTTTCATTTTTTTTAATTTGGAAACGTTTTTTAGGAAAAATTATGATGTTTGATAACATTAATTGTTTGGGGAATATATGGATCTACAAGAATTGTCCTGTTTTGCATGTACGAATCCACTTAGCCTCTATTTTCAACCGGCCCTGAACCGAACCCGTAGTACCACTTCGGTTTTGGTTTTTGGCTCAATTAAGCCGGACCCTTCCGATCCTGGATCCAAACCGGACCTCTTCTGCTTGAAAAAGGTTCGGTTCAAAGAATATCTCTAATCATTTTTTGATCATTTAAAAACTATTTTATATTTGCTGAATCGGAGCATTATCATTTCAAAATTATGAGCAATCTGCATATAATAACTTCGTCAAGTTGTCAAATGGCAAATCAAATCCGTTTGTTGATTTACGTATTAGGTACGGGACGGTATTCATTTGAAAGTCTAGGCGAATTTGTAGGCCCTGGTAGAGAACTAATAAATGATTACTATAATGAAAGAGGTTTTTAATAGCTTAGTTAGCTGAAAGCTTTCTCAATGATATCAAAATTCATGAACCTAGCTTCTAACCAAAACCCTATGTTTTATAAGTAAAGGAAACGGTTTGAAAACACCTGGACTGAACCTTCTTCAGTATTTCAGGGGTTTGCAGTCTTGGTAAAAACTGCTTTTCTCATTAGGATTTAATTGAAGTGAAATGGATACAGCAAGAGCTTTTTTGTTCAAAGCTTGTCTTGACGAGTTTTTATATTGAATGTTTATCTAAGGTTTACAAACTATTAAATGCAACAATTTTCTAAAGAGACTGGTTTCGCGTTTTTCTATATAACACTACAAAAGATTTGCTAAGCCAGACTTTTTTTTTGAAAGCGTACGATGTATTTTTTCGGTATTTTCGGTTTCAAGAATATCGGTACTTGGATACCGGTATACAAAGAATTTCATATATCAGTTCCAGTTCCGGTTGCTCGGTTCCAAGTAAAGTCCCCCAAACTATGGTTCTGAGTTTTAATCGATTCTTTTCGGTATGCGGATTCGGTTCGGGTGCCGGACTGATTCTCTGGTTTTATGTATTTTTGGCACCTTTTTCCCGATTTAGTGATTCATCAGTCACGGTAAAAGGTTTGGTAACAATCATTATGCTCCTTACTTACTTACTTTGCTTACTTAGATACTTAATCTATGGTGGTTATTGCTCTTCTCATATATAACCTTGGAATGCCGTTTCTTAAGTACTTAGCTTTTAGCTACGCATGATGCTTATGCTTTGGATTTGACATGATATGGAGAAAAAAGATTTCGTACAGTTTGCACAAAGCATTACCGTAATTGCTGCCTGTGCTTAATCCTTTTTTGGACTGATGATAAGTGCTGAACTTTAGGAAACTAATATCTAACAATTTTGAAGAGTATACAAGATCCGACCAAAAATACCAAAATTGACAAGAATCTCTTTAGCTTGCTATCGCTTGAAAACTTAGCTTCCGAAAAGGTATATTGAAATTGTTCAGACCTGTTTGTAACGCATAGAAGGAAGCATCTCCGACCACATAAAGTATATATATTCTTGATCAGCATGACCAGCTGATGTTGATATAGCCATGTCCGTCTGTCCGTCTGTTTCTATGCTATCTCTCCCGTCAGTTTAAAAGCTATCTTAACCAAACTTTGCACGAAGTCTTTTGGTACAAATGCGCAGACATTTGTCGGATTCGGCGGGATCGGATGACTATATCGTATAGCTACCATAGAAACGATCGGTCGAAAAAGTAGTTCTGAGTGAGAAAAACTTTTTTTTTTTAAAATTTTTTAAAAATTTGTGTGCTATAAAAAAAAATTTTATTCTCAAAGGGTTTATAAACTTTTGTTGGCCCGGGGTTAGTTTTTTTTTTTTTTTAAAATAGATCTAGATTTCAATGCCCAAAATCCATTGAATAACCCAATTTTTTGTAATATTCTTCTATAAATCTAAAAGTCATTCCTCGCCTCTCTAGCTACTTCAGCTTGAACAGTTTTTTGGGTGAAAGGCCGTACAATGAACTTGACAGCTGCTTTTTTTGTTACTTGAAATGGGGCCACATGGGAGTTGGAGTGGAGTACAAGAATTTCAGTGCAGTGTTATGCCCAGATTAGTCGCAAGACCAACTTTCCCCCACTTATGACAACTGCCTTACCATTTTTGGCTTGAGATTGGTTATTCTGGTTAGCTAATTAATATTTTGAGCGTAAAATCGTTAAACGATTTGCTTCACTGGTGGAGTTGGGCCATCTAAATGAGTGCACACGCAGTGGGCAGACGGCGGACAGACGCAGACAGAGACGGAGACGGTTGCATGTTATAAATAAAATATATGGGAATGGGACGGAGCGGAGCACAAGGTAAACATGCCAACACACACACACACAGACACAGAGACACAGGGAAAAACCAACGGCAGCAACAGGAAACGCATCTTAAGAATGCGCCTTCTTCGTCTGTCCGTATGTCCGTCCGTCTGTCTGTCGTCTGGTTACCCAATACCTCTCCCTTTCTCTGTCGTTGTCTGTCCTTTTCTGGCCATATGTGTTTACCTAAAACATTTATTAATTCAATCGACGGGCATCAATTTAAGCGGCTGTCAACAGTCACAATTGGCGTGGACAACTGTTGCTTCTACTGCCCCCACCCCACCTCCTCCCATGCCTAGATGATGTATGTTTGGCGCTGCTGGGGCTGTTTACACTCAATGGGATTAGCTTACCACATGGCAGGATAACACGAGCAGCAACAGGAGGCCGTGTCATATTATCTGGCATTTACGGGGCCAAACCCCTCGGCATGAGCCAAAAGGCAAACAACATAAATGGCTGGAAAAGTTTAGCTTTGTGTGGAACGAATAAGGAATACTCTTACTTTAAGACAAAAATATAATTATTATACATAATGCTAAATTGATCTTAGATTTATATCCAATGGAGCTGACAATCATCAAAAGGATATTATAATATTAAACAGTTGATGGATACAAAAAATGTGACCCTCCCTTTTTGTTAGGGTATCATAGCTTCCAACTGAAACCAGAATGGCCAGAATAGTGTGTGTGTGCCTCGGCAGGGTGCGTCCTGAACCAATTTGTACCTCCAACTAGCCAACTACAAAATTGTCTTCAGACACTTCATCGCCGCCGTCGCCCAAGTAAATTGTTTATACTTATTTATATAGGCGCTCTCTTTGGCCAAGACCAAGCCAGTTATGGCACTTGGCCGGCTTCCAACCTCGTTTGCCGTTAGCATTCACATTTCCTCCAGCCGGGTGCGCGCGCTCATTTGGGCATAAAACTAATGAAAACAAACATGAAATGTGAGAATCCGAAGTCCACGTCCACTTAGGCGGGAATTGGGAATTGCATAATCGACAAAAGGGTTGCCTATCAGCGATTTCTTTATTGGATCTTATAAATTGACGAAATTGAAATAGTCCAAAAAAGAAATAGAAATCACGTGGAAACGAATTGAGTTGCCAAGGGTAAGCAAATCTGTACAGATAAGCTCCAAGTCGATTGATTTATGAAGGCGCCGCCAGGTGATCAACTGAACTAATCAGCGGTTAATCGTCAACACTTTTGTTGGGTTGCCAGGTGGTTAAGCCGAAAATCTCGGGGAATCGTAAATCTGCCCGACGGCCACAAAGATATGGATATTCTGTTAACGCGGATCACAGATTAGATAAAAAATGGCCCCAACAAGAAAACAAGTCTCAAGGCCAAAAGTTTGTTAGCCGCAAAGATGTGAACAAACAAGAAAAGAATCGAAAAAGAACGAAACGAAAAGGTCTGGCAGACCGACTCTTCCCCCATAGAAGATACATAATTGCAAAATTTCGCATTCCAATTTGTTTTTTATTTTTTTTTTGTGCGTTTGACGCACTCGTTTTAATGCTTTGGCATTGGCAGTGGCACTGCTTGACGTTTGACATCGATCCAAGGCCAAATATGCCCCATTGACGTGGTCTAACTCTTCCACTATCCCACAATCGAAACACGTGACAGCTAAAAATAGAATTATCCATGCAAATACAATAATTCTGGCAACACAAAACGCGAAATGGAAAGTGAAACAAGTGAGGGCAAGGGCATGAGAGAGGGAGACAGAGAGAGACAATGAGGCGTATGCGCAATGTGCTTAAGCGAAGGCCGAATGATAAAGATTTGCGCAATAAGAGAACTAATTGATACGTAGTTACCTTTCTTTATGTTCATTAACTTGGGTACAAATCTGATAGAGATGTGGAGTGATTCAGGTAATCTAATAAGTCCTGGATAGGATAGCCTACCATTTCATTGGTAGTATACAGAATACAGACAATATGATTGAAGAAATACACGTTATTGAGGAAGAAATGCTAGAAAATCTTCCAGTTACCAGCTTTGATTTAAAAAGTGAAATAAAACATGAGGTGGAGACTAAAAAGCTTATCGAATGCTTGAAATTTGGTCGTCAGTGTGAACCTCAGGACAGATTTGGTATAACTCAATCTGAGTTTACATTACATGATGAATGTTTGCTCAGAGGAATGCGAGTTTTTATTCCAAAGTCGTTGCGAAAAAAATATTGGATGAATTGCATACTGGACATTTTGGCATGGTCAGAATGAAAACATTGGCCAGAGCTTATGTATGGTGGAACAATATCGATAAAGATATTGAAGAATTAGTTTCCAGTTGTATAGAATGCCAGTCTACAAAGCCAGACCCAAAAGAGTGATGCCAATACGTGGTTGGGGCACACCAAAGAAGCCTTTTGAAAGAGTTCATGCAGATTATGCGGGTCCATTTCTGGGAAAATATCTTTTTATCTTGGTGGACGCATTCTCCAAATGGCCAGAAGTGTGTGTTGTTCCGAATATGACTACGGAAACAACGATTCAAAAATGTAGAGAAATTTTTTCTCGATGTGGAATTCCAAACTTATTCGTCAGTGATCATGGTAGACAATTTGATTCTATGGAATTTCGAGATTTCCTGAAAAGCAATGGAGTAATGCAAAAACAAGGAGCACCATATCATCCTGCAACAAACGGACAAGCCGAGAGATATGTACAGACAATTAAGAACAAGCTAATTACATCCAAGTGTACTTCTAGCACAATGGAATCCGAGCTTTACAAAATATTAATTGCATATAGAAGAGCCGTACATCCGGTAACAGGAAAATCACCGTCAATGCTTATGATGGGGCGCCAGATTCAGTCGAGAATAGATTTGGTTTTGCCTCAGAATGATTTTAGAAAGCATGAGTTTCTTTCAACAAAGAAATTTTTCGAAAAGGGAGAAAGGGTTGCGGTTCGCGATTATTTAGGGGTCAGCAAATGGAAGTTTGGAAAAGTCGAGGAAAGAGTTGGGGAACTGCATTATAATGTAAGTCTGGATGACGGCAGAGTTTGGAAAAGACATGTTGATCAGATGAAGAAGGTTTCCGTTCCAAATATAAATCAGGATACATTTGACTTGCCGGTTAAAACAAAATCAGAAACACCAGCGACTAAAACGATCAGTATACCAATTCGTACCGTTTCTACAGGCGTGACGCAGCCAGCACCATCGACTATTGATACTTTACCTTCTCTACAAAACAATGAGCCGAGATTGCCTGAAGTTATTTTGCGCCGATCTACTAGAGAACGTAAAATGCCACAAAGATTGTAAACTATTCTTAATTACGATTAGAATGTAAGCATATACTTAAATTACTGGGGAGAGTTATGTTTATGATACTTGGTCACACTAATCACATGTATATATACACACAAGATCGCTGTTATGAAGTATGAACGAATATGTAAAGAGAATGAATAAAACAGTTGTACGATGACAACCAGTGCGTGCAGACATACACAACAGAGTTGTTTGAAGGGATAAGTTGTGCTTGTGGGAAAAGGTAGCGCTAGAGATCACTTAAAGTTTATTTACACCTTAAAACAGTCTTGGGTCCTATGAACCGTGAGTCCAAAACCAGTTGGGGGCCGTATTGCGCCAGTCCCAAATTGTATTGAAACGTCAGGACATCTTTTAAGACAGTAAAAGAAGGAGCTACGCCCGATACTAACTACTCTGCACCTGCAGTAGCAGCGCTGCTGCTGCGCTGGTCCTAACTAAAGAATCGTTCGTACGATCTTTATTATTTCTTCAGTAAATAGCTAAGTAATATTGAGTACTAAATAGCTCTGAAAGGTATAAAGTATTTATCTACAAAGCTGTGGGAGATTTGACGTTTTCTCCAAACTGCGGGACGTCGCACAGTGGTCCCAAATCCCGAAAAGGCAACCAAAAGTCGAAAAATGTATTTGATTTGTTTTAAAGTTTGTACTCGCGAGGGTTTTCGGGGTCGCTCACTACGCATTTAAAGTCAAAACTTTGAAAATCAAATCAATATGGCGCAGGATTTCTTCAAAAACGTATTTGACTCGATAATATCTCGATAACTATTCGACAGATTTTTTGTTAATGTCGTTTTCGAGCTCTGCGGGCTAAAATACTTTAGAACAAGTTGGTTTGACGAATTGGGAAAGAGTGCTGTCGAGCTGTGTATATATACATATGTAATGTCGCGAAAATTGTCGCACAAATTTCATCACCGATACTGAATCTGCACATATCCGCAGCTAATTTTTGGATATGTTTCAAAGAAGTGTCTAGACAACAATTTCTATTTTGTTCGAGAGCGGGATCTGATGGGAGTTTGGACTTATTGCTTTTTCAAAAACGACTTTTCAAAATGTGACCAGGAAAAAAACTCTACTTTTTATAACGATTCGATATTGCATGCACTGCTAATAATAATATCGAGCACTACATTCATATTGTACTCACTTTCTAGAGTAGAATCCATTTTGCAGAATCCAAATCGGTTTATTTTTCGCGATTTTATACGCTTCTAAACATTGTGTTATTTTCGACGCATGACGAGTAAACGATTAGGCACGTTCGAAGCTCACGAACAGAGTTCATACCTTCCTCCTTCTTAACGGTCAAACTAGATGTACCACTAGAACTAATCTAATAACACAGGCCAACAAAATGACCATCTTTGTGAGGTGCAGCCCTGTTGATTTAAAAATATGATAAGTTTATGTTTACTGATTCCTAAACTGGTTTCGGTTTCGTTCCATCAGCTCTTGTTTCCAAGATATAGCGGAAAAACGAAAATCTTGCATTTTTGGCACTCTAGGATTTATGGAGGCCACACTAGGCATAAATGTCTGAGTTTATGAGCTAATTATGATAAAGGACATATCATTGCAAATTAGAAAAATCATAGGGACCATCAAAGTCCAGCGGAAAGTGTCTAATTTGGCCTTTAAAGAGAGACATTTTCCGATTTATAGCATTTTTATCAAAATAAATCATCCCGTTTAAGGAAGCGCGGTAATTGGATTAATACATTCGCCATCTGAGCGTATAGCCAAACATATGATCTAATTTTGTGATTTTTATGGCATTTAAATAAGTTTTTTTTGGCAAAGATATGGCGCGTTTAAGACAAAAATACATATTTAAATTTATGGGAGGAAAACTAGATTATTACTCTAAATCTGTATAGGAACTGTAAAGGGCCTTCTTGGTTCGGCATAAATTGTTATATGTTCACATGTAGATGATAAATTATATTTGGAAACAAGTAGCCTTTTCACAGTTCCTATAAAAATTTGAGCTACAAATCTAGTTTTCCTCCCATAAATTTAAATATGTAATTTCGTGTTTAAGAGGCTATTACTTTGCCAAATAAATTGATTTAATCGCCATAAAAATCACAAAATTAGATCATATGTTTGTCTATAGTCTCAGATGGCGAAAATATAAATTCAATATCTGCGCTAGCTTTAACGGGCTATAAAAAATGCTAAAAATGCTATAAATCGAAAAATGTCTGTCTTTAGAGGCTAATTTAGAAACTTTCCGCTGTACTAATATAGCGGATATAATTTTTAAAATTTGCATTGATATGTACTTTATCGCAATTAGTTCATAAATTCAGATAATTATGCCTAGTGTGGCCTCCATAAATCCTAGAGTGCCAAAAAGTCGACTTTTTGGTTTTCCGCGATATCTTGGAAACAAGAGCTGATTGAACAAAACCAATGATACAGTTTTGTTCAGTGAAGTCTATATTAACATAATCTGTTAAAAATAGACCTGTACCAAAATCACTGTTGGGCTGTGTAATTAAAAGTCCCTAAACAAATATATGTTTTTCCACTTTTGGCCAGCTTTTTGGGATTTGGGACCATGGTGCGTCGCAGTCAACACTCGTATAGAGGAGAGAGAGAGAGAGCACGTGTGTTCTATAAATACAATTTCAATGCGTGTGTTCGTCTTTTTGTTCACTCACGAGGCATTTGTTTGTTTGCTTGTTGCTCATGTTTGTATGTAATCGAAATCGAATGGAAAACGTTTCATCTTTTGCTAAGTAAGAACTTGGTTCAGAAAAGTTCGCACAGAGATTATCTTAAAATATTTTTTTAGGTTGAAGATAGTTGGGAGCCAGGATGAAGAGACGATCTTGAATTTTACCCCTTCTAAGAAAAGTTTAGTTGAAAATACTCAGGAAATTGCTTTGATAGTTGTTCGTCTCATTCTGAAGCCTACTAATCTCTCCTTTCTTTTCCCCTAGCCTTACCATGGCCACGCAGCAGGCGAAATCCCACAACGATTTGAGTTCAGCCACAAATGCTTTGGTCTCCAAGCATCCGGATAACATCAAAACCTTCAAAGAGAACGATGAGAATGAGGATGACGAGGAGGAGAATATTGAGGAAGCAGCCGTTGTGGTACCCCCGGACAGTGGCTGGGCCTGGGTGGTGATGGTGGCCTCTTTCCTCTGCTGTACGGTGATCGATGGCATTGTCTTCTGTTCGGGCATGCTGCAGGAGGCGCTGATGAAGGAGTTTAATGTCAGCAAGGCTTATGTGGCGTTTGTGTCCTCGTTGCTGGGCGGTTGCTATCTGATGGCCGGGCCGTTTGTCAGTGCGTTGGCCAATCGATTTGGTTTCCGGCCCGTGACCATAGCCGGAGCCATAATTGGAGCTGTTTGCTTTGGGCTCTCGTACTATGCGACCAGTTTGGAGTACTTGTTCCTGATCTATGGAATAATGGGTGGCATTGGCTTCTGCATGGTGTACATCCCAGCTGTGGTGATAATTGGCTTCTATTTTGAGAAGTGGCGTGCCTTGGCCACGGGCGTGGCCATGTGTGGATCGGGAGTGGGTAGCTCTTTGTTTGCGCCCTTGACGGCGGAGCTGTTGAAAATGGGCTGGAGGAAAACGGTGGCCATACAGGGTTGTATGGTGTTGGCCTGTGCCGTCTTTGGCATGGCCTTTAGACCCATACAGCCCATCACTTTGGCGGTGACCAGTGATGGCATCTCGGCGGAGGACAAGGAGAAGAGCAAATTGAATGGACATGGCAATACGGTGGCTCCCACACCACAGCTGCATCAGGCGGCCTTTAATAAGCCACTGCCGGAGGGTCGGTTTGCCTACTCCATGCCCAACTCGGCGCATAATACGTATATGGGTGCATCCCAGCGTCACCATTATCCCACGGCGGCAGAGATCTTCAAGGGCATGAATTTGGAGCGTCGCCCATCGGGCCAGGCCGCGGCCAGCAAGGGCACCGAGCTGAAGCAGCTGCGCAAGTCCCAGCCCACCACACCCAACGGTGATCCCCAGCAGTTGACCTTCAACCTGCACAAGGAACTGACCACAGTGGGCGAGAACGAAGAGGAGGCGGAGAACGATACGCTGCTGGAGACGGAGGCCAAGCCGGTGACCATACAGGCACGCCGACACACCGTATCCGGACGCCGGCCGCAGGACATAGGCAAACGCGGCGCCGCCGCTGCAGTGGCCCAGGCCACCTCCTCCTCCCGACCCATGTACCGAGATGATATATTCTTCAGCGGCTCCCTGACCAGAATACCCCAGTATCAGTCCCAGACCTCGCTGGCCTATCACATGTCGGTGACGCGGCTGCCCACCAAGCAGGACATGCTGGAGGATCGTCAGAGGGGTTGCCGTTTATGCCCGGAGGCAGTGCGTCGCACTTTGTCCACCATGTTGGACACCAGTCTGCTCAAATCGCCGGCGTTCATGTGCCTGGCCTGTAGCGGTTTTCTGACCATGATGGGTTTCTTTGTGCCCTACTCTTTCCTGGTGGGTCGCGCCGAGGGAGCGGGCATAGACAAGGGTTCGGCGACGAGTATACTGTCCGGCATTGGGGCCGTCAATACGGTGGCTAGGATTGGATGTGGCATGGTCAGTTCGTTCCCCAGCGTCAAGCCTTTGTGGTTGAACAATGTGGCCATTACGATGGGTGGATTGGCCACCATTTGCAGCGGCTTCTACATCACCGAGGCCACCCAGTGGGCCTTTGCGGTGCTCTTTGGCATATGCATTGCCTGCTTCTCGGCTCTGCGCTCACTGATTGCCGTGGAAATGATTGGACTGGAGAAGCTGACGAATGCCTTTGGATTCCTGATGCTGTTCCAGGGTCTGGCCGCCACCTTTGGCACTCCCATAGCAGGTATGTGGAAAGCAGTTACTTAATCTCCTATGGCTCTCTCTTACTCTATGCTTTACCCTTAAACAGGAGCCCTGTATGGCATGACAGGTAGCTATAATGCCACCTTCTACTTTGCTGGTGGACTTATTTTACTGTCCGCCTTCCTCTGCTATCCTTTGCCTTGGATAACCCGTTGGGAGCAGCGTCGCAACGAGAAAAATGCTCCTCCACCACTGCCCGCCGCCTAAGAGGAGGGGTTCACAGAGAGACTACAGATGAAATGTTGGTGCCTTCGGCGAGTGATCGAGATTAGTTTAAGATGTGCAACTCTGTGTGTGTAAATTTGATTATTATATTAAGCAGCTGGAGCACATGGCTGGGCCACAAAGTCGACTGCCAAGTTAAGAAATTCGTTAATCCTTTAGTGAGGTCGGTTTGCCTAGGAACCGACTTCGGACGTTGCATTTGTTTAGTTTTGATAAGACTATTAACTGCTGCTCCTACTCCCAGACTTGTTACATAGTATGTACATACATAAGTAGATATAAACGAGGTCAGTGCGCCCGCTGCATCGCTAAATGATAAGGCAGAACTTCGTCATCATCATCATCATCAACCACATCGTCGTCATTATTATTTCTTGTATTACATTTTGAATTAAAGAAAAACCATAAATAAAAACAATTTGCATTAAATACAAACTAAAGCAACAGTTTGAGCTTAAACTACACACACGTCGAGGTCGATTACTTCTCCTGATTCAATGAATTGATAAACTCCTCCAACTTTTCCTGGATCTGTCGCACTTTGACTGGGCGGGAAGGGAAATGGTTTCAAAATAAGGAAGAAGGCTAATCTTGAACTACTTACTCAACTCCTCGGCCAAAAGCACACGCTTGCCAGTCAACAAATGTGCCTTCTTTTCCTCATCATCTCCAAACTCATCCAGCACCGCCTTGATCTCTTTGTCCAGGCGACGTGCCTCACGATTAATGACCTGCTGACGCAAAGCATTGCCCGTCACCTTAATCACCTGCTGTATGCGCCAGAAGAGCACCACATCACTGCAGGAAATCTGGAAAGAAAGCATATGTATATATATTAACTGACCAAAGCAGTTTTTTAAGTCACAAATCTTACCTCACACTCGGCTCCTTGCTGCGTGTACAGATAGTAAGCCTTGCGGCAGTCCTTGGCCCTTTGCAGAGCCAACTGCAGGAAGTGTCTAGAAGAGAAAAAATGACAAAGAAAGTAAGTTAATAACAATGGAGTATTGATGAACGCTAAGACTAAAATCAACAAATTTTTCTTTTCTTATGGACGACCTGTCGTCACCAAAACTCGAGGAAGTTTTCAGAACCTGTTTGAGAGTGTATAAAATTAACAATCTGTACTTAAATAACTCTCAACCCAATGATCAGTTTGCTCTGCTCACGTCACTGACCAAAAAAATAAAACGCTCTCGGTCTTCCCTCAAACGAATGTGCGGTTGAGAGCAAACCCCACCAGGCCCAAGTTAACTAATCGGTTATAAAATGCTTGCTTCTCAAAAGAGCGCCAGAGTTTAGCATAAGCAGAGAGCGAGTCAGTGTGAGAGAGCATGAAAGAGCGCATACAGTTTGTCGCTTACATTCCATATTGTTAGCCGAGACTAGGATATAAGCTTACACACAAATGCATACTTACAAAGAAGAACTTTATAGTGAGAATGAAGGAAATTGTACCAAAAGGGCTTAGACCAGAGTTCGGCACGTTCCCGTCTACTGTGTATACAACATCGCGCGTTCTGCGACAGCGACGTTGGCACACCGACATTATACGAGCTTATACTGCTCTCTTTTGTAACAACAAAGAAGTGCTAATGAGCGCTCTCTCGCGTGGACAAACACTTCAAAATTAACACGTGTGACCTAAAGGCCTGTATCCAGCACTGCGGAAAATTCCTGCCAGGAATTTGCTAATTATTTCTTGTGTGTGTGGAACATAACTAAGACAGTGTGACCATGCAACGAAGAGGTGGAAGGTCACTCTGATCAATCAGCTGTTTGGTAGTATGACTTCTTGGTTGGTCGCCAATCAAATAAGGTCTTTCATGGTCGGATACAAGATTTACGAAACACATTCGCATTTACATTAAGGATTTTGTCATCTTAGTGGCATTGGCTTTGGTAGAAGGGCGAACCGGAACATAGCCGTTAATAGTTCAAAGAGTCAACACGATTGCCATGAGACCCGGAAAAGTAGATTGAGTGTGACTCCTGGGATTAAGAGATCCATATACGGATAACGCTGCTAAATACCTTGGCGTGTCTTGACTAGGAAAGCCCATGTGACTCGGGCAGTAGCTATGGTTACAGCTAATGGCATTGGAGCTCCATTAAGCCTCTTAAGCCTCGAACCGGTGGATATGGGCGATCCTGTTATGTGGTACGGCATGATCGACTGCCCTAAAGAAACTAGAGTCATCTATGTGGTGCCCCTGGTATGAGAGGCATAGAACTACATACATATGTACATTGTACATATACATACATATACCGCGGTGTAAACACCAGCAGATATCATGACCAATTGGTGCACCACTCTAATAAATTTGCCTATGATCTGGCGACACACAGATTAGAAGGCATCTTCATGGACAGCATCTCTCCGACCGTGTTGTGTCTATGCAAAGCATCCCTCTGGCGGTTTCATCAATTTGGCATAAGTGTGCCCTTGGCACCCTCTATTAATCTTTGCACGCTGATGGTTCCCCAACCAGATTACAGCTCATAACAAATAAATAAAAGAGCATTCCCCCCAAAATTTTCGCTCATCACATCCAAAATAATTGTTGACAATATATTTCTGCGCTGTGTGTCAGCTGTTCTCGCCATCCACACACGCTATCGATATGCCAACTATCGATAAGAAAATGTGGATTACGTTCATGTTGCTGGATACACAAGCAAGGAAAATGCAAACTAAAAATTCCTGCCACAGTTTTTTTTATATGAAGTTTGACAGGAATTTTTAGTTTCCGCGGTGCTGGATACCCGGCTTAAACCTAAGAGGAAAAATAACAAAAAATGTGTGTTCTCCCTTCTCACAACAAAAGAGAGGCAGAGAACGTAATTAAAGGTTGTTTCGGTACCTTTATACCAGAGTTCCCCAGGCCATACTCCCTGGGGGACGACCATACTCACTATTTCACACCGAATGCTTGCAGAAGTCATGCTTCACTGTGCGTTAGAGAGAGACACAGTCACATTTTAGCGCTCTCTTCTGGGAGAACCCTGCTCTATACAATGTGGCAGCGGGAAAGCGTTCTCTGTTTGAAACAGGCAAACGAATTTTGCGACCATTTTCACAAGGAATAACAATAAAGACAATTAAAACACCGCAAAAAGAAAAAGTAGTTATTCAAACAGTTTACAAATTCTAGGCTCAAAAAAATCGAGTATACCCTTTCCAAAGCGAGCAAATTTTAAGAAGACGAGTCAAGATGCCAAACTGGGACATGCTGGTCTTTGCGAAAACTAGATAATCGGCATAGACTCTCAAATGATAGCTATTTACATTCAAATTTGTAGAACACGAAATGGCACGTGAGTATTTCATCCCTTTAATGGACCTTCTTATTTGGTTTTCCTGCGTCTGCCAAGTAGACGTCTGGTTAAATTATTTGGCTAGTCTATAAGAACAGAGTGTCTGTACGTTTTCAATGTAAACTACTCTCATGTCCTCCTCCAGGCGCACTTCTTTGCGTGGGAACGCGTATTTTTGTCAAGTGAGTTGTAGCAGTTTCAAAGCTAGACTAAGGGCCGATTTCACATCTTCTACATAGAGCTATTTGTCACATAAACTAACAAAAAACAGTGTAAAATCGATGACTATCTGACACATGGCAGCTATCTGGGAGAACAAAAATCGGCCCTAAGGGAGATAGGGAGATTTAACAGCAACAACCCTAGAGGTAAACCTTTTCATTTTGAAGAGCAGTGTCTTTCGAAAGCCGTGGACAAGGTTAAAGGATTAGTGCAATAGACTATTGGTTGACGTAAACTTCTCATTATTATTCTATTCATTCAAATTTTATACAAAAATATCAGCGGTGTCACAGAAATCTCTTCCAACCAAATTCCAACCCAAAACCAATTCTCGGTGTCACAGAAATCTCTTTCGGTTGGTTTTAAATCTCTCGTGTTTTGTTGGGAGATTTGGCGAAATTCACCACTAAAACAATTTATATAAGTAAAATTGGTATTGGAAATGTTATCAACATTATTTTTCTGCCTAGATTACATCAAATGAATTAAATTTTTAAATTGTTTTAATATTAAATTTTGCGTTTCAATAATGGTTTGCAAAACCAACCGAATGTTGACAAATCAACTCGCTACTCAACGTCAGTGGGCGCCCTCTACACATGGTGACGCTCTCTGAGTACCACCATGCGCTAAGAGTTGCCAAGTCACATTTAATGAATTTGGTTTATAATTTAAAACTGTATAGTAAAACATGTAACACAATCAAAAAATTCCATTTAAACATTAATTTAACTCAAAACTAGAAGATGGGAAATTTTTTTTGCAAGAAATGACAACCCTGTTTATAGATTTGAGAGAAAAATACCATAAGCATGGACACAAACCTTCCAACTCGATTTTCAAATAAGAAAATGAAATCTCTTGAAGTTCTGGGACACCGACGGATTTTTCGAGCGATTTGCAAACCAACCGAGGCCAAAATCTCTAGAGATTTCTGTGACACCCCCGTATATGGAAATGGTTTGAAAAGGTCTATGAAGCTACTAACCAAGTTTTAAATTAAATCTTAAGGTTCGACAAGCGAATCTAATTTTCGACTTCTAGATGGGTTCGAACGTAAAGACCGAGCGTATTATTCAACGGAGAGAGAAGCAGATCACCTGCCGCGTGATAGAGCTCGAGAACTGGAAGCCAGTAGACTGCTCTAGCTTGACATCAATGTAATGCTTCGGGTTGTATTATTTTGCTCTATAGTCACTATTGAACTGAATATTTCTAGAATCTCATATTTAGACAAGACATTCGAATCTGAAGTAGAGTTCCAGGCTCCTACACCTCTTCCTTATTTTATTTAAAATCCGTGATAGCAGTATTTTATCCAGTAGATTCCGTTTCCGATATAGTCACAAGTTCTATGGGCACCTTGTTAAGATGACTTACATTCCTTGTTAGCTTTGGTTCCCTGTCTGTTAGCTGAACGATGTTAACATCCCTCGACACTACCTTATATTCGGTTGTGTCATAGTTCGGTGTCAGCTTATGAAGTAACACCGAATTCTCAGACAACTATGTCGCTGTCCCTTGCCCCTCTCTTTTTGATACTTTCACTTTTTGCTTATCGTATTATTATCATATCGTGATCTCCTACAAACAAAACTGAATACTCCCCCAACTAATCTTGAATCCCCGGAATTGTTTCCCTTACACTGCCTGTGGTGCTAATGCTCTGCTGAGTTGTCCATACATATCGGAGTCCTTGTCAATTCGAAGCATCGATGAGCTGTTCATGCAGGCGTAGTACAGTATTCAAACCGTAGAGGCGTCGAAAGTCTAGACCCGATCAGTAGACTGAAACATGTTGTTGTGCTGAACCATTAATTGCTGTCACTGCACCCTGCTTGCTTAGAGAGTTTAACAGCATATCCTAGGCCTTGATCCAACAAAACAGGATTAGCTAGAAACTCATCCCGATTTGCGCAGAATGGCTGCATTTCACATCATTGTTAATCAGAGCCTTGAGTTTTGGTTGCATTTAAGAGACGCATATCATAGATCCAAGACAGGGCAAAAAACACAAGCCTATTCTGTGAGTAGCTAAGCAATTTGTACTGTCGGTGTGTCCACGTCGCTGTCGTTGAACCCTAACTCTGATTTAAACAGATGCATATAAGCATCAAACCAAAGGGCTAAGATTCGCAGCTTAAAACAAGGAGACAAGAGCTGTTGCTCATGAACTGCTCAGGAGATAAGCCTATTAGTTCACAGATAAGACCTGCGAGTGAAGAGTTGCAATACTTGCTTTTAGCTGCGTTCACTTCGCTGCTTTCGGACTGCGAGCAAGAGCTGGTTTTTGTGATTTTAAGTTTGATGTTTATGTTGTCTTCTCTAATACTCACTTTCTGTAAACGGGGAACCAAGTCTGGCGTATATAATCCGTATCTACGTCCACATTATCACGCTGCAGGTTCTTTCTCACGGTGGTCAGCTCATCGTAGCTTAAAGTGGGCAAATGTTTCTGTCAAAAACAAATACAAATTATTATCCACTTTTCTAAACTTCTCCCCTACTTCAACTAACCGTATCATTTTTGAGTATCTTGTCCAGTTCTCCTTTAACACTGCGTCGCTTTTGTTGATCCTGTGTTAGATATAGCCAGTGTGTGAGTCGCCGCATTTGTCCAGGTCCAAACATTTGTGCCAAAGTCTCCTCGGTTTGCACAAGTTTGGCATTAACTGAGGTCTCTAGGAATTTCACTGCCTGATCCCATTCCGCCTTGTCGTGCACAAAACGATCTTCCAGAGTGTTTAGTTGTATAACTCTTAGCATATCAATGGCTTTGTCCTCCCAACTGTGTCGTCGTATGGCCTCATCTACCACCGCAGCTTTAAGTTGATCAAAAATGCCGTCATGATCTTGTGACTTTTTGGCACGCTCCATTAGGTGTATAAACTCCTGTTGCAGAGCCTCCCAGCCGGCTTCCACTGATTTGGCGGGCAAAGCTTGTTCGGCCCATTGACGCAATTTGATGTCCACCATGGTATTGAAGGAATCTGCAAATGGGAAGAGATTAATTAGCATGACAATTAAGAGTCTTGAATTAAATCAACATTTGCTTTTAAATCTGGTTTTCACACTTCTCGGAATGCTGACTCAGGGTGATAATTTGGGAATACACACAATTGAAAGCAGGTTTCCGGCCTCCTTACAATCTAAAAGCTTATCTACTACAAAATATTACTTTGAGAACCTGACTGAGCGGCGGGCAGGTAAATGTTTTCAAAAACATAATTGGACAGCTTCTCCCACAGCTTAAGCGACAGAGCATCATCCCACTTTTTGGCTGATATTTGTGAGAGTGTAACCACCTCGTCCAGTATTTCGCCTTTGGCCTTATCAAACAGCTCATCACGGCCAGATTCACGTAGTCTATAGGAAGAAAGTTTAATCAATTTTGATCTTTTAACTGTTTTAAATTATTCACCTGGGAAAATTGTTCTTCCATTCGGTTTCCAGATTAAATCTGGTGGCTTTAAATGCATCCGCCTGCTGCTCAATGGTTTCACGCACCATTTTCCAAAAGCGATCGGAAACAGCCAAGCTTAGATTCCGGCTAGTGACCTGATGGGGCATGATAACCCCCCGTCGACTGGAGTAATTTTAGATTAAAAAATTATACTTAGTATTTTGTCCCTTTTACTCACTGAAACAGTTTGGAATTCTTGAAAAAGTCCTCCTCATACTGACGTATGGCCTCTATGCTGTCATCCTTGCGTCCGCGTCCCGTAACCACCGCATAGTAACCCAAAGCCTTCATGGGAAACAGTTTGCCCGAGAGTATTTTCCTTATACGATCCGGATCGGCCAATTCCTCGGCTAAGTCCACCTTGGTTAACACAAAGATGGTACGTCTACCCAAGGGATCACATTGCATTACCAAATCGGTGACATTGCTACGTTCTGCATCCACGGAGCCATCTTGTATGCATAGAATAATGGCATTGGGATTACTCATGTAATGTTTGGTCATCTGGTGTATAGAGTCTTTGGTGTCGGAGGCCATATCCACTGTCATGGTCTGGAAGAAATAACCTTAAGGTTTTGAGTTTATCTAAGTTTTTAATTTAATTACCGAAATGATGCCTGGTAAATCCACCAGAACCATGCGCTGCAGTCCTGGACCCTTAACTGTCATGGCTATGACCTCATTGCTGACTGTTTTGCCACCACGCACAGAGGATCGCATGCGAAACTCCACTTCACGTCTTAAATCTGCCAAATCCGCCTCCTTGGTGAGATCATACTCCCGTTCCGAGTCACGAAACTGTGCCACATGATAAGGTCCCTCGGCTAAAGTAACTTTTACTGGAGCCCGTGTCATCATTTCACCACTGCCGCGTGGAAAGATGCGTGCCTTGGCTATGGACTCTAAAACAGAGGTCTTGCCGCTGCTTTGATCACCCACCACCACCACACGCGGCAAATGATCCGCCATGGTATAGCCTGTATCATAGCCTGAGAGCTCATCTAAGACCTCAGAGTACATGTCAATTAGAGACTTTTTAATCTTCTTAGCTGTGGTCTTTTTGTTGGTCTTGAGTATAAGATACTGTTGACGCAATTCCCGATTCTCCTTTTCCATTTTCTCCAGCTCTTTTTGATATTTGATTTGCACATTCATTATCTCCGTTTGCAAGGACTCCACCTGACTTTGCAGCTTATCTGAAAGAGTTGATTACCAAAATAAGTACTCCAAAGCTAATCCTTAGCTTAGCATACCATATTTCTTACGACTTTCATCTGTAGAAATACCCAAAGCTTTTACTGTGGTCTTGGCCTTTAAGTCCTCCTTGGCTGTAAGAGATTAGAGAGAGAGTTAAAATAGACAAGTTTACATAAATCTCTCACTTTAAATGGGTTTAACCTACTGTCAACAATTTGTGTTCCTTGCATATCGGCCGCCTCGATGGCATCATCCAGACGGCTATCGAACCAGGAACGCCACTCGTTTAACTTATCTTCGCTCAGCTGCTTAAGTTTTGGATCTACAAGCAAATCAACACACACCCGCAATATCAATATCAAAGGCTAGGCGATTCCGATCCGACTGGCATGACCATTTAAAGTGAGAGAGGGAAAGACAGACAGTTTACTTAGCAGACTCACCCATTTCAATGGAATTCTTTACAGCGCTGCCCATCTCCCTGAGATTTCGGGAGAACTGACTCCATTTCTCACCCTGTGGCAAAGCATCCTCCAGCCATTTGAGATCTGGCAAACCATCTTTCCAATCCTCATATTTCTGTAAATTTGTGTTATATAACTTTGCTATGGGAACTCCAGTCCGTATTCTCACCTTACTCAATGATACGCCACCGCCTATAGCTCCACCTAAAACTATATAGCGCAGTTTCAAAGCTCCTCGTAGAATGCGCACCACCAACATGCCATAGCCACGCGAGGAGGGCGGCGGCAAAGACCAACCTCTGGCCGCATTGCCGGCTAACAGAAACTCGGGTCTAGCACGCTGATGTTGCTGGTGGTGTCCACCACTACCTCCTGCATGACTGCTGGTGATCCGACAGAGTGTGGAATGATTACAGCAGACCACCTTGGTAGAGTAGACCACGGCCTTACGTGCTGTGCGCCTGTTCCAAACGGTAAAGGAGGGAGAGAGAAAGGTAGGCGATGACGAAATCATTTAAGAAAAAATGTTTTGCCTCGGACGCGGCTTACCGGTAGGAGTTCTGGTAGATGCGCAACATGTTTTGCTAGACGAGGCCTACAGTTTCCAAGCGGCTTGCTTAGTTTATTATTAATTATTTAGTTAATAAAAGCCCACTGTGATTTTTTGCCAGAATCTAACATTGGTAACAGTAAAAACCTATCGATAGACATCTGGCGGGAAAAATAGCTAGTTTTGGGCTGACAGCATTTTGCCTTGGTCACACTGGCACTGCAGCAGCAGCAACAACAATTGCGAAAGAAAATTCCTTGTCCCTAACAAAAAAAAAAAAAGCACTGAATCCACTTATTCATCTCGCTTGATTATGGACAAGAAATCCTCGCCCGTGCGACGACAAAAGCGCCAAGCAAAAGTAATTGAGGAAAACTTCTGGGACTGCAGCGTCTGCACGTATCGCAACGGCAACGAAAACTTCAAGTGTCGTATGTGTGACGTGAGGAAAGGTGAGTGACCTCGATACGGGTGTTGACAACGATGCTCACGATTAATTTTCTTAGGCACCTCCACTCGCAAACCGCGTCTCAACTCGGCTTTAGTCGCACAGCAGGCAGCCACCTTGCCCGGTGCCAGTGGAACCATGCCCAATGGTAAATCTGCCTCCGGTTCCAGGCATGGCAGTGGCCATGATAGACAGCGACACAAACGCTATCCAGCCCGCTTGAAGAATGTGGATCGGTCCACGGCACAGACGCGCGAGGTGACCGTAAATTCGGTGACGGTCTTTATAACAGAGTACAAGGCCAAGCCGGTGGGCAGCAGGCGTGAGTCCAGCGAACAGAGTTTCAGCGAGAGCAACGATAGTCGGAGTTAAGCACTCCGCACCCCACTCAATTACCCCCCCTTCCTTGTCTCTAAGTGTAAATTGTAATTGTTAGGCCTAACACAACAACAACAAAAAGCTAATTAAGTATTAACCTTCCCCCCCTCTCGCCCCCGTTTATGATGACTTCCAAGTCCGTGAAATGCATTTAAACGAAGCTCCGCTAATTTATCCTGTACATACACTTATATAAATTTAAACATATTTTTTTTTAACCTAATTTATTGAAAAGTATGAAACATTATCATCTGCTAGATATCAATTGTTTATTGTTTCTTAAATTAAAATATAATTTTAATAAGTTTAAAAGAATCTCTTATTGATAGTCCCGCCCCGCCCCGCCTGCTCCACCCACTTATTGTACTAGACAATGCTGCTCGCTTCGAAGAGGATATAGAAAATTTTGCTAATTTCTTTTTTTAAAATTATGTTTCTCTCTTTTTTATACAAGACTGATTAAAAGTTACCACAATTTCAGTTCGGCATCCCCCAAAACAACCAACAATAACAAATTTGATAAAGTATTTAGACATTTTTTGATATGAAACAATTTGAATTTTGAGACAATAGATTCTTTAGCCACCACCCACTCGCCGCCATAGAGACGAACGCCTCCTCCGCTCGGGAGGAAGCCTCCTTCAAAACTGCCGACTGAGTAAAGTAGTCAAAATACACGTAAATATACAAAACACTTAACAACTTCCAACTCGCTTACGGCATTAACAATTTAAACAATTAACATTTATAGTTTATAATAAATGCTCTTAGCTAGTTAAGCACAAATCAATAATTGGCCCACAGCATCAACAAAACAAAAGTAATTAAAGGCCCCACAACACACAACTCAAATTGTAAAAGCAAAAGTTTTAAAGGCATTCAAAATAAAGATACATTAAATAAATTTTCCAAATTGCTACTCCCAAGCTGAGTTGAAACATTTTTTGGGGGGGTCAACAAATTTGTCTCTTATATTGGAAAATCCCCAAAAATTAAGTTTTATTAAACTAGAAAGAAGCTTATGAAGTGCCATGAAATTTAGTCAGGTACTCACCCTTCCACAACGGACTCAAACGGCCACACTTAAATTTAGTTAAATATGTATTCCATAAATATGAAAATGCAGGCATATATTTTGGTGTTATCAAAAAAGCAAAAGTCGGGGTCTATGCTTATTATCCGCTGGAATAATTGCAAATTACTTTCAATCAGCTGTTTCTTTTGCTCAAGTTGGCAGTCCATGAGCATTCCAAAAAAAATTGTATAAGCAAACATTTTAGTTTGTCTGAGAACAGACCAGGAATCGTAGTAGAAATTGTCCTTGTATTGTATAGAACCAATACACACTTACTTCCACATTCCACCCACTCCCACCCAGTTTCCACCTACATCCCAACCACTTCCCGCACACATCCCATCTACTTTCTACCCACTTGCCACTCACTTACCAGCGGGAGCAGATTTTCTGACATTGAAAAATCTTATTTTAAGCCAATCAGATGATAAATATTTTTCTTTCATCCATTTTTCTCGACATTTTAAAGTCACATTTTAAACTATTTCTTACTTTGCCCTCACAAACCGAGTTTCAAGTCACTCGGATGATATATAGTAGATTTCCTCCAGAAATTTCCGACTGTTGTGTCAAATTTTCCAACATCGGAAAATCACACTTCAATCTATTTCGTGTTCTGCTCATGGACGGATGCTTACAAACCAAGTTTCAAGTCAATCGGATGAAAAATAACATTTTTCGACTTTTCCGGGTGGAATTTTCCAAAACCCCGTCTTGGTACGCACTTTCACAACTAACATAAATTCCACTCTAAATTAGGCCCTCTCTCTCTTACCGTTTAGGCTGTGCGATGATTGTCCATCAGTGAATCAGTCAGTCGGACACTTTTCTTTATAGTATAGAGATATGTCAAAATGAGTGAGCGATAGCGAGGTACAGCAGTACAGTGTTCTTCAAAAAGAGAGCTCTAAAATGTGACTCTGTCTCTCTCTCTCTCTAACACAGAGTGAAGCATGAGGTGAGAAATGGTAAGTATGTTCGTCCACCAGGGGCTATGGCTGGGGAACTCCGCCGTAGAACACAAAATATTCGTCCGTGGTTTGCGGACACAAACCGAACGCATGACGAAGCTGAGACCAAGAGAGCAGAAAGCAGTCAATCGTTCATCAGAGATCGAAGCGATTAGGTCGAAGCGAATTCGACCACTACACTATCACCTTTTAGCCTCGATCCCGTTGACAATCGCAGACATTTAGCAAAGAGAGTGGGAGAGCGACTGCGACCAGTGGCGGATCTAGGAATTGGCTAAGGGGGGGGCTAAGGGCACTCAAAATCACTCAACATTGTTCGGATCTTATTGTGCTTCTCAGAATAGATACATCATCTCATAAAAAAAGTCGATATGCTCTGAAGGTAAAAATAAAGAACTTGTTTTTTGGTTTTTTTTTTTTACAATTTTTGTCATACCTCTAGAGTGCAACTGCATTATCATTTACTCTGTGTACCATTGGCACAGAGTATAAAAGTTTTTAAGTTTTACTGCCTATATGAGCGAAACCGAAATATGTTTCGGTTTTAATCCCTAGTTTGAAGGTAAAACTAGAAAAAATAAATAGCGCCGCAGGCGATTTTTTTTGAAGTCGCGAGTGAAGAAGGATTTTTAAGTGAGTATCCACAAACTGCTCAAACAATAAACATTGAAAACTTCGCAGGATGTGTAGGGCATATTTTAAAATTTTACCTTTAAGTAAAACCTATTTTAAATCAAAAAACGTCGAACACGTCACTAAGACCATGTTTGTACATCAATATGGATAGTTTTATAAATTAGGAAATGCTATTGCATTTAAACTACGTGGTTAAATTTTAACGTTCACATATTCTTAGTACAAAACCTGCATATTTAAAAACTTCATTAAAAAGGAACCCGTGGATGACCTACTCGACTTTGTTGTATAATAATTCTTTTATATACGGTGGTATACTAAATATTTACTAGTTTTTTTTTTAGATGCTTCATTCTTAGTATGGTATGTTGCATAATAATATTTAACACGTGTACTCGAGCGTAAGCTGTTGCTCGATATCGAGGAATTTTTAAATCAACTGACAATTCGTATGCAACTTTTTGATTTTTTAAAAAAATTACATTTCCAACGGTGTTTGTTTGTAGATACTTTTCACTGCTGATTAGGGTTGTCGAAATATCGATTCCCTTGGATATTAGTAATATCAAAAATACTAGTAATATCCAAGAGAATGTAAAATTAGGTATACAGCTACAAAGGGGCCAACCAAAGCTTCTCTCAATTTTTTGGCGTATGTGCTTTTAAATTTTTCGCACAAGAGAAAGGAATACATGCACAGTTTAACGCCGAATCCGAACGGCAAAGTTTGAGAATTTATGGCTAGTTACTTCACAGCTGGCGAGAATAAGTGGTGAAGGTGACCGGATGTGTAAAAGCTTTTTTCTGAAGAAAGTAAAAAACTTTTATTATTAGATGTTCCGGCGGGATCGAACACACGACCTCCCACCCAGCAGGCTAACCGCTGGGCCAAACCGCCACCTAATTATCGAAGAGAATGCCTTCAGAAAACCTCCCTTTTATGGCCGAAACTAACAAAAATACACACCAAAATATATTCTAAAAGTATTAAATATTTCGAAATCTTTACTGCTTATGCCTTTTTAAAACAATCTAAGTATTTGCATCTTTTTCTAAAATTCTTAATTACTTATTTTGCTCTTTGCATATATTGGGTGAATTAAGATATTTGAGCTCTAAGGGGGGGCTTCAGCCCCTATAGCCCCCCCCCCTGGATCCGCTACTGACTGCGACTACCTTGTTAAGTATATCTTGATCTAGAGATCCCCAAAAGGAGAGCACGAAAAAATGTGAGTGTCTGTCTCTAACACACATTTAAGTATAATGTAAGTATGTTCGTGCCTTAAGGGTTATGGCTGGGGTACTCTGTGTCACGCAGAGAGAGACTGTCATATTTTTGCGCTCCTGGTTTAGATTGCGTTGGCTGAGTGTGACAAATAACTCGTTCAATTTGGCCGTGAGGGTTCCAGTGAGTTAAAAAAAAACTTAAATAGAGCTGAGATCTCTAGCTGGCATATCTGCGAAGGTTTGACCTAGTATTCGAAGTCTTTTCCTGCTAAAAGCTGAAAAGTCTGTCCTTTTCCGTACCAACAACTTCTACTGAATTCATGGTAAGTGCTTCATGTCTGCCACCAAAATTAATATGTGTTCCCTTGTGTGAAGAAATATATTGTAAGTACATACTTCTTAGAATTTTTAGAGTAAAATATATATTTTATTCGCAATTAGTTACCTTAGATCTAATTGTTTACAATTTACTGTTACTACTTCTTAGAATGAATGTTGGAATGTTGTAAGCCTCTCTACCGCACAGGAGGAAAGCTTTTTACCAATCATCCGTAGCGAGAAGAAATCCTTCAATGCGAGGGACCACGAACAAGAGAGACCACGAAAGCCCTCAACACGAGGCACCACACAAGACTTTAACGAGAGGCTTGCATGTTGCCAAAGGTCGTTTCCATTCTGACCAGTTTGTCCGCAGACTCATTTCCTTCAACTCAGATTTGTACAATTACCCATTAAGGGCCGATTTCACATCTTCTACATAGAGCTATTTGTCACATAAAATAACAAATAACAGTGTAAAATCGATGACTATCTGACACATAGCAGGGAGAACAGAAATCGGCCCTAAGTTAAACGCTTTTAACTTTAAATACTTTAACTATATCAATCGTAGAGCTTTTTATGAGGCTCTTGGTCGATAAGTAATGATTTTGTACAAAACATTTCTAAACCACAAAGAAGGCTGATTGACTGTATAACGCTATTTCAAGAATTTCATCAGCAGTCTTGGCCTATCATCAGTGAACTGGGTGAGTGACAGTACTGCTATGACCCTAGAGCCTGCTAAAAAGTTCCACGATTGATAATCAAAAAGCTCACTTTCTATTCCAAAACGTCCTTATTCTTTTTGGTTTCCAGTTACATTTTATTGAATAAAAAAATTAAAATCTGTATCAACAATTGTTGTTCATTTTAAATGGATTACATCTTTTAAAAAATTACACGCTAAATGGCCTGTGTTTCCTTTTTCAGCCAGGCCAGAGTAAAATCGTCTCCTTCCTTGGTCAAAATGGGGGAAAGTGTGTCCCAAACCAACTGATGATACTCATTTAGCAACGTTAGCTCAAGCGGGGTCAAGAGCTCCTTTATGACCATTTTGGTTTGCTTGGGACACATGGTTACGGTCTTAAAAGTCAGAGCACCTCGGTTACCAAAGTTATATTTGGATTGTGCGGGGACAATTTGTACAATATCTTCTATGCGTATACCAAATTCGCCATCTTGATAGAATCCTGGTTCATTGGAAATAAACATATTTGCCTGAAGACCGGGATCATCGGGCATTAGGCGTATACCCACGCCCATTGGTCCTTCATGTACGTTCAAGAAATGTCCCACTCCGTGACCAGTACCATGTCCATAATCCAGCCCAACGTCCCACAAAGCTTTCCTAGCCAGTGTATCCAGAACTTGACCCTTGACTTTTGCTGGGAAAACTGTAGATCCGAAGGTTAATTGACCCTTAAGTACACGCGTGTAGGAATCCTTTTGGAATTCGGTGGGAGTGCCAAAATGTAAAGTTCTGGTCACATCTGTGGTGCCGTCCAAATACTGAGCACCGGAATCGCATAGGTAAATCTCTTTGTTGTTAATCGCTCTATTTGACTCATTCGTGGGATGGTAATGGATAATGGAGCCATTGGGACCAGAAGCGCTGATGGTGGCAAAGCTTAGACCCACATAATTATCATTCATACGTCGAAACGATTCCAATTGATCAGCTCCTGAAATTTCATTGACCTCTTCACCCAGTTGTACTTTATGCTCCAACCAGGCGAAGTACTTACACAGGGCTACACCGTCTCTGACATGGCTTTGGACAAAGCCTTCAATCTCCACCTCATTCTTAATGGCTTTCAATGCACAGATGGGGGTAATCTCCTGATGACGGCGGGATTTGGGTATCAGAGCTGTCAAGTAATAGCTGCTCGTGGGAGCAATCCAAATTTTTAGCTTTGCGGCCGACACAATCTCACTTAGTTCCAGTCCTATCGAATCGTATGGTTTAATGGTAATATTTATGTGGTTTTCCACTTGATGTTGAGCCAAGTCTTTGGGCAGTTTCTCCGAGTCCATAAATAGAATCAGTTTATCGTGCTTAATAATCAAATAGGCGAAGAACACGGGATTGTAGTCAATGTCCGAGCCCCGCATGTTTAAAAACCAAGCAATCTCATCCAGAGCGCTAACTACGACTGCATCCGTGTTCTTCTCAGTCATTTTCTGGCGCACCAATTCCCACTTCTTGGCCGTGGTCATTCCGGCATACTTCAATCCCAACACCGAAATGGAATTCGAAGTTAGTGGCGGCTGATCCTCGCCCCAGACTTCATCAACCAGGTTCTGTTCAATGGGCACAAAATGACACTCAGCTCCGTTTAAATCAGTCTCAATTGGCTTCCACACGCGAAAGGAAAGCAGTCGTGGATCAACACCAATCCTACTGCCCTTGGTCAGATTTTTGGCCAACCAGGCACCAATCGACGGTGTATCAGTCAATCCATCCTTCATCAGTAACCAATTTGAGTCCAGTTGCTTTTCTGCTTGCTGATAATATCGTCCATCTGTCCAGAGCAAAGCTTTATCTAAAGTTATCACAGCTGTTCCCGCTGAACCATCAAATCCACTGACAAAGGCACGCCTCTCGTCATGCGGACAGATGTATTCACTCTGGTGAGCATCGTCCGAGGGCACAATGTAAGCAGAGAGCAAGGCACATTGCATCAATTTGCGAAGTTTAACCAAGATTTGTGTTGTGTCCTTCATTATGAGCAGGCAACAGTAAACTGATTCAGTTCGTCGATTTGGAGTGTGTATTTGACGGGTGTGATTAGATAGAAACTGTGCAAAAGATACGTAGATTTTATGGACAAATAAATTTGCCGGGGCGTACAATATATACATATGTATGAATAATCACAAGTGCATACATACGGACATTAGAGATGAGCACAATAACTGCGATGGTGACTTTGGGTAACAGCGTGATTTATAAATTCTGCTCCACTGGAACATTATAGAGGCCATTTTTTGGATGATATAAATTAACTTAATTTTGTTGTATATTTCGAGGCTGATTATTAAAACAGAAGCGACTAAAGGGCATTTATAGCCGTTGTGATGCAATCACTGGGCCAAAAAAGAAGAAGAAGCCTAGCCACTGTTACAACATTTAGCTATTTTCCGCTAAACGGCTAGATTTTCTATCGATATGCTATCGCATTCAAAAGCGCCAGTACGAGGAGCAACTGCTGATTTAAAGGATTTGTCCTCAACGGGTACGCCCATAAGTTGTCAAGTTGCCTAGTTTTTCATTCTTTGTCATAGAATGTATAAATGCGTAATATTTCTTATGAATGAATACAGAAAAAACTAGCCATATCGTGGTGGGACTACCAGGAGAGCACTTGACATTTGGATGGCGAACTTTGATTTACAATTGCAAACAAAATAATCCAATCTGCTATTCTTTGTTTACTTTAATCACATTCGTCAGTTTGAGAATGAAGTTGATTGTTTAATAGTTTGTTAGTGTGTTAGCTAACAACATTCGTCATTTTGAGAATTTTACTTTACCTGATTATATGAAATAAATTAGATATCGACATTTCTGAAAATTCAATTTCCTGTCCTCATTGTCTTTACAATATACAAAATTAAACAAAGATATTCAAATTTAATTTATTTCGCTGCTAAAAACATAAACTCTAATGTGGTTAAGGGTTTAAAGTTCATACATATCAAATTCTTTGTGTAAATGCTAGAATTATTGCGGGTCCCCCACTTAAACCATTGACGTGTTCAGTCCAGAGGTCTAACATATCGCTTGTGGCCTCTTCAGTCAAATTGCAGCTACTTTGGCAGTTTTTTTCTTTGTGCAATTCATTGTTATTTATAAAATTTTTGATAAGTTAAATAAAATCATAAATTATTTGCAAACTTCACCCCGTCTGCCATTTGGCGGGAGCTTAAGTAGTGATGATCACTTTGTCAACTTGACAAAATGCTATCGACTATCGAATAGAAACAATCAAACAATCGAATGGCAACTAAACGGCAGCTTTTGGATTTAATTACAAGAAATATAAATATAAAATTTATGAAACGATAAAACGATCTATATAATTTAATGTTTAAGGATAATTTCATGTAAATGTTCACCGCATCTGCCTTCCAGTGCGTCAACTGTTTCGGGCTTTTCGCTATATACATGAGTCTTAGCAAAGCCCCACAGAATATAGTCAAAAAGCGATCCAGGCGGCCAACTGAGTGGTCCCAAAACCTGAAATAAACTGTTCACCTAATTCGCTTCTTAATTGGGCTATTGTTTTGCGTGCTGTGTGGCATGAGGCACCGTCTTGTTGAAATCACATGTCAGTCAAGACCAGCTCTTCCATTTTGGGCAAAAAAGAGTTTGTAATCAATGCAGGGCAACCCTATAAAGCCCTCTCAATGATGAGGTGTCCAGGCATTCAGATAAGGTGGATACAAAAAAACCAAGCAAACGCATTTAAGGATCTACGGCATTCCGTACTGAGATTTTCATATCTAGAACTAAAACTCCCCCTTCTTCTTTGTTATCGAGCGTAGATATATATATTGAAGAAATAACTTATCCCAGACGTGTCTCCTGGCGATATTTAAGACTTAAAGTTTCTGGAATGAAGTAGTGGGTATACACAAAGACCAATATAATCTCTAAGATGCCGAACGGCCATATATTGGTTTTGCACTATGCAGCTATTTTTTTGTGGCGACGAAAATCGCACTCTCTCCGCTCACACAAAGTTGAGAGCGTAAAAATCTAAAAATATAAAGCACTTGCTTGTGTGAGAGTAATGCTTGAGAATACGTGTGCACACTTACAGTTGACGGCTGTCGCTCTAGAGCGCTCTCCCCCTCTGGCTATTGAACAAAATTTCAAGAGAGCCTGGAGCCAGCTGAAAAGCCAGTTCGAAAAAATCGTGTGCAAATAATGGCTTTATTCATCTTCATATTCTAATGTCTTTAGTATACAGAAGTCCGCAGGGGACAGAGTATTCCTAAAATAAAGTTTATAGGTGTCATATATGACCAGAAGTTAAACTTCTAGAGACATATAGAGCATACCCTTAGAAAAGCTAAGATCCAACTTAGCCACACCTACCATATATTTATGCCCTTGGCGGCGAGTCCGACCGTCCCAAGGCCCGAACTTATTAGGACATGCTCGCTTGTGTACAAGAAACTAGTACAACCAATATCTTACGCTCCATTATATTTCAAATAAGGTACTTTATGAAAACACGAAAACCAATCGTGTAGGTACACTCATTTACCAAATATTGGGCAATAGCCCAAATCCCGTTGATTGCATATGCCGTGGCTCAGAGAAAGCTGCCGGCCAACTAGTCTGTCCACCATCTGACGAGACCATATAGAACATTTGAAAGAATTAGAGAACAATTGTCCCTAGATCCGAATGAGTTAGTGTATAACATAAGCCAGTAAACTTTTGACCCCATAGACTGGCTCAACTTCCCCGTTTCTTCCTTCCCCTATAAATATTTCCAAAATTTTCTTTTATTTTCAACTTCTCCTTCTATTTTCAGCTCTTTTCTCTCTTTCTCTTTTCAATTATTAGGTTTTGTAGGTTCTTTTCTTAGTTTTAGTTATAAACCACAAAAAATCTTATTGGAATGCAGGTTTTTACCCTGACGTATGCTTACATTTGAAATGTAAATTTTCTTTTCTTTTAGAATCATAAATTAATCCACTTTTATTCTCAGATGAATGCTAAGTAAATCACCCTTATTGCCTTCGTCCTCATTAAGCACTTTTACTAATTAATTTTCAGTATTTTAGTTAGTCTTTGAGTAGTCGCCAAAGGCTGAACCATAATTTAGATATAATAAACATTCCATAGATTCCATAGACAATAAAACTCAGAGACGTTAAGCTCGCTAACTGTTTATGCATCAAGTCCAAAGGAAAATCTTGAAATATGGTGTTGTTCGACAGTAGAAAGGGTGTTTGGGATTGATAGTTTTTTCATATCCATTAGACGATTTTCAGAAACATTGGATGAAAATTGAAGGTCAATTGAACATTAAATGAATATTATTTATATCTATTTTGCAGTTCATATGGATTTTGAAATTATCGAATTGATAAAATATCTAATGTCATGACTGACATATATGATTTATAGTCTGGGAGAGTTCAGATCTGGAAGTTTGTAATTTCGTGTGAAAAGAACTAGTTCGACCTTTTTCGAGCACAATGATCTAAGAGGACTTCTAACAACAAACTCTCGATGGATTAACTAAGGATTGAGTGCGTGGTAAGCCAACCTTACTATATTACTAAATAGCTCCCAGCGACCAATCCTGGTTTAGTGTGCCCCCTACTGATATTACAACTTCCCTGGCAGCCCTTTAGCCTGTACAAAGACTGTACTGAGACGGTTGGTGGTCCCGTTTCGTTCTCAAATTCTTCCTTACAGTAGAAGCTAGTCAAGGACCAAGTGGTGGGATTTCATCTCTAACGAGGCCTGGGCGCTGCCGGTCCATTTACCTATGCTCAAACTGTCTCGCGGCAGCGATAGCAAGGATATACTGCTTATATTTTAATACGTTACGTTTCTTCATGCTTAAGAGTCCTTTACTTGAGTTTCCACCGGCCGAGGCACGGTCCGAGTGACACCTTTGAGATGTGTGGTATGGAAAAGGAGTAGGTATTGTGTAGGAATTGGGTGTGTGTGATGCTACCGGCATTAGGTGACAACACAAGAGCCTTGTCGTTGCACTGCGGCGTGACAACCGCCAAAACCTCCAAAAGAAGGCCGTTCAGTATCACCAACCTGGGCCCCCTGAAAACCATCTCAAAAGTTCTTCTAGATTCCGAGTGCAAAGCTTTAGTTCAAGCGAATTTATTCCTTGCTGGAATTTATGGAACAAAACTGGGAAGTTCTGCGTATAATTTTTTTTCTCTAGATTGGCATTGGAAATAGCAAAACATATATTTGCTCATGAATCTTCATACAAGTATTTGTGAATTTGAATGTGGGATTCCCCATGCCAATTTTGTAATTGATTTATGAACTGAAACTGAGTTTCATTTGTCGTTGGAATGGGGATTCCTCATCGAGCGCTTCATGCGTGCTGTGGCACATTCGACGCAGATAAGCAAAAAAGCAAATTTCACTCAATCCTTTGCTGTCCTGGCCCGACCCGACCAACCCTTCTATTCGGTGTCACATTCCTTGCCTAATGCTGGAATTTCAATTTTAAAGACTAAACTTGATTACACGCGACTCACTGAGCAGCAGAGGGAGAGAGAGAGGGAGGGGGTAGTGGAATGGTGGGGGATTGAGGGTTGGGGATTGGTTACTCCATTGTCTGTGGGGGCATTTCTCGCTTGAGCTGCTTAAAGTAACTCGTGGATCAAAGTGATATAAGTTTTGAAGGCAAAAACTTTTTTAATGTAATTAAAGGAAGGATAATGCCTAAAATGTGCTTTAAGATAGATGCTGCTTTCGCTGCCATTTCCCTATCTCTGCGACCGGCACACACGTGCGCGTTGTGCCATAAAGTGCTCAAGTTACTGGCTGGGATTACCATTGTGCCCCCCCTCCTCCCTCCTCCAGAAAGTTTTGCAGGCACAAATTTTTGACGATCCTCTCGAGCTGGACACAACGCGGCGTATGCGTCATGGAGTTGAACATTTTCCAAATGCTGCAAATTTTTTTTTTGTAGCTGAGAAATACGAGAAAACTTTCAACTACACACAAGGCCAGGCGAGAGGAGGTTAGGTCGGGGGGAGGGGGGGACAGGATGTGCGGACGGTCGCACAGACGAGGCGGAAGCACGGACAAACAAACGGATAAGAAGACAGAGTCACGAAGCGGACGAAGGACGCACGACGAACAAACGAATGAAACAGAACCAGGGAACGAAACGTACATGGCAGATAAGCGCACAGAGTGTGGCGCTGATAACGCAGGTCCTGGCGGCAGGGGAGGTGAGCTGGAGCAGGAGCAGGAGACTTGTGAATTTTAACATTTTAGAGAAAATTCGAACGTCAGACTAGAGAACTCTGTAACGAATTGTGTTAGACGGGGTGGAGGCAGGGAGGGATTGGGTTGGGTTCGGGCTTTGGGGAAACTGTATGGGTAAGTAGTAGCGACTGCAAGCAATGGCGGGCGCTGGAACGAAACAATTTGTAATTTATTTGCGAAGCGTGCGATGCTCTGTGGAAAAAGTTGAGGCAGCTGCCAAAGGCGTAGCCATCGACCAGAGACAGAGGCTGAGGCTGAAACTGAAACTGAGGCTGGAGCACAGCACGCGTAAGCAGATACACAGATGATGTCCTCCTCCACCACCCTCCCCTCACACACACACACACACACACACAAGCAGAGCGCACACACATTTCGTTAGAAAGGCAACGCGTGGGTGGTCCTGGGAGCTCTGAAAATTGAGCAGAAGGGAACTCAGCGTGCAACTTGAATGTCCTGGCATGCTTACAGGGTGGCTAGGGCCAGCTCTTTAAAGAGTTTTAAAGTTTCACAGCTGCGGCACATTGGCTTGCCTCAAATCTGAATATGAAATTCAGTCCGTGGCGAACTTAAAGCCATCGGAGGAGGCTTCTTTTATTAGGCTACATATAGAGGGTTCTTGCTGTCCTGCAAGTCTGAGCCACTGCCCAGCTCTTAGTAGAAGGAGACTCAAAACACTTAGCCACTCTTAGTCAATACTCAGTACTCGATACTCAGCACTCGAACCTTAGTAATCGATACTCAGTAAACAATATCCAGAAATCGATACTCTGTACTCTAAACTCAGTACTGCAAATTCGGTACTCGATAGTACACGATACTCAGTACTTCATACTAATTCCTCCATATTTAGTCCTCTATACTCCGTTTTCGACACTAAAAAACTCATTTAATACTTATTTAGTTATCGATACTCAGTACTCGATACTCTATACCCAATACTTAGTACTCCATACTGATTACATAATCCTAAGTACTCCATACTGAGTACATAATACTTAGTACTCATTCAATACTGAAAATTTGATACTCGAAGGAAACTCAAAACACTTAGCCACTCTTAGTCAATACTCAGTACCCGATACTCAGCACTCGAACCTTAGTAATCGATACTCAGTACTCGACACTCAGTAAACAATATCCAGAAATCGATACTCTGTACTCTAAATTCAATACTCTAAACTCAGTACTCGATACTCAGTACACGATACTCAGTACTCCATACTAATTCCTCGCTATTTGGTCCTCTATACTCCGTTTTCGACACGCAAAACTCATTCAATACTTATTTAGTTATCGATACTCAGTACTCGATACTCTATTCCCGATACTTAGTACACCATACTGAGTACATAATACTTAGTACTCATTCAATACTCAAAATTTGATACTACAAACTCGATACTCAGTATTTAATACTCAATACTTAGAATTCGATACTCAAAACTCGATACTACGTCCTCGACACTCAGAATTTAAAACTCGATACTCAATACTCGATATTCAGAACTCGATAGTTAATACTTGACCTCTCAAAAGTATCTGAGCTAGAGATTCCGTCTCTTCTTACTAACTCCTATCGTCCTCAAAATGCTTCAGTGGGGAAGTGGCTTATCTGGTTCTTAAGCACCTTGAACTTAAAATGTAATATCCCGCGCATTGTCATATTCCTGTGTAGGGTTTTTAGAGCAATGTTCTTATTCTAGCTGGGCAATCAAGTTAATGAGATCTTTCGAACACAAACCTCTCTCGATACTGTACAATAAACTGTACAACATCAGGGTTCCCCAAGAAGAGAGCACGAATATGTGACTGTGTATCTCTCTCTAACACACAGTGAACTATGACTTCGGCAAGCATTGAATAGGAGAGTATATTCGTCCCCCAGGAACTGTAATGCACATACAAAGCATAATGGGCCCCATGTACTGCTCAGCGTCTTTGTGGATGTGGGCTTTCTCACCATTGCACTATAGGTCAAATGACCACTTTTTCTGTGCGAAATTAATAACCACTACAAAATCGTGCCATTTAAACTAAAACCTGTAAGAATATCATAAGTTAGAATAAATTTGTAAGAAAAACTGGAATTTAACCCATTAGCGACCAAAAATTAAAATTAACCCATTTTTTTTTTATATTTTAAAACATTTATTAATCGCTTAAATCTTATTCATTTTCTAAACATAAATCAAAAAGTTCCTCTTCACTTTTATTAGTTTTCTCGTCTTTATTGCTAATGTGAAGCTGTTCCATGGCTTCGCTGCAACATAATAGTTGAATTACTTCAGTTGGAAGGGTGGAACGCTTTCGTTTTTGTAAGCGTCTATTTAATTTGAATAATTTGAATCGAAAAAACTTGAAAAACTTATTTTTGCATCTCAACAATTTTTTCAGCCGTATGCAGTAAAATAGATACCAACGATAATTTTGCGAGGGCCTCATTTGCTATTATACCATGATTTCAATTTGGCTGCTGTAATTTTACGTAGTGTGGATATATGTCGCAGTTTCTTAATTTGCATTATACTGGTCTTTTGAAAAATTATATTCAAGAAGGAAAGCTAAAGCTTCATCCACAGAAAGTGGAATTGGGGGTCTTTATTGCAAATATTTCGTATTTTTGACGGCTTTGTTGGGCTTTCCATACTTTCTTTAAGGACTGCAGCCAAATCGGCATCACCTTGTTTACGAGCTGAAGTTGCTGCTGCACGAACGAGAAGATTAGTATCAGCTGTTTTTTTTGCAAGTTCTGCGGCTTCTTTTCTTTTTCCAAATTCTGATTTGGCACTGATTGGCAGACGTGGACGTCCAACAACGGTAGGATTATCAATTTTTGATATGCGATCAACTATTTTTTTAGCCAAGCACGATTTTGGTTCAAAAAGATATTTATCTTTCTGTGAGACTTTTTCCAGTTCTGAGCTGATTTTAAGCAATAAAAATTTATGTTCTGGCATATGTGTTTCTCCATTTTATTCGAAATTGAATCAATTCGAATTTTGTCAACCACATGTTTGAAAACGGCATTCAATTTTTCCTTTTTTGTGCATTCTATCCAGAAGTTACCTACAAAAAATGGAATTACTCGTAAAACGCAAAAAATCGCTCTATGAAATAAATTGCAAAGAACTTATTACATTTTTCTTAAACTATTTGTATTTAGTTGAAAGATGCCAAATGGGGCCAAATTTTTTACGGCTTACGGAAGGTAAAAATTTGAAAATAATTCTACCCTTCCGAGGTGATGTAGCCTATTGAGTTATTTAAAAATGTAGCGACATAAATATAAAGCAGTTTTAATTTTACACTTATATACTTATGTGTCTCTTCATTTTCCATTTTACACCAATGAATTATCAGCAACACAATACCAGTAAGACGCACTTAAAACTGATCAAGCAAAACTAACCTCGCAGGCACATATTTAGAGAAAATTGCATCGATTGACTTTGACGCACAGCTGTGTAACGGTAGTCTATTCTTAGGACAAACAGACATCACGATTCTTTTTTTAAGCATTTTCTATTAAAAACCAACAACAACAAAAATAAAACGACACTTTGATTCTTATTACTTTTGCACAGATAAAGGGGATGTTTGACCTAATGTGCATTGGGACTCAAACTCATATATACATTGTCAGTTGTTTGCATACATGTGTGGAGGCCCGCCAGATGCAGAGCCAGTTGACTGCTTAAAGAAATCTGTCAAAATTTGTACAGTGTGAACAGACTGCCAGGTGACTGACATACAAAAAATGTGGCTAACTGTCACACACCCTGCACAAGCAGTTACTGTTGTACCTCCTTCACAAGGTTTCAGCCCATCTTAAAGTGTGCCACTGCTTGGACCTTTTACTATGGAACTCAGAAGGTTGAGAATATTTTGGTTGAAGGCAGTATTTCAGTTGGACCCGTTGTTGACGGCGGAGATGTCCACCAAAAGCAAGGTAGTGTAGCGCCGTTTCTACCGGAAAAACCAGTAAGATAGTCGGTCAAGCCGGAGCAGAGCAGTCTTATGGTCATAACTTGACCCATAGATGGCGCCATTACTTGCTTTGAACAATGTGTTTTAGGGGTTTTTTAAAACTGACCAATAAATGATGTCACTTCAGAGTTTAATACACAGATTAGGGTTTAGTTCGATTCATTGGACGTAGTGCTGCCGGTAAGAATGACTAACACAAGGGCAAAGAGATAAGTGTGTGTGCTAGAGATGTACCCAATGTAGCGGAAGTATCGAGCATCGATAGTCGTTAGCGATGTGTGAACCAGATAGACCAAACCAGCTCCGACCTACTTCATCGACTGCATAAGCCTCAGTATGCGTTCGGCTAGTGTCGGTGTGAATAGCGAGTTGTGTTCGGCTCTTGCGGTCCTGGCGACATCTCACGGTTTAGCTTAAGCATGATTCCTTCGTTCTTTCCTTTCTCCTTAAATAGAAACTAATGCTAAGCTTTAAGTTGTCAAAACTATGTGCCCCACCGCCTCGCCATATTGTCACCACCAACACTCTCCCCCCCCAAATAGCCGCCCTTTTCCCAGCCAACTTGGCTCTCCTCCCGCACTTACTCCTGTCCCTGTCCCAGGCGCTGCCGTCAGCTTCATTGTATTTATTTCTCATGTTAAAATCAAATTCCCGCGTGTGCAATTTTTCATTTGGCCCGATCCCGAGCCCAGAGAAATGAAAAGGAAGTGGAAAAATGTGTTAAGGTGCGTGTGTGGGGGTTGGTTGGCGGCTGGCTGGGTGGTTCTTCCGGCGTGCTGTCTGACGTCAGGTGAAGTCAGCTTAAAGAAAAACTTGTGCAAACTTTGGCCGCCAGCTTCAGCTTTGTCGTTTTGTGTTATTTTTTTAAAGAGTGGAACAACTGGAGCTGCATTTTGGTAACATTTTTCGATACCTGTCGGCATGTGTCGACTGTGCCGCTGCCGGGGCACCACCAAGAAGCATGCTGCCCCCCACTCGCACACACACACACACATAACTTGTGCTCTAAACAAAACAAAAATGCGTTGGCAAAAGCTGAGACCAGAGACAGCGACAGGCATCGAGGCAAAGGCAAAGGCAGCTGGCGACTACGACTATGGTGATGGGAACAGCAGAAGCAACGTCATTTTTTATACCCTAACTAAAGAAGTACGTGCGAATATGCACAAAACTTGGCTACAGATTCAGCCTTGGTGATGATTTTTCGAATTTGTCGAATAGTTTTCAAGATATTATCGATAAACGGGATTTTTTAGTCCAAATTTTGATTTTAAATTTGTAATCAGCGACCCTGAAATCCCACGAGTACAGACTTTTTGCCAGATCAAATACGTTTTTGAAGAAACTGTCCGCCATATTGGATCCGCCATTTTGTTTTTCAGAGTTCTGACTTGGAATTCGTAATCAGCGACCCTGAAAACCCCCAAATACAGACATGTAGCCACATCCAATACGTTTTTGAAGAAACTGTCCGCCATATTGGACCCGCCATTTTGTTTTTCAGAGTTCTGACTTCGAATTCGTAATCAGCGACCCTGAAAACCCCCAAATACAGACATGTAGCCACATCCAATACGTTTTTGAAAAAATTGTCCGCCATATTGGATCCGCCATTTTGTTTTTCTGATTTGTGACTTCGAATTTGTAATCAGCGACCCTGAAAACCCCCGGGTCTAGACTTTCAACCAAATCAAAAAACACAGTTTTGAAAAAATTTTTCGCCATATTGGATCCGCCATTTTGTTTTTCTGAATTTCGGCTTCAATTTTGTAATCAGCGACCCCGAAAACCCCCCGAGTAGAAACTTTCAGCCAAATGATATACGATATTACTGAAGGCCAACTGTATGGTCGAGGAATCTGCAGATTCTTGTCATCTGTTCCACGGCGTAAATCTAAGACCTTAACCTCAGACTTTAATAGGTTAACTTCCACTCCCTATTGGTCGCAATATTTCTCCAAGTTGTCAATCCTTTTTTGCAGCCTTTCTACTTTATAATTTACATTTTGAATTGTGATTAAGGAAAGAGTATGCCATTTTCGCCTTGCATTTCATTCCTTAGCTCTTGCTTAGTGCTTGCCTGTAAGGACAGCGACAGGCCGACGAGGACGACGACAACGACGAAGGCAACAACGACGACGTGGTGGGAGCAGAAGCAAAACTGTGTGTGGCCTGTGGCAAGGGGGGAAAAGGGGCAGGGGCAGACACGACACACCAAGTGTACAATAGCTTTAAGCTTAAACTCTCGCACACTCACTCTCACGCACACACACACACACACTTACACCTCACACATACTTATGCTGAGCATACATTTTGGCATACAGGGCCACAAAGCAATTGAAAAATTTGTTTTCTCATCGAAAAGCCTTGAGTTTGGAGTTTGCTTTTTGTGTGTTCCGTATAGACTCAAAACGATCTTTCCATGATCAGCACCCTGCTGGCACCCTGTATATGGGGAAAATTCACGGACGAACGCTATATGTATGACCAAGTCCAAGAAAGAAAAATACTTGCCAGGCGACAACGCAGCCAAGAACCAGGGATGCAAGGGATTTTAACAACAAAAACAAAAAGTTAGGTTAAAGTGGGAAATGAGATGATAAGAAGGGGGTTATGCTGGAAATCTGGAAATCCATCCTTTTCGTATTTGTATACCGGTTCCAACACTTATATAACGGTTTTTGGTTCCGCATTGGTATGTACTAGAGGTGGAACCGTGAGGAGAATTTGAAAGTGTCACGACGAGTCACGGTCGGTTCGGTTCAGTTCTGTTTGAGTTCCAGGATTATTACCCTAAGTTCCCATGTGTTTCATAATGACAATTGGTTCTTATCGGTTCCAAGAACATCAGTGTTTGATTACCACAACTTAAAAATTTTAAAACAAATGTTCTGGTTCTGAGTTTTAGTGGGTTCTGTTGGGTACGGGACTCCAGTTTTATTCCCTGAGTAGACACATACTTATTTATAATTAACAAAAGTATTTCATTTTAGGTTCCGATTTTCAAAAATTATAAAATGTGGATTCTGGTTCTGGTACTCACTTCTAATTGGTGCAGTTTGATATAAGCTTCTGGTAGCCTACGATTTTATTCCTCGAGTAGACACATATATTTTTTACTCTTTAACATAGGTACGCAGCAGAGCTGTAAACTTAAATTACCATTACCATTACCATTTTTCACATAACTGAAAACAATTCCTGATTACCATTTTTTTATAATCGTAATTGTAAGGTGGAATTACGAATATTCAGTGATTATTCCAAAATTTAATTACTTTTACAATTACTTGGATAATTGTAACGGTAAAGGGTGATTATTGAGTAATTGTGCTTGAAAAGACAAATTATTTATGAATTTTAAGGTGTCAAATGAAATTACTTAAGCCCAATTATTACATTCATTATTTATATTACATTTTTTTGTTTGAAAAAAATAACAATCTATTATCCATGAAGTTCATGTTGGCCTTCATCACCACTAGTTTTTCAAAAGAAAAATCGGAGAGGGCATGGCGTCTTGAGTCGTTAATTATATGACAAATGAAAACATTCTTTCAACAGGGGCTGACGACGTTAGTGGAATCAGAGATTCTCTTCAACTTTACTGCCAGGGTAGTTAATGCTGGTATAAGACATCCAACATATAAATTGTTCTCTTTCTGAAGAAAGTCTAACGTTGTTGCTATTGGCGTCATTAAAGATCGGTATTCTTCCAAATATTGAATAATTAGAAGAAAAAGTTTGTCCACTTCTTTGTTTTAAAAACTTATTGCTCGCTTAAAAACAAATAAGGAAGGACCATAAATGAATTAAATGATTGCTATTATTTGTTTTGATTTTCTTACCTTGATCATCAAACCATTAAATTTGGTGTTTTCCAAACTTGATTTGTAAAAAAATCACAATTTTCACCTAAAAGTACAAAATAATTCAACATTTCAAGCACAATTACTCAATAATCACCCTTTACCGTTACAATTATCGAAGTAATTGTAAAAGTAATTAAATTTTGGAATAATCACTGAATAATCATAATTCCACCTTACAATTACGATTATAAAAAAATCGTAATCAATAATTGTTTTTGCATTACCTAAAAAATTGTGTTATAGTAATGAAAAGCAATTAAATACGGGAAGTAATGAATACATTACAGCTCTGGTACACAGAGTATCATTTCCGACCCCATAAAGTATATATTGATTAGGTTTAACAGCCAATGGTACGTCTGTAAAAACGCACAGATCTCAAAGATGGTAAGAGATAGAGGTTTGATATGTACGGGACATATAATTCTTAAACTTTTACGCAGATAAAGTTTATTAACAATGGCTACGCCCCCTCCCGCTCGCGCATTTTTAAAAACACGTCATATACTATACCGTTTCTAAGATAGATAAAAATAGTTGGTTATATGTTTTTGCTGAAGAAATGATAAAGATCGCATGAACGATTCTCAAGTTATGACCAAAGGAAAGTTACTTTTAACGCCTAAGCAGTAGTGGCGCTATCTGTTGGTCAGTTAAGAAGTCCCTCTTTTGTTATAAAGCAACTTTTTTACATGTTTTTTATAAGGATTTTAACCTTTTTTATGATTCAGAGAATTTTTGTTTTCAAATAATTTGGTTTTTAATGATTAGTAGTTAGAATATGGGTTGCAATCTCGGATCTTGTTCTTAGTTTTGAGTCGTTTTTTATTGTTTAAGGACTTTGGTTCGGGTTTTGATTTTGATTCTGTAAGTATTTTGATATTATTTATACTTTGGTTCATTTCGGTTTCAAAAATATAGATTTCCAACTACAGGTGGTCGAAAATTCAAGATTTGAGTACTTATTCTTCATCTGGTTCTGAGTTTTAGCCGGTCAGTGTCGATAACCGGTTCGTGATCTGACGTGAAACTATGAGTGGAAACACATTATTTAAAGATAAATAGATATCTATCATGTTTCGGTTTAAAACGAGTAAGAAAGACCGGTTTTTGAGTACTCGTGCTCAAAAAATTGAAAATAGAGGTTCCGGTTTCAGTTCCTTTCGAAATCCTGGTCCGTTTGGTTTCCTAAACGTTTTTGGTTCGGGTTACGGTTTTGATTCTCTGAGTAGTTACGTTTCTTTAATGATTTGGTTCTTTTCGGTTCCACAAATACCGGTTCTTAACTACTGGTGCTCCAAAAATAAGAAAAATATGGCTTTCGATATCGATACTTTATCTTAATTTAAGTCACATTTGTTACGTAACCGGTTTCAGTTTCGATTTCGATTGGATTCCCCGAGGTGATAATATATTTCTTAAATAAGGCTTTTTTCTGTTTTGGTATCAAAAAATGTGCGTTTTTGAATGCCAGTGCTGAAAAAATCTGAAATATAAGTTCCGATTTCGGTTCTTTGTTTAAATTTTCCTTCGTTTTGTGTCGTAAACGGTTTAAATTCGGATTCTTTTATGATTTCCCGAACAGCATTATAGTTCTTAATAAAAAATTCAATATTTTCAATGTTTCGGTTTCAAAAAATGTTGCTTCTCTAATGACGGTGTTCAAAAAATTTAAAATATGGATAAGGCTTCCAATTCTTTTGTTAAATTTTAATCGGATTTGCTTCGTAAACTGTTTTGGTTCTGGCAACGCTTTTATTTCTTGAGTGGCAGATCTCTCTCTATTTCTGGTCTCTTTTCTACCTTCTTACCAAGTCTCTATCTTGTAAATCTGAGTTTTCTTATCAATTCGAACAAACACAAAGTAATATTTTGTTCTTTTCGGTTCGTTGCAGCTGACATGTCATGATAAGAGACCCCAGAAATTGGGTGCTCCCTATATGTAGGTTTCTAAACAACAACAACAACAACAAGAACCGCCAACTCAAGTCATTTTTTCAGCCCTGGCTACAAGGCAAGGCGACCAGCCAGCCAGCCAGCCAGCTCCAGCTCTATAGCTACAGCTCCAACTTGGGCAGCTTGGCGGGCAGCGTTGCGGGGCTGCAGCGCCCATTTGAGGGAGCCATCAAGTAGAGAATTCGTTGGCACAAAGCTTAGCGTTTGACATTTCCCCATACTTGCTGGGGCGACGCGCCATCAAGTAGCGGGAAATCGATGAAATTCTGTTCAGGCCAACGGCAGATAAACGAATTGGTTACTTTATGGCGCGAACGCCACCAAAATGCGACGTATTAAACGAATCCAGGCGTGCAATGGCAACCAACTCGCTACTTGATGGGTCGCCCGGCGCCAGTAAGTTGGGAATTGTTGGGTTGGATGCGTTGCAGGCGAGCGATTTCCATACTTGCTGGGACGGAGCTGACTGTGCCCCCCACCCCGTTGTCGTCGTCGACCAGGTTCGGCCTGGTGGTTGGAGGAGAGTTGGGAGAGTGGCAAAGAGCAGTGAGAGAGCGAGTACTCACTCTCTCGCGGGGCTAGTGTGCGTGTGTGTGTGTAGTATCTATGTGAGAGCTGAATGTTATGAAGTGCTGAATGAGCTACAAATATTTGAAATTCAACGGTTACTTTAACATTGGCCAATTTCGTTATAACAAAACAAAAAAACATACCAATATTTGATTAACATATTTATTTTAGGCCAGGGAACCACAAATACAAAAGGATAAATTCTTTGTTAAAAATATATTGCCTACTTTGTGGGGCTGCAATTATTTGTGCTGGGCATTTGCATATCCATTTAATGCACACACACACGCACGCACACACACGCACACACACACATTTGCATTCAGACGGATTCCATGCACATTTCATGCATTTCCTTTGTACAGGCCAACTTATCAAGTTTCCTGTCCGGCTGCATTTTCCCCCCTCTCACCCAACAACCGCCCACCATTAAGCATATACAATATATTCGGTTCATGTACTACTCCGCCCTCAAGCCCTCCCTCTCCCCCCTCAATGGTCTATGCAGCAAACGGAGGGGGCTTTTTGCATTTTTGTTGCACGCACATAATTTTTCATGCGGCTGGGATAATGATTTGGTTACATTTGATTTTGTTGCCGATTTTTATTGTGCCATTGATATACTCTTTTTGAGGAGGGCAAGCAGGTACATCTAATACCACAATTACTACAGAATTTCAGAGGGACTTTACTATGACCATGCACACTGGGCCAGATTTCAGTTTGGGCGGCATAAATTCGAAAAATGTAGTTAGACAATTGCAATTTGGCACATTTGATAGACATCAAGTGTGTAATAACTCGGGAAAATTATAAGACAATCCGACCACGCCCACCCTTACTGCCCACATTAGATAAGGGGCCCACTTCTGGTATAGTTTGACAGTTTTTTAAAACTTCTGGAAATCAATCGTGAAAAAAATTTTTTAATTCTGTTTTTTGAATGTCATTGTACTATTAATTAAAAAAATTTAAAATGTGTCAATGCGAGGGCTGTTTAAAAAGTTTTCGGCCTGCAAAGTAGGCTCTTCTAAATAAAGGTGGGTGGATGGTTCGCAACTTCCCGGGAGTAAAAATTAATGTCTTTAGGGCCCGAAGCAGAATCATGAAAATAAAATCAAATTTGTAAAAATGGCGCCCAGAATACCAGAAGAGGGCCTTAAATTGCTGTTAAATATCTTTTTTTAAATCATGCATTTCTGTTACCTAAATAAAGAATGCTTATATTATTTAATATTTATGTGATTTTTATATTGTGTATTTATATTTTAAAGTCATTACATTTTAAATAGTAGGTATGTATATAAAACCAGTATCCATATTTTTTCTTGGCATAGAACAAATCAAATGTCACACTCAAACTTTTTCTTTTAAGATCACTTACTAACTATTTTGTATATCCTTGATTAAATACTATTTAAATTTTATCTAGCTCAAAATCTAGTTCAATAGCAATAGACAGTGCTGCCACATGTACAAGCAGATTTGTGTTGTTCTCTTGCTTGTCTGCCAGATTACATGCCAATTTCCTAATTAGTCGAGATCCACCGTCGTTGTATGCCACACGTAGACTTCCCCCTTGATTCATTGTTGATTTGGTATTTACCAAGAATACCATGCTCGACGATAACCATTTTGAATTTTTTGCCAAAATGTTTAAACATTTCGAGCGCTTTTCGCAACCTTTTTTTCAAGTAAATCTCAAAGTTTTTAATTTTTATGTCAATTTCGTTTCTCTTCTTTGTGCTAACTGCATGCTCCTTAAGCTGCTCAAAAATCCAGCTTAAAATTGCACGGGCACTTCGGTTGTTTTCAGCCCATACATTGAACAGCGTTGCATGGCTGAACTCAAACTTAACAGCAAATATCAAGAGAATGTGCGCAAAGCCGCAAAAAGCCGCAAAAAGCGTTAAGAACACGATGAGATATACACTTTAAGGTCAAACTCCTCATATTTACTTTTTGTCAGAAATTGTCAGAAAGTTAGTTTATACTCCATAATTCACGGGCCCGTTGGTTAGGTTTTTTCTATATAAGGACATAGCAAAACGATAAATATAAACTAAACTTTACAAGAACAACACACAATTTGTTTCAGAATTCACATTCTACACACCTTTGCCTTTATTTTCCATATTTCACATTCAATTTTTATTCACGGAGTGATAAATGGCACAAGCTTAAAGTTGAGTAACTGTTTCTCGTTTTTTTTAGCACAACAAGCAGCTGACCGAACAGTTGACTTTGCAGCCCTGCGAAAAATTCAGGGTTGCACTGATAGCAAAACGCTTAGTGGATTTCATATATCTAATGTATGCTCTTTAAGAATAATTGATTAAAATCACGATTTGTTTCCATAAAAATTTTGAATTTATGCCGCCCAAACTGAAATCTGGCCCAGTGTGCCATGTAGCGATCCCAGTTCATCCAACTCTAATCACAGATTCAGTTCCTCGAACTAGTTCACATAACACTTAAGACTATCAATGCTTGATACTCCCGCCTTACTATATCTTAACATCTCTAAAACACACACATAAATTCCACTCTTTACCTTTTGTGACATTCATTCTTAACGGCAACACGCCGTACACCGAATTTAAACCTATTCTGTGATTTTAACTATATAGTTAATGTGGCCTAGCCTCAACTATATATTTGAAAACAGACCAACTCGGTCGGAGAAATCGTATATCACATTCCATGAGTACGACTGCCAATGAGATACTCGGATACACACCGAATACCCTCGAAAGCAGTCTTGGTACGATGAAGAGTGCAACGCGGAAGCAACGCGGGTGATACCGGAAGAAAAGGAGAAAGTAGAAGCGCCTTTTAGAAGAAACGAGAAGGCCAAGCTAACTTCGTCTCTGCCGAAGTTTTTATACCCTTGCAAATGTTTTAATACATCAGAGTTTACGAAGGTTAGCATTAAAACAAACAATTTTTCTAAATAAAACCCACCTTTCGACCGATAGTTCCTATGGCAGCTATAAGATATAGTCATCCGATTTTGACCAAAACTGCCAAATTTGTATAAAAGCATATACAACTAAGAATTGCTGAAGCGGGAGGCGTTTACATTAAAAATAAAAAGTTTTTCTCACAAAGACCCACTTTTCGACCGATAGTTCCTATGGTAGCTATAAGATATAGTCATCCGATCAGGTCGGTTCCGACATATTATCAGTGTGCAGTAAGAAAAAGACTCTTTGCAAAGTTTCAGCCCTATACTGAGAGACTAGTTTGCGTAGAAACTGACAGACGGACTGACAGACAGACGGACGGACAAAGCTCGTCGCCCTGATCAAGAATATATATAGTTTATAGGGTCGGAAATGAATTTTTCTATACGTTGCAAACTTCTGGGCAAAATTATAACACCCTTTGCAAGGGTATAAAAAGAATCAGTAGGAAAGGATTCTAATCGGCTTGAGTGAGACTCGAAAGTTTGATCAAAAGGTTAAGCAATTAACCGAAGGTTTTAAGTCCGGAGTCGCACAGTGCAAGGACGAATACGGGAATCTGGTTAGAGATCCGCAAGTGGAAATTGATAAATGGAGAAACTACTTCTCCAACCTGCTGGGAAGCGATGAGGAATATAGACTTATACCCACCATCATCAGGACCATAAGGAAGTCTGCTTAGTCATCAAAAGGCTAACGAACAACAAATTAACTGGCGCTGTTGAGTTGACCAATGAATTGTTCAGGGCTGAAGCCGAAGAATTGACAACTACTTTGCCATACATGAATTGACGAAAGAATCTAAGTGGTCTTTGCCCAACATTTAAAAAAGGAGACCCAGCAGTTTGCGCCAACTACCGCGGGATCAGTCTCTTTTTCATTGCATATAAGGTTCTGTCTCGCAATAATTGTAAACGTCTAAAGCTGCTTTTAAGCTCATTGATTGGACCTTATCTGGTGTGGCTTCAGACCTGGTAAGTCCACTACAGACCAAATGTTCAAACCACAACAAATCCTGAAGAAGAACTATAAGAGAAATATCTAAAGCTACCATCTTTTTGTAGATTATAAAGCTGCCTTAGGGTTGTCGAAATATCGGATTGGATATCGGATAACTTATGACGATATTTTATTATATACTTTTCTTTGGTTTTTGGACAAAAAGGAAGGATTCCTAAGGGAATTCTATTGGATCTAAGCAGGGTTTAATCCCGAAACGAATTTCGGTTCCGGTTCCAGTACCGGTACGTCCCGAAATGAATGTTTCGGTTAAAGGTTCTTTATCGGTTTTCAATTAATTTCGGTTTTCGGTTTCGGTTCCGGTACCCGGATTTTTATTTCGGTATACCGGTACGTACCGGTACTCACCGATATAAGTACTACTTATTTTTAATACTGAAAAAAAAAATTTTAATAAATATGTACCCGACGTGCGTTGCTACGCCGCTCACAAAGCGATGGAGTGAAGCATACCTTAAAATTACCATCTATCAAATCTTCATCTAGCAAAATTCCCCATCCGTCGATTTACCCGTCTTCATAAGAATCAAAATCGTTATAAAATTTTGTAAATTTCCGATTTTTGAGACAGTTTGGTCTACACCACATATTTTTACCCTCTACTATTGCAGTCTATCAAATCTTCATAAAAATTTTGGGAATAAGAAAATTTAGCAAATTTCGCATTTATTTTAGTTGTTTCATTGTTTTTTTGTGTTTAATTGTTTGATCTACACCTCTGTTTCTCTGTTCTGTTCTGTTTACCCGTCATTGCCATTTCCAAACTTTCCAATATTTTGGACTGTTCAATCTTTGGTTTCTTTTGTCTACATACATAAGATCAAGAACTTTATAAGGTCGGAAATGATTCCTCTCAGTTACATAATTTTGCACACAACCTAACATAATTAGGTACAGCGTATAAAAAAAACCGGAACCGTACCGGTACCAAAGTTTAGATTTCGTTCCGGTTTTATCGGTTCCAATAATAACGGTAAACGGTATTCGGTTCTTAAAAAAAATGTTGTATAGGTTCAGGTTCCGGTTCCGGTACGCGATTTAAAACGGTTTATTTCGGTTAACGGTTCCGGTTCTGGTTCCGGTATTGAGCCCTGGATCTAAGTAATATCAGTAATACTTGTAGTAGTATATTCAACAAGTATTTGATATCGATATTTCGACATTCCTACCTTTAATATAGCAATAAAGTCAAGGTTCTTTAATGCGCTGTATGCCTTAGGTTTACCAGGGAAGTACTTTGCATGATGACGTTGAGAAGCACGGAAAGCTCCGTCACAATAGGAAAAAACTCTCTTTGAATCTATTTGAGTATTAAATAGGATAGAAAATATCCTTTTCGAACTTTTTAGAGACAGAATTGAAACTCTCTGATTCTTTTAAAGTTACGAATCAACCTCTCAAAATTTGTTGAAGATAAAAAAACCTTTGCGAATCTTTTAAAAATTGGAAAGAACCTCTCTGAATCTTATAAAGATGAGAAGCACAGAAAGCTCCGTCAAAATAGAAAAGAACCTCTCCGAGCCGTTTGATACTAAAATAGGTTTTAGGCAGGGTGATACCTTATAGTGTGACTTCTTTTATCTGCTGATGGAGTATGTATATATAAACGAGCGGTAAGCCGGGCGTTTTTTTAGAGATTCAGAGGCTAGACTGATGAGGACATGACGAAGTACCTAGTATCCGCGGAAAGAAAGTTTACGCGTCTTGGACAATCTGTTACAATGGGAGAATACAATTTCTAAGTTGTAGAGGATTCTCTCTACCTTGGAACGATGACAACCAGCTATAATAACACTTGTCTGGAAATCCAAAGAAGAATTACTTTTCCAAACCGATGCCACTACGGACTCCGAAGTTCAAGAGCACAACTCTCTCTCGAAGAACGAAAATGCCGCTATACAAGTAGCTTATCATCCCAGTCCTGCAATACGGCGCAGAAGCATGTAGAATATCATCAGCGCGATTCTTGAAAGAAATTGAAAGAATGATAAACTGTATGAGCTCTATAGGGACACTATTCTAGACAAACGGACAAGGACATGTTAACCGTTTGGTACAAACGGGATGCGAAAGAACCGGAAAATGCCTTGGAGAAGGCAAGAAGGTACGATTATCACTAAGATGGGACGACCAGGTGAGGAAAGACATCTCCAAGCCTGGTGTGAACAACTGGTGCCAGCTCGAAAAGAGCAGTTTACGGTTCTGAAGAAGAAAATGTGTACGGGAACTAGCGCTATTTGTGTTGTTTACAGTGAATAGAAAAAATATCCATTTGGCTTTGAAGTATAAATTTCTGGCGAAGATTTTCGTTGGACAGTTCGACGCACACAGTTCTGAGCAGTTCCCAACCATTTGTTTGACGGAAGTCTTTGGAGAAATTCGCAAAACCAAACGCTGAAGACAAATTATTCACGTCACACAAGCGACTTTTTGACCAGCAAAAACATCGAATTGATGGGTTATCCAACGTACAGCCTTGATTTAGCATCCAATGATTTCTTTTGATCCCCTTTTAGCTTCTTGTATCCCCAGTGCTTGGACTCAAAATTCCAAAGTATTCCAAAGTTTTACCCAGTTTTTTTTTAAATTCTTGTTAAAGATATTTGGGCCCTGGGGGTCTTTAAACCCTTTACGAGCTTCAAGGGCTTAGAATACGCGAAGTGTGACCAACTCTTTTTTCAGTTTCTTGTGAATTTCTCCCACAATAGATCAAGTGTTTTGGAATATTTCACAAATTCAGCCTAGAGCATTCAAAATGTGAATCGAAATTCATCAGTCCACATGTTCAAGTGTGTTTTGCGACCGAACGGAAGTGCAGCCATGTTGCTGGTCTGCGGTTGGCAGCAATTTTTTGTATGTTTATTTATTTATTTCCATTGCAGCATAATTTGAATATTCAGTTTTTTTTTTTTTATTTTTTTGGGGCGTGGTATTTGCGCAGAAACCAGACCAAGATCCTAAGGCGGATCACAGGCAGGTGGCTGACACAGAAACCGGGCTCAAGCGAGAAGCCAAGCAACAGGCCAAAGTGTTGGCCATCCAGTCGGCTCTTGACATGCATATGCAAAGGTCTTTCCCAGGTGGCACACACACACAATCAATTGGCGAGGCCTTCGCTTGCTTCTCAGAGAAACCCGCCAAAATGCAAATGACGAAACCTTTGATGTGCCGGCCCAACCACCCGCTAGCTTAAAGTCCATATGGCACGCAATGTGCTAAGTAATCAATAAGCCAGGGCTAAGGAGCTGAAGCTGCAGCCACAAGCGGAAGTCGTTGTCACATCAATGGCGACAAAGCACTTCCGTTCAAGGAACAAAAGGATGCCAAAGTTTTTTTTTTTTCCAAAAATTTTCAACTGTCAATGGAGTTCCTAATCACCTAGAAAGGTAGAGAGAGAGGGCGATAGTACACGTGCAGGGGTTAGCGATAAACCCTTATCTTTGGGCAACTGCGACTGGAATGCGAACGAGCTCTCTCCGGTTCGGATGGGGACATAATATTCCACCAACATTTTCAACGTTCGCTACGTTTCGCTGCCGATGCCGATCGTTGTCTGCTCTTTGTGCATTCTTTCAGTTTGTTTCGCTTTGACTCCTCCCCACCCGCCCGCCAACCCCTCCTCGTCTCTGATTTCTGGTCTCCAACGAGGCATGCAGTCATCGGCGACGTCGCCAGTCGCCAACCCAACAACAACAACAACAACGGTGATTCATCGAAATTAAAAATAAGTGTTTTGTATCTGTATCTCAGCGCTTGTTTCACATTTGTTGCCGTTCTTGCTTTTATTTTGCTTTTGGCCTGACATTCCATTGGAACGATACGAGTAGCTTCCATCAACTTCGTTTAGGTGTAGACTTCCAAAAGTTCTTGAATTCTTAAATATTGTTTACACTAGAACAACTTAAGTCTTCTCTTTCTATTAAAAGGTTCGGAGAGGTTCATTCCTATCTTCAAAATATTCGGAACGGCTCTTGCCTATCTTCAAAAGCTTCGAAACTGTTATTTTCTTTCTTCTGAAGATTTCAAAGATTTGGAGATTTTCTTACCTATTTCCTAAAGATTCAGGAGATGTTTTTTTGCTATATTCCAAAAGATTCGAAGAGATTTGTTTCCTATTTATAAAAAATTGCGTTCTTTCTATCTTGGATGAGATTCTGTTCAATCTTCAACGAAGTTCGGCGAGGTTCTTTTCTATTTTTATAGGATTTGGAGAGGTTCTTTTTATTTTAAAAGAATCCGAGAGGTTCTTTCTGCTCTAAAAGATTCGGCGAGGTTATTTCCTATCCTTAAAAGATTCCAAGAGGTTCTTTCCAATCTTCCAAAGATTTACAAAGGTTTTATTTCATCTTCAACAGATTCTGAGAGGTTGATTCGTAACTTTGAAAGAATCAGAGAATTTTTTTTCTGTCTCTAAGAAATTCGAAGAGATTGTTTCCAATCCCCAAAAGATTCTGAGTCGTTTCTTTTCATTTTTCAAAAGATTCGGAGATGTTCTTTGCTATCTTCAAAAGATTCAAAAAGGCTCTTATATCAAAATCATCTTCTTTTCGTATATTTTCTTTCTTCAAAAGATTTGGAGAGATTTGTTCATATTTCCAAAATATTTGGAGAGGTTCTTTGGTATCTCCAAAAGATTCTGAGAGTTTCTTTCCAATCTTTACAAGGCTCGGCGCTATATAAGTCGCTTATCATCCCAGTCCTGCAATACGGCGCAGAAGCATGGGCAATATCATCAGCGGATGAGGCGGCGATTGGCGTTTTCGAGCGAAAGATTCTTCGCAGAATTTATGGATCTTTGAAAGTTGGCGAGGACTTTCGCATCCGAAGGAATGACGAACTGTATAAGCTCTAATGGGGATACTAGTCTGGTCAAGCGCATAAAGCAACAGCGGCTGCGCTGGCTGGGACATGTTACCCGTATGGATGATCAAGCTCCAGCAAAAATGGTCTACAAGAGGAATGCGAAAGAACTGGGACAAGGCAAGGTGGGACGACCACCTCTAAGGTGGGACGACCAGGTGCGGAAAGACATTTCTAAGCTTGGCGTGAAAAACTGGTGCCAGCTCGCACGGAGCAGAAGCGACTGGCGGACATTAGTTGCAGCGGCCGAGACCGTCAAACGGTTGTGATGCAATCATCGGGCCAATACAGAAGAAGAAGAAGAAGACAAGGCTCGGCGAGGTTTACTTCTATATTTAAAAGTCCCGCAGATTCTTTTCTATCATAAAAAGGTTGGGCAAGGTTTCAATAGTCAAAATGGTTTGGAGAGGTTCTATCGTATTTCCCAAAGGCATGTTTAATTCTTTCCTTTTTATACCCGTTACTCGTAGAGTAAAAAGGGTAAACTAAAGTCGTGCAAGTGTACGTAACAGGCAGAAGGAATCATTTCCGACCATATAAAGTATATATATTCTTGATCAGCATCAACAGCCGAGTCTATATAGACATGTCCGTCTGTCCGTCCGTCTGTATGAACACCTAGATCTCAGAGATGGTAAGAAATATAGGTTTGACATGTATGGGACAAATGCTTCTTTTTTCTGCACGCAGATCAAGTTTATTTCAAATTTTGGCCACGCCCCCTCCCGCCACCGCAATTTGAACAAAACGGTTTATCTCCTACAGTTTTGAAGATAGACGGTTCGGACCTTCTACAGATAGTTAGTAATTAGCAAAATGAATCAATTTGCCGAAGGAACGATAAAGACCGGATGAACGGTTCTCAAGTTATGAGCAAAAAGTGAACCAAGCACCCCCCTCCCCTCCCACCCAAAAAATGTTGCATACTTTTTGGATGGTCACCCTAGGGAACGCAGGAACAATGTTAAGCATGTTTTCTCATGAGTAACGGGTATATCGAAGTCGGTTAGAACCGACTTTAACTTACGCTCTCGTTTATTTTAAAAAGGTTCGAAGAGTTTCTTTCCTATCGTCAAAAGGTTCGGAGAAATACTTTTCAATGTTCAAAAAGGTTCGGAGACGTTTTTTTCTTTTTTCAATAGATTCGCAAAGGATCTTAGCTTTCGGAGAGATTCTTTCTTATATTTAAAAGATTCAAAGAGGTGTGTTTGTATTTCCAAAAGATTCGGAGTTTCTCTTTTATCTTTAAAAGGTTCGGATTGGTTTTATAATCAACAAATTAACGATCTGTGTTGTTTGTTTGTGACTTCAGGGCTTGTCGGAGTATGTTACAGAAATGTAAACTGTTTTGAAATTGGTAATTTTTAAACGGAGCTCCGGTTCCGTTCACAACATGTATTGATTTTTGTATTCAAATAATGTGGACGATGGTGATTTTATATTCCTCTTCTACATCCTCCTTTGGAATATCTAAAATAAAAAGAGTTCCACCTAAAACCCTTTTTACACACTAAAATTGGCATATTTCATTGCTGAGAATTGAAAGCTTTGTCTTTAAAATTTTCTCATTGGAAAAAGTATTGTCTTCAATTATAAATATCTAAACCAGGGTTGCTCATAGCCTATGCCCATAACGCGCAGCCGTTGTTGTCTGCGCATAGCGATAACCAAGCGTATAGACACTCACGCAAAGCTTTGTATGTTTTCTCTCAACAACAAATACATGTGCATTCTTCGTCTTCAGTGTAGATTTTGCTTTCGTATGTATTAGATAACCACATGCTTTTCTATTTCTTCTTTCTACGCCGCTGTAAGCTGGCTCTGGACAGTTTCCAGTGAACCCAAGGCTGCGAATTGACCCTACGGCAAACTTTGGTAAGCCGGTTTGGATCCAACAAACCAGACCCTTGCTTTACTTCAACCAATCGCTTCGGCTTGGAAAATGGGTTCGGTTCACAGCATAGCTTTAGTAAGTTTTTCCAGAACTTAAAAAACTATTACAATATTGAAATCGGAGCATGATTATTTCAAAATCATGGAATATTAATACTTTTAGTATGAAATGAAGCATAAGTCACCTAGAAGGTCAGGCCTTTTTGTAGTATTAATGAAGTCTATTTGGGGTATTGGTAAAATGGACGCTTCTTCTCAACAAAAAGATGACCTTATAAAGCATATATAATCTTGATTGGCATAAGAAGGTGGGTCTCTCCGTCTTAACTAACTTGACAGGCGAGGGAAGAGTGGCTTGAAATTGTCCCTCTAATCTAAATGGGGTATTTGTTAGTACCTGCCAGCTTAAGTAGTTGGTTAATATGCAAGTCACAAAAATTCCAACCTGCTCTCTCTCTCTCTCTGTGGCTCTAACCCAACTCTTGTGTGGTCTGTTGGCCAGGCCAAATGTTGTTTAACCAACATTTGCATTCTATGAATTTTGAATTTTCCGAAACTCGCTGGTTCAAGATATCGCCAAAGCGAGTCACGACGAGCGGGGTAACAACATGGGGTCCGACTTGGCCTATTGCTTATCTTATCACAGAGTCGACGTGGGCAAACACAGCGGAGCAGGCCAACCACCACCACCCAGCCAAGTCGCTGACTCTGACTTATCGGTCATGGAGAAGGTGGCACTCCGCCTGCAGTTCCCAGTTGCAGTTGCAGTTGCTGTCGCCGCCTCATTAGCATGGCAATGGCAATGAAAGCTTTCCTCGACCAGGTTTCCTCCAACTCCCATTTATCAGCATTTTCCACACACTCGCCATGAGACGAATTCCTAAAATCGATTCGACGTTGCCGCTGCTTATACTATGTCGCACAGGGAGTTGAGACGACACAACAGTCTGGCATCCAAATGTGTTCCTTACACACACACACACACACACACATCCACTCGGGGAGAGGCCCGGCCGTCGAGCAACCCTTCGCACGTTTTACGTTTCGTTCGGTCTAGCGCTTTGAATTTGAACCCCCGTTTTTTCAAAGGACTAACTTCAAATGCCGAAAATAAATGCCCGCTCCCCGCACCCGCTCCCGTTGCTTTATGCCGGGGGTACGCAGAGAAATGCATTCAACATAAAAAAAATAAAGAAACGAAGAAATTTTAATCCAAAGCGGACCCGTATGTGCCCGTGCCCTATGCCTTTATAATGCCGGCGGCTCTGGCTGTGTGCGTGCCAGGGATACACATTTTGTAAATGCCGCCCAAGGTGACCAAATGAAGGAATGATAAAGCACCACCGCGTCAGACGACGAGAACTACTACCTGCTCCTGTGTAACCGGATGTGGCATACAGAACTTTCCCTTTTTTGCGCGTAGGATCAGCGGCAAAAATTGTGACGAGATTTCCCCGCTTTGTGTTGGAACAGGTGTCCTTGAATTGGGAACGAGAAAGGGGGGGAGAGTGGAGTTTGAAAATCGATTCAGGGGCTCAATCAAAAAGCATATAATTCCTACAGTTCCTTAAGGTTCATTCCCAGAAAAAGAAGTTGTTTTGGATAATTTTTGGAATCGAAACTTCTTTCAAATCGAAATTTTTTTAAGTCAGCTCTGACCTACTTCATAGATCGCTGGCCAGCGACTAAAACCTGGTCGAGTTCTTACTCTGGCTAATTTAACCCCATTTTGGTACATTGAAATCTCGCAGAAATCAGCTCAGAAAGCTTGTAATTTAACCTGATGGCGAATATGTCCTCCAAAACTAAGTGCAAGCTTTTCAGTCTACACTAAGAAAAAACTAGAATGAACAATTTCAGTATGAACGCTCTTGATTATTTGGATATTATAGGCAAGTGGAGCGAGGAAAAGTCTCAGAGCATAGAGGGCAAGCAAAATTTAAGAAAATAGCATTGAACACGCTCTCACAGTGTCTTTTTCTATGGGAGAGAGGAGTGTGCTGAAAGTATTACAATCGATTGTTGCTCTCATATGAGCAGAACTGTGTCGTAGTCAGATGTCAGCGGTACAACTGCGTACATTCTTAACTATATTTAGACGCCAGAGAGGGCGTGTCACTTTTTAATTCCATATAAGCTTTCAGTTCGGGTGTAGGTTGGGAGAGATTGACAATTTAGAACCGCTTTCGTCGGAGAGAGCGAGGCCTAGAATGAGAGTGCGGTATTTTTGGGTATTATAGATGAAATTTGCGCTGTTCTTTAAATGGTGTTAAGCAATAGCGCCCAACCAGATATATAGAAGTTCATCCAGAGAGCGTAAGTGAGAGCGAACAGCTGACTAATTTCTGACAAAAGCGTTGTCGACTGCGTAAACGCTCAGTCTAGATCAGTAATGGTCACTTTCGCTATTTACACATATACTAGCCGAACGAAGCTGAGGAAGAGAGAACAAAAAGCCCTTCAGACGCTGGCTAGTCTTTGATGCGGGCTTTATTTTCTTACACCAATACACTCTTACTTGGTTTAAATCTCCCATGCTAGCCAGCGACTGAAGGCCTGTTAACTCTCTTACCCTCAGCTTCGGTATGATTTTCTATTTTGTTTATAGGAGGCAAAGCTTTAAAAGCCAAAAAGTAGGGGACTCGGAATACCTTACCCACAAGCTTTCAGTAAACGACCGCAGCACCGTACTTTAGTAGTTCAAGGTCGGCCAAATGGAGCGGACCATGATGCAACGAAGAAGGTATGGCCAGCTCTCAGCTCGTTCTCTGATTCAGCTTGCAACTCAGCTGCAGCAATTCTTCAATGCATTGCAAAATGTTATAAGCACAAACTTTCTAAAAAAGCTCTAAACTTACAATGCTAGATAGCTGGCCTTACCTTATTAAGTGCTTCATGATGCAGATGTCAATTTTTCCAAAATCTGGTGTGCCGAAACTTTCAGGAAGGGAAAACATTTATTTCTGCACAGAAAAAAAAACGCCTAGATATTTTCAATCTTTTAAATCTTGGAGTAAGCCCGGCACGAGCTTGAAAATTCAATCTCGATTTCCGGGATATTCTACACAATTCAATCTTTTAAGGATTGGTCCATTCCTTTCGAGCTTGTATCATTCCAAATGTGCTTACTCCAATCCCTTTCGAGATCACATGCCCATAAATTAGAGAGCGAGAGCGAAGAAATATAAGTAGCCTCTCAGACACGCTGACACAAACATTGGGTATGGTGGTGTGCGATGAGATGCCGTTCCATTCCTGTTCAGTGCGAATGGTCGTGTGTTCGAGTCCCAGTGGAGCCAAAAATTGTTATATTCATTTCTTTGTTTTTTTTCAGAAATCTAAATTAACCAAAGCTGATGTGAGAGGTCTTTGAAGTGTACAAGGATGTCCTATGGCAAATGGCATGGTGGAGAAAAAGAAAAATAGTAATCTATCCTGAGATCAAATCAATCTTACATATCGAGCATAAGTTAATCTAGAATAGGCATAAAATGATCCAGTTTTGGGATTCAATTGTGCTCGAATTTTTTTGCACAATTCAATCTTTCTAGGATTACCCCGGGCTATATGTAATCCTTCTTAGGATTGAAAAAAGTCGGATCAACTTTATCTTTTTTCTAATCGGGTCAAGCATATCCGAGATTACGTTGTTTTCATTACCGCTTGGGATTGATTTGATCCCATATGGATTGTTTTTTTTTTTGAGTGTGTGTAAGAGGTTCGGTATTAAACCGATTTGTAATCTAGGTTTATGCAAGTCTGCAAATTTGTAAACTTCTGAAGAAGGTTCGGTCCGAAGTTTGGCGTAAAAAAGCTCCAGCTTTAACTTAGCCGAATCCGCCAGGACATGATGAAGAGGGCCATAATGACTGGAGTGACAACCCCACGAACCCTAGTCGGTACTCCTTGTACCAAACCTGTCGTAATTAAAAGAGGAAAGATTAGCAGTAGGCCTAGGCTGCTCACATTGCGGTTGGCCCCCTTGGTGGGAGTTGATACCTCAATTGTTGTGAAGCAGTGACCCAAAGATTAGCAGAGGTTTTAGATAAACCTCGCCCCTCACCAATGGGGAATTGTTACACCCGACCAATGTGCTTTTCAAATTGGTACCTGTGGGACTTCCGTCTCCTGGGGTCCCCGGTCTAGAGTCACCACCCACACAGGGTCCCGTGGTTTTAATTGTACCTAACTAAACCGACCTGTTTTCGGACCAAATGAGAGCACGGCCATGACTTGCTCGACGTCTGTTAGTTCATCTTGAAACAAGAACAACGAGATAGGACTTTAACTAAGGACCTTAAGGTCTATGTGTGACGTCTACAGTGTCATTGTGTCAACGTGTATACCGAAACGTGCCGGACTCTGGTCTAGACCAAGGCAAAAACAATACCAGGTTCACCACTCCTCTGGCGCGACAACTTTTCGATATTTTCACATCAGTGAGCGAACTCTTGTAAAAAAAGCAACCCCGCGCAAGAAATGTTTTGTTGTTCGACTTAGTAGCTTAGTAGCGATTCACTCAATGCTTTGTTTTATATTTCTCTCTCTTCTCTCTCAGTTAGGAGCTCGTGCTGTATGCCTTCGTCTAGCTCTAGAGTTCCCTCTTCCCTCGTTCAGTTTTCGGTCTCCCCCATTTGGCCGGCATTGGTCTATATCGGAGCAGGCTAGTCATAGTTATCAGGAGCCGGAGTCAGTCATGTTTTTATGTAAAGGCCAGTTGGTGAACACTGAATTGTCTGGAGATAGCTCTCTAGATCAGAGTTGGCCAAATGGAGAGGACAGAAAAGAGTGCTTGTGTTGGTGAACAAGAGAGATCTATCCAGGCTACAGCCGTTTAACATCTAGATAACCTACTCTTTGGTGGAATTAATAAGGTGAAGCCGAGCGAGAAAGCGATCTCTCTGAATGCAGGGGTAGGAGCAAGCGCCAATACACAACAACAAACAAATGTTCTGCCGTCTCTTTTTATCTTACAGGCATACAGAAGCTCCGTCAGCTTCACCTTGGAGCAAGAAGAGAGCGCTAAAACGGTTGTCTCTCTCTAACACACAATGATGGATGACTTTGGCAAGTAAGTTCGTGCCGCCGGGGCTATCGCCGGGGAACTCTGCATTGGAGCGACTGAAGGCCTGTTTACTCTATTGTCCTCAGTTTCGGCCTGCGTTCGGCTTGTGTATGTGTAAAAAGCGAAATGTTTTCGGACCCTGTGGCCATCCGGGGTGACAAGCGTTGGTTTTAAAAGGTTCGAGGTAGCCACACTTTACCAATTCTAGCATATAGTTCCAAGTCCGATGGGGAGGAGTATTTTATGTTGGTGTTTTAATGGATCCAAACCTGGTCATTTGCCAGAGGCCGGTAAGTGCGTGGTAGGGTTCCATCGATTCGATGGCAAGGCAACATTTTCCAATTGGGTGGCTTCTATACATATAATCAAATGCACACACACACACACACACACATAACGGAATATACGCACTTTGACGCATACGCACATTTAATGCAAATTTAAGCAGTTAGCAAGCAAGTAAAACCGTTATGTGTATGCAGGGATACATACAGAGATATGTACATAAATGCGTTGATGCTGATACATAATGCAGGCAATATAAATAATTGCAGTAGTACATAGGCCTGTGCATGTGCATGTGTGTGTGTGTGTTGCATAACCGCATTTGCTGTACATATGTATGTATATGTAGGTGCGTATCTGCAACTGCCACTGCAACGCTGGCTGCACATTTCATTGCAATTGCATTAGTATGGGCCCTTTTGTTCATTATACACCCACACCCACACACACACACACACACACAAAATCAATAAGACAAAGAATTCAAATTTTTACATATTTAGTTTTTATTTTTCCTTCTTCGTCGTCGCCTTCTTTTCGTCTCTTCCATCTACAACAAAAATATATTTAAAAATTCAACTTAAATCTAGAAAACTTTTTGGAAAAAAATAAACAAACATATTTCCCCTTTTCAAAAATAAGGCATATAAATATTGCAGTTTAACAAAAAGTTTCTAAATTTTTTCAAAGGAGGGGAGGGGGCTGTGAGGGGGAAGGGGAGAACCTGACTTAACATAAGTTTACGTGTTTTTATTTTTTCTTATAAATATATTTTTTATATCACAATAGAAAAAAGAATTAATTTGCATATTCTTTTCAATCGTTTTCAAATGGTTTAGGTTAAACTTACTTATAAATTAAACAATGAAAAAATGTACAGAATTTGCTTATTTCGTTTTTGTTATTTGACTAAATTGTGGTATGGATATTGACCAAAAGTGTTTAAGAACTATTCGTATTAAATTTAAGAATTTTCATTAGGTGTCTACTATTAACAGGGAGTTGTTTTTTTTTTTTTTCTTTTTAGTTAACTAAATTAAACGGCATAACTAACGACGCTGTACTAAAACAAATACGAAACAAAACAAAACGCAAAAAAAAAAAAACAAAAGAAAGAAGAAAATTTATATTAGAACAAAAAGCAGCGCAGTCGCCGCCTGGTCAACAAACAAAGAGCAAACGACGACAACGAGGCTGAAGTCAAAGTTGCCAAGTTTCCGAAAAAGCTTAAAGCTGACTGAGGGCAGCAGCGCAGCTGTTGTATTGTAGTTGTAGACTGGTTGTTGTTGCTGTGGCAATGGAGGACGCTGGCTTTTGTAGCCGAAGCGTGAATTAAAATAAACTATTTAAATTTATTTGCATCTGTTTAACTGCGGCCTGCATGGAGCGCTGTGTGTGCGAGTGTGAGTATATCTCTCTCTCTCTGTTGCTCTCACAGACTCGACTCTCATGAGACTTATCGCGCGTCTCCATCGCCATGCACTTTGTTGCTGTCGGCCATAGCTGCATTTGTTTTATTTTTCTCGTTTTTTTTTTGTTTTATCGCTGCATGCGTGTAAGCCGACGCCAGTGGCTCGCCCCCCTGTCGCCTGGGCCCCCCTGCCAACAAACTCCCCTGTAGGAACCTGCAGCACACACACACAACACACACACAGACAAAGTCAGCTCCGTAATGCCGCCGCACAGTGGTTCGAGTCAACTATTTTTTGGTTGGTAAATAAAAAAAATTACAATAAAATTCTGACAACGAAATTACTTAAGGCCCTCTTCTGGTAACTCCCGGAACATGTAAAATTTAGCCCTCTATACCAGAAGAGGGTCTTAACTACCTTTTGATGTGAGGGCACCTCAACAAAGGAACTGCCAAAACCAAAAATTCCATACATAAATAATCTGCAAAGTCTTTGTTTTGTAAGTGATTTTTCTATGAAGTTTTGTGGTTTGGCATTTCCTTTGTGGAGGTTTATACTAAGCTTTTACCATATTTCTTAAGGAGTATCAAAATCGTTCGTTTCAAAGCTCTTTAGTGAGTATTTAGCGAATTCTTCTTTCTTGTCTGAGAGCATACCCTCACTCATGAATGTTTAGCGAACGTTTTCGAAGTGCCCGATTTTCTTGGTTAATTTTGAGGCATAAAATACTTGCTTAAATCGGTTCTATTCAGAGTTTGTGTAATTATTTGTCCGAACCCCAGGGCTACGATTTTAATAATTATCGGTTGAAGTTATAAGCTTTACAAGAAAATCGAAAGCGAACAAGCCAGTTTAAGTAACGAATTGCCATTTTGAATCATCGAATCCAGGTTGACTAAGAATATCGAAGCTCTGCTCCATGGTGGAATTAAAAAGGTGAAGCCGAGCAAGACAGGCTTGAATGCTAGAACCGTTGAACAATTGTTCTGCCTTCTCTTTCTATCCTACAGGCATACATCTACTGGATGACGGATTCACCTTGTTAATTTCACCATGCTCTGTTCTAATAGTTATTTAGAAGGTAACAAAGAAAATAATTAACAAATCTAGGGACATTTTCTTACATATGGGACTCAAGCGAGGTATCGATTCGTTTTAAAAGTTCAAAGTTTAACCTTAGATAAAAAAAATAAGCTCAAAGTCTTCGTTTCAGGTTATTAAGGATCTCGGAGAGGCCCCTAAGCTTTAAGTAACATCTTGATAAGCAGATTTTGCTCTAGGTACCTAAAATTTTCTCGTATAGAACAATTTGCTTTTCAGGTGGCCTCTTTTAGAAACAACTGCGACCGAAATAGGGAACTGAAATTGATCCTTAAATGAACAAATAAATCTTTGAGAATTTCCTACTTGGATGAAGAATGTTCAAAGTCAGAAGTACAGTAAGAATGAAAATGCTAGAACCAAGAGTGACATCTTTTAACCAAGAATGAACTTTTAGAAAAAGCTTTGGTTTGTGGGAAAGAGGTGAGAGAACGGACGGACAATATGACTGTCTCTTTCTTTCGGTCTCTGAGTTTGGCGTAAATTGCCGATTATATTTTTCGCTCAGAGGCTATAACTGGTGAACTCTATTCTAAATGTTCTTGAAATCATGAAAGTTAAAGTCGTAAGGAGAAAAATTGTTCTAAAGTGAGAAAGGTCGTTCTCATTCCGTTTTTAAAACTTTTGTGCTCAACTTGAGTACAATATTCCTGAATTTTCCTCTCTGTTTGTGTGTGTTTAGGTCAGAAAATTGAAGTTAATAAGTTACCAGGCTGTTTGCAGAATCTTTCGACTCCAAATTAATTTGATGTTTAACAATTTGAGCGTAAAGTTGAATAATATTACTTGATACCATCTAAAATATGTTTCGATGATAAAAAACGATATAAATCTTTCACATTTCAAAGGAGATTTGCCTTAAACCATTAGTTACGGTTCGCGGAGTGGTTTTAAGCACCGATGTAACCTTGGTTAGAGAATATAATGTGAATGATAGATCTATGTAGACCTTATTCGAGTAAAACTTAGGGTTTGAAGCTGCTTTCTAGGCAAACTTGAAATACAAATTGAATTTTCAAGGATAGTTGGCATAAATAATGTCTAGTGACAGCTTACGGCCGCGTAGATATCAATAAAAGTGTATACAAAAATTTCCTAAGATACTACAACCTTAAGAAATGGAAACAGAAAATCGATTATTGCCTGCTTTAGTTGTTTGATACACACAAAAACTTATTCGTCCCTCAACACATACATATTTGTTGTTGCGTTCGAATTTTCAAGAGGCTTAGAAGAGAAAAAGAAGAGAGAGCACATTTAAATTTGTTGTTATACTACGCTTGGGCAGAACCTATATCCATATCTCTGAGGAGAAGTCTATCCTTAGCCAACCGAATTTGGTTCCTACGATCTTATCGATTCATCATTTAGTTCAATTTTCTGTTATTTTTTAGCCACTGTGCCTGCTTTGTGTGTGTGTGTCTCACTGTCTACGTCCCGCCGTTCCGTCCCGTTCCGACCCGACCCTGTCTCTTGGCTGTTTCATTGTTTGCTCTTTGTTGTTGTTTTCTGCTTCTCTGCCTGTTTCTACTTGATTCGTACAGCGTGTGGTATGGCAAACGAAAGCTATGAGTTTTCAGTGTATCTTGTTTTCTTTCCACTCCTTCTCCTTCTCCGTCTCCGTCTCTGCTATCTGACTTTGACTTCCCTTTCCTTTCCTTTCCTTAACGTTCCTTTCCTTATCCCAGCTCTGTAATTACGTGCCTGGGCCAGACACGCAGGTAGAGGAGCGAGCTCTAAAGTCACACGCACACTAAGCCTTCTCCTTCTGCTGCTGCTGCTGCTGCGCCTCCGCCTCCGCACAGGCATTGCAGTCATGATGGACGCATCATCTGACCAGCCACAGACCCAAATTGAGCTTCTGCAGCTTGGGCAGCTTCATGATGATGTCAATGCCCTTGGAACTTAACTGTGTGCAGCCATAGAGATCAATGGTCTTCAGATTGTTCAGATCCTCGGCCAAAGTCTGCAGTCCCTTGTCCGTTATCCGACTGCACTGGCCAATGTTCAGATTCTCCAGCTCCTGCAGGCTTTTGGCTATCTTCAGCATGCCCTGATCCGTGATCTGGCACTGATTCAGCGACAGAGATCTCAGTTTGTACAATCCCTGGGCTATGTGCGTCAAGGCCTGATCGCTGATCTTGTCACAGAAGCTCACATCCAACGAGTTGATGCCGCTGCCACCCTCCGTCAGATAGGCCATGCCTATGTCTGAAATATTGTCGCAGGAACGGAGATTGAGCTGCTCCAGCTTGGGCATGCGGGCCAGATGCTTGAGACCACTGTCCGTTACCGACACACAAAAGCTGAGGTTAATGGACTTTAGTGAGGTGAGACCTTGTGCTATGTGACCCAGAGCTTCGTCGCTCAGTCGCTGGCAATCCTGCAGGCCCAGGTACTCCAGCTGCAGATTACCCTCCGCCGTTTCCCGACTGAAGCCGGCCAAATGTCCGATACCCTGATCGCTTATGTGCCAGCAGGAACGCAGATTCAGGTGCTTCAACTTTTTCAGACCCCACGCAATGAGGAGCAGGCCCGTGTTGGTGATATTACAGCAGCCGCCCAGCTCCAGGGTCTCCAGATTCCTCAAATGCTGGGCTATCCGACCCAGGCTGGTGTCGGTGATCTGTTTGCAGAGCGAGAGGTCCAGGGTCTTTAGATTGGGCAGGTCCACGCTGAAGGCATGGCCCAGATTCATGTCGGCCACATTGAAGCAACCGCTGAGATTTAGCGAGGTCAGAGCCGGCACTCCCAAAACCAGATCCTTGAGGGAACGCCTGAGCGACAAGATCTGCACCTTCTTGATGCCGCGCCTGACCAGACAATTGAACAGGCTGGGACTGGAACGCTTCAGATGCAACTTGGCCTCGACTCCTTTCCACACACTCTTGGCATAGGCGGCATCTCGCCAGGCGGTACAAACCTGAGCGGCTCGACCCAAATCTCTTACGGGCAAATGCTCGAATATCTGTTCGAGCAGCTCCGGGAACAGATTACTGATGTGGGTGCCCTCGATGGGTGGCGGACTTTCCGGCGAGGCGGGTCTATGCTGATGATGCAGATGATGGTGATGATGATGATGCTGGGCATGGGCGGCTGCTGCCGCTGCTGCTGCGGCTGCCGCAGCCGCATGCTGCAGGTAGAGCGCTGGGGGCAAAGTCTGCAATTGTGGACGATGATGGAGAGCATACGGCGTGAAGCGCAGCAGGTGGTGGGCACTGCTGCGTGTAAGGCCGGGCAGCTCAGTCTGTTGGTAGAGTTCATCCATGCCCCAAGCGGCGGCGGCAGCAGCAGCCGCAGCGCCCCCACTAGGAGCGGCTGCATTGTTAACTCCCGGACCGCCGCCACCGCCAGCTCCGCCTCCATGATAGTTGGTCAGAGCGGCTGCTGTTTGTAGGGAAATTGTGGTCTGATGATGGAACGGCAGCAGTTCGGTATTGGTGGCCATTCTAATCTCTCGTAGCTTTTGGTTTATTTTGTTCGCAGTTCTCTAGGTTTGTTTAGAGTTTCAACTTTATAACTGTGGCATTTTTTGCCCAAATTTTCACGTCTTATGCACTTTTTTTTCTTCAACTTGAAGCACTTGGCCTTTTGGTCAGAACTGAAGCCAGAACAGGGAGATGTGAATTGTTGTTAGAGAGAAGCCAAAAAACGCACACAACCGAACCGTACGACGATGATGCAGAAACTAAACTCGCTCTGGCCAAGCCAACGTTGCTTATAGTCGTCGTCCCACTGTGAGAGAGCAGCAGCAGAGCGTTCGTGTGTGTGTGTGTGAGGGAGAGTATCTGTGTGAGAAGGTTAGGCAGCTGTATTCAGCAATGGCCGACAGGCCCTGAAACAGGTAGAAATTCAAGCGAGCGAGAGCGCTCTCTCTCTCTCGCTCTCTGGCTGAATTGAGCAGTTTAGCGGGTTTTTTTGTTGAAGGGGGGAAATACCAAAATATGGCAAGTAAATTTAAAGTTATCTTCACTTAAACTTAAACCAAAATATATAAAAAATTGTATACCACAAAATATGGAAATTGAAATGTGAAATAAACTGTTCGCCGAACTTACCTCTCTGTGTGGCATGTGGCACCGTCTTATTGAAACCACATGTCAGGCAAGTTCAGCTCTTCAATTTTGGACAAGAAAAGGTTGGTACACATTGTACGAAGCGCCTTTCATTCACAGAAAGCTTTCTGCATTCGTTATCTTTAAGAAAGTACGGTCCAATGACCATAATCCACACCAAACAGTGCATTTTTCTGGATGCATTGTCAGTTCCTTATGTGCCTTTGGCTGCTCTTTACACCAAATACGGCAATTTTGTTTGTTCACGTTTTGACCAGAAATGAGCTTCCTCGCTAAAGTAAATCTTCATTCAACTTTCCCAGCGCACATTCACCAAAACTTAGCCGTTGTGGTAGGACGTGAGGCTTCAATTCTTTCACCGAAACTCTCCGCAAAATTTTCTACTTAGTGGAGAGTGGCTCAATTGCTGCGAACGGCGCCGAATCGATAACACAGTACAACACTAAAAAAGCCTGGCATAAGACCAATAAATTATGATAAAAGACACCTTTGTAAGCATCACCTCATACCCAGTTTTTCAAATCCACCCTCGGTTCGCGTTTAATGGGTACTTTTGTACTTGCAACACACAACTACAACAATTTTAACTAAGTTTTTACTGGCTTAAGATAAAATTCTCCAAAATTCAGCATATGTGGACAGGGTCATTGGGAACGACATATGAAAAATTCACTTAATTCGCGCAAACGGTTAAAGTACCTCCAGAAGCAGTTAAACGTTCATTCTTTAATATCTTTAAAAGCGCACGGTAGATTTTTCTTAAAATCGTTGCTTATGATAGTATAATGGGCTATTGCATGTCCCTAAGAGATGGTACTCGACAGCCAAAAAACCGCGATATGGAGTACTCTGTTTAGACTCACCCACAAATCAATTCATATAGGTCATAAACAAGGTCTAAAAATAGACAGATCTGCGTTTTCAGTTTTGCCAACGAAGCCTTGGTTCGCGATCTATAGGCATTTTTGTGCCAGCAACTGCCTTAGAACAACATTGACCATGTAGGTAAAACCAGCTTCACAAAAATTATGAAATTTATTTTATAAGTAAATTGCTTCATTGCAAGCAGGAAAACAGATCATATCACTTAAATACTTTAGTTCAGCGCATCTTGGTGTACCACGGATTGCCCACCAAAGACAATTTTTATTAAAGATTTACTTGTTCTTGGTGGAAACGACGAATTTTACTCATAAGATTAATTGCATAATTTTTGGGGGAGGCTGTGATACCCAGATGGTCAAGGTTGTTTCAAGGCAATTGCTCGTACCTAATTGCCTATAAATCGCGAACCAAAGGTTCCTTGGTGAATCTGAAAACACAGTTCAGTCTATTTATACGTCGGGTATATAGTTCATATATAGTGCTTCGTGGGTGAAAATAAAATTGGTACTCCAATTCGCGGTTTTTTGGCTGTCAAGTACCATCTCTTAGGGACATGCAATAGCCCATTATACCATCATACACAACGATTTTAACAAAAATCTACCGTGCGCTTTTAAATATATACAAGAATGAAGGTTTAACTCCTTCTGGAGGTACTTTAACCGTTTGAGCGAATTAAGTGAATTTTTTATATGTCGTTCCCAATGACCCTGTCCACATTTGCTGAATTTTGGAGAATTTTATCTTAATCCATTGAAAACTTAGTTAAAATTATTGTCGTTGTGTGTTGCAAGTACAAAAGTACCCATTAAACGCGAACCGAGGGTGGATTTGAAAAACTGGGTATGAGGTGATGCTTACAAAGGTGCCTTTTATCATAATTTATTGGTCTTATGCCGGGCTTTTAAAAAAAGTTGGATTTTGTCGAACTGTGTAATTCACAGTCATTTTCAACACTGGCGGTTACATCTGCTAGCACTCTGCATATGCGTGTTAGTGGTTTAATGTCCAATATTGTAAATTTGGTGCGAAATTCAGTCAGAAGATTCCTCAGAAGGTCACCCAAGCTGACTGAAGATCACTGCCATGATCAGGGAACCGATATGACATTTCTATATCTAGGAGGATGTCCCTGCAACTTTGTTATCGAGCTTAAGTCCGTCTGTATAGATATCGATGGCATTTGCTCTACTTATGTATGTGTTTAGTAGAACAGATTGCGCAGAAGTATATTTTTGCATATTTTGCCTACATTCCTTTTATGTTTGTAGTTCTTCTTCTTTAGACTGATCTTTAGCTTGCTTTTGCATTCTCAAATTGCGGTGTTTAGGTTTTGATCTACGTTCCTCCGAAGTCTCTAGTTTTATCGGGGTCACCTTTTGTGGTGTAGTAGTTGCGACTACCAGCTTTAAGTAATCCAAAGGCTACATTTCACTGGTTTATTGGTCTAGGCCCTTAAAATGCCTATGGGCCAACATTTCTTTCTTTCGAGACAGACTTTCAGAGAAGTTGATTTGTTATCTTTAAGTAGGAACAGTAAAAAGCTACGTATTGTGTGGACCTAAGTTTCTTGAAAACCTTCGGAAAACGTATTTTCTGACAGATTTTCGGCTAGATGAATCGAAATTTCCGATTTTTAATGTGAAACATCATTAATTTTGGTACGGAAGATTTTAGTAGGAGTAAAATTTGATTTCAGCGTCACGTGACGCTGTGGTCATTCATATATATTGTGACTTGTGTGGGATCGGGGTGAGATTTGGATGGGATCTGGGTAGGACTTGGGATGGAATCTGTGTGGGATGTGGCCTGGATTTGTGTGGTATCTTAGTGGGAATTGGTAGGAATCTGGATCGGTTCTGGGTGGAATCAAGGTGGGGTTTGGGTGGGATCTGAATGGGATCTAGTTGGGATTTGGATGGGATCTAGGTGGAATCTAGGTGAGATCTAGGCGTGATCTGGGCAGGATGTGGGTGGGATTTGGGTGAAATCTGGATGTTATCTCGGTGAGATCTTGGTGGGGTCTGGGTAGAGTCTGGCCGGTATATAAGTAGGATCTTGGTAGAATCTGAGTGTAATCTGGGTGCGAGCTAGTCCGGATCTGGTATCTGCCCTTCGGTATCTATGAGGAGAAACATCCGAAGAAAATTTACCAACCAAACAAATTCGTCTTCGCAATTCCGGTTGCTAGCGTAAGAGCTCACTCTCTCGGTGGTTCCAAAAAATTAACTATTCGGTAGCTAGCGAAAGGACTGACCACTGGTGGTAAGAAAAATCACTAGTCAGAAGATCTGTCTATCTCAAAAACTATCAAAGGCTTGGTAGCTTTATAATTTTAGCCTTTTTTTGTCAAGTACTCATCACTGCTGCAAAGCAAAACAACGGCGCTCTCTCCCTCTCGCTGTCTTAACATTTCAACATTTCCCTGTATGGGTGTGCTAGAGAAGGAGAGAGAGCGAGAGAGAGAAGGCGAGTTCAAACTCTAGTTTAGCTAGACTAGGCTTTGGTTTCATCTTAGTCTGGCTGGAAACTCTATGGTTAAGGCGGTTTACAATGTGTTCAGGTTCTTCTATACAAAACTCATAGCTCTCAATGCCAAACTCCGACGCATTTGCTGTTGCATTCCAAAGTCGAGCAGGTACCTGTCTTGCCTCTTTATCTGCACTGCATCGGTATGTGTGTGTGTTTGTATCTGCGATCGTTCGCTACCTGCGAACGCACAATACAATCCCGGTTTCCAAGAAAATATTAACGATAACTCCAGAAACATTGCCGCACACACACACACACAGAGAGAGCCTGGGATGCACAAAAGCCGTGAGGGAACAATAGCGGAGCAGCATTGTTATTGATACTAGGAATGCAATGCTTAGACACATGTGTGTGCCCTGGGTATAAAACTAGCCCCTAAAAAAGAAACAAGCCTTAAAAAAGGGACGGAGGAAATCTGTGCCGCTACCTGACCCAGAACGCCCGCACCCTAGTCAAAGACTCTGACACTGAAAATGGAAATGAAAAGGGACCTCACTCGTACAGTCATTATCCTGGACCAAGATCAAGGCGTGCGGCCAACTTTTCTTTCTACCTGTCAAACCGGTTTCCCCTGTCAAAAGGGCCCAATCCCACTATTTGGACGTGTCAAGGCGTCGCTGGCCAAGGTATATAAAAATAATCTGTTCGCTGGAACTCGTACGTCCTCGTCGCCGTCTTCGAAATATAGTGCGGCACAGATAATAATCGATTGGGTTTTGGCTGCCTCTTTTCTTTCCTCTTTTCTTTTTTGCTTTTCGCGCACTATGATCATCATTAAGAGGCGGTGGTGGATGACAGGGCAGGTAGGTGGAGGCGACAGCGGAAAAGGTGCAACACGCAATAGAGGCGAAATCTGTGGGTAGGGGAGATCAGCCCACGCTAGAGAGCAAGTGCAACAAGCCCAGCAGATGACAGCTGCAAGGTTGCTACTGAATTTGGATGAGAACATTTAGTGAAGAGGCTTCAGAAAGCTTCCATGTTGGGTTACAGTTGGACCAGTTTTAATCTAGGGTTAGTGAAAAGGAAAATCAGGGATACCTGGGAATCTTTTTCGAGAGGTACTTTACCTCTAAAAGAATTGTGGAAACTTTAAAGACCGAAAAATGTATATAAGCACTAAGCAAGAAATATAGCTGGCTTTCGAACGAATGCTTCGAACTCGAAACAGCCGAGCGCTCTCGGGGTGCTAGAAATTTCGTTCGGCTGCTCTGGGGTTCCAGACTCAGCCGTTTGGTTGATAGCACTTTTTCGGCTGTTTGACGCCTCTATATATTTCTTGCTTAGTGATATAAGCTAATGAAAAAGAAGTCTATGGACTTCTCAGAACCTGTATCATAATTCTGCGAGACGACTTTTCCTAAAATCGGTTCTTAAGTGGTTCTGAAGACTAATATGAACAAATTTGACCTAGGTTAGTGAAAATGACCCGTATAGATTGTATTTAACTTCAGGCAACCAACTTTTTCTAATGTCGGAACTTAAAGTGCCTTTCCGAGTCTTAAGAAAAGTAAGAAAAAAGTTTTAAAGTACCTTTCTTCAAGTTTGACGCGTTATTGTATCAAATTGTAACAAATTCATTCTTTAAAGATTTGCCCTTCGCTAAGTCCACCTTTCTGACTATTTTCGGATGCCTTCTCGAAAAAACCATGTGTCTTTTTAAGCGATCCACGAATCGATTCAATTTTGGAGTTCTTTAAAAGAGCGAAAGTAAAGATTCTCAGGGAAGTCGTCGTCAATAAAACGACGAAAGCACTCACTATTATTAGAAGGACAATGTCTGGGCAATACAACGAGAGGGATAGGATTTCAAGGTATATTTTGACCGGCTCATGTTGTCGTGTCATTGCTTGTATTCTGGTCGTTTGTGCTTCAGTGCTCGTCTCAAACGCCTCAATTGGGTTCGAAAGAGTTGCCCTACGATGGTTTCACCAATTGGTCTTATTAAATACAGAGCATAACCTATCCACCCGTCTGATTTTAAGCGCTTAAAGCATGTCAGCTTCTGGCAGCATTCGATAGCCTCTATCGCCCATTTTCTACAAATGTAAGCAGAAAAGAAAACCTTCCCATAAATTGTGTTTCGAACAAAACTGGACATATTCGGACCACTGAAAAACTATGTTGTTTACACTTCAGCAAAACGACTCATAGTGAAGAGGAAAACCGAATGTTGAGGCTTCAAAATGAAGTTGGTTGCAACATTGTCCTATTTCATTTAGTATTTAATATACCATTAATATACAAGTAATATATGACCTTAAACTGTTAAGTTAGTGAAAATTAGCTTTACGGAAGCCTGGAATTCGAAACTTAAGGTACATTTTCGGTGTCTCAAGAGGTTCTAAAGACCAATACTCGAGAATATGACCAGAATCAGTCAGAAATCAAAAAATTTTCGATCTGGTTTAGTGAAAATTTAAGCTATAATTTTCTTGGATTCTTCTTCGACAACCCTACTTTTTTCTAAATTCGCGACTAACTGTACATTTTCCGGGTTTTAAAAGGTTTCGAAGACCAATATTTAAGTATATAAACTGAATTTGTCAATAGTTCCGACAAACTTTGCCCCAGTTTAATACACATGTAAGTAATGGATTCTTAGGAACCTATTTTTTTTTAAATGGGAACATATAGTATCTTAAAAGGGCCATGAGAGGGTGTATACTCACAGTGAAGACCACTAAACGAGTATTAAAACAGAGTCTACCTATAACTTCAACAAAATAACGACCTAGGTCCAGGGCTTAATCCCGAAACGAATTTCGGTTCCGGTTCCAGTACCGGTACGTCCCGAAATTAATGTTTCGGATAAAGGTTCTTTATCGGTTTTCAATTAATTTCGGTTTTCGGTTTCGGTTCCGGTACCCGGATTTTTATTTCGGTATACCGGTACGTACCGGTACTCACCGATATAAGTACTACTTATTTTTAATACTGAAATAAAAAAAAAAATTATAATAAATATGTACCCGACGTGCGTTGCAAAGCATCCCTTACAATTACCATCTATCAAATCTTCATCTAGCAAAATTCCCCATCCGTCGATTTACCCGTCTTCATAAAGAATCAAAAACGTTATAAAATTTTCAAATTTTTCGATTTTTTGGTCCGTATGATCGTCTCATTAACTCATTTAAGAATTTTTGCAAATTTATACTTTTCTGAACTCATGTAATTTTGTAAATCTCCGATTTTTAAGACAGTTAGGTCTACACCACATATTTTTACCCTCTACTATTGCAGTCTATCAAATCTTCATAAAAATTTTGGGAATGAGAAAATTTTTCAAATGTTTGATCTACACCTTCTGTTTACCCGTCATTGCCATTTCCATACTTTGCAATATTTTGGACTGTTCAATCTTTTGTTTTTTTGTCTACATACATAAGATCAAGAACTTTATAAAATCGGAAATGATTCCTCTCAGTTACATAATTTTTTCACACTCCTAACATAAATAGGTACAGCGTATAAAAAAAACCGAAACCGTACCGGTACCAAAGTTTCGGTTTCGTTCCGGTTTTATCGGTTCCAATAATAGCGGTAAACGGTATTCGGTTCTTAAAAAAAATTTTTTATCGGTTCAGGTTCCGGTTCCGGTACGCGATTTGAAACGGTTTATTTCGGTTAACGGTTCCGGTTCTAGTTCCGGTATTGAGCCCTGCCTAGGTCTAATCCAAATGGACGTTATGGACTCATTTGAACCTGTATTGTTCTTCTACAAACCGATTTTTCTTTTAAATCGGAACATGGAGGGGCATGAGTGGTTGTATACCCACTGTAAAGACAAATAAACGAGTATATTTCGACCTAGGATAGTAAAAATGACGGTTATGGATTCAATGAAACCCATTTAATGCTTCTAAAAATTAGGAACATTGAGTTCTAACGAGGCTTGTCTGTATAGCTGTTTCAAAAGCCTTCTAGATCACTCAATAAGGAACTCCCAGTTGTGAAAAACAAAAATAAAAACGCCGTAAGTACGAAAGCTGTAACCTCTGTTGTCGTACATAGCTTCCTTTAATATTAACAGTTTCTGTAGAGCTTACTCTTGTGCAAAGTGGGCAAACAAGCTTATTCATTAATTTTCTATTGACCTTTTCGCACACGTGTTTAGGAGCATTTTAGGATGAATGTCTGGGAGCTAGATGTTCCTTCTTTTATAAAGTCATGGTATACCTTAAGATCTATAGGACATGTAATCTTTCTAGTAAGTAGATATACAATCTGAAGGATAGGCAGGAGGAAACTGAGCCTGGTGTGAACAACTGGTGCCAGCTAAAGCGAAATAGTAACGTCTGGCCGGCATTAATAGCAGCCGCCGAGACCTTTAAGCTGAAGTCACCAACTAGAAGCGAGATGTTCTTTTCACCTTGGCGCAATAGAATAAGGAATACGAAAGTATTCTCACTCGTCGGGATTTACACGATGAAGCAAACTTCATGAATGTTTCATAGTAGGCTTGAAAGTCAAGGGGATTCTACTAGATTTGTTGAACAAAATGTATAGAACCACACGTATATGTCTCGCCTACTGAGATAACTTCATGAAGTTTGCTTCATTGTGTAAATTCCGTATTAATCTTGAGGGCCAAATATTTAAAAACTGACCACAAAATAAACAATTTGATAAATACAAGAGAAGTAGGAGTAAGTATCCCATTTTCTCACTTCGCTTCAATTTTCCTAAAGTATATTGCGGATTCTCTCTTTTAAGTCTCTAAGCTTGCTTGGTTCTAGCAATAAATTGATATCGTTTGGGAATTCTTTCAAATATTTGATCGAACTTCACCCCTATGCTCTATGAATACCAATTTCTAAAAGATGGATGTCACTCAAATTGAGTCAGATTTGAATGTACAACAAATTAGGCCTTTAGGTTCTGGTAAAAGAAAGTAAACAAAAGGCGCCGCCATAGAGTCCAATTTGTACCCGCATTTGCGGTATGTTCTCATACTGACCTCTTGCTTAACAAAACGAAAGGGTGTGAGCCAGTCAACACAATGTATTGTGATCGAAATCAGCCACCCAATCCAACCATTAGCGATGTCAAGCTGAGAAATGATAAGGATCCATTACATCAGGGGAAACTACATGAGTTGGACACAACCAATAAACCCCGCCAAACTACACCAAACTTACATGATACCTTCATAATCTTTAATCTGTTGCCACCATCTCTCTCTCTCTCTCTTTCTCGCTGGTGAACCCCTGGGCGTGTCCTGCACAGCTCAGCGCTTGAAGCGGTCAACAGAAGATGAACACGCACAAAGAAATTGCACTGTTAAGGACCTGCCACTTGTCCAGCTCTCAGAAACAGTTCTCACTTTATGCCACATCACTTGCACATGACAATCAGGCTACTTGGAAAAAATAAAAACCAACTGTAAATCGAAACCGGATTGGGAAGGCTGTCGATGTCGACTCACACTTGAGGGTTGTCAGCTTAAGTGCAAAGTTCCGTTTCAGCTCAATGGCCATTTCAGGCGAAGGTACAGTGAAGTGATGAGGGCCGGGCAAAGATCAGGAAAAATCCAGGAAAATCACGGGAAACAGCTTCAAAATGTTGTATAGAATTTCACAATATTTGTATCCAAAATTGCAAGTAGGCTTTGTTTCTTGTAAACGTCAGTTAATTTGATTGCATGGAGAACAAATGTTCTTGAATCAAGTACTTTTCGTATTTAAAGTCAAACAAAAAGTTTTATAAAACAAAATCGAAACAGCTCTCAAAAAATGGTCATCTGTCTGCTTACCGAAATGAGAGGAAGGAATTGAACAATCGTTAATAACGAGTCGTTCTGTCTCCCAACAGAACATTTGATTTTGTTTTTTTCCGGAGATAAGAGAATCGCACTCCAGCCAGCCTTTTAAGAATTTTTTGATCACATTCGAGACGTTTTCGAGTCCTCAGTCTGATTAAAATAAATAGTCATAAATGCGCTCGTCGGGAGAAAATAGAACCCTTGCCACGGCTCTCCCCGAAGTGTCGTGAATACAAGTTGTTCTGATCAGTTTCGACTCATTTTGCGAGTCTTTTTCGAATCGTTTGTTAATAACTCACATTTTCAGCAGAAGCATAAGTTATTTTCGAGTCTTCCTTAAATCGCACATGAGATAACTTTTTTTTTAGCATCAAAAGGGTTTGAATAGGACTCGCTGAGGTGATTCTTGTTACAATGATCTTCCAATGCTAGGTGGGACGAAACGTTCTTACGATAACAGCTTAATGCAGTGTCTGCCAAATGGAAAGGACAGAAAAGTGAGCTTGTGTTGGTGTACAAGAGAGCTGTGTTCAAACTATTGCAGGCAAAGACTACCCTCTAGTACGGCCGACCGACGCTATATCATCGTTCCGTCGACGATATTGCGACTGTCGTCAACGCACGCTTATTTCCCCCACAATGAGCTCGACTGACGTATTTTGCAAGGGGATGTCCGCTCAATACGTTAACGACTCTCCAGGCACCCTAGGTCGACGCAATGCCATGCAGAGAAGCTACGTAAACGACGCTCGTTCGCCCCAATGACATGGATGGTGCGACTTTATCGACACTCGTTCGACCCAATGTCATGCATGGAGCGACATAAGCAAGGCTCTTTTAACCCAAGAGAGATGCTTATAATATAAATATTACACACTAGCTGAACCCGCCGCGACTTCGTCCGCGTCCAAGTTTTGAAAAAATCGTAGTAAGTACACAGAGAAAAAAAAAGATCCCCGTAGAATGGATATTCGAAATATCCACTTAAGATCCATTTTTTTAAATATCCTTTTCACATTTTTCAGCTCCTTTGGATGGAGAAAAAAGATCAATGAAATATTTTTTCTCTGATATATCCTTTTTAAGCGAAAATAAATCGATTTCGAAAATATCCAATGGATCCCAAAAAAGGATAGTTAACTATCCAGTCCAAATGGATACCGAAAATATCCTGAGGATCATCAGAAACTATCCTTTTTTTTCTCTGTGTAGAAAAAATTGTATATAATTGTAAGTGCGCACCTATATATATTTGTTTTTAATTAGATCTCCAGAATATTCTTTTTTGATCAATTTATGTAAATAAACCAGTTTGAGATATGTAACTATTTAAACATGTGTACCTATGTGTCTTTACTATGCGGCAACCAAAACAGGGAAAGTTCATTTCTTAAAGGTAAAAAAATTAGAAGCAAATTTAATTTTTCTTTTTAAAATCGGAAAAAATAAATATATTGTTAATAAGGATCACAGTTCCCGCTGCCCACTGATTTTTATCTGCAAAAAGCTAAATGGAATAATAAGCTGTTTTAGCAACCCTGTTTATTTTTCTCCGTCAAACACATTCTTCATTGCGAAATGTTATGAATTTTTAGGTGTTTCAATCGATATAAATCTTTTAAATAATCAGCTCACAGCCTAGTTTATTAACAAAAACTCGCAAATGAAATAAGGAGACAATTAATGTTTAGCAGACTGCTCACGTCATGTGTGCCATCACTTATCCTGTATCGTCGAAGTCACGTACCACCTCTAACATATAAACATATGAAAGCAAATACACAAACATACATTTTTTGGCTGTTAGTTTTGTTAAGTTTTAATTAAATTATTTTGAAACGCGATCAACATTTTGTTAAAGCTATCGATGTGATTTGTATGTGCTATAAGATTCAATGCAATTGGATGAGGCCTTTCTCAATTTGATTTATTGCTTGTTTATATGAAAAAAAATCACACACATACATATGCACGCACTCAGCGCGCTCTCACTCTCTCTCACATTCTCAGTGAAACACAACATTGCCTGAGCGGAAAAACCGTTATGGGCCCATACAATCCTTTAATTGGCTTTTTCAATAGATTGGAGAAAAATTTTCCAATTTCCTTTCTTAGTGAGCGCCTGCATAACTAAACGAAGGTCTATGCCAAAAATCAGACCTGTACGATAAGCCGTTTTCGCTGTGGCTTGATAATATGTCAGTCTGTCAGTCGGGCGTACAGATTTATATATATAGATTACGTACTCTTCATCATAAATTTTAATATTTGGTGCGCATTGCAATGGATTCCACTTGCATGTTGTGAAATATATTGTTGATAGGATTGAAATACCTTTTTTTTCAAATCCTTTCCTATTCTTTGCCCACGATTATTAAAAATCTTATATTAATACTAATATTTTTCCAATATATTATAGCCCCATATGCCACCGTTAACAGTCCCTCTCGCCTTCATTATCCTGGTTACGTTCATTTGTCGGTACAGCTCGTTGCAGTATGAAGGTCCTACCTCACGGCTTAAGTCTTTATATACCCTCGAGTAAATGTTGGCTTCGGCTCTCTTCTTTAAGTGCAGTGAGATGCGTTGCTCTCCAAAGTTACCCCATTTCGCTCACACATGTCTTAAAGCTTTGAAAACCATCCAAGAAATTAATACATAGGAACAAAATGGGACTTGCTTTAGAACTTAATGGCCTAAAAGCATTTGGTACCACATTTAATATGCTTTTTCCTTCTTGGAAGAATGTTTGCGGCTTAACTTAAGTATTTAATATACTTACAGAAAAAATAATGATATTTTTTTCATATCCACAATTTTAGGCCGATATGATAAAATATCAAATTGATATTTTATAATTTCAAATCGTTATTTTTTTATTTTTTTTTTTTTTTTTTTTTTTTTATATTTCAAACAGTTCAAAATGTCTTTAATATAAAGGGTCTTAAATCAAGTAAATAGGGATTACAAAAGGGTGCGTATCTTGGACCGTCCAGTAAGAGTAAAACTCTTTCCGAAGAGAAATTTGATTTGAATATATAATGTTTAGTAATTGATTATCCATACTCTATACTCAGTACTTGATACCAAATACTCTTCATACTCAGTAATCAATGCTTAGTATTCGATACAAACAACTTAAATGCTGCTACGGCAAAAGCGGCTGACTTTGCAAAGACAAACGCGTACCCTACAGAATCTGTTGCAAAGACAACATTTTTTGTGGTATAGTCGAACTTTTATAAAAGAAATACAGTTTAAATATGCACTTGAAATATAAATTTTGTGCTTGAATCCAGTATTTTCTTACTGATCTTTGATTTTTTTCTGAGTGTACTTAAACTAGGTTTTTAAAGAAATAAGATTGAAATATTCCTCCCAAATAGAATACTTCCAAATCAATAAAAGCATAAATTTCTTACCTTTGTTTTTGAACCCTCCATTCAAGGTGTCGCAGAGTCGCTGTTCTGGTAATTTTTCACTAGATTCAATGCTTTAAAATAACGTTTCCATCCAATCCAAACTTTAATCGAAACTTCTTTGGAATTTCAGTATTATGTTACAAAATTTTCTTCGTTCTTGAGTCTAGAGTTGGACCTTTAAAGAAAATTAAAAAAAAATAATGGAAACAAATGAAATCATAATATTCTTAGGGCCGAGTTCACATCACCTACATAAAACTTATTTCTGTCACATAAACTTACAAATCGCAAAGTAAAATGTAAGTTTATCCAAGACAGAGCTTCTATCTAGAAGATGTGACATTGGCCCTAGGGATTACAGTAAAGAGAGACTCCGTTATGTAAAATGTTCCTTTATTGTTGATGTAATTTTAAATGCTATACTTGTTGTATATCTTTATATTTATATCTTTATATTTATATCGTAAGTAGATGTCAGTTGTGTGTTTTGTTTTCTGAAAAAGTTCGTTTCAATTCAATGTTTCTTGTTTGTTTGTTTAGTTCTTAAAATTCGTTTACGCTATGACTTTAAAATACTCGTACATACACACACATAGGTAATTCTAGTTACTAATTATTTAAAAAACCCAGACCCAACTATGCTTCCTTTTTTACTAGGTATTATATGTATATATGTATATGGCTACGGAAGGGCAGTTCAACTCAAAGCAAAGTTGGTTCCTAATCATAATAATAATAATAATAGTTGTTAGGATGTATATGTACATGCTTGCTAGGAAGTGGCTTGGCGTGTGTGTGTGTGTGTGGTTGGCTTGTATGCTTAAGCATTATTTTTGATTTGAATTTGATACATGCGCATGATACTAAGTGCTATATGAACTATATTTAGCTTATAAATGCATATGTATGTGTAGTATTGTTTAAACATTTCGTTGAATCTAGTTCAAATGGATATTCTTGAGGCTTTACCCAGTGGAGGGCTTGGCCTGTTCGGCGAACCGAAGTTTTCAATGTGTGGTACGTGCCTAAGTTCTAAATTATGCTAAGTAAATGTTTCGCTGGTTGTGGGTGTGTGTGGGTTTTCAGCCAACAACCATTACGAAATAAGTAAGCCGTAAAAAAACAAAAAATTAAAATACTTTAATGGGGTTATATCACAGGTACATCTTAGACTTTTTTTTCCATTTCAAAATGCAAGCTTGTAGAAAATGTAAGTTGATTATGTAGAGATCTGCAGCGAGAATGGGGACACATGATTCGGGGGATGAACTGCAGATCAGAGTTGAGTTGACTAAATGCTAGTTAATTAGGTGTAGGTATTATTAGTGTTGGGTTTCATTTGGGGAAATTAAAGGCAGTTGCTCACTTCAAAAGAGGGGGAGAAAATGTTGTTTTGTCATGCTTAGCTTAAATTTCGTTTTCGTTAAAAAATGCTCGATTTGAAGACTGTTTGGGAATATTGAGCAAAGCTTTGTTTAAAGTTCGCTTTAAGGTCCACAAAACCAACGTTTGTAACTAATATTGAATATAGTTTATTAGGAACGCTTGTTCTGCGAATGTTTTGTCAAATGTTCGTTTGTGATGATTGATGTTAAATAGATCTGAACCGTATGGAACCTTAAATTTGAACCGGAGTTCTAAAGAAATGGTCTAACCGATCCAAAAATTGCGAAACAAAACCTTAAGGTTTTAAACCAAAAAACTTATGATTTTCAGTATGAGGTCCACCCTTATCGAGAAATGTAATGATTTTTAATACAAGGTCCAGCCAAATTGAGAAAACAGAAGACTTTTCACTTAAAAAGTCCACCCTTATTCACTTATATTATGATTGTTGGCTATGATGTTCACCCTAAGTGAGAAATACGGACAAAGTTTAGTATAAGGTCCACCCTAGTCAAGAAAACTAATGATTTTCTGAATAATCTCCACCCGAATGGATAAAACGAAAAATTTTACAGATAAAAAGTCCACCCTTATTCAAAAAAAATTATGACTGTCGGTAATAATGTTCACCCGAAATGAGAAAAACTGACAAATTTCGATTTAAGGTCCAACCTAATCGAGAAAACTAATGATTTTTATTACAACTTTCACCCAAATTGAGAAAACAGAAGACTTTTCACTTAAAAAGTCCACCCTTATTACTTATATTATGACTGTCGGCTATAATGTTCACCCTAAATGAGAAAAACAGACAAATTTCAGTATGAGGTCCACCCTAATAGAGAAAACTAATGATTTTCAGTATAAGGTCCACCCGAATTGAGATCAACTGTTAAAAAGTCCACCCTTATGCAGAAAAAACTAAGATAATACTATAGCCTATAATATTCACCCTAAATGAGAAAAACGGACAAAGTTTAGTATAAGGTTCACCCTTATCAAGAAATTGAAAAAAGGAAGATTTTTTATATAAAAAGTAAGACCTTTTTCAGAAAAATTATGACTGTCGGCTAAAATATTCTTCCTAAATGAAAAAAAGTGACAAATTTCAGTAAAAGCGTAGAATAAAACTGATTTCAGTCAGAGAAACTGATGATTTCTAGCTTGGAGATCTAACATAATGGGAAAGAACTGAAGATCTTTCAGTTGTACGGTAAATGTTAATCGAAGAGGCCGATGACTTTTAAGTATATCAGTATACGAATCAAGGCTGCAAACCGGTCCGGAACCGAACCCCGTCGAACCGGACCATAAACCGAACCCCTAATATTTTTCTCTACTCGAACCTAAACCCGAACCGGACCACTTTTTGAAAAAATTAGGTTCGGTTCACAAAATTAAGTAGTTTTTCCAACGAAGCACACGGGGAAATATTGAAAATATCTAGAGATATTAGTATAAGCGATTGCGTTTTGAACTAAGCTTGAATGACTTTTAATTGCAAAGAACAAAAAATTTATGAAAGCAAATATTAAATATGTTACAGATTCATTTGAAAATTGTTCAAGATACATCGAGAAGTATTTTAATATTTTGGAAAAAATTGCCTTGCTGTTCCAACAACTCAGGTATCAGTTGCACGATCCTTTTTAACACTTTAGTTTGTTCTTTCTGATCTAAGAGCTAGTATAGATGAACAGCTTCTAGAAGATGTATGGCTTATTAACTTAAACCAGAATTCGGCACGGTTTTATTTACTGTGTATTCAACGCCGATCTACGGCAGCAACGTCATCACGCCGACAGCATGCGACCTCATACTGCTCTCTTTTGCAACCACATGTGCTATATGAGCGCGCTCTTGAGTGGTTTAACACACACACGCGACGCAAAATCAGCTAATGAATTTTATAATTAAAATTTCATTAAATAGGCTATTTCCACCAAAGAAATGAAGAAAATGATATCATTTCTTTCATACGATTTGGCATTCCTCACGAAGGAGTTTGGTATTTTTTTAAAAGTACTCTCTGGAAGCAGAAATAATTCTCATCAGAAATAACTTGTCAATCAATGGAAACGGCAAACTTTAAAGAAATTAAAATAATAAGAAATTATGCAAGTATAAGGGGCTAAAAGATATAAAGAATATTATTTTAAAAAATAAGTGTTAATAAATCGGAACTATTCTTCTCAGGAACCGGTAAGAGAACCGAACCTAAGGCTTTACAACAGGTTCGAACCCCCGGACCGAACCTTCTGCAAAATTTTTGAGGTTTGCAGCCTTGATAAGAATCAGTATAGCACGAATATACTCAGTAATGAGAACTATCCCAATATCCCCTCTAACGAGCTTGTAAATCGAATTTTGAACTGTTTCACTATCGATCTACTACAAGCAATCGCTATAGAAAACGGTTTCCAAAATATTTTTATCAAAGTAATCATTTCAGTAGGGAAATTTCTTAGGATGTAAATCGATTATGAAACGAACCTATGCCTTTTTAAGAGGGTAATACCTGAATCTTTAGATTTTTGTTTAAAAATTGTTTTTAAAACCGGAAATTATATAAAAGTCTTTAAGTAAATGGTTTCCATTTACCCACTCTAACCTTCATTCGAAGTCAAGCAATTTCAAATAAAATTATAAGAGTTTTGAAAAATTTAAAAAAAATCTCATGAAATGAGCAACTGTCCAAGTAAAAAGCATTCAAACAAAATCATTAAATTAACTCACTCTTGTATACAACCCAACACTTTGTGTGTATTTATATTAATGTTTGTTTGTTTGTATGCTTAGCTTATGCACTGGGGGGGAGGGTGGAGGGGGATTATATTTTGTATAGAAAAGCACTAACCATTAAACATTGCAACTGCCGTTTTCTCAAATTTGCTCGATTGTGATCGTAGATATGAAAGATTTTAACGTATATGACTAGGACCTGTCTGTTGGTTCTAACTACGTCTTTAGATTTATGCTATGGCCTGACTGGGTTCATTTCTATGGAGTACGTATTGTGTTGGTTCAGCTATGGTACAGCAGCATACTTAAGTACATAATTTGGGGGTTCCCTCTTGATGATTGTGTGTGGTGTACGTATTCGATTTCTCTCAATGGTTTTGCCTAAGCAGTTCGATATGAATGAAAACTTCCTTCGACTAGATGCTATTTAAATACTAAATCCAAAGTTTAGTTCGCTGTTTAAGTATTTTTTGCAGTCATGGCGGGCTCTGCTGCCTCGGCATACAAACAGGAGCCATCGCTACAGGAGCAGGTATCGCCCTCGCGTGAGCTGTTACAACAGTCACTGGTATAAGGAGCTAGCATATTCTCCTGCTCACTTAGCTCCAGGCAGGGCTTTACCAAATGGCGTTGTGGTCGTTGTCCCGCACGTTTCTCCTTGTGACTAAAGGAGGCACGCGAGTGATCTGAACACTCGGAAGAGCATTGATAGATTTGATGATTGGAGGTGGTGGGCTGCATTTGAGCTGCATGCACCGGCTGATACCAGTTCTCCGCCAAGGGAGCCGGTGGTGGCGGTTGCAGGGGTGAGCTCAAGGCATCACAACTGTTGCAGGCTCTGTTTTGGGCACAGCGTGCGGCATTCAAGCCGGCCTGATACTCGCTGGCCGCATGTCGTTGAGTGGCAAAGGGCAAATGCATATTGGGTAGAGCTACTCCTCCTCCGGTGGTGGCAAAATAGTGCGGCAATTGTGGCGGATGTTGACTGGTGGGAGTGATTTGATAACGATTCTGGTTGCCACCCCCTGAGGACAAAGGATTGCTGTACAGATTCTCGGGTGGACAGCCGGCTGCATATTGAGGTGAAATGCCCCAGGCAGAAAAGCCACCGGAAGAACTGCTGTGTATGGAGGCGTTCAAAATGCTAAAAATAATCAACTTTTAAAGGAAATCCTTTGACTGTTTAGGTAACAACTGACCTTTGGTTAGTGGAAATGCCAGAGCCACCGCTTTTGGAGCTTTTACGTGAGGATTCGGGAGAGCCTTGAGCATAGCCATAGGAGGAAGCTGGCGGCGGATGCTCTGGTGGCGGCGGCAAGAACTCTGACCAATTGATGGTCTCTGTGGGATACTGCAAATAGCTGGGTTTGGACACAGGATTGGCTGCATTAGCAGCAGCTGCAGCAAATGCCTCCGAATAAGGGGAATGTGTACCAGAGTCTTTGTCGTTACTTAGGGAAGTGGCCTTGGTGCAGGTTTCACTGGAAGAAGTGCCTATAATCATGGTGGTGGCATAGGGAGTGGGATTATCCGGACTCTGAAATATGGTTAAAGGAATTAACCTCAATTTCCACTTGTTATAAGCCAAAACTCACCTTGCGGCAATTGTAAAAGGTGGTCAGATTGCGTGTATCCACTTCGGCATAGTCGGTTCCGCCATCCGAATTATTATAATTTGACTGGCTGCTATTCACATGGGACAACAGCTTGGATTCACTCAAACCAGAGTCTTTATCCGTGTCGGTGGTGCGCCAGCCACGATCAATCCATAAACTCTCCTTGCTGTTGATGTTCAAGGCGGTAATCTCATTGGCACTCACCACTGGAAATGGAGGATCAATCAGTTACTTCACATAAAATCAAAGATTTAGTAAATTACCACTTAGATGTCCCAGCTCCTTGGTCATTTGATGTCTACGCTTAAAGTAAACCATGGCTATGGCAGTGGACACCACCACCGCTAGAAGTATGATCACCACTAGAACCATTAACCAGGTTCCAGGCAAATAGTCTGTGGTTTTGCGATGTGTGGTGGGATTTGCCTCGTCCAGGGGTTTATGTCCAGCTAGGCCATTATTGTGATGTATAAAATCTTGACCTTCATGTCGGCCATCATGTGAGCCACTAGGATGAGCACGTGGCGGATGTACATGATGTGTGGGATCCATGTATAATGATATCTAGATCAAAAGTTCACAGTTTGACTGAGTTTCTGAACATTTCTTGAGTTACTCACCGGCTTGGAATAGGGTCCATCGCCTGCCTTGGTAAAGGAATTCAAACGCACACTGTACACCGCTCCGGTGGTTAGATTATTAAGCAAAACCGAGGTGGTGGTGGCATTTAAAGTCATATTGGCCAAAACCTTTAGGGTATTCCCTGCGCTCACTTCTATTTTGTAGCCATACAAATTGCCATTATGATGCTGAGCAGGGGGAGGTGTCCAACGCACCCAGCCCGCGGTTTGATTATACATGCCTATTTGTATATTGTCTGGAGGAGCAGAGGGCACTGAAAGAAAAACCCAAGTGAATATATGTGGCTTAATTTTAGTTTAGCTACCTACCATCTTCATAGGTCAAAGCCACTTTCGAGTTGCTGGGCTGTCCCTCAATGGTCTCATAAAAGGGCGTAAGGAAAAACTCATATTTGGTATACTTTTTCAAGTTGTTCACCACATAAGATTCGGCTGCTGGTTCTTGCACCGTAATGACATGATACTTGGGCACCATAGAGCTGGCATCCTTGTAGCGTATGTGCAGACCCTGAGTAGAACAAGGTTAAATACAAATCGAGTAAAGTTTTTAAAGTGACTTTAGCTTACCTCCACATATTTCTCGCTGGCGCTCACATGCAACATCCATTCTAGGCGCACCGCACTGGCATTTATGGCTGAGGCATCTATCAACTCCACCACCTGGAACAGTAAGCGAGTAAGATTAAAGTTTTTATTCTGCTTTTGAAGGCTTATTTCCAACTTACCTTGCCCGTAAGCAAAGTCCGCGCTGCAGATAATTCATTGGCTGGAGCTGTTTCATAATCTTCACCCAAAGTTTTAATGGCATTCGATAGACCTGAGGGCACAGACACTCCCTGACTGTTCTCCGCCCTGACCAGAAATACATAGGAAGTAGCCGAGGTTAGGTCGGAGATCTGAAATTAAATTAGAAAAGAGATCAACTTAATGTTGTGGGAATCATGGCTGTCAATAAGGACAAAGAGAGGAGATCTTCTTAGCAAAGACGAGTACAAGCTAGTTGTGGGAGAATTTGATAAACAAAGCAATTGTTAGCCTCAGTCGGACAATCAGTTCAGTGCTCTATGCAGCTCAAAACTGAGGCGGAGTATAAGGAATAAGATAGACCAATATTTTTTACGATATATTTGGGAATTGAGGCAGGTCTAGAAGATGGCCACATCTCAAGTACTTGGCAAGACCGGTATATGCGTAAAAAGATTATTGGACTCACGCATATCCTAAACACATAGCCAACCAATTGAATACTTATCAATTAGAATTATTCTTAAGCAAGCTGAATAGGTCATGCTTTCTCAAAAAGAACTGGTTGTCTACACATTACTGAACTTCTCAGTGGTTCCCCAAGTGAACTAGGCCAAATAGTACTTAGAAAACGAAAATTAGAATTTTTTATTTAGAAAGCCAAGTCTTAGGAAAATAAAAAGCGGATATTAAAAACTAAGAAAAGAAAAATGGGAGGTCCGAAATTAGAGTCCAAAAATCTAGTAACCCAAAATTTGGGAACTCAAATCACGTGATTTATTATTAAGTATTTGATAAATTAGACTTTTTCACGAATTTCTTCTTCATATTGAAATTTTGGTTCACATCTTAATTATATTTCTTTTTTTTTTGTCCACTTCTTTTCTAATCTTTAAATAAATAAGTTTATTAATTTTGAACAATAATTTTTTGTGCCACATTTTCCAAATCCATCTTTAATTCCTTCCTCAAAGCTTTTTAGACGAACAATTAGCCTTTTGTCAAAACCATCGTACTTTGTTTTTTTTTTTTAAGAGTTTATCCCGTATTATTCTTAGGTCATATTCATCTATTTTCTTCATTAAAAATGATGGGAGTGAAAATTACTGGAGGTTTACAAAGCTGCAAAAGAATTAATTTCCTCCTTATTGTTTGTGTGAATATATCATTGGAGAATGATAGAATTTACAAAGCTTTCCAGCTTCCTAGCTTAAGTACTTATATAATTGTTGTATTTGAGATTCCTAGTTTAGGAACTCTGATATGTTTCTTTATAATTATTCTTGAAAACAAATTCGGGATTCGCATGATGTACCCAAAGGGGTACTGAAAGCAGTACTATTGTTTGGATTTATACATATGAGTAAAAAGATTCTAGACTCACACAAAAAGCAGACAATTGCATGAAAAAAAAATAGAATGAGTCAAGATGTGCGCGTCAAGGGTTTATAAACATTGTAATTATGCAATAGGTTCTATTTTATTATTCATATTGGGCAAAAAAGCGCAGTTCCGCCAATCCAGGTCTATTGTACCATCCTACTGATTTACAACTCTCCTGGCAGCCTTATTTAATAAACAAAGTCCAGGATTTTTGTGGGTTCTTGGTTTCTGATATTATTTGGGTGTAATCTGCTGAGTCTGCGCCTCGCTAGAGCATCACAGTGTACTAGTATATGTTTAGAGAACTCCTTCTTCTCTTCACAGCCCTGTAACCACTGCACAGTGGGCCAAACAGCTTTGCTAGCGGAATTTAATTAATAACTCGAGTAAATGAATAGATATTTTAATGAAAATTTAAACTTAAGGTTTTTAACGCAACTATCACTTATTTTCTAAATATCAATATTCTAGGTCATAGCTCCCATACAACTGAATAATATACATTTTTGTGTATTTAACATTTCAAATTTCTAATTAATTTATTTAAAGTATATGAAGCAAAAAACCATTTAAATGTGCTAAAAATTAAGCAACTTATCAGAATCTGATGAATCTGAATGATTAAAGGAATTTTTAGAAATAGCGAGCAACCCAGCTTCAACTTTACCTAACTTTACATCTTTTCTGGTTACAAGCGGATCTGGACGTTACAAGCTGATCTGATTATAAAGTAATGAAAGGCATTTTCCATCTATTGTCTTTACGGGTATGGTTTTGCCGTAAATTCCGAAATTCTTTATTTAGCGCTTCAAGGGTTATTCGGACATCATTTGTGCCAAACAGAAAGTGCTACCTGGGAATGTCTGTACTAAGTATTAATACATTGTGCACAGAAGACAAATTTATGGTTGTGTCCATAGCATATAAGCGGAATGCATCTGTATTAACTTCATATCCACTAAGTTAAACACGTTAAATTAATGCGGGCTGCTAAATCTGGTTGGCAAAACAGTCGTCTGGCATTATTACCATTATTAGTATTGTCACTACCAGTCATGGGTATAAGCACCAATAAGCCCATGTGTTTTTAGAGTTGCGGTTAAATTTCGGATTTTCTAGCTTCCACCTTTGCCTCATCCTTTCCGCGGATTTTTGCCATTTTTTAATTGAACGTCTGTTCGGTATATGTTAAATATTATACATTCAAAAATCGAGTCCATGCATTGAGAGTTGCTAAGCCATATATAAACAGATCTACATCAACTGGATAACTTTTTTCCAATCTTAAATTGTTCATATTTTATGGTACTGCCCAACACATTCCACATGAATGCTTAGAGACTTCTGCAAGGACGCTAAATGTTTTGAAACCCAGCTTGGTACCATGAAACACATGGGAAATCGTAAATTAGTTAAAAATGGTTGGCTTTATTGAAAATATTTGGCTATTATTTTTATTATTTGCAAAAACGTGCGAGTGTGCTTCTGTAATTCGGCCTACAGTATATATTTACTAAGCTCCGCAGTGTTGTATGTGTTCAATTCTTGAAGCTTAATGCAGCTTATGGCTTTTATGTATGACAGACATTTCACCTAAAAAGTGCAACAGACATAACAGTTGGTAGTAGTTGGTTATCATGTTTGGTATTTTTACACCACAAGGACCTACACTTTTCATAAATGCTGAACTTAGCTTGAACACGATTGAACAACGTTAGTTATAGTCCAAAGTTGTCAGTATAGGCATTAAAACCATATTTGCTAAAACATCTTACTTCTAACACAATTTTATTGCTACATATAAAATAACGGGTCACAAAGGTATCATTTTTATTTAGTACATACCTTATCTGAATGAGAAAAAAAGAAATTGATTCAACAAAATTCAATTTGTTTGTTTTTTGGGTCAACCAACGGAACCCACACAATGCTACCAAATCTTTGCAGGCCTTGTGCTAAACATATGTTCACTTTGAAAGTTCGCAGCTGATCAGATAAGCACCTTACAGCTCATACAAAAGCTTTTATAAGCTTTGACAAGTGTTGTCAATTAAAAGAAAACAAAAAATTTGGAATTTTCCAAAATTTAAATTCGACTTAAATCCCGCTAGATTGGTAATTTGGGCCACTGTGCAGCCGCTGAGAAAGCTATGTGTGGTAGACCATCCCGCAGCCACAGTAGTCATCCTCAGTCAGGCACTTTTAAAACCTGAGATAATCGCCATTGTAAGCGCTTCGTCGCATAATGGATGGACTCTCTAAACCCATTAGATGAGGTGGACTAATGTAGAACTGCAGATTCTGTTAGAAAGCTTCTATTTGACATAAAGGCTGAGGACCGAGGGTTCTCCCTTCGGAAATGCACCAGACATTTCAAGAGACAGCCCCTACAGAGGTTCGTAATGCGAAGGGAAGATGGTTCTTGGGCTAGGTCTAAACTGAAGATAGTCGAGGAGCTCGCCAACAATTAAGAGGGACGATTCACCCCCTTTAGTCTAATTTCGGCGGAGGATGACGCCACCACTAAAGCCTTTCTCTTAACCGAAACATCAGACCCATCTCGCTGAATAAAGTGCGTCTACATATTCGACTACCAAAGTCCACTAAGGCCCCGGACATTGACGAAGTTGATGGCAAAACCGTCAAGGCCCTTCCTGAAGTTTAGATAATGAAGGACAGAGGATATGTTTTGGGGTTTAACAGCTGTCCATGAGGAGCTACAGTTGTGTTCAAAATAATAAAAACACAAACACAAATGACTACAGAACCCGTCCCAAAAAATTTTTTTGTTAGAAATTATAAATTTTCTGACTAAAATTGGCTGTGAATCGGGGCATAACTGTCCGAACGGTGAAATAAGGTTTCACCGTCATGTCTGAGTAGGTATTAGTTTATTTTGTATTTTGTAGGACGATGTCTAATACCAAAACTTGTATGTAGTCTTATAGAAGAAGAGGTTCAAAAGGCGTCTGAGATAGGGTTTTCTAACAACATACATAAAGAATCTATATTTTTCAACTTACAGTTACTTGAGTATCGGGCACACGATGAGCAGCCACAATCCAACCAGTTTGTAGTTCAGGACTAAAGTACTCCACCGTATAGCTGTTCGGAAGAGATAACACTTATCAGCAAACTTTCATTTGTAATCCAAATTCCTTTAAACCTACCCCAAAATGGGTCCCACAGCCCCGGGTTTCTCCTGGCTTTTGGACCAGCGTAATGAAATGCTATTCCGACTAACATTTAAAACTTTGGGAGTGCCAGGTGGGGCAGGATAAGTGCTAGGATCGGCTGCACGATGCAAAGTGGCGGAGCTACTCTTTTCCACTGTTAGGCTAGCCGACCAGTTGGTTTCGCCACGTTCCGAGGAGGCAGTGCAGGTATAAACACCCGAATCACTCAATTGCAAATCTGACAAGGACAAAAGGGTTACAGAAAGTCCATTTGGTTATCAAATTTCTATCTTACCATCCACTCTTAGCGAACTGCCCTGTATAATGCTATGACGATTGTCCAATTGCACCGCATAACCCTCATGGAACCATTTGACACGTGGACTGGGATTGCCCGTGGCTCGACAGGGTAAAGTGGCCACCGTACCCTTGGGCAGGGTTTGATTGACCGGTCCTATTTGTATAATGGGCGGCGGTCGTTCATCCACCGAGCTAATCTGTAAGAAAACGCGCACTGTGGACGAGTCCACCACACTGAAGGCGGAACACACATAAAAGCCTTCATCTTCCTGCTGCAAGTCGCTGATCTGTAGTGTGCCATCCGCTGTAACCTGTTGACGTCCATGGGAGCTGTTGGGAAACATCAGCGTGGATACACCCTCTTTGGTCCAGAAAACCGAAGGTGGAGGATTGCCCGTGGCCACGCAGGGGAATTGCACGAGGCTATTTAGTCCCATTTTCTTGTTACTCGGCTTCTTGGTAAAGTTGGGAGCAGCTAAGGGAATGAAGGGACCAAGTGAGTTGCCAGAGGGATTAAGTAAGCTTTTCTTTGTTCCTACCGTGTACGGTGAGCGTGGCTCGGGCGCTGATCTGTCCCACATTGTTGTGTGCCTCACACACATAGGTGCCCTCATCGCTGGGCGTTATATTGCTCAGCTCCAGACTCTTTTCGTCATGTAAAATGCGTGCACGGGAAACCGGAATGTTGCCCTCCTCCTTCTTCCACAAAACTTTCGGTGGCGGATCCCCACCCACCGAGCAATGAAAGGTGGCTGTCTGGCCATACAGCATTATCTGATCCTTGGGCTCTTTCATAAAATACGGCTTGACCTGAACAATCAGCTTGGCGTAGCTGGATTCACGGGTACCAACTAGATTCTGGGCAATGCACTTGTAATTGCCCTCATCAATGGGTTCCACATTGCTGATGAGTAGATTACCACCATCCACTATGCGCACACGTGAATTGGAGCCAAACGACATGGCCTTTAGGTCATCCAAGGGTACACCATCCTGGAGAGAAGTGTGTGTTATGGTTACATTTGCTGTTGGCAAACAAAATGGAAACCTGATCTCACCTTTATCCAAATGAGAGTGGGCTCTGGAATGCCTTTGGGCGGCCCACACTCCAGCAAAGCAATCTCGCCTTTGGCCACACGCGTATCTTTGGGCTCCACGCGAAAATCATCGCGCAAAACTGAAAATTGGAATGAAATGTGACATGGACGTTTGACGTGTGGGCAGACAAGTTTTGTTACCAGCTATTTGGAGCGAGGCATGTCGACTAACGGCCTGGCCAACACGATTCTTGGCCACACACCAATACTCGCCGCCATCCTGCTCCTTCTTGCCCTGCATGGTGCGATAGAAGAATAAGGCGCCATCCTTGAACTGAACTCGATGTGATTTCTTTTCATTCGTGCTGACCGGTTCGCCATCCTGCGAGAAGAATGGAGAGAGTTTTAAATGGGAAGGGGAAAGGGTGTACAAAATCTTTAAAGTTTTAGTTCGATTTGGTTCAGATTGACTTTGTTGCATTTCAAAAAAAGAGAAAATGAATGGGTCTTTCACTCAATTATTTTCGTTTCTTGCTTTTAGAAGGATATAAATTTGTATCTAAAGGGGGCCAATGAGTTTAAAACTCAAATAACATAATTTTTAACCAACTATTTGAACTTTCGTCCGAAAGCATAAACACGATTTGCAAACTTACGCCACATGTTCTTAATTGGATTCATGTCGGGCCATTCAAGAAGCTTGATTTTCTGTTCACTGAACCACTTTCCTACCAAAACTGTATTGGCGGCTTTTTGATGTTTTGGAACGCTTTCAGCTACCACAACCCGACCCCGATAAGTAAGATTAGAGGTCGCAGGAATGCAGAGGGCTATTTAAACATATTGGATTAACTTTTTGGAGCAGGAGATGGATCCGGAAAACATCTTTCAAAAGATATGCGGCCATTCATAGTTAAAGGGCCAATTGTGGGTGGTTCACCGAAAGCGTTTCCGTATATGAATCCAATTGAAAACATGTGGTAACTTTGCACGTCGTGCTTATGCTGGCGGACGAAGTATATATTGTGACAATATCTAAACGTTTTAAGTAAAGCAAAGGAATTTAATTTTATCAAGAAGGTTTTTTGGAGAAGGATCGGTAAGGAGGGAGGTTAGGTTTCGGTTGGGGAAGCAGTTCCGTTGTCTTTGCAGAGAAATACATTCGTTTAGTACATGTTCTATTGTGAGAGGATCAGTTGAGTTGCAGAGGTGGCAGTAGTAGCTATTGTTTTGTCTTGTATGTCCGAGTCTAAGTCTTATAATTTTTACAAGTTCTTTTCTTGGTAGGCGACTGATTTCTGACTGCTTAAGCTAGTGACCGATATTGGTTTTGTTTGCATTTAAGGTTATTGTTTGATAATGCGTGTTTTATGTATCCATTAATGTCTGTTTTATTAATATTTGCCGATGTGATAAGAGGTTATGTTGTAGCTCTTTTCGCTGCTTCGTCAGCATATTCGTTCCCTATTATTCCGACATGACTCGGTATCCAAAGGATTTTAATTTTTGGGAAAAATCTTATGAGGAGAGCTCTAATGGTTGCTGGGTAAAAGGACGAATTGCTAATGTTCTGAATAGCATCGACAGCTGCTAATGAGTCGGAGCATATGTTTTGTTTCGTTAAATTCTCTTAGGAAGATGTCTTTTGCCTATTATCGATTTGATAAAGGATCTAAGGTGCGTATCTATTGTTTCTTCTTTAAAGTCCCAGGGGAGTGGTCCTTTAAACAAAACTTTTGTTACACAGTGCTTTATACCTAACTAGCAAAACCCGCCGCGACTTCGTCCGCGTGTCAGTTGTATAAATTTGGGTTGAAATTGAGAAGCGTAATGTGTGTACATTACAAATCATTGTTTGTTATAGACAACCATAAAGGAATACTTTTGTTTCCCGCCTACATCCCACCCACTTTTTATTTATTTATTTATTTATTTATAGTTTAACAATGTTCTGTCTAACTTTAAGAGGGCCTACTTAGGAACGACAATAAATTATTTTTTACTACAAACAAGGAGGATTGAGATGAAAAAATGTGGAAATGCAAGTTATAGTTTAAACAAAGGTTTCGGAAGGGTTCGTGATGCGCGTAGTTTGTTACACAAGGCTGTAGATAAATAGGATAAAAATTTCTAGTAATGCGTTGTGGGACTGCAAGACTTAAATTAGATAACAAAGCGATAGAGTCAATATCTCCTTACAGGAGTTTATGAATAAAAAGAACACTATGGCAAATTCGGCGGCTCTTAAGAGAAGGAAGGTTGATTAGGCGTAATCTGTCCTCATAAGGAGGAAGATGAATGGTGGAATCCCAGTTTAAGCCACGAAGAGCGAAAATTAAGAACTGTTTTTGAACCGATTCCAGTTGATCTTGATATTTTTGGTAGTATGGAGACCACACACACGACCCATATTCAAGTATTGGTCTCACTAGTGAGACATAAAGTTGCTTAGTGACGTAGGGGTCATTAAATTCCTTCGACCATCGTTTGACAAAACCGAGAACTCCCATTGCCTTGTTTGCGATGACTGATATATGACTATTAAAACATAACTTGGGAACAAATTGTACACCCAAATCATCAACTTTATGGATACGTTCTAAAGGGGTGGAATCAATCATATAATCAAACTCATATGGTTTATTTCGACTAAAAGTCATACATTTACACTTGCTGAGATTAAGAGGAAGGCTATTAACCGAGCACCAGGTGTAAAGAGAGTTTAAATCAGATTGCAGGAGTAGAGGAGACGTAGGGTCATTATACGACAAACAAAGTCAGTGCCTGCGAATGGGATAAGACCTGTGGGATATCATTTATAAAAAGGTTAAATAGTAAGGGGCCTAAATGACTACCTTGGGGGACCCCAGATAGTACATTAATGGAGCTGGATAGTACTGATTTGAAACGAACTCGTTGAGATCGATCGCTTAAGTACGACTTTATCCAGTTCAGGAGGATTGGTGGGAAGCCGAGCAGACACAATTTATGTATTCTCGTGATTGACTGAGTCAAACGCTTTACTGAAATCAGTATAAACTACATCAGTTTGTTGCTTATTGACAAACCCATTGTTTACAAGAGTAGTAAATTCAAGTAGATTCGTAGAGATAGAGCGATTCTTCATGAAACCATGTTGAGATGTAAATATTACCGAACGACAATAATGTTGTAGTTGGGGAGTCAGGATCTTTTCAAGAAGCTTAGGAATGTCCGATAGCTTCGATACGCACCTGTAGTTCGAAATGATTGACTTTGGTCCCCTTTTATGGATAGGAATAACATAGGATTCCTTCCAAAGACTAGGGAAGTCTCCCTGTTGAAGAGATGTGTTAAATAGTTTACAAAGCGGCACACATAAGGAGTCAGCGCAAAGTTTCAACACACAGCTGGGAACATTGTCAGGTCCGGGGCTGAAAGAGGACTTGATTGATCGTAGGCTAGATAGAACGCTATCTGCATCTACAACAGGGCATACAATGCAGTTGGAATTAGCCACAGAATACGGATATTTAGAGACTAAATTATTAGCAGATGCAGAATAGCATCGTTGGAAAAATGTTGCAAATAGATTGGCAATATCAGAGTCGTTGTCACCCGATACATCATCTAAAGACAAAACAACTTACCACCCACATCCTACCCACATCCCATTCACTTCCCAGTGGTCATCCCGGTGGTATTTCCAACATCGGAAAATGAGAACACAAATGAATTCTCATTTTGACCTTACAAACCGAGTTTCAAGTCACTCGGGTGAAAAATAGTATTTTTCATGCAGAATTTTACGGAATTATACGCAAAAATCACATTTTAAATTATTTCGTATTCTACCCATACAAACCGTGTTTCAAGCCAATCGGTAGAAAAATAATTATTTTGCATGAAGAATTTTTCGGACATTTTTCCCATACAAACTTTTTCGACGCTTTTCCGGGTGTAATTTTCCAAATTTTCTTTCTTAGTGCGCGCCTGCATAACTAAACAAAAGTCTATGCCAAATCTCAAACCTGTAGTATAAGCCGTTTAGGCTGTGCGTTGATAACACAGGCCAACAAAATGACCATCTTTGTGAGGTGCAGCCCTGTTGATTTAAAAATATGATAAGTTTATGTTTACTGATTCCTAAACTGGTTTCGGTTTCGTTCCATCAGCTCTTGTTTCCAAAATATAGCGGAAAAACGAAAATCTTGCATTTTTGGCACTATATGATTTATGGAGGCCACACTAGGCATAAATGTCTGAGTTTATGAGCTAATTATGATAAAGGACATATCATTGCAAATTAGAAAAATCATAGGAACCATCAAAGTCCAGCGGAAAGTGTCTAATTTGGCCTTTAAAAAGAGACATTTTCCGATTTATAGCATTTTTATCAAAATAAAACATCCCGTTTAAGGAAGCGCGGTAATTGGATTAATACATTCGCCATCTGAGCATATAACCAAACATATGATCTAATTTTCTGATTTTTATGGCATTTAAATAAGTTTATTTGGCAAAGATATGGCGTGTTTAAGACGAAAATACATATTTAAATTTATGGGAGGAAAACTAGATTAATAGTCTCAATTTGTATAGGAACTGTAAAAGGGCTACTTGACTCGGCATAAATTGTTAAATGTTTACATGTAGATGATAAATTAAATTTGGAAACAAGTAGCCTTTTCACAGTTCCTATAAAAATTTGAGTTACAAATCTAGTTTTCCTCCCATAAATTTAAATATGTAATTTCGTCTTTAAGAGGCTATAACTTTGCCAAATAAATTGATTTAATCGCCATAAAAATCACAAAATTAGATCATATGTTTGGTTATATGTTCAGATGGCAAAAATAATTATTCAATAACTGCGCTAGCTTTAACGGGCTATAAAAAATGCTATAAAATGAAAAATGTCTGTCTTTAGAGGCCAATTCAGACCCTTTCCGCTGTACTAATATACCGGCTATGATTTTTAAAATTTGCATTGATATGTACTTTATCGCAATTAGTTCATAAATTCAGATAATTATGCCTAGTGTGGCCTCCATAATCCTAGAGTGCCAAAAAGTCGACTTTTTGGTTTTTCCGCGATATCTTGGAAACAAGAGCTGATTGAACAAAACCAATGATACAGTTTTGTTCAGTGAAGTCTATATTAACATAATCTGTTTAAAATAGACCTGCACCAAAATCACTGTTGGGCTGTGTAATTATTTTGCATAAATTTTTTTCCCATACAAACTTTTCCGACGCTTTTCCGACTTTTCCGGGTGTAATTTTCCAAATTTTCTTTCTTAGTGCGCGCCTGCATAACTAAACGAAGGTCTATGCAAAATCTCAAACCTGTAGTATAAGCCGTTTAGGCTGTGCGTTGATAATATGTCAGTCTGTCAGTCGGGCGTACAGATTTATATATATAGAAGATGTAGAGCAGACATTTATGCATTTGTGAACTGCTGAGGTCCTGAATCTTGTGGTTTTTTTCTTTGTGATATTTTCTGCTATTTTTCTAAGGGGCGTGTCATATAAATAGTTTGGCTTGTAATTTTTGGGTTCGTGTTTTAGTTGTGGGTACGTTAGCTTCAAAATGTAGGTTGTTTAGTGCCGTGCCGAAGTGCCGTATTTAATAAAGTTTTTATTGGTTTTAATGTTGTTTTTGGTGCTAGTCCGTAGATGGGTAATCCGTAGTCTATTTTTGCTAAGCGTATGCTTCTGAATATTTGGACTTAAGTTCCATTTTCCATTTCATAGGCATTTTATTATGTTAAGGGACTTGTTAACTCCGTTCTGTAATGTTTTAATATGCGGTTTCCATGTGTATTTTTCATCAAATGATAGACCTAAGAGCTTTAATTCCTTAACCGTTTCTAGTCTAGTTGTGCGTGTTGAACCTTGACTATCACAATTCATTTTCCTGCAGATATGCATATGATTGCATTTCGTCACCGATATGGAGGCACCTGAAATATTGCACCAGTTTGTTATATCTGTGAATAGCTTATCCAGGTTTATTTGAATGTTTTTCTGTTTCACTCAATTATTTTCGTTTCTTGCTTTAAGCAAGACATATTTCACATAAATAGAAACACTTTCTAACAGCACATGAACATCAAGCAAAGCCAGGTTTTCTAATTATATGAAATACTTAAAATTGCACATTTGCAAGCTTACGCCACATGTTCTTAATTGGATTCATGTCTTGCCATTCAAGAAGCTTGATTTTCTGTTCACTGAACCACTTTCGACTGGCCCTTGACAAGTGTATGGCAGCACTATCTTGCTAAAAGATTGTTCTCGCGTCCGACTCTTGGTCCAAAAAGTTGCTTTATAAAGGCTTATGGCGTGCGCATGACGTATACGCGCCAGCTATTCCTTTCCGCCAAACAACAACAAATGCGAGGCTTGCGGAATGGGCATGGACACCTTTGATCTAAAAAAAAGCCTAAATTGCCTACTTATAGGCTAAAAATGCAAAGTCCGAATCCGACTGAAAGAAATTGGTGTTTGTTGTGACTTCTAAGAAACTAATAAGTAATCTAACTGTATTTGTTTGCCATTAAAAGGATTGACTTAGGATATAGGGAGTTTTAAAGTTAAAAATCGGGAAGCGGGGAGAAACAGGAAGTAAAATATTTACGATAATCGAATTTAAGCACAGGTGCGAATTCCGCTTTTAAGCAAGCACTTGGTATGAATCAGACTTTTTAATGCAAGAATGATGATGAATGATTTCGAAGGGAATTCTTTGAGTGGTTAGTAGTTTTGAGCCTGCTTAGACTGGACTTAAACGATAAAGCAAACTTTATAAGTTTCTTCCAATGGGATTCTAAGCCTTTCCCCTAATAAATTCCGTCTTATTTGAAGTTAATCTCCCTCTCAGCTTACCTTATACCACTCAATGGTGGGTTCCGGTTTGCCCTCCACTTTGCAATTGAGCGTGGCTGGTTCATTTTTCTTAACTACCAAATCCGTGGGATGTTCTATGATGCGTGGCGATTGATATTGGGCTAAATCAAATGAAATGGAGCAAAATGTTGATGGTGTGGCTTAAGCTTAGGCTTAGTTCTTTGTGGGATTTTTACCTTTGGCTGCTGGCAGCAGCGTGACCAGGCCCAATAGCAGCAGTGGAAGTAACATCCTACTCCCGCTGCTGCTTAAATGGTTTATGCTTGATTTTGGATGAGAGTTAGTGCTGGTGCTCCAGGAGATGAGGAGGATGCCTAGACGAGGTGGCATAGGACAAAAAAGAGAGAGCGAGCAAACGAGCGAGCGAGCGAGAGAGAGAGCGTGAGGTGGTGGAGTGGTGTATTTATATGGCGTAGTAGTTGATGATGGAGGAGCTGCTGGCAACCATTGAAAGCCTATGAAACGAAATGTGGGCAGCTGTTAGTTTACTTTTGGCCAAAGGCGGAATGGAGTAGGAGGCGTGGCAAGTGAGCAGCAGCAGCAGCGGACAGTGGGGTTACCTGTCTACAGTTTTTGTTCTTTATTTTATTTTATTTTTTATCGACTGCTCCAGTTAGCTGCACATTTCCCTGCCACAGATAAGCGGGCGCACACAATCCATAAAATATACATTTGTCTGTGTGTCTATACTTTTTCCATTAATTTTATTTCTGTATTTATCTCTCTTTTTTGGTGTGTTTATCTCCCGACACGACGGCGACCACGACGTAAATTTACAATCCAAATTCTGATTTTACAGTTTCTTAACAATTTGTTGTTGTCTTTTAAATTTTATTTGTCGATTTTGTTGGTACTTCGTTTTCGTTTGTCCCTTTTTTTTTGGGGGTTGTTTTCTCAGCTCGCGCACATTTTCCACATTTTCCGAATGAAATTTCTTTTTGGTAATTTTACAAGAACAAGAACATGTCGTTCCCCCCCCGCCCCTTTAACGTTTCTCTTCCACTGCTGTGCTTGTTGTTGTATCTATACCACACTCACTCACTCACACACACACACATACATACACTTTTGTAGGCTGCAGATACACAGCTACATGTAAATGCAACTGCATTTTACAGCATTTTGCGTAATTTATTAACTTATTAATCACTTGATTTGTTGTGGGTTTTTTTTGTTGATTTTTACACTTAACAATTAAATATATTTCAATAAGCAATTGCAGTTACATTTACAACAAAGACTAAACGCTGTGGGACCTGGGCCGTGTCTGAAGGAAAACTGAGAGAGAGAGCGAGAGAGAGCGCGCACTTAGAGCGGCTGCTTTTTTTTTTGGACATCTGGCCACTTGGGGCAAAGGCAGGGTAAGGCAGCGATGATGGGTTTTAGTGAGAATGCAAGACGATAGTCGTCATGCTGGAAGCATGTTGTTTTCCCTTCAATCTCAAGTGTGCGAATTTGAAATCTCTACGATGACAATTCGCTCCCTAAGCATCTTTATCTCTCTAGTCGCCTCACCTTGTTATTGCATTTTGATCTGGCCACACCCCCGTTTAAAATTTTCAACAGTCTGGCCATTTGTGCGTTGGTACGTTAAATTTGAATATTTTATTTAAGCCTCCTGAAAGTTTATAAAACGTCTGCTTAACCTCTGGTTCTGGTTCTGGGCACTCCACGTTTGCGTAGATTTAGCTTGTGTTTTTTACTCATCATTTGATGTAAATACGCATCCAGACGAGGCTTCCTCCGACCCCTTGGCACATATGACCAATGGGATTCGCTAAAAGCTAGTTCTTATACGTCTAGGACTCAGATTCCTGCCATGCTTGAGCGGTGTTCTTAGGTAATCCACCAGCGGCTTGGTAAGATCCATTTGGCGTTGCCGCAGACTACATACCAGTTTCAACCAGACCACATCGCTGAGGCAGCGTCGCCTTACAATATTCCAGGGGCTATGCATTGAACTGTAGTGACTTTATATACTATTACAATCTCTCAATCCTGGCCAACTGAGGTCGTGTTCGGGGCACTAACTTATGCAAGTTGGCCTCCATGGCGGGCACTGGATTACGGCGTCGACCCAATGGCACCGCACTCTTACTCTTGATTTGCTTGGGTTGCAACTGCAAACGGGTGACACGATCCACGGACATACTTTTGGGTCGTCGGGCGAGATAGTCATGAATGTGGCTATTGGAGCCACTGCTAATGTTCAAATTAACCAAATACTCCTGCAGTTCCAATTTCAATTGATTGTTTTCCAACTCGAGACGCTTCTTTTGCTGCTTCAGACAGGCCACATCCACCGCCACATTGTTCACGCGTCGCCAGAAAGTTTCCATTTGGGGCACCAGCGAGATCTCATCCTGAAAGTAAGAAGAACTTAAGCGACTGTATGTTTTTACTAAGTAAGTAAGAGAGGTGCAAGCGGTGTTGTTTTCTGTTCAAACATAGAGATTCATATTGCAAAACACCCAAACCAAGACGAAACACCACATTTAAAAAACCGCTTTACCGTTCTTTGTTGCATCATGCTCCCACCCAGTGTTGCCAAATCAGCTTTTTTTTCCGTCATTTCTAGCTTTTTTTTAATTGTTGCGTTATTACCATCTCTAAGTGCCATATAAAGAGCTTGTCAACCCGGAGTTTAAGACCTGGCTTCGGAACTCTGAATCTGATACCTCTCGGGTTTGCTGTAGTTATCGAAAATGCACAATATGATATTGAAATAATTTTATATTTGGTTTTTTGAAATCTATTTTATTGAAAATGTCACAAACTAAGGCTGCCTTCACACTGTTCGACACATGAAAGTCTAGTAGGCCCGGATTTCCCCATGAAATTCTATGAATTTTAAGGCAGCCTTAGGCACAACAAAGGTTTTTTTTAAACTAATGCTACCAATTCGCGAAAAAAAATGGATTATTCTATCAGAAACTGATATTAATATAGTACAAGTAGACGATTTGGAGAAATTTGTTGTCAAAGATTTATATTAAAGATATCAGCTTGAGAAACAAATTAAAATGCTTCAGATGGATAGCAAATTGAAGATATCTATTCGAGAATTCTGCACAAATTTCTTAGTTGATCTTATAAAGCAACTGACGTTGAAGTACTGATTTGTTTTTCGGATTTTCAAAAAAATTTATTGTCTCAATGTTGCGAGGACGACAACGATGATCACAAGAAACTTCATCACCCTGAAGATATATATTATATTTACAAGAAAAACCATACCCTTTCCCAGCTTCTTTGTCGAAAAATACGCTGAAAACAGATTTTTTTCACGGCAAAAGTTGGCAACAGTGATCCCACCCATCAGCCAAGCTATGGCGAAACAAAATGAAACTGCGACTGAGCAAAACAGGATAGAATTTGAGCGCGAATGTGCTGTGTGGCTTTCGTCGTGGTAGGAGCTTTATATATTCAACGCTGAGTTTTGTTGATGGATTTTAATCTGAGTAAGAATATTTTGTCAAGAAAAAAGTGATCGTTGCCGACCGGATCAGATGACTGTATCTTATAGCTTTCATAAGAAACATCGTTCAACAAAAACATCGTTTGTTATTGTCCCAAAACTCGTCCATTATTTATACTTAATGTTTTTGGTTGAAATCGGACTATCTTACAGATCTTAGTAAGAAAAAAGATGTGAGTGTCGCTAGCACTCACGAGTCTTTGATGTGAAACATGACGCTTAGTTCAAAAGTATATAAATCAGTAAGGGCACACTTTCGCAAGACGAAAATTAACGGAGAGTAGTGTTCTTTCATTTTTTCAGAAGGGTTATTTTGTTCTTCCATAGATAAATGATGATGTTTCACCCTCCAAGATCCCACTCATATCCCTCCCAGATCCTATCCAGATACCACCCAGATCCGTTTCAGATCCCACCAAGATCCCACACCGATCCTTTTCAGATCCCGCCCAGATCCCACCACGATCTCTTCCAGATCCAACCCAGATCCCACCCAGGTCCCTTCTAGATCCCAACCAGATCCCACTCAAATATCGCCCAGAGCTAATCAAGTTAGATCCCACTCAGAACCTACGCCAATCTCACTTAGATCCCGCCCAGATTCCACACCCAGATCTGTCCCAGTACCCACCCAGTTACCCCTTTTTAGCATCTATCCTACCTCTTCACTTCCCCCATCTGCTTATCCTCTTATGTCTGTGTGTGTTTGCCGGGAAACTGCACAAATCAAAACAACACAAAATATGAATGACGTCAGCGTCACGCGACGCAGAAATCAAATTTTACGCTTAGTAAAATCGTCCGTACCGAAATTAAAGATGTTTCACATCAAAAACTTGTTTGTTTTTCTGAAAATTTGCCACTATTTATAATGCATGCTTTAAAAAGATTTGGATGGAATCGAGTGACAATATCTGAAAGTCAGAGCTCGTAAATAATTGCTGACCGTTTTTCCCTTTTCGGTCTTCTACATAACCAAAAAACAATGCACGTTTGGTCTCTCTCTCTCTCTTTTTGAGCAGAACAATTCGTTTCTCTTCGTTTTGGTTTTTCGTTGACTGTTCTCAGTTGGGCTATTCTTGTTGTGCTCATATAAGAAGAAGTTATAGAAAGTGCACGTCAGCAGATGAGCAAGAAGACAGTTTGATGATATTTTAAGGGAAAATTTGATGAATAGTATGACTTTTTTATCTAACCAGCGATAATTTACGTAGAATCGCTTCTAATTAGTAGTTTCACTTCAAATAGTCAAAAAGACACGAATATGTATGTTTCACAAGTAAGCTTCATCTAGAAGTATCGCTTTCGTAACTTTGCGAATCGCCTTCAAAGGCAAAACCTACAGGTAGCAAGTCTTACTTATCATTAAAAGATCTAAGAACTTTTAGGGGAACCCTGCTATGTGAAGCAAAAACAGGGACAATAACAGAAAGCAAATATCGGGTTAATCAAAGAAATGATGTATAAATATCGCTAGGGAAATAATTGAATAGTAAAAGCTGTGTCTGAAGCAGTTAAACTTAGTGTGCTAGTCTTAAGAACAGTTAAAACACTTTGTAAAGGGCCTTGGAACCAGACGGAATGCCATTTCGTATGTTTCAAACAAACTTCTCAACCAACTCAATAGTATTTGTTTCATAAGTTAACAAAGTTCAGAAAAGGCTTCAAAAACTTCGTTTCAGTGGTACCACATTTTCCAGAGCGAATAATCTATAGACAGAGTTACCATACAAACGAGAGCGCAAGTTAAAGTCGGCTCTAACCGACTTCGATATACCCATTACTCCTTAAAAAATCATGTTTAATAGTGTTCCTGCGTTCCTTAGGGTTATCATCTGAAAAGTATGCAACACTTTTTTAACTGGGCTATTTTTTTACATTTTTGCTCATAACTTGAGAACCGCTCATCCGATCCTTATCATTTCTTCGGCAAATTTCTTCATTTTGCTAATTTCTAACTATCTTTAGAAAGTACTAATCGTCTATCTCTAAAACTGTAGGAGATATAACGTTTTTTCCGAATTGTGGGGGCGGGAGGGGGCGTGGCCAAAATTTGAAATAAACTTGATCTGCGTGCAGATAAAAGAAGCATTTGTCCCATACATGTTAAACCTCTATCTCTTACCATCTCTGAGATTTAGGTGTTCATACAGACAGACGGACAGACGGACATGTCTATATTGATGCTGATCAAGAAAATATATACTTTATATGGTCGGAAATGATTCCTTCTGCCTGTTACATACATTTGCACGACTTTAGTATACCCTTTTTACTCTACGAGTAAAGGGTATAAAAAAGTTTCTAAGTGAGAATGTGAAATGTATCGATATTTCAGTGTTGAGGCTCTTTGAGGAACTGGAGTGATGGTCATACCGTAAACATTGTATAAGACACTGAAGAGTTCGGGCAGTAGACAGATAGAGACAAACCGTATACAGCCAGACCGTAAAGCAGGGTTCCCCCAGAAGAAAGCGCTAAAACGTGACTGTATTTCGCTCTCACACACAGTGAGGCTATGGATAGGAAACTCTGACATAGAGTGTAAAGTGATGGCTCGTGTGTAAATAGAAAACCGTGTATATAGTATGTAAACAAAAAACCAAAAAATCCTTCGTTTTACTTTAAGTTCCCCCATTAAATTCCCCAAACCGTTCCACTTACCTTCAACAAATCTCTAGCTACATCCGGTGTTCCTTCCTCCTCCAACTTCACCTCGCGTATCTCTATAATCTCACGTGTCAATTCTGGCAGCAAAAACATTTTCTCCCTTTGGGTTTCCATTTTGGTGCAGACTTTGGTCAACTGCATTAGGGTCTCTCCCTTGGCCACAATCCCCTTTAGGTTCTCTATGGCCTGATAGCTCTCCACGGACATTAGCTTAAAGGTCTGATGATCTCGATTTAACTCCTGGTCCACACAGGAGCGTAGCTCATGCAAACGCTCCGTCATCTGTTGCTTAATGGCCAGCCGCTGTTCCAATTGGGCCTGTTGCTTCTGCTGACAATCCTCGGAGACCAGACGCAAATTGGCCAGCTGATCAATCAAGTGCTCAATGTCATAGCTCTGCTGGCTAATCTGTAAGGCGGCCTCCTCGTCTCTTTGCTTGAGATCCACATATTCCGCATAGAAACCCTCAATGTGTTGACAGTAGTCGGCGAGCACAGATTGATATTCGTGCCAGAGCTTCTCCAGTTTGGCCTCGCCCCGACTGGTGATCTGTTCCAGCTGCAATTGCATCTGAAAGATAGACACGCCACCATTGTGTGTCAGTCAGGGGGTTAATGAGGTGGTCACTTTTGTGAGGCTATAAAAAGTGGGGACAGCTGAGTGTGGGTCACTAAGTTAAGCAAGATGCGTGGGACTGGACTGATCTTGTTGTGCTTGGGGTTGGCGAATGGTTTGAAATGTCGTTCCCCGGAAGGAGCCAGCGATGCGGAGCTTAAGCGAGTGGTGCGTCAGTGCATGCATCGTCAGGGTCAAGGGAACCAGGACAATGAAGGCTATGGTCATATGAGATCCGGCGGCCATGACTATGGTCAGGGTCAGGAGACGAACTATGGCTCACGCTGGCAGCGCAGTGTCAAGCAAATCCAGGACAGAGACAAGGACAACCGCAATAACAATGCAGGATCAGACCAGGGACAGTGTGTGGCTCAGTGTTTCTTTGAGGAAATGAACATGGTGGATGGCAATGGTCTGCCCGATCGTCGTAAAGTAAGCTATTTGCTGACCAAAGATTTGCGTGATCGTGAGCTACGCAACTTTTATATGGACACGGTCCAACAGTGTTTTGGCTATCTGGAGAACTCCCGTCAAAGGCAGAACAAATGCACCCAGTCCCGGGATCTAATCAAATGCATGTCCGAATTTGCCAAGGCCCAGTGCGATGACTGGGAGGAGCATCAGAGTATGCTCTTCAATTAAACAACTTACGCCGCTTTTTAGATCCTCACAACGATCGAGGAAATGCTCATGATGTTCCTTGATATCCCTATCGGTGGTTTCCTCCAGCTGATAGAAAACGCACTCCAATTGCTCCTGCTTCTGGGTATGCATTTCCCGAAAGCCAGCCGAATCCTTTTCCCATTCACTAAGCACCGCCTGTTTGTCATCCTCGTAGATTTGCCTGAAAAATGCAATTCTACTTTTGTGGGTTTCTGTTGGGAGAAGGGATAGAATAAAGTTGGTTATTTTGAATGAATCTTTTATCTAAGGGTGGGATTTTATGGTGCGAGAAAGAAAGCTGTTCAACTGTACAGCTGTTTCATGATCTGTCTTACCTATAATCCTTCCCAGATTCTCCATATGCGATTGCTGCAAATTGGCGTACATATCCTCCGTGGAACCAATGTGTGCTATTAGTCGCTGTATAACCTGATCCTTACGCTTCAAGGCATCCTTAAAAAATGCCTCCACCTCGATTATTTCATGACGCAAATCCTGTATCTTAACCTGACGCAATATGCTGCGCCATTCCTGATTAATTTTGGCCATATTGAGACGTCCAAAAGCATCCTCCCTCTTCAGTTTGTTCTAATTGGCCACAAAAGTCTTTTAGTTCCAAGTCAAATTTGTTTGTTCCCCCTATTCCTACCTTCATGTACATGGAAATCAATTGCATTTTCCTACGTCGAGTCTCCTCCTCCATATCGGCCCGCATCTGTAGATAGCGGGCCCTCTCCTCCTCGGACATTTTGGCCAACTTGTTGCCTTTTCCTTTGCCTTTTTTGCCCATTTTGAAGCGTTGCAAATAATTGTCAAAAAGCTGCTTATCAAAAACTCTGACTAATTAGGCGAAAAACACACACAAATAGCGTTTCACTCTCTGTCATGACAACCAAAAAAACATTTTGTGGGGTTGTCAGGGCCTTGAAATTAATAACTGTTGCGGACCATTAGGGTTGCTCATCAAGGGGTAACCAATGGCCACCTATAAAAAAGGTTTCGCTTTTATTTGGAAAGTTCTCTCAACATGCTAAAGTCCAGTTTGTTGCTCTTTCTTCTCTTGGTGAGTTAATCCTTTTGCATACTTGATTTAAGTCTAAAGAGTTCTGGCTTTAGACAACTGCCACAGCCGTACGCATACACTGCCGTCATGTGGAACGCATTCATGAGGATCATATACATTACTGCTGCAAGCATCCGGATGGACATGATGAAATCAACGAAAAGTGCGCACGGGAAACCAACTTTAAATTGCCCTCGCTTAGTGAAGAGGCCATGGAAGATGTTACCGTCGATCAGGCCATGGTGGGCACCTGCTGGGCCAAATGTGTGTTCGATCATTACAAGTTTCTGGAGAATCACACATTGAACATGGCGGCAGTGCATTCGCACTTTAAAATGTATCACAAAACGGATCCGGAATATGAAACGGAAATGTTGGCTGCCTTTGAGAATTGTCACTCGAAAAGTGAGTGAAGCGAAATCTGCAGAGATAATGCTGTCTCGCTCTGCATCACCTTATTTATTCCACCACCTATTACTTATTCTCTTTCTCTCTCTTCTTTTATAGACGAAGATGCCTTGGGCGAGTTTTTGAATTTACCCATTGTAAAAGCTTTTTCAACATCCAAATTTTGCAAGCCAGATTCTAGCATTATATTGTCCTGTGTGATCTATCAGTTCTTTCACAATTGTCCCAAATCTCGTTGGTCCAATTCCACGGAATGTGTGGAAACTTTGGCATTTGCCAAAAAGTGCAAGGATGTGTTGACTACCATGTAAAAATTTGTTATCCAAATAAAAGTTTCTTAAGTTTTAAGCAAATCTGTTGTTTCCATTCTAAATAGTAGTAGTAGTAGTAGTACTTCTTTTATTAGGTTTATCTTTTCCATACATAAATTCATTCGAGTATCATTACTAAAGAACATTAAAAAAGGCTTGGCTCAATGCCGTCTGCCTATTATATACATTAAGTTAATTATTAATACGGTACATATATTATAAAATATTACATAAAGGTACATATGGTTGTATAGCTATAAGTTCGCTAGGTTGAGTTTTCATAGGGCTACTCCACCCACCTTCCCCGCACGTCGCGAGATAGTGGATCTTCCACCCAGAAGAAAACCCGCCTGCGCCCTTTTATTTAAAAGTCCCCGCTTATTATGCTATTTCTGTAACGAGTTGCCTCTTTGACGTAGGTAGCTAATCTGTTCCAGTCCATGCCATTAAACACAAGTTGGATCTCCTCGTGTGTGAGAACTGGTTTGTTCCATGCAAGCAGGCGGTGCTCCCGGAAGATAGGACTTGTTGCGCAAAAGTGGATGACATCTTCCCGTTCTCCAAGGTTACAAAGACTGCATATCTCAGTTGTGTTATGCCTGTGTGGGGAATAGTTCAAGCTTATCATCTCTGTTCTTGCCTTGAAAATAGCTGAGATCGTAGTTGCGTCATACTGGTCTTGGAAGTAGTTAAGCTCCTTGAGATTCAGGTTTAATTGTCTATAGCTGTTTCGAGTTAGGCTTTGGCGTGCTGATGCTTCAAATTTTGTTCGGGCTTTTTTATACATTGCCAGAAGCAAGACTCTTTGCGCTGTGTTCCAAGTTGACGGGCTGCTTATATCCAAGTTAATATTATAGTCCTGTGCCAGGTTTTCCCATTCTTGAATACATTGCGACTTGGTTTCTACCAAAAAATTTGCAACAATAAAGGGTAGTCGGAGCCGTGGTAGTGATAGGGCTTTTTTCACATATCGAAAGTGTCGCATAAGTGTGTGCTCATAAAGCTCCGATAGGCCTGTCTCCAAATGTATTGCGTATGTGGGAGTGTTCTGAGGAAGATAGAATGATCTTTTTACGAAATACCTCAGAAGTTTTTCAACTTCTTCAAATTTGTTGTAACCCCAGACTTCCGCCCCGTAGCACATAATCGATTTTGCAGTGGCTTGAAACATTCTGTATTTTGTACTGGCGCTTACATTCTTCTTGCTAAAAAGCGTTTTCCACGTGCTGTTAATAGCGGCTTTAGAATCTCGCAACTTTTGCTGTAGGTGCTTATGAAATGACATGTTATGCGTGACTGTTATGCCCAGATATTTGTATTCTGTTACTCGTTCCAGTGGAGTTCCGTCAAGGCTCCAATGTTCATCGTGTGCCAGTCGTCCTTTGCCCGATCTAACCACCATTACTTTCGACTTTGTGCTATTAATCTTGAGATCCCATTTTTGACAATATCTATATGTTGCGTCTACCATCGACTGAAGCATTTTCGGGCTGTCTGCGAATAGTACCATATCGTCAGCATACATTAGTATTTTGGCGTTCAATTGCCCCATTTGCACCCCACCAGGAAGATCTTCTGCGATATCATTTACATAGAGCGCGAAAAGCAAGGGGCTAAGCAAACACCCTTGCTTAACTCCAAGATTCGTATCAAACCATCGGGACATAGTACTTCCATCCCACACTGCCGTTTTATTGTCAGAATATAAGCTTTTTAGTATGTTAAGCATTTTGGTGGATATTCCAATGTTCCCCAATTTATAAAATATTTATAATTTATAAATATTTATATTATTTATATAAATATTTTGAGTAGAAAGGAATACCCTAAGAACAAGAAAAAGATTACCAAAATTTAAACAAAATGACCTTGAAAAGCGTTATGACCGGAAGACCCTTGAAACAGTAACGAACAGAAAAAAAGTGTGAGTTTCGTTATCACTTACAGGTCTTTGATGTAAAATATTATGCTAAATTTAAGGGCTTAATTATGAATTCACAAGCTTTTTCAATTGTATAGGAATCAGCCTTGCCAATCTTTCAACAGAAAAAAACAAAAAGAAAGTTGAAATTCCAATTAACTTCTTAATAAGCATCGTTTATTCACTGTTAAGAAACTTTTTAGTCACTGTTTAGTCACTTTTTAGTCACTGTTTAGTCGCTGTTTAGTCATTGTTCAGTAACTCTTTAGTCTCGGTTTAGTCCATGTTGAATCACTTTTTAGTCACTGTTAGGTTACTTTTAGTCACAATTATTTAATAGTCACTGTCAGTCACTTTATATAATAGTGTTAAGTCACTGGTAAGTATCTTTTAAGTAACTGTTCATTAACTGTGTAGTCACTGTTAAGTCACTTTAATGTCACTGATGCCCCCATCTCACCTCTTTGCCCTTTCTTTCACAGAGTCACGTGACGCTAAAATCAAATTTTACTCCTTCTAACATTTTCCGTACCGAAATGAAATATGTCTCATCAAAAACTATCCAAATGCTATCCAAATGTAATAAATCTCTGTTGGCTTGTGTTGATTATTCAATTATAGTCCACATTTGACCTTGAGCCGGCTAAACAAACACTCTGAATTTTTGTTTCATAATTCTAGAAATAAGGGTGTTCGATTTAATACATCTCTTTGGATTGAGAATGCTTTTTGAAGCGTTGATATGCTCTTTCTATCCTATCTCCAAATGTTTCGGTAAATAAAGTTTGCTCAGAGAGTTGGATGATGTATACAGGTCGTCTGTTTATCAAGCTTTAGGGATTTCTTGGCTTGTTCGGCTTATTGATTCGCGCAATCTTCTTCTTCTTACAATTTGCTTACCACTCAACGGAATCCGTGATAAACCAGTGGAGAGTAGATTTTTTTATAAAGTCAGTAATTTGAGAGTTGCTTAAGCCGACCGTCCATATACAGTTGGCCCCATACGGTATTGGAACTAGAAAAAGAAGAAATTTTTTTTTTTTTTTTTTTTATAGAAAAAGAAAAAATTTTAAAAACGACTAGCAGAGTTCTACATCGATCGTTATAGAATTTATACCGTTTTGTACTTAAAATTTCAACTATGATTTGTTCTGGAATGTACTTAAATTAGGTACGAAACATTCTAGAATAAAAAAACGTCTGCTAAAATTATTTAAATGAGAACAAACGTTATTGAATCAAGCACATTTCGTACTTACAGTTAGCCTTACAAATTAAGAAAAGATCGTACTTAGTTCAAGTACAAAATTTCTTGGAGTAAGTACAGAATAGACTTACAATGCAAGCTCTAAAAATGCGTACTATCTTAGGTTGAACCTGTTCTTGAAACTCTCGCCTGGTTCTAAAACTCCATAATCAAGTGAGGGTGAATTTTTGACCTTTGATTTTTGTAATTACAGACCGAGTCTTACTTTCAAGTATAAATTGGGAAAGCTTAAAAACTTATAGGCTTAAACCAAGAACATTTTATACTTAATTTTTTGAAGTATTATTTTGCTTCAAAAATGGTTAGGGGATAAATTTATTAGACTTTGATGAAGAAAATTTTTGCTTATATTTTAAGAGTAAGTCGGGCTGTACTTAACACCATAACCTAAAACATATAATAATAGTTCGAAATGTACTTCAAATGTCCCGAGTCTTAAAACGAGTAGTTCGGAATTGAAAAACCCATACTTGAAATAAGGATATTGTACTTGAATCAAGTATTTTCGTACTTACCGTACTATTGACACCGTTCGTACTTGATTCAAGTACAGAGTTCTTGGTTTTCTTTGTTTTAAGTTTTGTCTGGGAATCAAGCTAAGTAAAGATTTTGGAGCTAGGATTGTAATCCAAGCCAAGATATTTTGTTCTTGAATTTTCGTGTTACTGTTGGTTGAAGACGATAACAGACGATTTTTGATTCGAAAAAAGTTTCGTACTTTTTCAAGAAGAACAAAACATGCTTGGTATAAATTCTATAATTTCTGAGCAACAGTTTTTCTAAAGAATCGTAATGTCAATAGCTTTTTTCTCTAAGATCTTAAGTAAATTTCGGCCAACAAGTCCCATGCTAGTTAAATTTTGTTTTCAGAAAGAAATAAATTTTCCTCAGTCTTATTCCCCGTCTCAACGTAAGTAGACCTTTGTCAGTTTGCGAATCGATAATAATAAATCTTTATTATAATAAATCATTTACAGGGTAGCTAAAGAATCCCTACAACTTTTGCTAAATGCCAATGTATCCTCACACTCTTTGGTTTTGGACCAACGATTTGCAGGACAATTGTGAAAGAACTGTCGGATCACACAGGCCATTACCACACTCGATTTGGGCTCACAGAAATGTGGAGACATCTTTTGGAACATGGGATTCGATAGGAACTTGGCAGTATTCTCTTCACCTGAAAAGCTTACAAATTATTTCCTAATCCGAGTAAAATTTAAATGTACTTACTCTTGCCATGACAATGATCAAAGGCATTGATCATTTCCCTGACATATTCAGGATCTTCGTTATGATTTGCTTGGTAATATTTCTTAACAGCCTCCATGTCCAAATTGTTGTTTTTCATAAATTGCAATTTACCCATAACGCAGTTGGCAAAGCAGGTGGCCGCTATGGCCCGATCTGCGGTGATGTCCAAAATGGCCTCCTCATTTTTGTTGGGCAACTTGAAGCCAGTTTCCTTGGCACACGACTCGACCAGATCATTGTGTCCATCGGGATGTTTGCAGCAATAATGTATGTGCTCCTCGTTAATGGTTTCGGTTTTGTCACAGTCAATATTAAGACCGCTGGCGGACTTTTGAAGAAAGGTTTTTTGGAGAAGAACTTAAACCAAGAAGAGAAGAACTTACCCAAGCCAGACAAAAGCAGACCAGTAAAATGATTATATTCATGGTGAGAATTGAACTCCTAAAGAATTGTGGGAGCTCTGAGCTTATATATACTATAAAAACTGTAACGGAAATGACAGCTATTTTCCAATCATTAGACATTTGGGGTTTATTAGATAAACTAATTAGTCATTTGTTACATACAATTAAGCAAATTATTTTGCCAAAGTTATAAATTTCAAAAGCCTCTGAAACCGCTTTCATTTGTAACAAAATGTTTGAGCTAAGGTTTATTGTGATAGCGGTAATTTTTGTTACCTCAGTAAGAGCTCAGGACTCTAAGGAAGTGGTTACTGTAGGGAATCTAACAGAGTGTGACCAGGAGGTGAGTGTTTGGAAGAGGAGAATACATATTCGAGTATTATGATTTACATTTTGAGTTCAATTAGCGTCCAGGTTGCTGTTCAGAGCTCTATTTGGGCGACGAGGATGCTTTGGTGAAATGTTTTACCATACACTCACCCAAATTGCCAATCCCCGGTGATTCAGATATGAGTAAAACTTTTAGATTTCTATCGGTTTGTATGGATTAGATAAAAGATTCAGCTATGGAAGTATAAATAGCACAAAAGTATTTAAGAGTTTACAAGAAGAAGTAAAAAAGTTCGATTTATTTTTCTGAAAACTAAATCTAAACTCAGAAAAAAGCCAAGAACTTTGTACTTAAATCAAGTACGAGAGGTGTCAATAGTACGGTAAGTAGGAAAATACTTGATTCAAGTACATAAACCTTTTTGAATCCCGGACCCTTTCGGAATATTTTAAGTACATTTCGAACTACTATGCTCATACCATAAGTTTCTTATGGTCTTAACAGCCCGATTAATTCTTAAGTCACCCCAAAACCATTTTCGAAGCCAAATATTACTTCAAACAAGTGAGAAAGTTGGTCAAACCCGACTATAACATACTTTGTACCTGGAGTAGAAGCTGAATGCAGTGCTGCTGCTGAGTCCCTTTTCAGTGCTATAAGCTTTGCACATTGGCAGCCGATCCTGGGTCACCCCGTTAACCTACAATAATGAACTTAAGCTTATTTTAAAGCTACTGAAATTCTAAATGACATTTCTTTTGGAATTTTTCAAATATCTCTTTCCGTTCAAAAGTTACCGGCATGCCGCTTGATTTCATCTAAATACTTAGATTATTCTGCTTATTAATATGTTTAAGTCGCCCTTACTCGCAAAGGAGCAAATCGGCGCAACACCTCATTAATTTTTTTTATTTAGAAATATGTATTTTAAAAAAATGTTCACTCAAGAAGCGTGGACAAGCGTGGATGCTCTTTTCGCAGTCCATCATAGTGGGGAAAATAAAGTACAAAAGTAGTAATTCAGTAATACGACAATAACTCAACTAATTTAAAAATAAAGTTAAAATGTCTTATACATTTTTCTTCAGAATTGAAGCATCTTTAAAAAGCAAAAAACCAAATTGTAATGGGAATTTTCGTTTGGTTTTTATACGTTCCCAAACGTGACATTTGAAACCCAAAATATACAAAAATTGATCAGTTTGAAAAATTGTTCAAGTTTGTTCCAAAATATTTGACCAAATTCAATAAACCAAACATTTTCGGGCTATCTGTGGTACCCTTTATTTAATAGTATAGACAGACTGTACCATTTTCTATCGTCTTGCTTGTATCTGGGGCAGCTTTGGTCAACGAGAGCGGGTCTAAAAAGGTAAAGAGCATGAAACAGGCAGATAGAGAGAGAGAGAGAGAGATACAAGAGAGAGCGAAATAGCTCTTTTTTAAACTCTCCCTTTATTTTTCAACTCAATTTCTCGTCGGCTCAACTAAGCATAAGTAACCCTCTAGAAGTGAATCTGCAAAAGTCTGCCAAGGCTGAATGTATAGACGCGTGATTCTATACGTGATAAGGACTTCCTAGTCAAAATTATTGGTGGAGTAGATGAGTTTGTTGAAGATCTCGGTTTTTTACCCTCTGGGAACTGATAATGTGAAGAAGAAGAGGTCTATGTTTTTGAATTCAGCTTAAATCTTAAAGAAAGTATACAGAATAACTCGAAAAAAATTTAATTAATTTTTTTAAACATTTTTGCCTACGAACTTTTTTCTTAAAAATTCTTTTGTGCTATTCGTCCTGACCATTTGCTGTATATCCACGCTTTCTATTTACTAACAAGTCCTACACAATTCCAGTGTTTTGTGGAGTGTATGTACAAGCAAAAGAAGTACATTGGCAAGAGTGACACCATCAACATGAAAATGGTTAAGCTGGATGCGGAAAAAATGTATGCAAAGTATCCCAAAGAAAAGGAATATCACATACAAATGTATGACTTTTGTCGCAAGGATGGTAAGTGCTCTAACCCACTTAGTGACCCACCATTCTCTGACCCTTCTCAAACCCCCTTTTACCAGCGGTGAATGTTCACAATTTGTTGAAAGCCAGTCCGGGGGCCAAGGCTTTGCTTAAGAATGCCTGTCGTCCCTATCTGTTGATGGTGTTTCTCTGTCAAAGTGATTACCATTCGAAGCACAGTTGTCCCTACTTTCGTTGGGAGGGCACTGACAAGGCCGGTACCAAAGCCATGTGTCAAGATGCCCAGACCAAGTGCTATGCTACAGAAGGACTAACACCTCCTAAACGGAGCTCTCTTTGAAACTAAACACAAAAAAAATAAATAAAAAAACAAATAAAATCAATTACACACAAAACATTATGGACAATTATATTGTACGCAGGGCCAGTGTGGATGACTTGGAGGCCATAGCCACTTTGGTGCACTCGCCCGGTGTGCGTTGGTTTGGCAACATACGTCCCAAGTATGCGGGCAAGTACAAGATTTTCAAGTGCTATCAGACGCATCGTATTTTGGCTTTGGAAAAGAGCACTTTGTCCGCGATTGCCTATGCGGAGTTTCGCAATTATCCGGCCATCAATGCCTTGCCCAGCGATTGTTGGATGGAGTGGCTAAACGAGAGATATTGGTAAATTTGTTTGGGCTGGGAAATATTTGTATCTATAGCTTTATATGTACCCCCTGCAGTCTAGATCTACCCATTAGTTGTCTCAATACTTTATTTTTCAACTTTGGCATTTACAAAATGGAACATCCTCATATTTTGGCAGAAATACTTAGAGAGGTGTTTTATGTGGATAACAAAATTTGTTTTCTCATAGCGGTTAAGATGCCCGTTTTACCCCAGCGTACGTATTATGTGGAGAATTTTGAAGACCTGGAGAAATATGCTCAGGTGTACTTTCCACGCGAGTTTAGACTGGAGAATAACACCAACACGCAGTGCTTGTATTTGATCAATCGGAATGAGTTACTGCCCAAGATTACCTATCGCAGGGCCTTGTAGGTTAACTCTAGCTAGTGATAGCTATTTTATACCTAACTATACTTATACCGCAGGGCAGAGGATAATGATGATATCATAGCCATACATGAATACGAATCACCCGAACTGCGCGAAGAGCTGGGTGACTTCTATATAGCTGAGGAGTTGATGCGGGTGGATGAAAATGCTCACAAAAGTTATTTAATTGTGGCAGAGCTAGAGAACGAGTGTCAGGAGACGGAAACAGCTGGGTTTTTCTGGCTAACCACAGATGTGGATATTTTATTCTATGTGCAAAACTATGAACTGGAATCGTTTGGAAATCTGGTGAAATTTGAACCGGGTAAACCGTATTATGTGGAGGATGTGATTGTGTCGTAAGTAGGAGACAAAAGATATGGTAAAAGGAGTTGAGTTCTAAAGCCAAGCTTATGTAGATCCGTACAGCCCAAGGCCGCTATAAGTTTGTTTACTACTGATGCCTTGGATGATTTGGATGCCACCACTATTCTGGGTGGATTGCAAAGAAATGACAGTGGATTGAGGTGGGTATAATGATGGGGAAAGGAATAGAGATCAATTGTTATTTCCTTTATTCTCTTAATACAACAAGATTAACATAACTTGAATTGAGTACGAAATAGACTTACAAAGTCAATCGAATTAAGTAAGCTAGAGAATGCTTTTTATACCCTTTATCCATTCAAAATGGGTAAAATGGCATCAAGAAGTTGTGCAAAAGTATGTAACAGGGAGAAGGAAACACTTCTATCTTTAACAACATAGCACGTCACGCTTTTACTCCCCCCCCCCCCCCACTTGCCACCAACATACCGCACACTTCCCGCCCTTTTCCCGCCCAAATCCCGATCACTTACCATTTACATCCCACCCACATCCCTCCCACTTACCGCCACATTCCACCCACATCCCATCCACCTCCCATTTCAGTCCCACCCCCTTACCACCCACATCCCACCCACTATGCACAGCCACCCACATTCCTCCCACGTACCGCCACATTCCACCCACCCACTTCCCACCTACATCCCACCCTACATCCCACCACTTATCCACATCCCACTTCCCACCTACATCCCACCCACATTCCACCAACATACTGCACATATCCCGCCCTTTTCCCGCTCAAATCCCACCCACTTCCCATTTACATCCCACCCACATCCCACCCACTTCCCATTTACATCCCACCACTTGCCCACATCCCACTTCCCGCCCACTTCCCACCTACTTTACTTACTTACTTACTTTCCCACCACTTTACATCCTTCCAAAACAACTTTCCACCCACATCCCATTCATTTCACAGTGAGCATCCCGGCGATATTTCCAACATCGGAAAATTAGAAACAAAATAAATTCTCATTTCGACCTTAGAATCCGAGTTTCAAGCCAATCGTTTGAAAAATAGTTTTTGCATGCAGAATTTTCCGGCCATTTTGCTCGTGGGCGGCTTTTCCGACATTGAAAAATCACATTACAAATTATTTCGTATTTTGTCCTTACAAACCGAGTTTCAAGCCAATCGGATGGAAAATAGTTTTTTTATGCAGAATTTTCCGGGAATTTTTCGACCGTCAGGTCAAATTTTCCAACTTCGGAATATAACATTTTAAACTATTTCGTATTCTATACTTACAAACCGAGTTTCAATCCAATCGTATGATAAAAATTTTTTTGGATTCAGAATTTTCCGGCCAATTTCCTCTTGTGCGGATTTTCCAAAATCTCTATTTCGCGTACTATGCTTACAACTTGTGTTTTGTTATGTGTAATTTTGAAAATAAGTTTAGCGCCAATCGCTGGCAACTAAAGTTTCGCCCATACAACCTTGACCACCCACTTTCCACCCAGCGGGGTGAATTTTCCGGAAGATTGGTATGCAGTTGTTGTCGAATTTTCATATAGATCTTTGAAAATGAGTTTGAACTTGATCGGATGAAAAACAAAAAAGTTTCATACAACCGTTTTCCGCGAATTTTCCACATTTGCCGACAGAATTTTCCAAAATCCGTTCTTAGTACTCACTTTCAGCATAAGATAAAACTACTGTGAAAATCTCATCTTCCTATCTTTTATGGCTTAGGCTGTACGACGGTCACCAGTCAGTCAGTCAGTCAGTCAGTCAGTCAGTCAGTCAGGTTGAACTTTTTTATATATATAGATACTAGCAAAAAGCCCGTCGCGCTTCGCTGCGCCTTGAACAGTATAGATCCCATATCAGAATCAGTTTGAAGTCAATCGTGAGAGTCAAATATTTACCAATTTTGAAAACATTCTATAAATTTATTTCCTCTGTAGAGCCCAGAAATCGAATCATACATGCATAGGCTTGAAATCAACGTTTTACTACTTTGCTTATTCAGCGTTACGACTTTGCTGCTGCGTTCTTACCCCCCCCATCCCACCCACTCCCCAATCTACTTTTTCACAACTTCCACCCGTTTCCCACCTACTTTCCACCCACTTCCCGCCTACATCCCACCCACTTATCATCCAATTCCCGCCCAGATCCAACCCACTTCCCACCCACATCCCACACACCTCCCACCCACCTCCCAGCCACCTCCCACCCACTTCCCGCCCAAATCCCACCCACCTCCCACCCAAATCCCACCCACATCCCTCCCACTTCCCATCCAGTTTCCACCCATCGCCCACCCACATCCCACCCACACGCCGGTCCCAGCCACCTCCCACCCACCTACCGCCCAAATCCCACCCACCTACCACCCACATCCCACACACCTCCCACCCACTCGCCCAAGTCCCAGCCACCTACACCCAAATCCCACCCACATCCCCACACCTCCCACCCACCTACCACCCCATCCCACACACCTCCCACCCACCTCCCACCCACTTCCCGCCCAAGTCGCAGCCACCTCCCACCCATCCCACCCACCTACCACCCAAATCCCACCCACATCCCTCCCACTTACCGCCCAAGTCCTTCCCGCCCAATTTCCACGGTAAGGAAAGTCCTTATTTGAATTATTTCATGTTGCTGTTATTTTAGTTGTGGCTGGAGTTTTTGTATTTGCGTTTGTTTTTGTTTTAATTGCAACTGTAGTTTTTTGATTTGTACTCTGTCTTGTTGTTGTTGCCGAGGCAACTCAATTCAATTGCTCCCACGCACACATTGAAATCGTTTCTCTTCGATTTATGCTCTCTGGGCTTTGGTGCGTGCGCTCTTTGTTCTCTGATGCAACGGTAAAGCAAAGTGTGCCTTTCGAAATGAACTGGGAGCAAATGGCTGGCAACCTTGACCTCCAACATTCCACCCAAAGGTGGTTGATTTTCGGGAAGATTGGTATGCAGTTAATGTTGAATAATTTTTTATTGATTTTTGAAAATAAGTTTGAACTTGATCGGATGAAAAACAAAAAAGTTTCATACAAAAGTTTTCCGCGAATTTTCCACATTTCCCGGCAGAATTTTCCAAAATCCTTTCTTAGTACTCACTTTCAGCATAAGAAAAAACTACTGTGAAAATCTCATCTTCCTATCTTTTATGGTTTCGGCTGTGCGACGGTCACCAGTCAGTCAATTAGTCAGGTTGAACAGTTTTATATATATAGATGTATTCCTGGGGTGCCCAAAGTTATATTTTTTTATCACATGTGATAGGAAGTCATAATTCTGCCGGCTTTGCAGCCGAAACACACAGAGAGAGGGAGAATATGTGTGCTCTATAAATACCACCCACAAACATTTGATTGCTTGTAGCCCATGTTTGACATAATGAGGTTTACTTCTTGTTTCGCTGCTACACACACAATCGCAGAGCTTGATAGTGTATGTTTGGGCACCACTGATGTATACCGTATCCACACTTTCTGGAGTGTATCTCATTTGTAAAGGGTGTTTCGGACTCAGGTCACTCGACCTTGTTTCTTCAAAATCTGCTCCAAATTAGCGGCTGTAAATACCGACTTTATTCTCTTTTGTCTGTTGTGAAAAAGAGAAATTCTTTTTTGAAGACAATGCTTGTTGAGCCAAACTTCTTACAAAAAAGTTCGTTCTACGAGCAAATCAAAAGAATCATATATTAGTTAAATAAGAGTTGAATAAGAAGATAAGTTCAAAAACTGAATCATAAAATCTACAATCTATCGAACTCCTCCGAAACGGCTTGGCTGATTTGAATCAATTTATGTTTTGTGTATATTTGGCAGGTGAACATTTGGGTTTTAACTATATTTCGTAAAGCTAGGTGATTTGGGTGTCCCTGTGCAGATCATTCTTGCAAACTCCTCCTCTTGGCCTATGTGTAAACAATGCCAGCAACACGTAGGGGTGGCTATTTGGGCCGTCAAACGAAGCACTAACACACATGCGAAATGTTAGGGCATGAGTGTAGGATGTGGGTGGGTTTTGGGTGGAAAGTGGGTGAGATATGAAAAGGATTTGGATGGGAAGTGAGGGGAAAGTGGGTGGGTGGTATATAGGTGGGATTTGGATTTAAATTGGGCGGACAGTGGGTGGTATGTAAGCGGTAAGTGTTTGGGATGTGGGTGGGAAGTGTTCGGAAAGTGGGATGTTTTTGGGATGTTGGTGGGAAGTGGGTGGGAATTGGATGGAAAGTGGGTGGGAAGTGAGTGGAAAGTGGATAAGATTGGTAAGTGGGTGAGATATTAGGGGGGATGGGAGTGGTAAGTGGTTAGGCAGTGGGTGGAAATTGGAGGGAAATCCCAGCATCAAAGTCATAAATAATGGGAAATAGGCACAAGATTTTTATAAATATAGACCAGAAGAAGGTTGGGCGGTAGGTGGGCGGCTGTGTTTCCTGGGGTTGGTGTCGCTTTGTTAAAATGTCTTACAACTGTTTTTACCTTGTCATATTATCTTCATCTGTTATAAAAATATTTTACATAATTTTTTTGGTATACCTTTCCTCTCCCTCTTCTCACTCTCTATTCTCTCCCTCACTCTCTTAGCGTGGCGAGTGCAGGAAAAATGAAAATCAGTTCCATAGGCGGCACCATAGTGGAGGCCGTGTCAAGTGATACAAATAAATTCTATATGCGTGAGGGTTTATATCTAAAGTTTCATCAGATCTTTGCAAGTAGGTGTATACTTTATTTTACTTCACATGCATTCCTCTAGCTTCAACCTTAACTAGAACTCTATAGCGGGGAGTATTACATCTGTGAAGAGAGGAAATCCATTGGTTTAATGTATGCCGCTCAGAATGTTCCTCCCGGACCCTTGGCCCTTGACTTGGCCTCCAATGTGTTTGTGTTAAAGTATATTGCCATGCGCAAGGATTTCCCTTTGGAGCGTTTGTATCACTGTGTGACAGCCATGTTTTGCGCCTTTCCCGATCGTGACTATTGTATGATGTTGATTTCACACAGTGCCAGCACCGTGAGAAGTCATCTGGAAGTGCTCAAGTATTTTATGGTAAGGATTTTATCTTTTTTTAAGTTACTAAACTAAAATTTGTTTATTCTTGTAGCCCGTGGCTCCACGTCCCAGTGAGTTGGCCAATCTGGATGAGGTGTATATAACCCATCGTAGCACCTTCTTTGGTGAATTAAGGTGAGTTCTGTTTAAAGATTGACCCCTTTATATTAGCTCTTCTCTCTCTGTAGCCTGTATCCTTTGGAGCAGGGAGACTTTGATGTTATAGAAGCCTTAACTTTGCGCGCTGTACCCCGACGAGATGAGTCCACTTCGCAGCGAGAGAGTAGCTTTTCCTATACCTCAAAGATCAATGAATATGCTCATTTGGAGTATGAATGGAAAGTGATTAAGGATATAATGAAGGATGTGTTGGAAAATGATTTTAGTGAATTTTCCTTCTTCACCATCCGTTGTGGTGATTCAACCAAACCGGCCAAGGATAATACTTCTATAGGGTTTGTGATCCTACGTAAATTCCATAAACATCATCAATTGCATCACCATTACCATCTGCCCAAGCATGAGACCTATTTGAATCACGAACGAGCTGAGATTATTTCTTTAATACTGCATCCACTTTTTGCCATTAGCAGCGAGTTGATCTTCAGGGATTTGGCCAGGAAGACCAACTATTTTGACTTTTATTTTATACACTCGTTTACAGTGAGTAGTGTCAATTACTCTCAATTGTTCAGTTGCTCAGTTTTTCCTTTTTAAACAGATTCACAGCTTTTCCAATGACCTCAAGTCCATGATGATGCTTATAGAACCAAAGCCAAGGAAAAAGAGTTGGATTACGTATAAACCCGACAAAATGGACAATTTCCCTGTGTCTAATGTGGATTTGCCCAAGCATGACATGTACAAGGATCATTTAATAGTGTTTCGTCACAAACTGAATCCCAACAAATGGTTTGGCAACAATAACAAATTGGTTATTCTGGGATTTTCTGAGGAGAGCAAAGCGTTTTTACGTCAATTGGTCTTCCAATGGAATAGCAAGGAGTAAGTAGATTAAACTGAAACCTGAAACTATTAAAATTAAATGAATCCTTGCAGTCACAAGAATTCGGAGACTTATACTTGTCTGCCACGTGTACAGGTCACCGTGATACATACCCCCGGCATAGTCGAGGCCGAGTATGACAGCATGTTTCGTTGTCCTTACTGTGTAAATGCGAACAACTGCTACCTCAGCTATCAGAATAGTTCGTGCTATGTGAGAGATACCACTGTACGCATGGATCTACGCTATTGGGTGCACTTTGTGCCCGGACTTGTGGACTACATAAACAGGTGAGGAAAATGTCAGGAAAATAAGACAATTAGAATAAAGTTGGAAAAGATTAAGCTTAATACTCTTTAGTTAAAGCTTTCGTGAGCCACAACTTGGTTTCAGTTCAGCTTAGCTGAGAGTCACAGGTCCAGAGCTAAGAGCAACAAACGGCTGGTCATCCGACTCGAAGGACCATGAACGTAGTGGACCAACGTAGGACCATCTAGGCGGAACACGTTTAAAAATCTGCATTTTATACATCCATCTGGAGGTTCAAAAACAACTTAAAGACAAAGCTTTGGTTTGAGCATCCGTTTCTGAGTATTTAAAAACAAAGTTATTGGCTCAAACCTTGGTTCGTAGCTACTTTTACTCTATTTTTGATTAATTAGAGCTAATCAATATGAAAAGAGACATGTGTACTTAGAGAACTATCACATAGCCTGCAAAACGATGGCTCTCAAACTTCCTCAGAGGCCGACAAGCCCAGGTTGAGTTCAGAGGAGCAAAGTCCAAAACAAGGATTGAGTACCTCAAGGAGGAGTCTTGTCGCCGTTACTTTTTAACGGTGACACGTCTATAAAACACCCAGTCATTTCACCCAACAACACAATTCAACAATCCGTCAATTCAACACAAACAAATTCAACACAAAACCAAGTCTTCACAAAACAATTTCAACACACGTCAATTCAACACAAAACAAAATAATTTATTTATTACCTATTAAATATAAATTTGTAATGACTTATAGACGTGTTGACTTTTTTTTGTGAAGACTGTTTTGTGTTGAATTGACGATTGAGTTGAATTGACGTGTGTTGAGTTGACGTGTGTTGAATTGACGTGTTGAAATTGTTTTGTGTTGGAACCCTTTTTAACTACTATATAGCAAAGATCTCACACCCGCCCGAAGACATCAAACTGATATGCAGACAACTGCTCCATACTTACCATCGGAAGGAACATTCGACCTGGAACTAAGAATAAATTCTTCTTACCTGCCTAGTCTAAATGATTACTTTATGAACAGGAACCTCAGCCTCTCTGCCACCATCATTACCACTCGGACCTAAGAAGTAACTCTGACACTAGACATCCATATCGTAGGTCAAGCGGTACCCGCGGTCAAATATCCCCGAATCCTTGAAGTCACGTTCGACCCACCTTACTCCAACCTTCTCCAAACACTCGGAGGATGTGATAAAGAAGTTTAGAAGTAGGAACAAAATCCTAAAAGCAATCGCAAGAAGTACGTGGGGTAAAGATAAGGAGATTAGAGCCGCCACCTATAAAGCCATCGGCAGATCCATGATCAATTACGCCGCACCCATAAGCGTAACCTGCAACTTGCGCAAAACGCAGCATTACGAGTGGCCACTGGGTGCCACCTTATGTCACAACCCGACCACCTGCATCAGGAAACTGAAGTTCCACCTGTTAGGAACCACAACACCCTGTTGAGGCCACAATGCCTCATAGGATGTCAACTTGAGACCCACCAGAATCACAATAGTATCTTCTTAAGTATGTCGCGCAGGAAAACCCCAGTCCGAAAAGATCTGAGGGTAGAAATGCCGGCCATTAATCCCCCACTAGGACCAGAAGCTTTCTCACCCTCCACTTGCACAGAAGCAAAGAAGGCCGCTCACACAAGGATCGTCACCACCACCATTGAGAGGTACCAGAACAACATTGTTCTTGGAGGCAGGCTACCACCCATTAACCCTGAGGAAGAATCACTACCCAGACACATGAGATCCTCCCTGGCCCAAATGCGGTGGAAACTCCCCAGACGACACAAACCACCTCTTCAAATGTCTCCTAGATCCCACCTTCCTCACTACATTTGACCTTTTTACCCACCCGATCGAGGTAGCCTCCTTCCTTGATCTGGACAAGGAATTGTTTCAACAACCCCTTTAATCTTTACCCACCTCTTCTTTTCTTTCTTTTTAACAAATTCCTCAACAACAACATGTTTGACATGATTTTTAAACTAATTTTATCCAAGTCAAGCCGATTCTACCATTTTACAGCCTTGATTATGATATCCGACTCGAAGGACCATGAACAAGTCCTGATCACTTAATCAACAGCTTAGAAAAAAAAAAATATATGTGTGAGTGTCCTGATCACTCACGAGGCTTTGATGTGAAACATGATGCTAAGTTTAATAGCTATTTAAGTGTGGTTTAAGGTCAGTTTTTTCCACTTTCTAGTCACTGATTAGTCAATTTCAAGTAACTGTTTAGACATTGTCAAATCTCTGTCAACAAACTGTCACTGATTAGTCACTGTCAAGTCACTATTAAGTCACTGTTAAGTTGCTATCAAGTCACTGTTAAGTCCCCGCTAAGTCACTGTTTAGTCATTGTCAAGTCACTGTTATATCAATTTTTAGTCACTGTCAAATCATTTGAGTCACTGTGAAGTCACTGTCAAGTCACTACTTAGTCACTGCTTAGTCATTGTTTAGACATTGTCAAGTCACTGCTTAGTCACTGTCGAGTCATTGGCAAGTCACTGTATAGTTACTATCTTGTCACCGTTCAGTCACTTTTAAGTAACTGTTCGGTTTCTGTTTACTCACTCTATAGTCACTCAAAAGTCTCACTTTAATCACTGTTCATTTTCTGGTCCCCGAGAAGTCATTGTTTAGTCACTGTTAACTTTCTCTTTAGTCTCTGTATAGTTTCTGGTTAGTCACTGTTCAGCCACTGTTAAGTAGGTGTTCAGTCACTGTCTAGTCACTTGTTAATCACACTTTAGTTACTGTTCAATTATTGTTTAGTCACGGTGTGTCACTGCTTAGTCACTGTCGAGTCATAGGCAAGTAACTGTTAAGTCACTGTCAAGTTCAGCCACTTTCCCTCCTATTTCCGCCCATTGCTCATTTTTACTCGTCTTCCCCTGGGACACATTGCTAAAACAACAACACAAAATATGCTGACCTCAGCGTCACGTGACGCTGAAATCAAATTTTACTACTACTGAAATCGTCCGTACCGAAATTAAAGATGTTTCACATCAAAACACGCTCTGTATCGATTCACTTTTCTATTTAAGCAAAATCTTTACAGATTCATTTCAGCTGCAGCTAGTTTTCGTACTTAGTCTTGATTTGGCGAGCAAAAGTTTCTGTTCCCATTTTTACAAGTTGGGTCACTCCGCTCTCTGTATAGATGGTGCTATAAGGTCACGCCATTTATTGATGTGCAACATCTTTAATTTCGGTACGGACGTTTTTAGAAGGAGTAAAATTTGATTTCAGCGTCACGTGACGCTGACGTGTTGTTTAGATATGTGGAGTTTCCCGGCAAACGCACACAAAAGAGGATGGACAGAGGGGGGAAGCGAAGAGGTAGGAAAGATGCTGAAGAGGGGCATCTGAATGGGTTCTGGGAAAGATTTAATGGGATCTGGTGGTATGTGGGAGGGATTTGGGTGAAATCTTATCTGGGCGGGATCTGGAAGCGATATGGGTGGGATCCGTGTGGGATCTAGATGAGGATCTGGGTGGGAGCTGGGCGAGATTTGGGTGGGATCTGAGCGGAATCTGGAAGGGATCTGAGTGAGATCTAGCTGAGTTCTGGGTGGGATCTGGGAGGGATCTGGGCGGGATCTGGGTGGGAATGGGGGTGAGATCTGGGAAGTTTCTGGGTGGGATCTGGGTGGTATCTGGAAGAGATCTGACTAGTTTCTGGGTGGGATCTGGGCAGGATCTGGGCGGGATCTGATTGGATTTGGGCAAGATCTGTGTGGGATCTGGAACGGATCTGGGTGGGATCTGGGCGTGATCTGGAAGGAATCTGAAAGGGATCTGAGCGGGTTCTGAGTGGGATCTGAAAGAGATCCGGGCGGGATCTGGAAGGGATCTGTTTGGGATCTGGGATGTGGATCTTTAACACTTAGGATCATGTTTAACATCAAAGACTCGTGAGTGCTAGCGACACTCACACCTTTTTTTATCTTTATAACCAACTTTATTTAATTATAATATTACGCTCTAATACATTGAAGTTGATAACCAAGATTGTTCGAGCTGGGTTGATGCTGCCTCGCGTTGAGGGCTTCGTATGATTGATGATGATGATGATATCTCTATGAGTGCTATGACTGAATCTTAATCATCACATACTTCCTTGTTGTAGTCTGTCGACTTCAGGCAACCTCATTCCCTTCTAAGTTTATTCTTAAAACAATTTCCCTCTTCTTTCCAGAGAGAACAAGTATGTGAAACTCTTAAGTAGTTGTGAAATCTATTATGACACTCTGCTCTTGATGCGCTCTCGTAACTTTGCTCTTAATAATAAAACACCCTGGACATTTGAGGGACGAGCACCTTGCAATTTCATTGAGATCAATAGTCGTCTGGAGAAATTTCAATTATTTTACAAGGTGAAAGCCTTGCTTGAAGAGTTGCCACGTCAACATTTGATAGTCCTCTATGGCTCCAATTTGCAAGCATACGAGTGCATAGCTTTTCTGATTGATCATGGGGTGAACCCCACGCGAGTGATTCTGGTACAGCCGCATCGCATCACAGGCATTCAAGCGGATGAAATGCAAAAGAATCCCTTTAGGGATGAGAATCTGCAGTGTATACTGGAGGATATAGTAAACGATAGTGGAGTGAAGATTTATCATGATTTAAATTTCCAGAACTGGGTGGAGCATGCCTCTACCGGATTTATAATGGAGGTGGTATTTCAAAAGTTTCCCTCGAAGGAGGAGATAACATTGGATTGTGACATCTTTATAGCTTTCGAGGAGGGGAATATAACATTTAGGAATATGGAATGTAAGTAAGGGAAAAAGTTCTTTAATTTTGAAATTGTTTTGAATTTTAAAGGGCTGAAAACATCGGGTATTTTAACCAAGAACAACAAAATTCAGGTGGATAAAAACTTTCTGACCAACGATCCGTATATTTATGCTTTGGGCCGGTATATTGAAATCAGAAATGTACCCAATTATCAGTATCATTATACCACACCCAGGGAAAATGCCCGCAAGGTAGTAAAATGGTTAAATATTTAATGAAATATTAAACTTTTTAAGTTAATAAACTCTTAGCTAATGCATATACTGGGTCTAACGGATGATAAGGAATTCTTTGAGTACAGATATTCAGAACCTACCTACTTTCAAGCTCTTTTGCCGCTAGGTTATCGCATAACCAAGGTTACTTTGCCTAGACGTTATTTGGCTTCCCAGCTGCCACTGGAATATAGCTGCAATCTGACCACTTATAAGGATAATACCTTTTGTCGGGTGTCTTTGACACCCAAGAATATAGTGGATGAAATTGTTATAGTTACCAAAAAGGTAAGTTCTTAGATTTCTCTCCTTTCAAGAGTAAAGTTGATATCCTTTAAAGATTTCACGCTTGGACTATTTGGAACATTTTTGTGGCAAGCACGAGTCTCTTTTAAATAATCTCAAGGCCCGGTTTAAGGCCCAAACCATACGCTGTTTCATGAAGTTCTTCCAAGAACCCTGGACCGAGCTGCTGATGCATGAAAACTTTGAGGATTTGCAGAATGAGAATAGGCGTATTCTACGTCCCATGGCCAGGACCACCAACTTGGTAAGTCAAGACAGTCTAAGCCTCATTTCTAAATTTAAGCTTTATCTTTGTAGAAAGAGGATTTTCAAGATGTGGCGGAAGAGTTCTTTAAGGTGAACAAACGATTCTTAGAGCAAAGTCTGCTTGATTTTCTGAGACTACATCGCAAGGACTTTCAACATGAATTTGCTTTACCGGAGGACTTTTTGAATGCCACCTGTGATAGAACCTCTAACTCTGTCAGTAATTGGGGAAACGATAGATTCAAAAGGGGTTCAAGTAAACGATCCAAGTAGTCTCTAGTAAAACTTTTCAATATTTTAATGCTTCGATTAAAAATAAAGTTACACTTGAACAAAAATGGTTCAACATTATGTTATACGCACAGCGACTGATAAGGATGTGGCTAGACTTCAGGTGCTCTATGCCTCCACTCAAACGAGTTACTTTGGAGAGAAACGGGCTACGCCTTTGGAAGACCTTTTCCTGGAATATCAAAACCATCGCCTGGTGGCCTACAGTTCCCTAAACACTAACCAATTCTTGGCTTACTGTGAGTTTTGTATTTATCCCAACATTGGGGTCTTGGCCAATAATCTCTGGCTACACTGGTTGAACAATCGCTTCTGGTAGGTTTTTCACATTTTTCTTTGAAAACAGTTTATCTTTCTTTTCCTTTTAGCCTGGACCTGCCCATTACCCTTTTGAACACCATGTTCTTTAACTTTGCCATCTACCATGAGGATCATGAGCAGATTTTAAAACAGGCTCTGCAGGAGGTGTTCTTTTGTGAGCGCAAAGTTAGATTTATTTTAATAGCCAAACCACCGAATTGCCAGCTGAAAAGTGATCTAATTGAAACCTTTGGAAGAACCTTTTACCCCAAGGACTATATTAATTTAAATTGTAGGACAGGTTCCATTATAGTGATAGAACGTCTGCAGTTTATGCCCTCCCTGGTGTTTCGCAAGGCATTGTGGGTTCGACTTTAACTTTACCTTACTTGCACTTACTTCAGTTTACTTCCTAGGCCCGAGGACAACGATGATTTGGTGGAAATGATTGACTTTGAGGAACCTCAGGCACGCGAAGAGTTTGGCGACTATTATATAGCCGAATTGCTTTTGGGCACTGGAGGCAGCATAGGAGATGACCAGGTTGTGGTGGCGGAGGTAAGTAACTCACCTCTCTATACCTGGCTTATAAAGTTTTTTGTTTTGCCTTAGATCAAAGAAGATGACTCCCACAATACCAAAGATATAGGCCTCATGTGGCTTACGCATAATGTTAATATTGAAATGCTGATCAAAAATTTTCATTTCGAACGTTTGGGTAATCTCACTCGTTGTACGCCTGGCATGAAGCATGGTCTCTTGGAGTTTCAAGTGGAGTAAGTTTTCCTGTGATCAAATCGTATTTATCTGTAAATCCTATTTCCCCACAGCTTTGCACTGCCCAGACCTTATAGCACCTTTTATACAGAAAGCGGAGGAAAACGTGGCTATCAAGATAATGCTTCCAAAAATGGAAGATGCTCCAACTGTTTTGTGGGCGAGGCAACTTTTGGGAAGCAAGAATTTTTATTGGCCAAATTCAAAAACATTTACGAGGGTGAGTATGAAAATTGACAGCAGGTGTAATGAATCTGTTAGAGGTCCTTCGAGCGGGATAGCTAAAAAGATTCTGTTAAACGATCACAGAGCGTGTTTTTTCCAAGCTAATGTTTTACTTAGCACTTGGAAATCATAATCAAGAGTCTGTAAAGAAGTTGTAACCCGAACTTCCAAGACTCAGTATGGTACTTTTTTGATACCACCTCAAAAGTTGCATGAACCAAACCTCAAATTACATGAAGGATTTTTAAAGGATTTTTTATTAGAGAAGATTTTTATAAGGACGTCTGACTGGCGGACAAACATAAGAAATTTGGAATTTTAAAAATCAGCTACTTTTACCATTGCCCTTGCAGCAGGTGGGCCTGTGTGTGAAGTGGAATGGTTTAAGGCAGGGGGGTTCTACGCAAAGGAATAGCCAGCGCGCATTCGATTTGCGCATGCCATAAGCCAGCAAAAACAAAAACAAATTCTATGCCTGCGTTAGTTTTGTTGTTGTCGCGACACTCTGACCTGCAACAACAACATCTGTATATGTGTCTCTCTTTCTCTCACCTATGTCTCTCGCATAACTCAAACCCAACAACAAATCTTATGCGTACGGCTGATTACGCTTGTCGCGCTATCGAGTATGATTTGCGTAGCGACGACCACACATACACACAAACAAGAATCGGTTCTCTCTCTCTATCCCACCTAGCATTTGGAAGATCATTTTAACAAGAATCACCTTAGCGAGTCTTATTTGAGCCCTTTTGATGATTAAAAAGAGATTTATCTCATATGCGATTTAGGAAAGACTCGAAAATGACTCATACCTTTGCTCAAAATGTGAATTATTAACAATCGACTCGAAAAAGACTCGCAAAATGACTGGAAAATGAGTCGAAACTGATCAGGAAATTGGGTATTTTTGACTCTCCTGGAAGAGTCGCAGATGGGGTACCATTTTCTCCCGACAAAAGTATCATTTATGATCAGAAAACGAGCGCATTTATGACTATTTTAATCAGACTAAGGACTCAAAAAAGACTCGTATGTGATCAAAAAATTCATAAAATGCTGGCTGGGATCTCATTTAATTGTTATTGTTTGAAATATATTTAGCGTTTGTGTATTGTTCATGGCGCGCTGGTAAGCTCGTTTTGGGCACCCCTGGTGTAAGGTATAGGGAAATCCGGTGCAGATCTAGTGGGAATCTGGTGATTTGGTGGGAATCTGGTGGGGTTCTGGTTAGTATCTGGTGGGAATTAGAGAGGGATCTGGTTAGGATCTGTTGGGGATCTGGTGAGGATCTGGTTTAGATCTAATATAGATTTGGGGGGGTTCTAATAAGTTTTTTAAAAAATAGTGGGGATGGAGTGGGAGGAATGAGGAGTTTTAGGGGGGGTTTTTTTGGTAATTGAAGTTGAACTTTTTGTAGTATTTTTGGGGGGGAACAAAAGATGAATTGATCGGAATTAAAAATAATTTTAATTAACTTAAATTTAAAATATTTTTTTTTTAAAAATAAAAACTTTTTTTATTTTTTTTAAAAAACTTTTTCTTCTCCCCGCGCGCCCCCCCCCCCCCACCCCCCTCCTAACCCCTTATTCTCTGTACCGAAGGTACATACGTAGAGTATAATAAGTTTGTGCAAAAGTATGTAACAGGGAGAAGGAATCATTTCCGACCATATAAAGTATATATATTCTTGATCAACATCAACAGCCGAGTCGATATAGCCATGTCCGTCTGTCTGTCTGTCCGTCCGTCCGTATGAACAAACAGATCTCAGAGATGGTAAGGGATAGAGTTTTGACATGTATGGGACAAATGCTTCTTATATTTGCAGGCAGATCAAGTTTATTTTAATTTTTTGCCACGCCCCCTCTCGCCCCGCAATTTGGAAAAAACGGTATATCACCTACAGTTTTGAAGATAGATGATTCGTACCTTCTAGAGATAGTTAGTAATTAGCAAAATGTAAATGATTTTCCGAAGAAATGATAAAGATCGGATGAGCGATTCTCAAGTTATGAGCAAATAAGTAAAAACCACCCTCCCCCACCCCCTCCCACCCCATCACAACTAACATCGCACCATATTAGAAAAGAAGAGACTTAGTGATGAATTGCATTCAGCGTCTACTCCAGTTACAGAGTATGTTATAATCAGACTTTCTCACTTGTTTTTTTTTAAGATTTGGTTTGTCATCTCGAAAAAACAATGCGTTTTGGATGCGATCCACGTTTTGATTAAATTTGGCTTTTTATCAAAAGGGCGAAAGTGCAGATGGATCATCGGACTAAAACAAATAGTAGTCGAAAGGGTCTATGTCAGGGTTATACGACGGGTGGGCGTAGAACTTCGTTTCAAGATATGCTTTGACCGTCTGCGCAACATATGGCCGAGCTTTGTCTTTGTTAAGAGTTTATCTGTGTTTACTTCAATGTTCGGCTTAAATGCATCAATACAGTTCGGTAGAGCGATGGTTTCACTCGGTGGAAGCAGCTCATAGTACCCAATCGGTTCCACCAAATACAGAGCAAGGCCACGTTATACCCAGGCAAGCCACTCTTTGAACCTTATGGAGGTTGGTTAGATGGGATTTGGTGTTAGCCACCTTCAACCAGACCAACGCTTCATGCGTAAAGACAGGTCTAGTGACCGTGAATGATATACCTTTGCAGTCTCTTTTTCCTACCAAAAGTTTTTCTATTTGTCTTCTTGCCTCGTAGATTCTCTTTCGCTAGAGTTTCGAGTTCAGAATGTTTCCCCAAGCGATGGCGTTTAGTTTTAAGGAAACAAGCCCTTTCATGGTCCTTCGAGTCGGATAGTCTAACGCTTCTGTTGAAATAAGTTAGTGTATCATTACAAAGCATGTTTTTCTGAGCTCCTGAGTAAGATTTCTCATAACTGGCAAGGTTATGGTCCTTCGAGTCGGATGTATCAAACTAGTTATACCTGTGTCTTACAGCTATATTTTTTCTATTACTTATACTTTTTTCCAGAACTACGACATGGCAGCCATTTTGTGGATAAAGTCAAGAGCGCCTTAAGGGTGGAATTTGATATGCCCAAGCCAAGGGAATCTTTAACCGCTTGCCTTAATGCCGCCTCCAATGCCTTTCTCTTGAAGAAGTTCAATTTGCATCCGCAATATCGTATCGATTATATGTTCAATTTCCTCTCTGCCATGTTTTGTGCTTATCCCGAACATGATTATTGTCTGGTATCTGTGCCCAGTGAACGTAGTTCCGTACCACACAGTTTAAGGGAGTTGCTGCGCTTATTTCTGGTTAGTTTTATTCACAAACTTAAAACATGCGTAACCTTCTCCCCTCTCCTATATGTACTAGCCCGTCCATCATCGTCCCAGTTGCTCAGTGTACGAAGACATTTACGTCTCTCATCGCTGTTCGATCTTTGGTAAGCTCAATATATACAATTTGAAAGCGGATGAAGTAGACGACATTAGGGCCATGCTTAACGATATAACCCAAATGAGAATTTCCGCTCAGCTGCATCCTAACATTAATATCAAGAATGAAAAGTCCAGAAAGCGTTTGGGCTATATAAATGGCATAATACATGATGTTTTGAAGAATCCACACTCTGAGTTTAGCTTTTGGACCATACGCTGTGGCGAGCCCACACGTCCACGCAGGGAGAGCACTTTGGTGGGATTTATAGTAATGCGGTGAGTTTGGGGTAGAGGGAAGGGAGACTTTCTAGCTGTAATTGTAATTGTTCCGTGCAGCCCCTTCACGGACTACGAATTCTTACATAGGCAATTTCATGTGCCTCCTGATAATTCCCAATTGATTCATCGCCGTGGGGAAATTCTTTTGTTTAAGCTGCATCCCTTTTTCCATATGTGGTCCGATGAGATTATACGCGCTGCAGCTGTCACCTCAGGCTACCGTTTGCTGTATTATTTGCAACGTTTTATAGGGATTAATTTGCCCAACGATTTGAGCTACAAAATGATGCCGGTAGAGCCGCTACGTCAGAAGAAGAATTGGTTTACAGACGGCGGAACAAATTGTTACTTGCGCTCATCGAAGGCCATAAGTTTGCCCAGTATTAATTTGTGCGAAGATCGATTCTTTCTGTTCTGTCATAATCTGTTACCATCGAAGTATATTGGCTCGTACAGTTCATTGGTCATTATAGGCTTTACGGACATTTGTAGATCATTGTTGCGTCTGCTGATTTTTAGTTGGAATACCGCAGAGTGAGTGATACTCTTTAGTCCATATCAATTTGATACGCTTTTGTATCAATATGAGCCTAGAGAGTTTCAAATTGATATTTTTGGTCTTAATTTGATACTTACCATTTCCTTCCCAGCTTCGCTAATTTCAAGCAGTATAACTGCTTGCCCAATATAAATATCACCGTCATACACAGACCCGGAGTCTTGGAAGGTGCCTACGATTTCGATTTTAATTGTCGTTATTGTGACAACAACTCTAATTGCTATGTGAGTAGGCCAAATTTTGGCAACTTTGTGCGCGATACCACACATCGCATTGATCTGAAAAAATATGTACACTTTGTTCCCGGCTATTTGGAATACATTGATAGGTAATTATTTCTATCCGTACAACTCTTTCCTGCATTCAACCCTCCACCTTATTCTAGATCGGCCAAAGTGGTGGGTCTACAGGACAACTGCACCATAAAATATGAAAGATTGCTTTTGTTGTGCGATACCAGATATGGTTCCACTACCGTTCATTCCGATAAAATGCCCTACAACTATGCCCACCTCAATACGCGCCTGGACAAGATCATTCTATATCACAAGTTGCAAGAGTTAACCGAATCTGGTTTACCCACCAAAAAGATTGTACTCTATGGCCGCTCCCTTAGGGTCTTTGAGTGTTTGGACTTTTTGCTTAGTCACGGCTGTAAGGTACAGGATATTGTGTTTGTGCAACCACAAAGGCTTAAGGATCACGATCATATATATAATCCCACGGAGGATTTGAAGTTGGATGTAATACTTTATCAAATGGTCATAGATATGGGCATAAGAACGCATATTCCGTACAACTATGTGAATATGACGCTATTTAATAACGAGTACTTCATAGAGAAGGTTCATTTCAAGAAGTTTCCCAGTGGTGAATCACTTTCACTGGCCTGCAATCTGTTTATCAATTTTAATGAGAACTATTTGTGTCACCATATCGAGCAAGGTGAGTTGAAATTGAGGGTATGGGTTTTGGTGAAGCTAATGGAAGGTTCTTTTAAACTAGTGCTTGATGCTTGTGGGATTAAGATAGTGCAGAGGGAAATAGTGGTTGATGATCATTATCGCACAAATGATCCAAGTATTTATGCTTGTGGCAAATATGTGACCATGGTACCAGAGCCCAACTATCAATATGTCTACACCAATGAAGAGGAGATGGCCGAGAAGGTAAGTTAAGGAACTTCTAAGTTAAAGCAGTGTCCGGCAAAACACACATGCTTATTATGCCTTTGAATGTGTGCGTTCAGACAAGTGAGAGCGCTCTCAGTTAGCACATGTTTGTTAGTGCAAAAGAGCAGTGTACGCTCGTATAGTGTCTGTGTATCGACGCCGCTGCTACAGAGGATGGACGTCGCTACTTCTATACACAGAACATTGAACGGTGACACTGAGTGTTTGTATGCCTGAGTATTCCCTTTTTCTAATCAATTCACATTTCCTTTTCAGTTAATACACATTCTAAAACTAAATCCCGATGACATGTTTGAATGGCAGCCACGTTTCTTTAGGCCCTTATTTTTCACCGCATTTCTACCCCTGAACTATGTATTAACCAAACTTACAATACCCAAAGCCTATTTGGTGGGTCGTCTGAACAATGCATACACAGTTATGATGACCACCTATCAAGATGGGGAATTCTGCCGTGTACGCTTGAATCCCGCTGGTTTGGTAACGGAAATTTTGGTTGTCTCAAAGCAGGTAAGCCCTAAAACTCCGTAGAATTTGTATTTTAAGTAAAGCTTTCCTCTGAAGCGTTCCAAAAAATTCTATTTTCTAAACTACTTTTGTGGCAAACATGAGGCTCTGCTTAGTAATATGAAAAGCCGCTGGCAGCAAGGATGGATAAAAAGTTTCTTGGAATTTTTCGAAGAACCCTGGACGGAAATCCTAATGCACGATCGATTTAAGGAATTGCAAGAACAAAATCGACAAATTATGCGTCCCCTAATAATGATGCAGAGGGAGCAAGCGATAATAAAGAAATTGGACAAACTGCCAATTTCTGAGGAAAAGGAACTGGAAAGGAATTTGATAAATTTTGTACGCAAATATCGAAAGGACTTTTACAATGAGTTTGCCTTGCCCGAGGATTGGGGTTGGGCGTTTACTTGATCAACCCTTGAATGGGTTTTATTTATACATGTATATTTTTTTATTTAATATAATTAGACCTTTCGGCTTAAGCTAGATATAATGTTAGTCGTTGTGGAGTTAGCTAGTTAAACTATATATATATATATGCTACACATGGTTGCCTCAGCTCTAGAGGGGATTACAGGCGTAACTACGACGCGAAGGCGGCGGAAGCTGATGGCAGGGAAGTTGGGAAAGAGCAGGGCTAAGGCCACTGGGGAAAACAATGACATGATGATTGATTTGGCCTCATATGCCCTGTAAATATCTTCGTAACTCCTCCTCGGTGTCGAAAATCATGACAGGGAAGGGTGAACCGGGCACAAATTCACCCGCCCATTTAACCTCCACGCGATAGTCTCCCGGTTCGGTAGGATCGTACTGAGGAAAGAGGGAGGCGATGAAAGAAAAAGTTGGGAGTAAGCTAGCCTTAACTTACCTTGCACAAAATGGTGCGATCCTTTTGACTTTCTCGTTGCATCTCCACACGGAAGGCTCCTTTGGGTCCACGTACTCTTACGGTTAGTTGTCCTGCTCCTGCACCGCGTGTGTCGCATATAAAGCGGGACTGGAAGGTGGCCAATACTCCATGCTCTATGCCCGGACCATATACGCGTACCTAAAAAAAAAAAAGAGAAAAATTAAAAAAAAAAAAAAAAAAATTTGAAAAAAAAAAAAAAAAAAAGCATTAAAACACATAAAAAAAGTTAATATTTTTTGTTTTAAGTTTAAAAAATAAAAGCCGAAAAAAACAGAAAGCCCGCCACCCGGACACGAGCAAATCCCCGATGTCCGGGACACGAACCTGTTTAAAAATCTACTTTGAACTCCTTTAGGCAAGTATTCATAAGAATTATTCAAAATATTTGTGAATGAAGACACCGGCCGTCGAGACGGAAGTGTGAACATTAGTAGAAAAATAAAGAGTACATCGGGACGCGCGAGGATGTTTTCAAATGAAAAGCTAGCTGAGAATAAAGAGCCACACGACGAAGAGAGAACCCCTCGAGAAGACGGACTGGAAACGCTCCACGTCTCTTATGGAGTTAAAAGTCCATAGATCTAAACAAACAAGAGTTATGTTGGAGCAACACACCAGTTGAGGAAAGACATGGCAGCGACGGAAACTGTGTAAATTTTACAAGCGGACCGAAACTGTCAAAAGGCCGGTGTCAAATTAAAAGAAAGAAATTAATTGGAAGAGCTTCGAAAGAGAATCGGAAAGCGAACTGTGAAGTGGACTCAAGGCAACATTTGAAGAACAGTCCTCCTGTTGGGAGGAACCGAACGAGCGTTCGTTTAAGGAAACGGACACCGAAGACGAGCCACTGGGGAAGCAGCCCTCTTACGGCGACCCCGTGAAAAAAAACACACATAACACCCTAAACTTGTGGAGCCCCCGGTCACCAACGCCGCCGCCCCTTCATCACGCCCGACCGCGGGACGACGCAGACCCACGACACCCCCGGGCCCGCCCCCCGCCCCCACCCACCCCCCCCCCCCGCCGACGCCCACGACCGACGGCCCCCCCGCCGGGAGATCCCTCCGCCACGCGCGCGCCGCCCCCCCCACGGGCCCCTAAATAAACTAACAAAAAAAAAAAAATTATTAAAAAAAAAACCCAACACCATAAAAAAAAAAACAAGAGCAAAAATTTAAAGAACAAAAAAAAAAAATTAAAAAAAATAAAAATATTAAAAAAAAAAAAAATTTTAAATTGTAAGTACTGTTAGTACCTACATTTTCTCCCCCTTCTATCTCCCCCCATACTAACCTTACTGGCATCTGGAGCACCGGCCACTTTCAAAGCAAACGGTGAGCCTGGAACATTCTGTCCTCCATACTTAATGGTCAACAAATGTCGACCCGGCTCCTGTGGCTTGATATTCAAGGTAAAAGTGGCATCTCCATGATCATACAGCTCACAGTAGGCCACCTTGCGTACTCCAGCACAATGGGCGGTAAGTTCTCCGGGACCCGCACGACGTGTGTCTATCCAGGACTTAATATCCTTACCCACTATGCCATGACGTAGTCCCTCACCGGAGGCTATCACCTTGGAGGCATCCATAGAAGAACCCACGGCTACACTTAAAGGACAACCCTTAACCAAACGACCATTCCACTTCACCGACAAGGTCAGCGTACCCGTGGTGGACTTTTGTGGCGTATACGAGGCCAGCCATATATTCTCACTAGGTCGTGGCTGAGCCAGGCTCACCGGCAACGAGGTGTTGTCTTGACTGGTTAAAATAACCTCTGGTCTACCCGCGGGTGCATTTGAAGCATCTATGGTAAAGTGAGCCGCTTCGCCTGCCTGAGCTGCTGCCAGACCACGTCCCATCAGTTGCACCTTATCGGCTGCCAGTTGTCCCGTGACAAAAGCACTTCTGGGACACTGGGTAATGGTTAGACCACTCCAGGTTAAATCCAAATCATGCTCGCCTGCAGCCAAATTCTCTCCGGTAATGTTGAGGCACATTTTACCATCGGACATCTTGTCCACAGGTATTTCCAGACCATCTATGCTGCAGACCAACTTGCCAGGACCCGCATTCTCCACTTCAAACACTATACGAGCGGGTAGGATCAAACGTCCATCGTGATCCACCAAAGTGCCCCAACCTCCCACCGGTGTAACCTTATTCGACTCCACGCAACTGATGAGCCAGGGGGATCCAGGCAAACTGCCACGATTGGGACAATTGGCACGTATCTCGTAGCTGCCCACGGAGAGTATGACATAGGAGATGCGCCACTCATTGTTGCCCAAAGCCTTGATTTTGGGCTCAATGCGTTCCCCAAACTCATCCACACGTTCGATTTGCACATTCGGAGCTATGGGACAGTAGACCACAAATGAGGCCTCCTTATTGCGATGACACACTTCCAAGCCATGACCTGCGGCTCGGGCATCATTCCTTACACCACTCGAAGAGGCGGTAAATGTCAAGGGAGAGCTGGGTATGGTCTCTCCGCCATACATTAAGGTAAGTTTGTAGTTACCCGGTTGGGAGGGTACAAATTCCACATTGTAAATGCCCTCAGATTGTTCGGTTATGACCACGGGCAAGCTTTGATTGCTAGGTGACAAAGCAAAGGCCTCCAGTTCGGCTAGGCCGGCATTGTCGGTGCGCACGGTAAAGCTGTTGGGGCTGTTTAAGGCCAAGGGTTCCTTGGTGACTCCTTGAGTGCTGACCTTGCTGCTGTCAAAAGATTCGCAGGTGAAGGGACTGCCCGGCAAAGGCTTGGACTGATGCAACACCTCAATCACACACTGTCCCGTCTTGTTGATGGTAAACTCCGCCTGAAGATGCCCATTCTTGGTCTGATAGCAGCGTACGGGCAAGGCCTGTCCTCCAGGACCCGAACACCACCACATCAAACTCCCTGGCCGGACGCTTTACTGTGTCTATGGCAAAGGAGGTGGTTTTACCCGCTCTGGCCTGATACAGACCCAAGCCACTGACGCTGATTTCCTTGCCCGCGCTGGCGGGCATGACATTGATCTCCAAGGGTTTTAGAGAGATGGGCACCTCATTGAATAAAATACTTATTTTATGCGGAGCCACGCGTGTGGGCTGATAGACTATCTCATAGACTCCGGTCTTGCTGGGTCCTCTTATGGTGTGGGCCACCTCATTGGCCCCACAGCGCACCAAAGCGGACAAATCCCCTTGGCCCGCCTCGTTCAAAGACACGCCTATGCTGGCCGGACGATGACAGTAAGCCTCACCCACTTCCGTTATCTTTACTAAAGAAGGATCAAACACGCAGAGTGTACGTGAGCCTATATGCTGACGTGTCTCACGATCTATAAACCGTAGACTGTAATTACCCGTCATGTGGGTACGGAACTCGGCCGTCTGTCGATTGATGGTGTAGGGCACACTCTTCTGATCGGGTGAGAAGATTTCCACTATTTGATCATCGGCTGGAAAGTCTATGGCTGCCAGGCTACCAATTTGTATGTGTTGGGTATTCTGTTGTATGTCCACACGGAAGGGACTGCCATCCACGGCCACCTCATTGAAGGTAATGTTGACATAATGCGGTTCCGTGCTTTGTGGCACAAAGGTCACATCATACAAGCCACGTGCACAGGCCACCACCTCTGCCTTGACAGTGCTGCTGTCTGTGGATACCACCAGCTCCAAAGTACCTTCGCCTGCCCCTGCAGCATCCACACTGAATGTTACCGGCACTCCCAAGGTGGCTGGACCATACTGTTGCTCCAAGCCGCTGATGCTGACACGTGACACATCAAACACATTACAGCTGAAGGGTGATCCCGAAATATGCTGATCATTGGCCGTGATGCTTATCAAATGACGTCCCACTGTGCTGGGACGGAAGGAGGCGGAGTAACAGCCACCATCATGTTGACTCATTTGGCAGTGTTCATTGTCTCCCGAGGGGGAGGTCACAAAGATCTGCGGCTCTATGCCCTCAAAGCCCTCCAGCTCAAAGGTGTTGTCCATTTTAACGGCTGCCTGTTTCAGGCTTTCACCCAAGGCCTGAGCACGTGGGAAACCCAGGCTATTATTAGAGTTGCTAGCAGCTGCAGCTGCTATGTGACAGCTGAAGGGAGAGCCGGGCACCGGATGGCCATTAAAACGCACCGACAACGAATGCGCTGCCGCCTCCGTGGGCTTAAAGTTGACCTTAAACCTGGCATTTCCCTCCGATTGCACAAAATTGGGCACATTCTTGCCATTGACCGCTACAATAATCTCCAGATTGCCGGCACCCGCCTGGGAGGCATTGATGCCAAAGCTAACGCTTTTGTTGACCACACCCGGCCGTATATCCGTTACAATGACCTTCTCGGCGGAGTAGGCCTTGAGCAGGAATGGGCTACCCTCCACATGACCACCTCCACCGGGTAGACGCACCTCCACCGAATGATCGCCCACTTCCATGGGCTCGAACTTGACATTGTAGCCCAAAGTGTTGGAGCCCAAAGCATCTATCTTAACCGGAACACTACGTCTAGCTGGACCCAAGACTTCCACCGTGGGTTTGGTATCCGACTCAACCACAAATTCAAAGAGTCGACCCACACTGACCTTGTCCATGGTCTCGGGCGATTGAATGCGTGCGGCCGCAGCCACACGGCAAGTGAAGGGTGAACCGGGCACATCCTGGCTATTGAAACGTAACTCGACGGTGTGACTCTCCGCCTCGCGTGGTGTGAAACTAATGGCATAGGTGTGTTGACCCTGAGCCTGGGCAGAGGTGGGTACACGTCCGCCATTAACGGTTACCTCCAGATTACCGGGACCCGCTTGACTTGTTTCGACCAGAAAGGTTACAGGTTTGCCCACCGTTCCACTGCTCACATTTTTAACCTTAATGGCGCTGACGTCGTAGACCTAAGGGAGGAAAGCGGATGAGTGGTAAGTCAAAGGATGTGATATTAGCTAGATTAAGGCTGCCTTCACACTGTTCGACACATGACCCATGATATCTAGTAGGCCCACATTTCCCCAAGCAATTCTATGAATTTGACAAGCTATTTAAATTTAAAACAGAACAAAAAGCAGGACTAATAGACTATCATGTGTCATGTGTCGAACAGTGTGAAGGCAGCCTAAGTTAAGGTTACTTAATGTTTTCCTTAAAGGAACTTGTTTGGGATGGGAAATGGGCTGAGAAAAGCCTTCTTTGCTTACCCTAAACCAGCAAACAGGGCGAATCTTTAGGAAGAGTCAAGATGATCAATGAAAGGGATAAGGGCTGAAGCAGGTTCTAAGGCACATCTGAGCTCTGCTCTAGAAGCAATCTGTTGCAAAGAAATAAGACCAAGTTGGCCTGGACCGAAGACAGAAGGAGATTGGAACATGCAGCCTTCAAGTAGAGGAAGAGAGAGCCGAAGAACGTAGAGTCTAAGTCGGCGATAGACTCGCCTGACCCGCGGGGGTCAAACATACTTCGCTACCGAACGCTGGCCGCGGCTCAAGTGTCTGAAGCCTTGTAAAGTTGCTAAGCTGAATCTAGTGTACAGGGCGTTAAGTCCATAGTTGAAAATTCCCATTGAAGTTCAGGGAGAATGGGCTTTGATGTAGTTCCATAGTTCCAAAGACTGAATCCTGACGTCTGAACGGAAACTTAAGCAGATTGACGATCCTTTTTCTAAAGTCTTTGTGAAAAAGGTTGATTATAAAAGGATAGGAAAGCTGGCTTAAAGCATGGGATCAAAGGGAGCTGATACCTATGGACTTGTTTTTGTTCCTTGGGTCTAAGTTCCACTACAACGTAAGTTTGCTATTTAAAAGTAACAAAACAAAAGAGATGCTGTCGTATGGTATTTTTGCGACTGAGTGTCTCGGTTGTTTGTCTGTCAAAGTGGTGGTTTCTGTAATGAGTGGCACCGCATGGTAAAGCATGAGTACGCATGCTCTCGCTCCCTTCATTCTGCTCTCTTCTTCAAAAAATGCAACAGTAAACGCCGTTAAGTTGTTGCTGTTACTTCTAGTTGCCGTTTACTCGTGCAAAACTCTGATCACTTAAAGTAGTCAAGGCTTAAAATAAAGTTAAAGTGTTAACTCACCTTGGCTGCATAGGGACTACCCGCAATGGCCAATCCATTAACAGCCACATTGACACGATGTTCACCCACAACTCTGGGTACAAACTCCGCCTTGAAGACACCTTCAGCTGATTGATGCACTTGCGCTGGCACCGACTGACCGGCTGGTCCTTTGATTTTTGTTTCATTTATTTTTATTTTTATTGAATTTTTTTTTTGGATTTTTAGACGCGCCCGAAAATGAGTTTTAAAATGGATTTCGTTTTGTTGTTTGTTTTTTTGAAATTCAAAAATTTTTGGGCCACGATTTGTTCGTATTTTGTTCAGTTGGTGTAGGTAAATGGTTAGTTTTGTAATAAAATTGCAAAAGAATTTGGAAAAATGTTTGCTTGATTAGTTATGGCATTTAGTTGGGAAAGAATGGTCTGGTGTGTGTGTGTGTGTGGTGTGTGGTATGGTTAGTTTAGTTCATTTACTTGAAGTGCGTTTTGGGGGTGTCTGAAAATGGTTAGTAAACTGTACACTGAACTGTAAGCTACCAAAGTATCCTTCAGAAAATCATATATACAGATCGTACTAGAAACCTTTTTTTTTGGGCAAACCGTTTTTTATTTGTTCCGTTTAAGTCTAGGCATTAATCAGTAGAGAACAAATTAGTAAACAATCGGACATTAGTAAATACTTCGTGGGTTAATTGCATAAAGTTTACTTGGTCAACACTTGGTAGGTTTTTTAGTTGTGGCTCGGACTGTTAGCAAAATATTCATATATATACATCTGATATATATATATATTTAGGGGGTAGTATACAGAGAGAACTCTCTTATATACATATAGATATAGTGGTATAGATAATATATTGGTAATCTAGTACAAAAGATTTCGCCGTCCTGAAATATAATACAGATATATAAAAGGTGAGCATAATTATTACAACAGGACCATAAAAATTACAAACAATCAAACACACACAGTTAACTAAATACAAAACATACAGAGGAAGCACATACATACATACATCAAGCTATGGTATTGACAGGGTTTACAGTGGTGGCCAACAAGTTGGCATACCTGGCTTCATTGGCTGTGACTTATTCTTCAACTTTCGTTTGGATTAAGGTACAAAATAGCTTAAAATCTTGATGTATTCCTAGGTAAAACGTCTTCTTGTCATCTTCTCCCGCTTACCGAATCACAACTTCTTGGTTTTTATACTCTTGCAAAGGGTATTATAATTTTGGCCAGAAGTTTGCAACGCATAGAAATATTCATTTCCGACCCTATAAACAATATATATCCTTGATCAGGGCGACGAGCTGAGTCGATTGAGCTTTGTCTGTCCGTCTGTCTGTCCGTCTGACTATTTCTACGCAAACTAGTCTCTCAGTTTTAAAGCTATCGGGCTGAAACTTTGCACAGAGTCTTTTTACTGCACATTGATAATATGTCGGAACCGACCGGATCGGATAACTATATCTTATAGCTGTCATAGAAACTATCGGTCGAAAAGTGGATCTTTGTGAGAAAAACTTTTTTAATTTTAATGTAAACGCCTCCCGCTTCAGCAATTCTTAGTTTTATACGCTTTTACACAGATTCGGAAGTTTTGGTCAAAATCGGATGACCATATCTTATAGCTGCCATAGAAACTATCGATCGAAAGGTGGGTTTTATTTAGAAAAATTGACTATGATGTATTAAAACATTTGCAAGGGTATAAAAACTTCGGCAAAGACTAAGTTAGCTTGGCCTTCTCGTTTTTACTTTGATTACTACACTATCTAAGCAACATTGGGTTAATGTTCCCAAGAGTTTATTCGTGGAGGGCATTTGCACATCGTGTTAAGGTTTGACAGCAATATAGTCAGCTGATAAGAGGACCGGGAGGTCCTTGAAACAGCACTGTACAGATAAATTCAATTGATATTCAAATGTCCAAGATTCTTCACATCTGATTAAAATCAAAAAAAGATCAATAAAACCCATTTACATTTACTTCTAGGCAAGTTTTGTAGAGATCTTACATATTTTTATGCAAACTATAACAACAACCCAAAAGGCATCGCAAGATTACCTTTAGCATTTTAAGCCTGAGGTAATTTGTAAGGCCACAGCTAGCTCCATCCAATGGAGGATCTTACTCGCCGTGCGTAAAGGCATAAAGATGGCTGAAGAAACGGAGTAACGGATGCCAGCTCAGTAAGCCGGAGGAGACACTACTATTATTATGGGCTGTGGAGACTGCAAAGGCTCAGGACTGTTTGGGTTCGGGTGTTGGGCGCACAATGGGCGAACGGCATACCACACACATTAACAGGAGAGAGTATCGAAAATGATTCTCCGCCACAAGTAGTAGATGGGCTCAGAAAAAAACTTCGAGCGACTGTGTACCTAGTTTAAAACTGTTTCGGGAAATATTAAGTACATTTCGAACAATGGTAAAATCTTTTTGATCATAATTTTAGGTTTGCGATCCGTAAAGTGTAAAATATTTTTCATTGAGGACTAATAAATTCTAAAGAATTCCTCCCAAGTTTTGAGTTCCTTCATGATAGCCTGACCTTTACGTCTTGGTTTGACTGAAAGTGACCGAGAAAGGGTGGATCAATAAGTGTTAATAGAGTCCCTGAAGAAGGCGATAAAGCCAATGCTTTATTAGAAATTTTTCGAACTGGATTCCATTTTAACTTTTAATACCAGTAACAAATGGCAAAATACCTACGAAAGTTAAACAAACTGATGAACACAAACGAATCCACTTTGCATAGTACCATGTTTACCTTAAAGCAGGGGTCGGCAACGGAAGCAGAGAAGTAACTGGGCGTATTGCAGATTGCAGAGAGCTTTAATGCTTCTCGTTTCTGCCTAAATTGTTCTCAGTGAATAGAACACTATTTGGACGTCTCTGCTGCTATGTCCCACCCCTCACTGGAGATGGTCATGGTCCTTCAGATGGTTGTGGACTAAAATAGTTGCCTTTCCTTGCCAACTCTACCAACTCCCAAGAACAGTTCTCTCTCTTTCTCTTAAAATGTAATCAAATGATAAATATTAAGCCTAATTGCATCTGCATCTCATAAATACGCACTACAAATAACCCTGGACACTCACTCTCTTAGACTTTAGTTATGTTTGGGTAAATAGTTGCTGGGGTGGACAGAGAGAGATTGGAGGAGGAGCAGAGGCATGCTTGAAAGTTTCTACACAACAATTTCCGTTCATACAAATTGCTGTACAGGTTACCAATGCAGGTGTAAAAGATTCGTGTGTGAGTGTGGGCATGTGGGTGTGAGGGAGTGCATGTTACAGATACCAGATACAAGATACAAGTTACAGATGTATGCAAATTGAATCCAATCGAATAGTTTGTAATTCGCTTAGCAGAGAGAGAGACACAGAGAAACATTAAACAAACGAGCAATTAAATTACGAATCTTACAACTAAACCAATGCACAGCAACAACAAACACACAGAGCGAGACGATGGATGAGAGAAGGGGGGGGGAGAACCATTTGGCCAACTGTTTACATACCTTCCACATTGACCTCAATATCTTCCAGACGGCCGCCGTTGTGATTGATTACAAAAGAATTGGTCTGATGCACCGGACCAGGGCCACCGAGCGACACCTGCGGCCCCGCCACGCCTCCCACACTGACTGTGATGGGGCAGCCGGGAACGGGCATTTTGTTGAAGGATACATTGATGGTATGCTCACACGATTCGGTGGGCACAAACGAAACGGAGAATCTGCGCGGGGAAATGCAAAATCAGTTTGGGCAGGGACATAAGAGCATGAGAATTTCGATTACCCACCTTGCACTGCCCTGCGGATGCACTTGCGTCGGTATATTCTGTCCCTTGGCCGAGATGGTAATCTCAAGATTACCCTCGCCAGCATCGCCCGCATCCACCGTGAACTGCACTGGCCTGCCCATGGTCCCCCGGGAGACGCTGCCCACCACCACTTTGCTGGCATCGTAGGACTTGGCCAAAAAGGGTGTGCCCTGCACAGCAAAGCCATTGTACTCCACATTGATCGAGTGGCCGCCCACGCTGGTGGGCGTAAACTCGGCGGTGAAGCCGGCGTGTATGTCTCCGGTGACCCGCACGGGCAACTCCCCCTGGGGACCACGCACACTGACAGCCAACTCGGCCGCTCCGCCCCCGCTGACCGTGATGTGGAACGAGGAGGGCCGATTCACCGGTATGAGCTCCAGATTGGACAGATTCAGCAGAACACGCGAAGTGTCCGCCACGGCACAGACAAAGGGACAACCGCGCACCGTTTCGCCATTGAACTTGATGTCTATCAGATGCGATTTGGCCTGCTCCGGGGTAAAGGAGACCAGGCAGCGACCGCCGCCCACCACTTGAACATGATTGGGCACCTCGCCCTCATTGATGGATATCTCCAGTTGTCCCTCGCCCGCCGCACTGGCGTCCACACGGAACTGGCACGGCTGACCCACCACACCGCCATTCACCTCGGTCACTTGGATCAGGCTGGCGTCATAGACCTTGGCTATGAGTGGGCCGCCAGCTATTTTGGTGCCGTTGATGGACGCATCGATAACGTGCGTACCCACCTCGGTGGGCAGGAACTCGATGCGAGCAGCACCATTTGCCGCCTCATGGGTGACTCTGGCATTCAGTTTTGACTTGTTGGGGGTCAGAACCGTTGCCACGCACTCGCCCTTGCTCAGGGTTTGTCCAGGAGGCGGCAGTATCTCAAAAACCGCCGGCGTATTGGCGGGTACAAGGCGTGTGGATTCGCCCAAAGCGGTTAGGCCGGGTGAGGACATGATTTCAGCGTGCCACGGTGAACCTGCAATCAAAAATAAAGAGAGAGAAAAGATACGTTTGAGTATTTAGATGATGATGAAGGTAACATGCACCGGCAGCTCTGGTAATTGAGACTGTGGGTGGGTGGGGGGTGACATTGTTAGCTGAGCTCTGTCAAATGACAGCGACCTGACTGTAAAGAGGGTGGCTTCAAAAGTTGCGCAAGAATGGGAAAAAGAGAAGCTGGAGCTATTGCCTCGCAGAGTCGCGGTGCTTAAACTACGCTTTCGTCTACACTTAAGATGCATGCCGATTGCCAAAATGGAATATGACTGACATACTGTTATATAATCAACCCATAGCCAAAACTGCTTATCCATAGATCTTCGTTAAGTTATGCAGGCGCGCACTAAGAATGAAAATTTCGAAAATTTGTCCGCGAAGTGGGTGAAAACGCCCCAAAAATGCTTGTATGGGACAAATAAATGAGCTATTGCGTTCAGAAAACATTGTGCTAAGCTGATTTGCTAGAGGTATGAGGCGGGACGGGAAAGAGTGGAGAGCGTTGGAAGAGGAAGGGGGCGAAGGGAAAGCCAATTTGAATTTAATTTTAATTGCAAAGTGTCTGCCATAAGGTCAATTTATTTTGATATTTAGTTCGCAATTATTGGTTCAACAAAGCAGGACTTATTTCAAAGTTTTCATCAAAAATGTTGTCTCTTTAATTTTTCGGAAAGACTGTGCTGTGAAATCCGCCATCTTTATAATATAGAAATTTCTTTCATTAAACTCTTCAACCCTCCCTCGCTTTTAAACAAACAGCCCCTGATTTCCGTTGCGACTTTTGCATTGTTGTTTTCCCGCTGCGTCTCATTATAATTGTCGCAACAATCTCCATCTGTGCCGCCTGCTGGTTGCCAGCTACAAGTGCGTATCTCAATCTAGTATCTTGCCTCGCAGAGTGCACGCTTCGAGAGCGTAGCATAATTTGCCAATGTTTAGTTCAGGAATGTTTCGAAATCAGAAATCAGCTCAAAAGCCATCATTATAGAGTTGGACGAGCATTCAATCGAGTGGCTCTAAGCGATTTGAATTGCCAATTTGCGCCAAATTGGCGGCAGCTTGTTAAATGTTTGGCTTATTTACTCGCATGTCTCTCGGCGGAATGTACAATGTTTGTAAGTAGTTTTTTTTTTTTTATTGGACATTGGGTGTTTGTTTGTTTTTTGTTGTCTGCAACTTTCCTTGCATTTCTCTTTTTTTTTTGTTGTTTTTTTTTTGCCATCGCTGCACTTTTCCTTTTAGCGCTCGTTTGCCGTGGCTTTTTATGGCTTTCCATGAAAATTGCCGCAACGGTCAGCCGTCAGTTCAATGGAAAATCAAACTGTTGCGTTGTCGCTTCTCAAAACTGGCTACGACATGGCTTTAACATTTTTTTCTTTTTGCGCAAATCGTTTAACGTAACATTTGTCTTTCGGGTTTGGGGTTTGTCTGGGCCTGGGAAACTTGAGTCTATCTTTTGGATGTTTGCTTTGTGCGTGTGTGAGTGTGTGTGTGTTTAAGTAAGCAAGGAAAGTTTTGTGCTTCGCTTTGCTCTTAGCACCTTTATTTAAATGATTTTTTTTTCATCTTCCCCATCAATTGGGGCCAACATTGGTTGTCAGTTATCGCATACACATAGCCAACGGCCATGCCAAAAATAACAGTTAGATAAAGATTCTAACGCAACGGCTAGAGGTTGAGTCGGTCATACTTGTCAGTTACCAAGTCATTCAGTTGGAACGAGCAGGTCTTATGAATGTGGCAGGAATCTCGTCAGTACTGAGTTCAGTCTGCAGCATTAGGAACTCTCCCTTGAACACAGCAAAACAGTCGATGCATAAAAGTAGCGAACGATTTGGTAAATTATATAAATTTTTTTATGCTCTAACTATGTTTTAATTGGTTATTATTCTTAAGCACTTCCCTCATTGACTTACGGCTACGTCGAAGTAGTACATGGCCCACTTTATAGCATGACATTTTTTTCCAAGCTGGACCGAGTCACCTTAGACGAAGTTACTTATCTCACTAACAACAGAAAGGCCGGCCCGGGGCATGCACACACCAAGCGGTCAAAGGATGCCTATGCCAGTTCATGGAAACTAGGCAAAGACTGCTGATGATTGAACTCAATCAGCCTGATTAATGGTGTTGTGCGAAAGGAAATTTATTGACCTAGCGCCTGCTAAAAGTTTCCACGCTTTGATAAATTGAAATGTTATTGTAGAGAAAATGTTTTGGGAATCGTTAAGATTTGAAAGAAGTTTTAATTGACAAGTCGAGATCAAGCGATCCAAAATATAAAAAAATTTGCTAAATGTAAAGATTTAATAGTTGGAAATGAGCTAAGATTGAGATCTAGGTCAAAAAGACCAAAATAATCGCGAAATTTTAAAAATTTGCTTAAAATGTTGAAAATTTCATGTACACAGAGAAAAAAAACTTGCTTGGAAAATAAGTAGCCTTTTTCTTAAAACTAGAACAAGGGAAGCTTTCAGCTAACTGAGCTATCAAAAACGTAGACCCGAATAAATCTCATTCATTAATTCTCTACCAGGGCTAACAAATGTGTAGAGCGTGTCGCAACATTTGGGTAATTTAATAAGCGGATTTTATTTGCCATTTAAGAACTTGACTTCACTTCCATCTCAAAGTCGTAACATGCAGTTTGGATATAATTTTTAAATTATAATGTTCCGATTCAGAACAGTAAAATCATTTTTAAATGGTCAAAATATTCTGATAATTTTTATAGCTCTTGGAAAACTGACTCAAGATATTCATTGATCCGAACCATTTTCAAGCTGCGTTTCGGATTGTTCAGGTTCGGGTGGCTTAACATTCAAGAAGTTCGTTTGTGGGCCCGTAACTGATACTGCGGGCCACTTTGAAGTTGAAAGCTAAGTGGACTCAAACATATATATATTTGTACTAGCAAATAGCCCGTCACGCTTCGCTGCGCCTTCAAAAGTATATAACCAACGCACACCCACTTACCACCCACTTCAGGCCCACAACCCACCCACTTTCCGCACATTTCCCGCCCACATCCCACCCACTTTCCGCCCACTTGCCACCAACATACCGCACACTTCCCTCCCAAATCCCACCCACTTCCCATTTACATCCCACCCACTTACCGCCACATTCCACACACATCCCATTAACTTCCCATTTCCATCCCACCCATTTCCCACCCACATACCACGCACTTTCCGCCCACTTCGCACCTACATCCCACCCACATTCCACCCACTTGCCACCCACATACCACACACTTCCCGCCATCTTCCCGTCCACTTCCCATTAACATCCCACCCACATCCCTCCCACTTCCTGCCACATTTCACCCACTTTACATCCACTTACCACCCACTTCCAAGACAACTTTCCACCCACATCCCACCCACATACCATTCACTTCACAGTGAGCATCCCGGCGATATTTCCAACATCGGAAAATTAAAAACAAAATAAATTCTCATTTTGAGCTTACAATCCCAGTTTCAAGCCAATCGTATGAAAAATAGTTTTTGCATGCAGAATTTTCCGGCCATTTTCCTCGTGGGCATTGAAAAATCACATTTCAAATTATTTCGTATTTTGTCCTTACAAACCGAGTTTCAAGCCAATCGGATGAAAAATAGTTTTTTTTCATGCAGAATTTTCCGGGAATTTTTTTGACCGTCAGGTCAAATTTTCCAACTTCGGAATATAACATTTTAAACTATTTCGTATTCTATACTTAAAAACCGAGATTCAAGCCAATCGTATGATAAATACTTTTTTGGATTCAGAATTTTCCGGCCATTTTTCTCGTGCGCGGATTTTCCAAAATCGGGAAAACACGTGTCAAATTATTTCGCGTACTATGCTTACAACTTATGTTTTTTTATGTGTAATTTTGAAAATGAGTTTGGCGCTAATCTCTGGCAACTAAAGTTTTGCCCATACAACCTTGACCACCCACTTTCCACCCTGCAAGGTGAATTTTCCGGAAGATTGGTATGCAGTTTTTGTCGAATTTTCATATAGATCTTTGAAAATGAGTTTAAACTTGATCGGATGAAAAACAAAAAAGTTTCATACAACAGTTTTCCGCGAATTTTCCACATTTGCCGAGAGAATTTTCCAAAATCCGTTCTTAGTACTCACTTTCAGCATAAGATAAAACTACTGGGAAAATCTCATCTTCCTATCTTTTATGGTTTAGGCTATGCGACGGTCACCAGTCAGTCAATTAGTCAGGTTGAACAGTTTTATATATATAGATGAAAAGAAACTGGACAATTCATATAGATCAATATTTTTCCCAAAAAATATGATTATTCATGAAAAACGTTTCCAAAATGAAGAAGATAAAAACTCGATAAATTTTCCATATTTAGCATTGAGAAGGGCAAGTAATCATTGCGGTATCGCTAAAATATTTGATGGACGGAACACTAATTACCGATTATTGTTTATATTAAAACGGTACGAACCGGTTTACTGAAAAAACATATTGGTACTGTTACGGAACCGAATACCGAATATTTTTAGAACCAAAACTGAATCTTAACCTGAAACATACGTTTCGGTACGTATCAGAACCGGAACGGAAATACAATACGGTTTGATTCCCTGGTTAAAAGTTTTATTAAAAACGGAAAGTTCTTAAGAAAGAAAAAACACTGCTCTTGAGGTGAGAACATTGTTTTACATATGAGAAAACCCTTTCATGCACTGATTTTGGTAACATTTGTAGTCATCTTAAGAGCAATGTTCCCGTGTTTTTCTCTCTGTGTAGTTTTTATAAAAGTCGGAATTAGGTTTTGTGTTCAAATAAATCCTGCTCATAATAAAAACCACTTTTGCTTAAAACAAATATCAAAAAGGTTTTTATGGTTTTTCTGAGTGTAAACACTGTGGGCCGGTTTCTCAGCTGAGGTGATAATCACAGCGTAGAGATTTTCCGGCCAGAGAACAAGTGCAGCCAGCTAGCTGAAAGCTACATCTGAAAAGCTGTTATTCAATCTGCATAAGTATGTGAGTGTGTTCCAATCGGTTACGTGACCGGCCTGGCCTGGCCCGGCCTGGCCAAGCAAGACCGTTAGATGGCCTGCAGCTGTCGCAGAACTCTGCGAGCTTCTACCGTTAGACAAACAACAAATTTATATTTTTCGGCATCAAAACAAAAAGAAGATTTACGTTTTTGTGCGTGTGTGTTGAGCGGTGCAGCTGAAAGCTGTAGCTGGAGCTGAAGCTGGAGCTGTTGACAGTGCAAGATTAGGCGTGTGTGGACCTTTCTTTTGTTGTATCAAATCACAATTGTTGGCGGCGGCACGTCTGAACTTGAAGATTTGGAAAATTAATTTATTTATTTTGTAGTTGCTACAATGGGAATTTCAACAAAAAGACAACAACGATTAAGCGAAAACATTTTAAAAGAATTTCCGACGCGGCACGTTTTAATCGCGCGATTTTTAACTCCGTACTCTGCTGTAAGCTGGGGGTGGAGTGGGAGGGGGAGTTGGATTAAAACCAGTTGTATTTCGACAATATTCGTCACTAAATTATGCACAGCTCTGACGGTTTCACTTTGAATGGAGAATGTGTGCCAATATGTTGCCAGAGCGGAAATGGCCATAAGCAGCGGGTAAAAGCTGCCCCCCCTTCCCTTCGGTAGGTGTGGTCGTCGCTCATCTGGTTAGCATAAACGAAACGAAAATGAAATGTTTTGCCACAAAAGTGGAAAAAAAGAAATTGCCAGCGTCCTCCGCGAGCGCATACCTGACTGACAACCTATCCCAATCCCAACGGGTTTCAGTCAGACAGCCAGAGCGTACCCGCATACCAGGAAAAGGTATCTGTGCTTGGGCTGCAACTGCAACAAGTGCACCTTGATCCACATCACAAGAATGTACAAAATGGCTGCCCTCTTGTCATTGAAAATTGCACTCGGGCGGCGGCGGGGGGAGACAGTTTTCCTTTGGCCATTTTGATTTGGATAAAATATTTAAGCTTTAAAGGTTCATTAAACTGGTTTCCCACACACAATGGGAGAGAGGCCCCAAATACAACAGAGACGGAGGCGACGCGACGACCGCACACTGCATATTAGCATATTTCTTGGGCTTAGAAATCTCACACGAAATCGAGTCGATTCGCTGCTCCGCACACATTCCCGGAACCGAAAAAACAGAACAGACCGATGTTTTGTTTTTGCACAATAACAATAACAATTTCTTGCCAATTTTTCTTGGCCTTTGAGTTTGGTTTTGGCGGAACGTAGATTTTCTGCGCCGACGTGTCAGTTTCGTTTTAAACGCGAGCTGGGACTGCCAACGCGACTCTCGAGCGGAGCAGACTCAACCAAAAAATGCAAACCCGTCGGGCAGGTAACATTTGCGGAGCGTAAGCCAGAGAGAGAGAGAGAGAGAGAAAGAGCGATCGTAACAGGTGAGCAGAGCGTTGAGCGAGTGAGAGCCCTGAATTCGCCGCACTGTGGTTAATTGTTTACGGCAAACATTCAAGAATGCTTCAAACTACTTCAGCTATTTTGGGATCAAGTTCAGCTACACACCTTTATGCCCAAAAAGGTGCCAAGTCGCCCACAGCTGTAAATAGCCAAGTCTAGAAGCTTATTTTAATTCACAAAATCGTTCAATCACTTCGGCATTGAAAATTTTTATATACAAAAACACATTTTTATCTCAAGAACGGCTAGACGAAATTTTAAGATTTTTTAAAGAATAAAAATTAGTGGCAAAAAGAATATCTGTCAAAATTTTATAATCTCTAAATAGTTAAATAGGACGCTTGGGCTTATCTGTTCAAAAAAATCATTAAAATTTACTGAATTTAATAACGGGTTGATTTTTATGAAGACGGGTAAATATAAATATAGTTTAGATCGTCATTAAAAAAATGTGAGTGTGGTTAATTCATGTTTTGATGTGAATCATGTCATTTTTATACCCTAGGAAAGGGTATTAAAATTTTACCCAAAACTTTGCAACGCATAGAAAAATTCATTCCCGACCCTAAAAACTATATATGTTCTTGATCAGGGCGACGTTCATCTGTCTGTCCGTCTGTTCTACGCAAGCTAGTCTCTCAGTTGTAAAGCTATCGAGCTGAAACTTTGTACAGAGTCCTGTTTTTACTGCAGCCTGCTAAAATGTCGAAACCGACTGGATCGGATGACTATATCTTATAGCTGCCATAGGAACTATCGGACGAAAAAGTGGTCTTAGTAAGAAAAAATTTTTTGTTTTTAATGTTAACGTATCCAAACTAACCGATTATTAATTTGATATGCTTTCGCGCAGATTTTTAAACTTTGGTCAAAATCGGATGATTATATCTTATAGCCTGCCATAGAAACAATAGGTCAGAAAATGGGCCTTATTAAAAAAACAGCTAGAGCTCCTAAACTTTAATATGTATGAAAACTTCGGCTCATACAAAGTTAGCTTGGCCTTCTCGTTTTAATTTGTACATTTTTGGCTATTGTCTGCCTTTGCGGTTTGAAAGTGTCAAAATACTCAGTATCCATTTTTAGTGTTCTCTTCTGTTGAATTCCTTAGTTGATGCCCTTTTTCAGAATTTACATTTACAATTTATCTTATCTTTACTTACAATGATCAGCAAATTCCGAGAAGCTCCAAAGTCAAAATTATTATGATTTTTAAATTAAGCCCTTCAATTTTAGAAAAGAAGCTCTTTTCTTAGTATACAAATCAGCAATGGCAGTTTGTCACAAATAGAAAACCATGATACAACTAATACGGAATGATGCTGCTCTCAGTGCCCTGTCTTTTCAGTACTTAGTAGCACAGCAAAAGTTGTGGGAGTGTGCTCTCTATTATTCTCTCGTTGTTGCTGTGGTAGATTCTTGTCTCTGCTTTGATATTTTTTGGCTGAGCCATAGGCAAAGAACTGTAAATGAAATGTTGGGTGTGGGTGTGTGCTCTTAAACTCTTCGCCAATCTTCCCCCTGCTATCAGTCTGCCAACCGTCTTGTGTGTGCGTGCCGAACCACTGCACAAAGCAAACACAACAACAAAATATGGTTGGCGTCAACGTCACGTGACGCTCAAATTTCAGATTTTTTTCGTTTGCAATTTTTCATAGCTTAGATAGTTGAGAACAAAGCCCCAAAAGGATTTTTTGAAATTCGCAATACTTTAGAAGATATAGGATTTTTTGTTGAACAATGTCTTCGCTTCACTTCAAACTTTATCTCGAAACCACGTTTTTCGAACTGGCGGCTATGATATCTCCAGTTACACTGAACCGATTTTAATGATTCAAAATGAAATCGATGCAGAATTCTCACCATTCTGATCTGACCCTCAATCATAATTTGAAAAATTTTTTTACTATTTTTTTTGTACACTAAACCAAAAATGGGCCCAAAATCGAATTTTATTTGTTAAAAAAATCACAAAATTCTTTTCGATAGTCAGACCAGAATGACATCATACCAGTGTCCGGCAAAACACACATGCTTATTTTGCCTTTGAGTGTGTGCGTTCAGACACGCGAGAGCGCTCTCAGTTAGCACATGTTTGTTCGTGCAAAAGAGAGCAGTGTCGTGAATCGACGCCGCTGCTACAGAGAATGGACGTCGCTACTTAAATACACAGAACATTGAACGGTGCCGGACACTGATCTATACTGATTATAACCCCGTTTTTAGTTTTCATTTCACACAACCTGGAGACGTGGAATCGTGGCCGCCAGCACAATGCCTTTTTTTGGAACCCCCCACTTTGACGGCCGAGAACTTTTTAAACATACCTCGTAAACTCTGGAGCAATACTATAGCCGCACCTTGTTTTTTCAGAGTACGCATAGAAAGAGTAGAGGTAGAAAAACTCTGCGATTACCGTTTAAAAGAGCGTTAAAAATAAGAGAAAAAAAATGACAAACATCAACACTCTCAGTGCAAAAATTAACCGCTGTTTCATTTTCGTTTTTTGAGTGGTGCACTATTATAGCCGCACTTCACTAAATTAAATAATTTATAGAAAATGTTAACAAGTTAATATATTTTTATTCACTTTAATATTGAGTGTAATCTCCTTTAGCACTAATTATCTTATAGATCCTGTTCGGTTTACTGTTTACGAGGTTTTTAAATCACTAAGGGACAGTTCTTTCCATGCCTTAATAATTGACAATTTGAACCCCTTAGTACTATGGTACTCGGGGTTTTGAGCATAAGTACTTCGGACTAGCAACGCCCACAGGTTTTCCATCGGATTCATGCCCGGGAAGCACGCGGGCCACTTCAAAAGCCGAACATTATTGCCTTGTGTTGCGTGCATTGATGCGTTGTCCTGTTGGAAAATGAACTTTTACCCCCTTCAACCGCTAAGAAATGCAAATAAATTCATTGGAAGAATGTCCATGTACTCTCTGGAGTTCATACAAGTGCTTGGAAATGCCAGCTCCAAGCATCCACACACACAGAACGCAGCCCAAATCATTAATGATTCTCTTCCAAAATTTGTCTTAGAAAAGTACCGGGTATCCTGCCTCAAATCCCTCCAATAGTGCGAAAACAAATCAGGAACGTCCAAATTAAACTTTTCCTTATCCGAGAAAGTCAGTTCCCATGTTAATTCTGGCGAATTTCATCTGATGTTTTTTTTTGGCGGTCTGGCAACCTTTCTCTCACCTTCAATTTTTGTCGCACTATGTTTTCAGATTCTTTTAAAGTCCGTGCAATGGTCCAGCGATACACTTTTAGGCCACATTCAGTTGCTAATTCAATAGCGTTCTTAAATGAATTACTTGCAGCGCTCACTAATCGGTGCTGGTCACGCTGATTTATCTTCGCCGTACGTCCTCCGTTTCCTATTTTCCATATTCATTTCGGTTTTTACAAAAATTTCGCTTTCACTTTGTCGGAGCTACGAATTTTTCCGACAATTTCACAAAATGAGCAATTTTCACTTTTGAGCGCCAGAATTTGGCCCTTTTCAACATCTGACAGCACTGGCCCACTTGGCATATATACAAATTTATTACAAAAAGTAACTCAACCAAGTGCAAACATCAGCAACACCAACCAGCAAACACAGACTAAGAAATTAAATGGTGCGGCTATAATAGTGCACCACACAAAAAACGAAAATAAAACATAGCGGTTAATTTTTGCACTGAGAGTGTTGATGTTTGTCATTTTTTTCTCTTATTTTTAACGCTCTTTCAAACGGTAATCGCAGAGTTTTTCTACCTCTACTCTTACTATGCGTACACTGAAAAAACTAGGTGCTCCAGAGTTTATCGAAGCAGTAACATTTTTTTGTTTACTTTAATCTGTTTGTAACATAATAAAAAGATATAATAACAAGATTTTTTTTAAAAAGGTCCAAAAAACGGCCTCGTCATGGATAAATACCCACTTAAAATCAAGTGAGAAAGCCGGTCATGCCCGACCATAACATACTTTGTACCTGGAGTAGAAATTGTATACAGCTCTGCTGGTGCTACAAAACTTTGCCTCTAACCTCTGTCTCTTACCATCTCTGAAATCTGTTTTTACGGACGGACAGACAGACATGGCTATATCGACTCGGACTTTGATGCTGATCAAAAATATATATACTTAAGAGGATCGAAAATAATTCCTTCTCCCTTTTTTCATATTTTTCTACAAACTTTCTATACTCTTTGTACCTTTTGGTTTAGAGTAAAATAATTATAACTCAGCCTAGAAGTATGCTATGCTTTTTGAAAACTTATTCCACCAAACTTTTAACAACTTACCCGGCACAGTTTCTCCATTGAACGTAATTTGCACCGTGTGCGTTCCATGTTCATGCGGTGTAAAACTTGCTATGAATCGTTGTCCACCCAGCGAGCGTACGGAAGAGGTAACCCTGCCGCCATTCACCAATATCTCCAAATTGCCCGAACCCGCCTTTGAGCCATCGATCTCGAACTCAACTGGACGGCCAATGGAACCATTGGGTATATCCTGCACCCGTATGGCCCTAGCACCGGTAGCATTGCTGTCTATGGGACGAAATCTGGAGAGTGAACTGTAGCCCGGGCCATGATGGCCATTGCTCTCAGTGACCACATGTTCGCTGGACTCTTTGACGGTCTTGGTATAGCCGCCCGATTTGTCCGTGTACGTGTTATTTGAGTGTGACTTGACGGTGATGGCACTGGGTCTGCAAGGGAGATAATTAGACAGGATTCGGCTTTATATTAAGGAAAGCTTGGTCTTACTTGTAGCGATCTACATCGTCGCGGTAATCCGCCTGCTGTTGCTTGTGCAGGGCAAATTTGTTGTACTGCGTATTCCTTTGGGTTTCGTGATCCAAGTCCGGACGATTGTACTGCAGCTCGGTGTTCAGTTGCGTCTCGGTCATGTTCGCCAGCGATTCGAGCGAATTGTGCGAGAGCATGTGCTTGGTTTTGTTGATCACATCCCAGCTGTCGCGACGGGCGGAAGCTGGCTTAATGGAGGACACTCTGACATTGGAGGAGTGATCGATGCGGGGTTCGGGTGAGCCGGAGCGACGCAAGCGCTCGGCTGTGCCGTAAAGAGAAGGACTGGCACGCACATTCGAGTCCGAGTTGACATAGTTCGAGGTGGATTTGTAGGTGGAGGAGCTGGATTTCTCCACGGTGCGTGTAGATTCGTAGCCGTTCTGGGTAAAGAGAAGGGTGGAGTTAGGGGGACTCTAAAGGAATTGACAGGGAGTGACCTTACCTTATGGGTCACTGGACTACCCATGCGATGGGTGGCAGTGGTGATGTAGGCGCTATTCGGTGAATAACGCTGCACGGGCGAAACGGAGGCATGACGTGGACTACCGCTTAGATTACGTGTCGAGCTCTCGTAGGGAAGGGAGGTCTTGATGGTCAATGGACTGTGTGTCAGCTGCTCCGTGGAACGTGTCTGCGGGAGGGGAGGAAACAGGGATCAGTAAGACAATGAAAAGGAAAGGACTTCACACAAAGCAAGAAAGAGCTGTTTTTTGTTCCGGGAAAGACAAGAAGTTTTTAGTTACATTTAGAGTGGGACTAGGTAAAGGACTCAGCGAACTGGTCTGCTGGTGATGGCGTTGGTAGAGGCTGCTGCTGCTGACTTGATAGTCACGCTCCTCGCGCGGAGGAGTCAACTTGGGCTTGTTGACGCCACGCCGCTGGCTGTACAGCTCCGTCTCCTTGTCATAGTAATAATCGTTCTTGGTGGAGCTGCTGTTGGAGGTCTTGGAGTCACGCCTTGCCCCACTAAGTGGACTCTCTGTGTACAGATCGGCAGAGTTGAGATACTTCACCGTGGGTGAACCGCTGGTCAGTGGAGGCGTGGATGCGTGATCCTGTTGAAGGTAATTTTGAGTGTGTAGGGGGTGGGTGTTGAGGGAGGAGAAGGCTCAATTTTGATGTGATGTGTGATTCAGGAAGCGTTAGTCAAAGGAAGCCCGTGCCGCATGCTAAGCTCTATCTTCTAAGGGAAGGACTTACCTCACTCTCGCGTTTGTAGTACCTGGAGCTGGAAGTGTGATAGTCTGTGGTGTCCAGCTTGGGAGAGTACTGGGGGGAGTAGCTGTTGGTACGCTCCGCTGCATTGTGACGGGACAGGGACGAGTTGCGATAGTCATTGTGTCTGGCATTTGAGGTGGAAATGAAATGCATGGAAGGACTCTCGGAGCGATGTTTGCTCTCATGCAAAGGACTGCTGCGCGTTTTGCCCGAACGTCCTTTGGTGCCCACCCGCATTCTAGAATTAAAGCAAGTCTTAGGTAAGCTAGTTATCCTTTTCACGCACGTAGGACTCACATGAAGGGCGATCCCTTGACATCGTAGCCATTGAAGTAGATATACACTCTGTACTTGCCATTCTGTCGTGGCATAAAGGTCACCCTATACTTGTTCTCCACAATTTTCTCCAAGGAGCAAACCAACGAGTGCTTATCATGCACTATATCCACATGCAGCTCACCCGTTACCCCCACACCGCGTGCATCCACCTCAAAGGTGTGTGCCCTCAAAGGCATGGCCCCATCCAACCCGTGCACCGACACGCCCGAGGCATCAAACACCGCACAGGTAAAGGGTCCACCTTGTATATGCCTGCCCTGATAGGTAATGGCTATCTCCCAAATCCCTGCCTCATCTGGCTTGAATATGGCACTGTGACCCTCGTCAATCTTCTTCAAAGGACAGTTATGCGATATACCCGTGGGTGAGACAGCTGTTACCAAAATATCCTCCGTCTTGGGTGCCCCCGTGGCATTCACCAGCACCTCAACCAGACTGCCCAACGCACAGGGTGCCATGCCAGGTGGAGCCACCTGCACTAGACGCGGCATTACGCGGAAAAAGTGTCCACCCAGGCTATCTTCACCAATTTCCACCACAATCTCATGCATGCCATAACGCTCCGGGACATAGACACCCTCGCCATGCACATTCAGACGCACGGGCTGGCCCGGCTGACCGGATGGTGGCACCACCTGGCAGCGCACCGAGCTCAGGCTAATGTCCCGCGACATGACATCGATGCGGAAATGCGTCTGCGTGTGAAATGAATATTAAAAATTGATGGCCTCGAGTGACAACAAGCCGTTAACTCACCGGTTCACCCACACGGCCGGATGTGCTCTCCAAATAAACATTAACCAGATCGGAGAGTGGAGGTCGTGGTGGCACCCACTGCAAATGCGCCGCATAGGCCATTATGCCCAGATGTTCCACTTCTGGATTGGCCATATCCTTGGGCGTTAAAATGGGTTGGACACCCAGTTTGGCTCCGGCATCCACCGCCTTGCGTATATTGTTTTCATAGTGAAAGGGATCGGTGCTGAGTTTCTCCGGCGCCGGGGCAGAGCCACCCAATCCCTTGATGACTTCGCATAAAACACGACCATCGTTGAAGTCCGTCTGGAATGGGAAAGGTTAGGGCATTATGTGAGGTGATGATGGGCAGGTGGTGGCCCTTGATGCCCTGTTGTTACTCAAGAAACGGAAGGGGTTTCAAAAGGCTTGGAACCTCTCCAGCAACCTGGTCTGCGGACCGAATATGTACTGGAAGTCCTACATATGTTTCTAATAGCAAACCAGGGTGCCGACTTCTTGAACTATGCAGTTCCCTGGAACTGCGATTGCGGTCGATGACTTTTGAGCTCAACTAACTACAATAAAGCCTCGGAGGACGCAGTTTAAAATACATTAAAAAAAAAAGTAGGATTGTTTAGTCACTGTTAAGTCACTATCAAGTCACTGATTAGTCACTATAAAGCACCCGTAAAGTCACTGTTGAGTCACTGTCAAGTCACTGTTGAGTCACTGTCAAGTCACTGTTTAGTTATTGTCAAATCACTGTTTAGTCAAGTCACTGATTAGTCTTTATGAAGTACCTGTAAAGTAACTGTTGAGTCACTGTTTAGTCACTGTCCAATCACTGTTTAGTCAAGTCACTGATTAGTCGCTATCAAGTACCTGTAAAGTAACTGTTGAGTCACTATTTAGTCACTGTCAAATCACTGTTTAGTCAAGTCACTGATTAGTCTTTATGAAGTACCTGTAAAGTAACTGTTGAGTCACTGTCAAGTCACTGTTTAGTCACTGTCCAATCACTGTTTAGTCAAGTCACTGATTAGTCACTATCAAGTACCTGTAAAGTAACTGTTGAGTCACTGTCAAGTCACTGTTTAGTCACTGTCCAATCACTGTTTAGTCAAGTCACTGATTAGTCACTATCAAGTACCTGTAAAGTAACTGTTGAGTCACTGTCAAGTCACTGTTTAGTCACTGTTTAGTCACTGTCCAATCACTGTTTATTCAAGTCACTGATTAGTCACTATCAAGTACCTGTAAAGTAACTGTTGAGTCACTGTCAAGTCACTGTTTAGTTATTGTCAAATCACTGTTTAGTCAAGTCACTGATTAGTTTTTATGAAGTACCTGTAAAGTAACTGTTGAGTCACTGTCAAGTCACTGTTTAGTCACTGTCCAATCACTGTTTAGTCAAGTCACTGATTAGTCACTATCAAGTACCTGCAAAGTAACTGTTGAGTCACTGTCAAGTCACAATTTAGTCACTGTCAAATCACTGTTTAGTCAAGTCAATGATAAGTCACTATCAAGTACCTGTAAAGTCACTGTCAAGTCACTGCTAAGTCACTGTTTAGTGACCAAAAATGGTTTGGCCCCTCTAATATAAATATCGATTTCTCTTGCTATTTCTTGTGGTTGTTGTGGCTTGTGGGCCGTAAGCTCATTCTGGCAACAGTATACGGGGTGGACGCAAAATTCCACAACTTCATCTTCCCTTCCCAACTTACCGTAAAATTCTTCACCGGCTCCTTCACCTGCGTGTTAACCCAACGCATTGTCGCATTGTAACCCGGTCCACCCGGTTTCATAAAGTACGACAAATATGTCATGCCCGATAGCTCATCCAGCCAGGGTGAGGCCAAATACTCCGGTTCCAGCACCTTGGGCACTCCAAATTCACGCTGTGCCAGATTCATGGCATTGGTGCAGTTGCGCACACTCTGACTAGGATCCAGACTGCGCCAATGTGGAAACAAGCCCGGCTGGCAATAGTCCAACAGAGCAGCCAGATTCACTCCACTATTCCAGTCCGTGGTCAGATTGGTAATCTTGCAATCGGGCAAAGCGGCTTGTAGCCAGGCCAGCATTAGTTTCCGTGGCGGGAACTTGCTGCGCCCAATCTGATAGCGCACAATTAGTGACCAGATCAGGCCAAGTATCAACTTGATGTTCCCATTGACAATGTCCACATTGCCTATATTCACCAACTTAATGTGATCGGCCTCTATGGACTTGAGGGCCGTGGTGGCATTCTCCAGATAATGATGCTGATTGGCGGGCCGGCGATTCCACGACGGTTTCAGCGGACGCGTCTGCAGACTCTCCACCAGGGCACAAAGGCAGGTGCCGTCGCAGAAATCCGTGGCCCAGTCATGCACCTGCAAATGGTAAATAATTAAGCATGGTAAATTATGGCTGCCCTTCCGTCCTGCCTATAATGAAGTGGCCCACTTTGCCAGGTGAGTGGGAACTCCACGTATTCACATGACACCGGGAGGCTTTCTCTACAACGTCGCGACGTCGTCGTGCAGTGAACAGCCAATTGTGTGCGATTTTTAACATTTGACATAAAGCTTTTTATCTGGGAGCTGTCAGCAGTCCGGAGGGAGCAGGTCGGAGACAATCGCGTGTCTGTTGCTGTTTGTTTGCAGCCATGGAAAAATATTCATTGGATGCCATAAAAATCTTGCACATAGTTGCGCCATCATTGTTGTAGGGAACGACCTAAGTCTAACAAGCTGCCTGGGGTGGTTATTTGTTGTGGGATGTTGTTTATGTTCACATAACCTTTAAATTTTTAAGACTCTTTACCTGTTTACGGGTTTTAAATGAAGTTGCCTTTGAAAAGGACTCGTTTTGTACACAAATTAAAGAAATTTACATTTTCTTTATAACAAGATATTTAAATACATAGAAATTAAAAAATACATAAGATAGCCCTCAACACGAGATCTTTAATGAAAGTTGCTACCAAAAAAAATGAGTAATAACTTTTTTTTTGTTTAATTATTCGCTTCAATTTTTATTATTATTTCGTGTTTAGTCTTGCAATTTGGGTAAACTGCACGATTAGTGTTATGGCACTTAATTTGGACTGTGTTTCACTATACTGCAAAGTAAGTGATGATTTTTGTAATAAGAATTGTTTCTGCTTTCTTTTAGCGTTGTTCTCTGAATAGAAAGACTATGTTTCGATAGCCAAATAGCTTAATTTTTTTCTTAGACTAGGTTCCATTTGGCATTTACTTGGCAAAGTTATAGATATTTTTAGAAACCTTAGCCAAAAAGTTTTGTCAATTCAAAAGTTTAAGCATCGGCTTCAGGCTTAGAGAAACATTGATAAGCTGAAGCAAATCGAGTAAGAAAGTTGGTCAAGTACAATTGTAGTATACTCTGTAACTAAAGAAGCATCGCTACTGCTGCGATGCGGCAGGGAACTTTCTTTTGGTCATAGCTTGACCAATATATGACACCACTACTTGCTTTGTACAGCGCTGGTTGAGGGATTTTGAAAACTCATTAAAAGATGGCGCCACTTCTATGACCATTTGGCAACCCAGCAAGCTTGTTCTTGAGTAAGGCTCATTCGATCGTCGATAAAAAATTTTGATTACAAAATTTTTTAAAAGGTACGAAGGCAAAAAACATCATCGTACAGGAAAATTCTAAGAAATTTCGCCAAAAACCCAAGGGTCTAAAAGAAATTCCTTGCCGACGCAAATTGATCTCAAATATTAAACTTTCATTTCGAACTGGACAGAAAAAAAAACAATTTTTATTTTTTTCTACTTAGAAATCGTAATTCTACCTAGATAATAAGGTATATGTAAAGAAAATTTCACCTAGAATTGATAGATGAATTCCTTGTCCGCGCAAATCGGATTACAGGACTGCAAACCAATGTTTATTTATTCTACTTAGAAATAACGTATAAGAGAAGTAAATCTATTCCAAAATACCGTACCTGGATCAAGTTGAATAGTGAAATTCATTTTAGACCCATGATATCTGGGCGAAATGTTTCGAAGACTTTGTTATATTTCTATACATTTTGTGCAGAGCAAAATCGTCTATTATAAAGTTAAGAGTCAAATAATATAATCGGTTTTTGGAAGCGAGAAGACTTAACAATTTCGATTCCGCATGATTTGATCGAAATCGAAAACGGGTACAGGCCTGTATATCTTTTTATGGTGGGGCAGAGTATTACCTCTTTTTTGGGAAAAAAGGAATAACATAAAAATATCAATTATATCAAATATATCGATATTTTTAAAGTGATTTTTCAAATATCATTTGATATTTTTTTAAAATCAGACGATAATGGTAGACAACCCTACACTGAGAAAAAAATCAATCTAAAACTAAAAATCAATCTAGAAAAACGGTGCCAGAATTCGACTAAGACCAGATAATCTTAACTCAAGATTATATTCTCAATTTTAATCTTAATCCATCAGTTTTGGATAAAGATCGTTTATACTGACTTTAAGATGAAACAATCTCATTTTTAAATATGAAAAGAAAAAACAAAAAAATTATATTTAACTGTTATATTCTCGGCTATTGAGCCTCATTTTTAGCGCGTCATTTGTTGTAGTATAAGAACTCAGCACGACAATGCCAGCTGAGTTCTTTTACTGCAACAAGCCGCGCAAAAAAATTTCCTTAAATAGCCGAGTCGGTAAAGAGGCTGCCAAAAGCTTTATTGGAACGAGAAGGTTCTGGTTCGAGTCCCAGGAGAGCCGAGTAATTTTTTATACTCTGCACCGAAGGTACAAAGAGTATATTAAGTTTGTGCAAAAGTATGTAACAGGGAGAAGGAATCATTTCCGACTATATATAGTATATATATTCTTGATCAGCATCAACAGCCGAGTCGATATAGCCATGTCCGTCTGTCTGTCTGTCTGTCTGTCCGTCTGAACAAAAAAATCTCGGAGATGGTAAGAGATAGAGGTTTGACATGTATGGGACAAATTTTTCTTATAGCTGCAGGCAGATCAAGTTTATTTTCAATTTTTGCCACGCCCCCTCCCGCCCCCGAAATTTGGAAAAAACGTTATATCTCCTACAGTTTTGAAGATAGACGATTCGTACCTTTTAGAGATAGTTAGGAATTGTCAAAATGTATCGATTTGCCAAATAAATGATAAAGATCGGTTCAGCGGTTCTCAAGTTATGAGCAAAAAAGTACATCTCCCTCGCCCCACCCCCTCCCACCCATTCACAACTAACACCACACAATCTTAGAGAGAGAGAGAGAGCGAGAGAGAGTGAGAGAGAGAGAAAAAGAGAGAGGGACTTTGAGATGAGCGCAGCACCAGTATTGCATTCAGCTTCTACTTCAGGTACAGAGTATGTTATAGTCAGGCTTGGCCGACTTTCTCACTTGTTTTTTTATTTCTTAACAAAATAAATCTTTTTATATATATCATAAAGTTTTTTAACTAAAGCTTTACAGAAAACGGTAGGATGGTTGATAAATTGTGAGATGATTAAGCTTGTTTTTAAGATTTTTTACCTCATTTCAAGGGTTTTCAATCGTGTTATTACAAAATTAAAAGATTCTCGAAAAGAGACTTTCAATCTAGATTTTAGCTTGAATTTTTTTTCTCAGTGTAGTTTTAGTCATTTTGGCATTGTCTTTTGGGGACGGTTAATGCGGTTTAGTCTCATTGCATTGTTGGCATCAAGAGGTAAAGATTACTAAAGAAAGAACCGAGAGGTTCTTGATACAGCTATAGTATATAGATAAGGTATTTTTTACTATAGTGAATTTTTATGGAAATACACGTTTTTGGGGCCATTTTATAGGATGAAGAAGTGTTCATATGGCAAAACCTTGTTCTGAAGAATTTTTTGGTACTTCAAAAGCTTCGTTTTTGTCAAAGAAACTGTGCCAAGAATTAGGATTATTTTAAAGTTTTACTCGAAAAAGTAAAAAAATTAGCTTTTTCAAAAAAATTTTTTAGAAAAACTCCCAGAAACATGATTTTTTGTAAAAAAAAAACTTCTTCAGCAGACTGAAGACAGTTTGCAGCTTTCCTCTGAACTGTATAAGGTTTTCGCATTACCTTATCATTATTACATTTTAAGCATTATTCTGACACCATTTAATATCATTTCAAGTAATATTCAATATTATGACCGATATATCTAGCAAATAACTGAGTAACTGAGTATCTAGAAATTGTGAAATCGGGCCTAAACATATATATATTTCCCTAGAGTATGCCAACTTTTCCAAGTTCCCTTCTCGCTTTCTTTGTGTGTTTACTTAGATGCATACTCGACTCGAGTGACAAATAAATTTAATTGTAATTTCATTTGTCATCAGTTTTCGCACGCAAAAGCTAGAATAGAAAAAACATAGTAAAAACTGTGCACTCGGCAGTCTCATTTTTGGCACAATGACCCAAATAGTAGAAACCAGGTAGGCAGGTAGAGACCAGGTAAAGGCCTTGCTCATCATGATGTCAAACACCAAAAATTTATGCATGAAACTCGTCAAATAAATAAAAACACAAAACTCTGAACAAAAGCTGTTGTTTTTTGTCGTAACCTGGTAATGGGATTCGAATGTGCGTCGGCCTTGGCATTCAGGCCCCCAAATATGGCCAAGTCAAGTCAGTCAGTCAGTCGCTTGGTGAGAAAAGTCTTGCTTTCGCAATGAACAAATGAAATGCATTTTATGAATTATTGTTTAATTACACACAGAGTTGAAGTTGGCGTGGGCGATCGAGTTAGCCGTTTAACACGCATTTAGTCTGTCACCTGTCCAAGCGTGGAATGGTCCGAGTCTCAGCTTACAGTAACCAGGCCCTGCTCCAAGCGCAATCGATAGGTTCTAGCTACATATCTCTATTGACTATGTAAATTGTTTGTTACGCTCGATCGATCGCCCAAGCGTCGTTACACAACTCTCACCTGCATTCCCGTCTCGCGTAGATGCTCGTTGACCCAATTGCGAAATGTGTTCGCTTGGATCTCCACCCAGAGATCCTCGTTGCCGCGTATGTTCATGCCCTTGGCGGCGGTGCCCTCGGGACTGCGTGCCACCAATCCGGCATGTGTGATCTTTTGCGTCTCGGTGCTGCCATCGGAGTTGTGCTTAAGCAGGCCCGCATGCGTCACCTTGGCGCCTTTGATGTCTTTGACGTCCATCTTCACTGCACTGCACTTCACTTCACCTAATCCCGGCTTGCCTCATATGTATATGTACATCAATTTTTGTTGTTTCTGTTTCACGGGAAAAAAAGAACTTCGATTGATTGGACCCCGCCGTAATGCAGCGTTACCGTTTCACACTCGTCGATTGCCCAATGCGAACTGTTCGCGCCGAGAGACGCTCTCAGCGCTTGGCCAAAACACACACAAACCATGACGTCATGCGGCCCCAGTAAAGCTCAAAGCTCTCAAAATGTGGTGGGCTTATATGCGAATATCTCGGAATCTGAATCTGGCCATAATACAAAACTGGTTTTGTGTTGTTCAAAAGCGAAAAGGAAAATTGAAATATTGTATGGAAAAAAAAAAAATAACAAGTAAGAGCGAGGCGAGTGGAGTGAGGGCGAACGGGAAATACCCTGTAATTGTGATCTGTGACGACTTTTCTATGTTGAGAAGTGCAAGCTAAGCTGTCGTTACACTTTGGTGTTTTTTGTCGGATCTTTTCCGGATTTTTATTAGATCTAAATTTGATATAAATTGCAATAGACTTAAAAAGCTTTAGGGAAATCCAACTCATGATGGAATTAACAAGGTGAAGCAGTCAGCCTCTACTGAAGTGCAGTGGATAGAAAGAGACGGCAGAACATTTCTTTTTCTCTGCTATTGCATTGCCTTTTTCCCTACAAACAGATAGAGTGCTGTCTCGCTCGGCTTCACCTTAATAATTCCACCTTGTGAAGCTTTACAGCAGCAGAGCCACAGAACTGTTTAAATGTTAGCGCTTTGTCAGAGTAACTTGGCTTCACCTTAAAATAGTAAATCCATCCTTGTGATGCTTCGATTCATGAAGCTTTCCATAGCATCGTTTATTTGCTGAATGAGCCTAAGAAAAGTTGAATGAAGATGTATTTTTCTCTGAAAACATAGTCTTGTCGAAGCTCAACAAACAGTATAGCCTAATTTGGTCTGAACAGCAGCCAGAGGCCGTTCCAGAGCTGTCAATGCACCCTGAAAAATGCTTTGTTTGGGGGTGGTTTGTAACCCGCGGCATCATTGGACCGTACTTTTTGGAAAATAATGAATTTGAGCCCAATAGATCATTTTTGTTTGGGGCTTAATTTGTTTTTCAGTCTAATCCAATTACATTTAAGCACATGGAGCAGTAGGCGGTCATTCCATTTTACAGCTCAGCATATATTCCTACTGATTCATTCAGTATACCTTAAGTACACACTTGTAAAGGGTACCAAGTACTGAATAAAGAGTCTGAACAAAAATCACTTAGTTTGGAATTTCGCCGTAGCAAAGAGAACTGGTGGGTAGTGTTTATGTGTGTGTGTGTGTGTGTAAGAGAGAGGGAGAAGGAGCAGCAGTAGAAGAAGTGTGGGAGCTGATAATACGATCAATTGTCAGTTGTTGTCAATTGTTCAATTGTCTGTTGGTTGGTTTCACTTGTCGCACTTTTACCTTAAAAATGCTTTAGCACAAACAGTAGCAACTTTCCGTTTTTTTCTGCCAATAGGAAATCCGGTTAAGCTGCAGCCATGTCTAACCAGCTTCTAATAGCTTTTTGTCGTATTGATTGACAAACAATTTGCTCAACCAGATGACATCACTCATCCCGTATTTTAATGTTTCAGCAATATTTCAAAAAAATGCTTTTAAATTTTTTTGTCTGATGTCATTTAGTGCAATTGACATTGGCAATGAACCTAATTAGTTGCAGCTGAACGAGGCTAACTTAATGAGCTTCTAGAATCGAGTTGGAGCACTTTCGACAAGGTCATGGGAATGGGAGTGACCGCCCGTAAGTTTACGCAGTTGGTCAAAACAAACAACGAAAGTGTTGATCGTGACTGAAAATAGAAATGAGTATTTGGGCACACCCAGTTTAGGTTAAGGGCCATTACGTAATACCCCCAAATAAATGTGTATGTATGTACCTGTATGTAGGTGTTTTTGGCATTTTTACACTTGGTCCGAAATTGCTGTGCGGTTGCCCACACATCGCAGTTTTCGGCACCCACATATAAAATCCATCGAGTTCGCTGGTGTGGTTCAACGCCTCGTTCTAGACGTGGGTGAGATTTCAAGTTTGATTTGTGCCAAAACAAAATCCAACTGGTCATTGATTTTCATTTTGTGAATGAGTGTGAGAAGTTAGTCGGCCGAGATTCTACTATAACAACATCATTAGCTCGACCTTTGCTCGAGCAGCTGACCAAAGAGCGAAATGATGAATGAGTTTTTAAGTAAAACATTTTTGGTAGACTTGTGGGAACTATGGCTTGTGTTTGTTTCAAGTGTGAGAATAAGCTAAAGTACCGAGCTTGAAAATTGGATACTTATTTAGTTTGATTCCCACATTTTTGTGCCTTGAATCATAACTTGAGTCACTGTTGAATTTTCATTGTTGACTTTAAAGGAAATGTTAGCAATAGATCTGCCTTGGTTTGCGAAGCACTTAGCTTTGAGTGCAATTAAAATAGGTAAAGTCAATTACGTGGGGCGGCTGAGAGTTAAACGGAACAAGTTAAAGAGAAACATTTTGGTTGGGAAATCAAACAACATGTCGCTTAGTTCAATCTGAAACTTTTAAGAAAGATTTATTGAGAAGACTGACGAAAATGTGAAGAAACAAACTCAAAAGATAGGAAAGCAACTTAAGCCCAACAGCTGGCTTTCCTTTAGGAGGGGGTTAGAAAACCTCTTCTGTTTGCTAAGCTATTGAAGTTGCTTCTTCTAAGCTGTTGCTTGAAAACCCAATACTTCGTTTTATATAGGTTTCTAAAGCTAATACTAAAACCAAAAGCTACCTATATATGTGCTAAATGAGGTCACTTGATTCACTTGGATACGACATATACGACATTGAGGAACATTTCAAAAGTGAGAAAGTATTGGTGTACAAAAATAGACCTGCCCGAATCAAAGGCAAAGTCTATTGGCGCTTTTCTCCTCAGCTTCAGCATGCGTTCGGTTCGTATATGTGTAAATAGCGAAAAGTCTTCGCCCCCTGGGGGACCCTCACTGCTTTAAAGCAGTGGTCACACTATCAAGCTTTGCGCTCGAAGTAAACGTCATGATGTCAAACATGAGCAACAAGCAAACAAACAAATGTGTGTGTGAGCTATTAAAAGAGCACTCGTAATCTCTCTCTCTCTCTATGCGTGTGTCGGCTGCAACGCCAGCAGAATTATGAGTTCCTATCCCATGGGATAGGCTTTTGGCATTTTGGGCACCACCTCTTTAAAGTCATCTAGACATTATCAGCAGTATAAATAGTTATTCTCAGAATTTGAATGAGATTCTAAAATCATGGAAAATCTTCATTTACACGACCTGAACTCATCTGATCAACTCAGTTTTGCTTTTACACATGCCTGAAGAACCCATTGGTTCATCAGATCTCTTTATCATGAGCATAAGTGTGATGTTGCTTTGTTTACATAGAAGAAGAAGAAGACAAGAAGCTAAAGCTTCTCAAGTTGTAATTTATTTTTTGAACTTAAGCTTGGTATGGAGATACCCGCGAAATACCCGCGAAATGAAAAAGTCCATATAAAAAAAATGATTTCGCACGGATTTCGCAAGTTGCTGTTTCGTGAGTTGGTATGGAGTTCACGCGCGAAATTGGCATATCGATATCACAGCGTTGCCACCCGACGTCAACGTGTCACGCGATAGTCACCCGATAGGCAAGTGATGAGAGTTGATTTCGAAGGTGTGAAATATATGTAAAACATATTTTTCGTACTCTGCATAGCGGTAGACACTCATGTAGATACAAGTGTTGTGGCGCGGAGTTTTTAAATGAGTAGGACAACTGTACAAAAACATTAAGAAGGCTGAACATCTTTTCATTGGAGGAAAAGGTGATAGCGGCTTGTCAAAAATGATCTGTAAAAGTATAGATATTTATTGAGTTTAATTATGCTGTTCACAATTGATTGTTATTGCTAGGAGATTATTGCAACGCGGCTTGGGCTTCGTTAAAGGACAGCGCCACCGTTCGCTGGCGGCGTCCTAAGCACGCCAAGTGTTAAAGCGGTGGTGGAGTATCCATCGCAACGATGTGAAGTGGCAGTTAGCTCCACTTGTGTCGTTTTTGACCAAATTGTCGGCACAAGGATGATGAGGAACTTGGTCCAGTGCAAAGTGATTCAATTGTGAACGACTGCGATTTCGTATGTCGAATTTTTGAATGGTCAGACTTGGGACTTCTTTGTCGCCGCAAGTCGTGGACAACATCTTCTAATCTATGATATTGCATTATAAGTACATAACGTCGAGATGAAATGGCCACAACAGTCGATTCTGCCATTTCCCTAGTAGTGTCCAAAGAACACCAGTTGCCAATTGGAGCAAATGATTGAAAAGTTACAAATAAAGGTGACGATGAACCTACAAACGATTTATTTTTTTTGCGATTTATTGAAGTTATACAACTGCCTCCACAAGGATCTTCACAGGAAGTAAGGATTAAACAAACACTGCCGAACCCTAGTTGCCTTTACTAAAGCTTCCTACAAATCACATAAAGCTATTGCTGCAACTATTGCATCATTAAAGGCCACCATAAATATTCGCTGTTAATTGGTTTAAATTGTCCCGCCAAATTAAGTTTGAAAACAAAGCAACTAGAGATGAGCGACTTATTTCGCACTTGCTATCGACGAAATAATGTACAGAGATTTCGCACACTTTTCGCAAGTATCTCCATACCAAGCTTTAAATAAAAATTCATTTGACATACAAGAAACTTGATCGATAGTCAAAATTCGATAAGAAATGTTTATCGATTGTCAGAAAATGGCAACGCCAGCACACTGCAGTTAGTCAACACTGTAACTCGATTAATGCCATTCAGATGAGTGCTCAGGCCAAATAGAACCGGTTCTATTTCGTATGATCGCTCATCTGAGTAGCTTCATGTCTACTTAGACGCCTTTTTACACGGTCGGACAGCAAATCAGACGAAAACTCAGATGAGCGATCAGGTCGTGTAAATGGAGCTGAAGAACGTCCGCAACTCATTTGAATTAGTCAGGAACCATATTGGGAACGGTTCTAGCTTACTGTCAGATGAATCCTTTGACTTCTTTCAGAGGCCGATAAATCAAACCATGAACCAAATTCTTGTCTTTTAATAAGACATTGATCCTTTAGGAACCTTAGTATATACATTTATATATGTTTCTTTCGGTGGTGGCCACGATTTCTACGATTTCTTTTCTTTAAGGGTTCCCAGTTAAGTGGCAGCCACCACATTTGCTTGGTACACAGAAAAAAAAACGTCGAGATATTTTCAATCTTTTAAATCTTGGAGTAATCCCGGCACGAGCTTGAAAATGCAATCTCGATTTCCAGGATATTCTACACACTTCAATCTTTTAAGGATTGGTCCATTCCTTTCGAACTTGTATCATTCCAAATGTGCTTACTACAATCCCTTTCGAGATCACATGCCCATAAATTAGAGAGCGAAAGCGAAGAAATATAAGTAGCCTTTTAGACACGCTGCAACAACCAATGGGTATGGTGGTGAGCGATGAGATGCCGTTCCATTCCTGTTCAGTGCGAATCGTCGTGTGTTCGAACCCTAGTGGAGCCAAAAATTTTTACATTTATTTCTTTGTGTTTCAGATTAACCAAAACTGGTGTGGGTGGTCTTTGAAGTGTATGAGGATGTCCTATGGCAAATGGCACGGCGGCGGAGGAGAGGAAGAATAGTTATCTTTCCTGAGATCAAATCAATATTGCATATCGAGCTTAAGTTAACCTAAAATAGGCATGAAATGATCCAGCTCGGGATTAAATTGTGCTCGAATTTTTTGCACAATTCAATCTTTTATAGGATTACCCCGGGATATATGTAATCCTTCTTAGGATTAAAAAAGTCGGATCAACTCAATCTTTTTTCAGATCGGGTCAAGCATATCCGGGATTACGTAGTTTTCAGTACCGCTTGGGATTGATTTGATCCCATATGGATTGATTTTTTTTTTGAGTGTACACACTGCAATGATGGGGAAGGTGGAATTATGAGTTCAAGTCCAGATTGGGGGAAAATATGCGAACCAACTATTTGTTCATTAGGTGTTAAGGCTAACCCAATCTTGTTGTCTTAGAATATAAGATAGTTATCTCCGTGTGAAGAGAAAAAATTCTGCCTTTTTAGGAAAATGTTCTTGTAAAGCTAAGTATATTTATTTTTGACAAACAGCTCCCAGCTAACAGTTATTTTCAGCCATTTAAAATAAGAACTCAACCAATAAGTACGTAACTGTATTTAAGTTTAGGGAAATCGATCAGGAACTATGTATCTCCGTGTGAAGAGAACAAATTCTGCCTTTTAAGGAAAATGTTCTAGTAAAGCTTAGAGTTTTTTGACAAACAGCTCCCAGTTAACGTTTTTTTAAAATAAAGAACTCAAATTATAAGTAGTAACTATTTAAGTATAAGGAAATCTGAAAAAATTGGCCATAATTTAAAGCTTTTTAATGCAAATTCAATTTCCTGTTACCTAAAACGAATAACTCATATCTCCCTCTCCGTCTCTTTCTATCTATCTATCTATTGCTTGCTGGTTAAAACTGTTCATGGACACGCCTTTAACTAAATGACAGCTCATTAGCGCACGCTTCTATGAAATTGTTTAAGGGGTGCGCAACGTCCAACGTTTATTTTTGGCAAGCAATTGGATAAATGTTCATAAATAGAAGGTACATAGACGGACACACTCCAAAGAATCAAGTTGGGTTGAGTTTGTGTCTTCAGTCATTTGATTAAAGCCGTTAGACGTCGCCAAAGCGCAACCGTCTGTGTATGTGTGTGTGTGTGTGTGTGTTCTATTGTTTTATAATTTTAGTTTCCTCATTACTGGGAAAAGCCGCCAGAAAACCAATCGAAACCAAAAAAATAGTAATAAAAACCAGATTCAGACTCAGACTCAGATTCAGATTCGCTTTCGGTTTTGTTTTCGCCTTCGCCTTCGGCATTATGCAATGGGCAAATATTTGAATATTTTGCCAGCGACTTTTGGTATTTCGTTTGCTTCACGTGTTTAGCACAAATTCCAAACGGAGAACACAAAAGTCTCTCGCCTGGAACCAGCCACAATAATAGTTAACGTTAGACGGCCACGACGGTTTTTTTGTGTTTTTTGTGTTTTTTGTTGTTGTCTTTCTTTAACACTTGTTGCTTACACTCAGAGCTCTGTACTTCGTTGTGTAGGAGGGCAGGGCAAGGGGGTTAGTTAGTTTTTTGTATTTTTTGATTTAATAGCAAAACACGTCCAACGCGCACGAATGGCCAACAACGACTGAAAATTGGCCGAGAGACAAACTGCTTCTCCCCAACTGGAATCGAGCTGGGCTGGAAGCCAGCGACGTCATCGTTGTCGGAGTCTGATCTTGGGCTTAGCGTGTGGCTTGTTTTGCTTGCCTGATTTGTTGGCTTTTTTGTTTTGGGCCTACGATTCGCTCTCTTCAGTCGGTTGGCCCATGGAGTTGGTAATTTTAATGGACTCCACTTTGAGCACTTCACTTTAATTGCCGGCGCTGGCAATGAGTGTGTGGTTTTGATTCTTACATTTTGCGGCTTTATGTGATGTTATTGATTACACTGGACTACACTCTCCCCAAGAAAACAGTTTGTGTTTTTTCCATTTCTTAAGAATTTTTATTTATATATTTGTTTTTTTTACCCTTTTTGTGGCAAGTTTTTTTGGTTTGTTTTTTTTTATTATCTTTGAAAAATGCCTTTACGTTTTGTTGATGATTTTGTTTATGAAGTCATGCTGAATTAATTTATTGTATAATTAATTTATATTAAAAATAAAGCTATAAATGTTGTTTTTGTTTTTTGTTTCTTTAAATTAATTCAAATCTTTCGCTTCTCCTTCCCAACGCCTACCGCCTAGCAACAACACAACCAAATCGATGTAGTTCCATTTTGTAATAATTAATAACAATTAGACAAATTAAAGTTAAAGAGAATCTAACAAACAATTTGCTGAGTATGCTTTTTTTTATAGTTATTCTGTTTTTGTTTGTTTTGATTTCCATTATAAGCCTGCTAAAAAGCCTTAAAATGTTCTTTTATTATTATTATTTTTGTATTATTTAATAATAACAACTTTTGGCAATCTTGGCTAACTAAAAAACCTAATTAATGTTTTGTATATATCAAATCAAACTGAATTCTCCAACAATTTGTTGTTGTTTTATTTTGTCTTAGATGAAACCCCTTTTTTATATGCTTTTATTGTTTAATTTTTGAATAATTAATTGTTTAAATTTAAATAGGTTTCAAACACGAAAGGGGGAATTTTGCTGGTAGTTGGATTTTGTTTTTTTGAGGTTTTTGCTATAAAAAAACAAAGAAAAATCTAAGAGAAATTCTAACAAAATTGGAATTTGTTTTTGTTTTTTTTTTTTTATATATTTTGGCATCAGCATGAAATGAGTTTTTATAAAGTAAACGAGGATTGCCATTTAAAGGTAGAGTTTTTGGTAAATGTGACTAAAAATGCAGCGGGGGATAAGTGAAATTATTGTAGACTTTAGGGGAGGGTATCAACAGTTGAGTAATCTTGTCGAAAAACCGCTTGATCTCTGAAATGAGTCGGGAATTGCTTGATAAAGCAAACATTATAAAGTTTTTTTAGAAGGCGAGACGTTCAATTGTGATTCCAAAAATTTTGTTCATCGAATCTAGAAAAATTTTTTTGATTTTCCAGCCTACGATGACAACTTCAAAGTTAAAGAGTGCCTACAAAATCATAAGTCTTATATCCTTGTTCCACTGAATTCTTCAGGTCATTCTTAAGATCCAGCTAAGGCTATAAACGCTTGAACTTCTTACTCAGAATCTTTACTGTCGTAAACTTTTAATACAGTTCGGGCAACCATTGTGAAAGCATCGAATTCAAGGTTTTCCAGCGAAATTTGGTTCATCATTGAAAGCAGAGATGCACCGAACAGCTTACGGCCGCGTAGACACAAATACAAAGGAAATAGAGAAAGCCAAGCTAACTTCGTCTGTGCCCAAGGTTTTATACCCTTGCAAATGTTAAGCTAGCATTAAAATCAAACAAATTTTATACCTGTTACTCGTAGAGTAAAAAGTGTATACTAAAGTCGTGCAAATGTTACATACATCTGCATACATGTTACATACAGGCAAAAGGAATCATTTCCGACCATATAAAGTATATATATTCTTGATCAGCAGTAACAGCCGAACACATGGATCTCAGAGATGGTAAGAGATAGAGGTTTGACATGTATGGGACAAATGCTTCTTTTATCTGCACGCAGATCAAGTATGTTTAAAATTTTGGTCACGCCCTCTCCCGCCCCCGCAATTTGGAAAAAACGTCATATCTCCTACAGTTTCGAAGATAGACAATTTGTACCTTCTAGAGATAGTTAGTAATTAGCAAAATGAATAGATTCGTCTAAGAAATGATAAAGATCGGATGAGCGGTTCTCAAATTATGAGCAAAAATGTAAAAAAAAACCGAGTTAAAAAAGGTGTTGCATACTTTTCGGATGGTCACACTAAGGAACGCAGAAACACTGTTAAACATGTTTTTCATAACGGGTATATCGAAGTCGGTTAGAGCCGACCTTAACTTACGCTCTCGTTCTAAAGAAACCCCATTTTCCGACCGATGCTATAGGATATAGCCATATATAGCCAAATCTGTTTGAAAGCATGTAATATAAGTGTTGGCTGAGTTTGGGAACCCTTACATTGAAAACGCAAAACTTTTCTCACCAAGACTGGGTAAGAGATTTTGCAACCAATGGTTCCTAAGATATAGTTATTCGATTCTGACCAAAGTTGCAATTATAAGTGAAAACATTTAATATTTAAATTCGTTGAGTTTGGAGACGTTAACATTCAAAACAGAAAAATGTTCTCGCTAAGACCCATAGTTCCTATGCCAGCTGTAAGATATACATCCGATCCGTTTGGTTCCGACATATTAGCAGCGTGCTGTAAAAAGATTCTGAACCATGGTGGAATAAACACATTGAAGCCTCTGCTGAGATCCAATTGATGTAAGAAAGTGAGTTATTAAGAGACGTCAGAACAGAAAGAGCGCACGTCGGCTTCACCTTATTAATCCACAGATCCGCAAAATAAGACTGAACAGCCCGCGACAATATAAACCAGAATGAGAGACTGAACAGCTTGAGAACAAAATTAGGACAGCTCCGAAACACGACACCTCTGGAAAAAGACTCAAACCAGCGTCTCGTTCCCCGGGCCGAAAATTCCTATACACGTCTTCCGACGCTTGCCAGCTGACTCGAGAGTAAGACAGTGTCAGTCGCTTGACGAGTTCAAGCGATTAGGTCAAGCAATTCTGGAGGTTTGTTTTTGTACACTATACACTCACTTTTTGGCCTCGCCACGCTGGCCATCGCTGCTCTAAACCATGGTGGAATAAACACATTGAAGCCTCTGCTGAGATCCAGTTGATGTAAGAAAGTGAATTATTAAGATACGTCAGAACAGAAAGAGCGCACTCTAGCTCGGCTTCACCTTATTAATTCCACCATGACCCGCAATACAAGACTAGACAGCTCACAGAGCAAGACAAACAGAACTACTCACAGAGATGAGGGAGAGACTGAACAGCTCAGAGAGTAAGAAAGAGGCAGAACAGCTCACAGAGCAAGACGAACAGAACAACTCTCTGAGCAAAAGACTCTGAATCAGTGCCGGTCAAATGGGGAGGACAGAAAATTGTACTTGTGTTGATGAGCAAGACATCTCTGCCCCCCTCTCTCTGGGGAAAGATATTTCGTTATTTACACGTATACGAACCAAAGAACGGCTTCATTCGATTGCAAATCGCTCATACATTAATCAACACACGAATAAACTGGCTTTGCGATCAATGCATCGAACTTGCATACGCAACATGTTCGCCCTTAGGTTAAACTCAACCAATTGTTGGCACTCTGAGTATAATCGTGCTCGCTTCATTCCACTCAGCTCGGGTGATTTGATCGCTTAGCTCGACGACGATTATTCTGAGCAAACGAAAATCATCTCGTATGACTAAACTCATGCAAAGACCCATATGCTAAAACGGCGCCGCTCACAGCTATGGAAAAAGAAAGAAACAAGCAAAATAGTGTCAAATGCCAAAAAATTCCAAGTCACGGTATTATTAGACTCTCGCTTAACCGCTCAATTCGTTGGCCTGAGTTGGCTGAGTTTTGTTTGATCGAACACACAAGCTCGATTCGATTGCGGTATGAGTTGAGTTTGTTCGAGTGAAAATATTTGTTCGATGAATAAATATGAACAAAAATGTTGGGTCAAAAAGCTCTGGCACAACCGCTCGAAGCGATTGAGTTGAGAGTTTTGTTAGATAAATAAATGTGAGTAAGAATTTTTGTGTATGACGCAAAGAAGAAAAAGTGATTTTTGCAGTTTTTTGATACGAACCGAACGCATGCCATTCGCTCGACAAAGTGCATTAGGTCGAAGCAAACTCACGGCGCTTTATTTTCGCACTCTCACTTTATAGTCTCGCTCTTGTTGGCCAACGCTGCTCTAGACTACAGCTGTTTTACTTGCATTTTAGGGTTCACCGATTCACGAGAGTTCAAGAGTTCCGCTAGCGTTTGCCTAAAAACACTTCTGACTTCGGCTTCTGGTAGCTAAAGCGGGGCGGCTCTGCTCTGAACAGTTAATAGAGTAAGAGAGAAAGAACAATACTCTGAGTAAACGAAGAGCTCTAAAAACAACGCAGAGCAAGACAGAACAATTGAAGAAGAACATGTTCATGTGTTCAGTTTACAGAATAACTCAATTTTGTTCACTTACAGATAACCCATCCAACAACTGGGATGACTTTCTGGTCTTTTTAACGTCATTGCGGTTTTAGATTTTTGTTTTGGGATTTTTCCAGGAACACGAGATTTGTTTCTGAGTTCGTATAAATTTGAACTGATGTTTCTTCTTTGCTTCCGTCAAATTATTAAGTTGGATTTTTGCTTAAAAGATTTATCAGAAAATATTTCTTGATCTTTTTCTTCTCCGGGCTTAAAATTTAAAAAAATTCTTCCAGAGGATTTTTGAATCCAACGTTGATTTTTTTTTGTACAGAACATCTAGGTTTGATTTCCACAGCCTCTAATAGCTTAACTTTCACTTATCCCTGGCCAAATTTGTTCACTCTACCAAAAATGTTCACACCTTAATAAACAATCCTCGCCTTAGCATTCATTCGCATTCACTAAATATTTATAGACTAAATCTTTTTTAATGGAGAATTTCGTTTCCTCCTTTTGTAATATTCACTTGTTTTTGTTTATTTGGTCTTCCTCTTTGGTTGTACACATCTAAATGGTAACTAATATCTAAGTTTTACAGACTAGTTGAATTACTTTTGTGTTCACCTCCATATTATGGGGATTCCTGAACTGCTTCCTAGTTCTGCTACAGAACCGTCTTTGTCTTTGTCTTTGCTCATCTAGTCACATGTATAGTATATCGCTTGTCAACTACATTTTCAGCATTCGTTTTTCTTTCGTGACAAACTAACTAAGGGTTTATGCATTTATATTTATGTACACAGATACCAACTAGCTGTAGTAGTACAATTTAGTATTGCATTAAAAGGTTGATTATTGATTTGGGCTGGGGGGCTATATCAGTGTCTTCTGGTGTATGCTCTGGCAGTTCTTTTCCAATAGTACAAATATTTTGCAAATATTTTTAATTAGTTTCCATAAATTGTTTATGCGTTATTTTCAATTTTAAAGTAAATCGTTTCCCATATACACATCTAGTAAATTGGTTTGCTGGTGAATTACAATTAGAAAATCTTACTTAAATGAGAGTTAAAGTAAATTTGAGATGATTAATTGCTAATTGAGTTCCTAGAGCGAAGGTATTTACAATGGGACCCGTGTTTCTGGTTGATTAAGTGTTCCTTATGGAAAGTAGCGAAGAGTCTAAGGTCTAATGATGTGGCTACAAGTCTAGGGGTATATATGTATGTATATATGTATGTATGCATGTAAGGGTAAGTAGGATTAGTTGTGGAATCTAGATGAAAGTTATGTTGGAATATGTAATAAAGCTTTTCGGATATCCTAAGGGTTTTTGGTTTTGGGTTTTGGCAGTGCCATTTAGCTCGTTAAAGCGAGCAATACTTAGTCATCTGCTCCTGCTCCTGCTGCTCCTCCTCCTCCCGCTGCTGCTGTTCCTGTTCCTGCTGTCTAGCTGCTGCTGCTCCTGGTCAGGTTTTGGGTTTTGTTTTTCAGTTAGTAAGGCAATTTGGTAACACACACACACACACACATACAGAGAGAGAGATAACACACACAATTAAGAGATGGATTTATGCATGTTTACAGGAGACAGATAGAGATTGAGTGGAGTGTGAAGCGAAATGATGATGATTTCCATCCTCTTCTTCTCATACTTCTTTGCCCGTCGGACGAGTCATGGAGTAGTCATGAGGAACATGATATGTACACCATACCGATCGGCTGATGGGGCAGCACGCTCCCGTGTTATATAATACTCTCGCGATTCCGTTCCAGCTCCTCGGTCTCATTCTCTGGATCCACACTGGAGGTGGACGAAACACCGCAAATTTGCATCTCGATTTCAGCCAAACGATTCTCCAAATCCCACTGCTGTTGCGACAGTTTGGTATTCAAGGCCTGATTCTCCGATTCCACCGTATGCAGACGTTCACGCAAACGCTTAATCTCATCCTCCAGAGCCTCATGCGAGCCCAGTAGAGGTGTGGTGCCACCCACGCCCGCACCATAGCACTCCAGCTGTGAGCTAGAGTCGCAAATGTGACCTGAGTGTATAAGGGAAGATGATAAGTTTAGTTAGGTTATAAGAAGGATAAAGTCCAAGTTAGGTTACCCGTATGACTGGGCTGCGACTGTGGTCTCATGGAGTGATGCGAGGTGGCACGACTACGCGGACGCTCCTCAGAGCCATGGGCACTGGGGCTGATTGATCTGGGCGAGTCGGTGGCTCGAGTCAAACGATCTGCATAGCTGCGAGGACTGGAAATAAAAGAGATTAGTAGGCAAACGAGGGTAAGTGAGCGGTCACAACAAAATAGCTTCGAAGCAGACTTCTTAAGGAGCTTATAAGGCATGGATCTCTCAAGACTGAGGAATAGAAAACAGGGGACTTTAATGATGACTACTCGATCGCTACAGTCTAATCGATCGTCTACTGAATGATTGAAGCCTGTTGGAAGCTCTTCAAAATCAGCTGGAAATGTTACCGAGTTTCAACTCGGCTTTCGACTAAGCCATAGAACTCTCCAAAGAACTCCATTGAGTAGTTAACCACAGCCTAAAGTATGTGGTGGAGTCTACTTTCAAAGGTCCACTTGATAAGTCAAAATTTCTGGAAATTTTATTTTTTTATCGTTTTATATACCCTCAAAATATATTAATAATTATATTTTTCGTGTGTTTTTTTTTTTTATTGCTGGAGGGTACAATAGACAGTTCTATCATTTGATATTGTTATTCTATCGCGAATGAGAGTAGGTCAAACCAAAATCCTAAGAACCGCTCATTAGACACCTGATGTTCAAGTTGAGCACGTTTACGTCTCCTCAGAAAGACAATCGTTGAGCAATATAGCCACTGTGGAACACTCAAAATTGCCTGGGACTGGGACCAATAAATTGTGAATCTAGATGCAATAGGTAGCAACACCTCATACCCAGTTTTTCTGGAGCACGTCAAGTTTGCGTTAAATGGGCACTTTTATACCAGCAACACAAAGCTACAACCTCTATTGCTGGTTAAAAAATTATGAGAGCTAAAATTTTGGAAAATTCACCAAAGTTAGAGGGGTCACCACCATTGTTATACCAAATTCCCACCTCCAATGGACAAGCGGTTAGTACCCCGCCCATAGAGGTCTAACTTAGAAAGTGGAATTAATGGAAAACCACTCGATAGAATTGTATAAGATTTTAACTATATTGAGATACGGACTAATAAAATGTGTACTTAAGAGATGGTAGCATGCATCGAAAAACCGCGATGGTGGGTACCACATTTGACAGCACTCTCCATCGAGGCAATATAGGCCATTGACTAGAGATCAAAATGAACCAAATCGCGTTTTCAGTTTTACGAACAAAGCCTTGGTTCGCGGTTCTCAGGCATTTATATACTAGCAATTGTCTTACCAAAATTATGGAATTAATCTTATGAGTAAAGTGCTTCACTACCAGAATAGAAACAGATCGGAACATTTAAATACATCAGTTCAAGGCATCTTAGCGTATCGCGGTTTGTCCACCAAAGACATTTTTAAACTAAATTTTTGATTTTCTTAATGGAAATGACGACTTTTATTTATAGGATTTATTGCATAATTTTGGAGACGCTCTTGATACCTATATGGTCAATGTTGCTCTGAGGCAATTGCTTGTACAAAGACAGCCATAGCCCGTGACTTAAGGGTCCGATGGTGAATCTAAAAACGCAGTTCGGTCTATTTTTATCTTTATTTAATGGCCTATATAGCCTCGATGGAAAATACCCACCATCGCGGTTTTTCGATGCATGCTACCATCTCTTAAGTACACATTTTATTAGTCCGTATCTCAATATAGTTAAAATCTTATACAATTCTATCGAGTGGTTTTCCATTAATTCCATATTCTAAGTTAGACCTCTATGGGCATGGTACTAACCGTTTATCCGTTGAAGGCGGGCATTTTATATTAGAATACTGGTGATTCCTTTCAGCTTTGGTGAATTTTTCAAAATTTTAGCTTTCATCTTCTTTTAACCAGCAACAGAGGTTGTAGCTTTGTGTTGCGAGTATAAAAATGCCCATTAAACGCGAACTTGACGTGCTCCAGAAAAACTGGGTATGAGGTGTTGCTACCTAACGCCTCTAGTTTCACAATTTATTGGTCCCAGTCCCAGGCAAAAAAAAAAGTTGAATTTTGTTCCTCTGTGTAGTACTTCACCCTTTATAGCTCTCTAGAGCATCTCTAGAAAAGTTTTGCTACTGCGGAAAGGATGCTAGTCGCCCGGTATGATATTTTTCTGCTTTCAATCCAAGTAAGAGAGCAAAGGTACGCAAAGCATATTAAGTTTGTCCAAATGTATGTAACAGGGAGAAGGGATCGAGCCGAGTTGATATAGTCATGTCCGTGTGTCCATCCGTATAAACGAAGAGATCTCAAAGATGGTAAGAGATAGAGGTATAAAATGTTTGGAAGGTCGACCGTTAGAAGGTAGTTGCGAGTCCTCACAGTCACAGCATTCTTTTCATCACGAAACCTTACCATTTCGGCTGACAATTCCACGTACTCCATTTTCACCACCTGGACAAAAATAGTGAACACCCAGCTCGAATCCCGCGAATAAATACCCAAAAATATTTTGTTGGTGACGTTCGACAATCGCTTCTTCTTCGGCAAGCACGCCATTAGCGAGACGCACTGGATGTCACTCCATGACCCATGAGGATCACCTCCACTAGGAAGTCCATATACTGGGAGTGAAAGCCCAAGTCCCCCTTCGCCCACGTACTAGCAGACAAATCATGCCACTAACCTGTCAGCCTCCCAAGCTCTGAACGTGAGGGTGGCGAGGAGGCAACAAAGAGTTGCCAAGCAATCAGAGCGAAGCACGAGAAGCATAATATTTCTGCATCTGCAAAGCGAAAAGTTTGAGCGAAGCGAGTTGTTGTCAGTTTTAATTTTTGTCAGAATTTACATGTTTAATAATAAAGAATATGCAAAAATATTGAGAGACTTAGGAACGAACTTTATTTTCTGTGTATGGAACGCTCTGCGAGGAGACAACAAAGAATACTGATGTCTTTTTAAATATTTTTACCGTCCTTATAATGACTCTAGGAAGTCAAGACACGCGTTCAACACAGCGGACTGGGCTGAGCATCCTGAGCATTGCGGAAAGGCTATAGTTTACGCCATTGCCCATATTACGCAGCTTCTCGCGGCACGCTAGCCCCCCAGCAGGCACAGCTTGGCTATACCCCGAGCACTCGAGAAAGGCACGAAAACACATGATATTTCAGCGGGTGTCCCCCAGGATTCTGTCCTGGGGCCTCTTCTTTGGAATATCATGTACGATGGCATCTGCGTTTGTCTTGCGGACGACGTGGCTCCAGTTGTGGTGGCCAAAGAACTTCATATGGCGTAGTCTGCATGGAGCGCAGGCATATCGATGGTCTACCGAGTCGGTACTGGTTAGCAGTCGCAAATGTGTCGAAACTGCCACCATCATGGTGGGAAGAATAGGACTGGTTTCTAAGCGTGCCTACTATCTTGGGGTCATGGAACGAGCCTCTCCTTCCGCGACTTTGGTTACTCCATCTGCCCGTTTAACTTAAATCTTAGACGCCGATGGCTCTAAGCAAATTTGGCCCACGCTTTTCGGCAGTATGCCCGTATTCATGTCTGTAGTGCGTTCAGGACCATATCGAACAAAGCAGCTCTAATCATAGCTGGAATGGTGCCTCTGGGCTACATGGCAGCGGAGTCGGCAACCGTCTACCGGGCATCGCGTGAGCTGACACCAGTAACACCACACGATGTAGAGAGAGCGGCAGTTAGCGAGGAGAGCCATACGAAGTGGAAGAGCTCTTGGAACTCATCCACGAAAGGTCGCCGGACGCACAGGCTAGTCGCTCAAATCAAGCCGTGGCTCGAAAGGCCTCATAGGGAGGTGAATTTTTACCTTACCCAGATACTTAGCGGGCACGGATGCTTCAGAAGCTATCTCCATCGTATCAGGCACTACAGCAGTCCCGAGTGCACTTGGTGTAGAGGAGGTACCCCAGAGGATGCGCAACACGTCCTGTTTAGTTGTGGACGCTTTGAAGAGCAAAACAGCTGCCCTAAACCAGGCGCAAGACTTTTGCCCAACTCAGATCAGGGTACTCACTAGGGGGGGTCGATTTGTATGGGCCAAAAAAAACGTACCAAGCGTATAGCAAAAACGAAATCTACGGTCAATTCTAAGAAAATTTCACCAAGAAACCATGGGTCTAAAATGAATTCCTAGTCCGCGCAAATCGACTTCAAATATTTATGTTACTTTTTCCCAAAAATCAAGTTAGAAAGTCGCAAAACACCTACTATAACATGTTCTGTATACCCCAGAGCTTGCATTTATCTGAAAAATTTCATATAGAAGCCACACAAAGTGATACAGGTGTCAAAAAGTGAGCACAGTGCCGCCCATCAACGTTGAAGCGGTTCTACCCATCAACATTTTTTGTTTTACGTATAACTCCGCTATCGATCATCCGATCTTCATAGTTCCTTTGGCGAATCGATAAATAATCATGATTATAAAATATCTCTAGAAGGTACAAACCATCTATCTCCAAAACTGTGGGAGATATGAGGTTTTTTCTGAATTGCGGGGGCGGAAGGGGGCGTGGCAACCTGTGACATAAAAATTTGTTTGCCGGCAACTACAAGAAGTATTTGTCCCATACAAGTCAAACCTCTATCTCTTACCATGTCAGAGATCTGTACTTTTACAGGTTTATGGACATACATAGTACGTTTATGCTATGCTCATTTTGCAAAATCATTTCATGAAATGCTTCCGAATGTGCGTGCATAAACACCATTTCATGATTTCGATTACACACGAAAGTTGACTATGAATTCAACGTCAATTCATGAAATGCCGGTGCGCAGGAAACTTAACGTTGAGTTGGTGTTGCCAGATCTTTTATTCTTCTAATATGTGTGCTGGCCATTTTGTGAATTTACAAATGCTGCATAAACAGGAACAAATTTGATTTTGCAAATTGAAGGAATCGTGAAATTCATAGCATAAACGTAGTAAAAGAAGGACATGGATATCTCCTGTAGTATTTTTTTTTTTATCTTATGACTTTTCGCCAAAACTCCTTAACAAAAAGGTAAGTTTTATTCGAAATTTGTTTGCCGGAAAATGTGCCTGAAAATACCGGCCGAGCTAGCGGTCAAATTTTTTGATCAAAAGTTGTCCCTGACTGTCACTGAAGAAGATGATATAATTAATGAGTCATTCGGGTTGTCAACGAGCAACTATGGAGAATCAAATTGATTCAGTTAATCGTTGAAAGATGGTACAAAGAAAAGCAAATCAAGTTCTCAGGTGGAACCGAGCCGGGTTATTCTTTCTACACATTGCTTCTCTAGTGTTGCAGATAATTTGGTAACTAGTAGGAAAATATTTCTGCTTGAGATGTCTTTTGCCAGGACTGTCAAGTAGCTGCTTAGCATTCCGTCAATCGGTTATTCGGGGGATCAATGTTTTCACATTCATTCAATGGCTAAATCAGTGTCGGATATTTCCTCAGTCAGAATAACCAAATCTCCCATTGATTCCATATTTTTGAGCAATTGTTATTATATTTAGTTGCCAAACAAAATCCTGCTGATTTCTGCTGGTATTTTAGTGCAAACGATTTGTTTTGCTAGTATCTACCGGAAATCCATCTTTTTGTTAGGTCGAAAAGTCCCAAGCTAAAAAATGTAATACCAGAGATAGTCATGTCCGTCTGTCTGTCCAAATACCTGCAAAAGTACAGATCTCTGACATGGTAAGAGAAAGAGGTTTGACTTGTATGGGACAAATACTTCTTGTAGTTGCCGGCAGTTAAATTTTTATGTCACAGGTTGCCACGCCCCCTTCCGCCCCCGCAATTCAGAAAAAACCTCATATCTCCCACAGTTTTGGAGATAGATGGTTTGTACCTTCTAGAGATATTTTATAATCATGATTATTTATCGATTCGCCAAAGGAACTATGAAGATCGGATGATCGATAGCGGAGTTATACGTAAAACAAAAAATGTTGATGGGTAGCACCGCTTCAACGTTGATGGGCGGCACTGTGCTCACTTTTTGACACCTGTATCACTTTGTGTGGCTTCTATATGAAATTTTTCAGGTAAATGCAAGCTCTGGGGTATACAGAACATGTTATAGTAGGTGTTTTGCGACTTTCTAACTTGATTTTTGGGAAAAAGTAACATAAATATTTGAAGTCGATTTGCGCGGACTAGGAATTCATTTTAGACCCATGGTTTCTTGGTGAAATTTTCTTAGAATTGACCGTAGATTTCGTTTTTGCTATACGCTTTGGTCGAAAAAAAATCGACCCCCCCTAGTACTCACGCTTCCTCAACAGCTACCTTGCCAGAAAAAATCCTAAGGTAGCAGATGAGTGTCCTGACAGTAAAAAAAACCCGCACGATACACACCAGCTACTCGACAGCCCCAACGCTCCCACTAATCCGATCCCAGAAGACCTATGGACGGACCCCATTGAGTGTGCTACCTTACTAGGACTAGACTTGGGAGATTCAAAATCCTCTCCATCTTCTACATAATTCCATTCTCTATATCATCTATCCACCTCTAACATTCTTTCTTTCCCTCTTACTCCTTTGTACAACCCGAAAAACGAAAGCCGCTACAACAACTACCAACGCTAGGAGTGTTTTCTGTATAATTGTTCTGTCTTTAGCGAAAGGTACAGGCTGCGTGACAACTGAAGGTTTTCCTTTTCTGCTAATCTTACAGAGCTTTCACACTTGGGGCAGTGTTTGTCTACTCTTCTTTCCAAAGACTCACCTGTAACCGTGGGAAGACTGTTGCTGCTGTTGCTGCTGCTGCTGCTGTTGTAGCTGTTGCTGCTGCTGATGTTTCTGCAGTAGCTGCTGCTGTTGATGTTGCTGATGATGCATCATTGCTGGCGGCAGCCACATATCCTCCAGCGTGGTGCGACCACAGCTCTCCACCAGACCCGGCGTTGACTGGCAGCGGCCCATGGCAACTACATTAAAGTATTTGACTTTGTTTTTAAATCAAAATCGTTTACCCAAAGTACACAACCAAAAAAAAAGGAAAAGGAAAAGCCAAACAATCGAATCGTGTTATTCGTATCTCGTATTTGTTATTTTCGAATTTTGAGTGTGGTGTGGCGTTGTGTGTGTGTGTGTGTGCGGGATAGGACATCAGCTGCCTACCTTTCTCCAGCGGTGCCTTCTTGTATTTCTCCAGACGTTTGACGGCTATCGATTCGAGACGCACACGCGCTGCTGGATACTCCTTCAGCACGTCCCACATGTCCTTCTTGCTAAGCACGAACAGGTCGCTGTAGCCCACGGAACGTACGCTGGCGGTGCGTCTGTTGCCTGCCGAATGGTGGGGGAGGGGGAAGGGGGGGCAAAGTAAACGCGAGCGTAAAGAGAAAAGTTTAATGGTCTTTCGAAAAGCATTTCCAAAACGCGCCTGTCTGTTGTTCTTGTTGACTTGGAAGCACAAAAGGCATTAAAATTGCATGCCAAAGACCTGAGATGCAAATGGGAGCAGGAGGGGGGAGGGGGGGGGGGGGGGGCTAATAAATAAACCATAGACAACACAACTTTTAATATATCAGTTTTTGGCATGCAATTTCAATCATTCAAAGTTTCACTTGCAGCACAAACAACTCAAGTTTCTGTGGGTTCAACGTGTGGTATACTTAATTTTTTCAAAAATTACGTCCAGGCAAAGCAATACAACAACAACAACGACTCATAGAGAGAGAGAGAGATACAAAGAGAGAGGGAGACAGAGTGAGGTTTACTTTTTTGGGGGGGTCTGCCGTTCCACACAGACAAATCAAATAAACAAAAGTGAATAATCATGCAGAATACCAACTCAAGAATGATTCGATTTAGTTCCCCAGCTGCAAATGCTTCAACTTTTGTCTGCAATTAAGTTGTGTGTGTGCGTGTGTGTGTGTGTGTGTGTGTGCGTAATTGAATTAGGCAAGTGCTTCTTGAAGTATGCAATGCCAAGATATTTAACATGCAGCTGAATTGACTCAAATAAACCCAAGAGAGAGAGAGATATGTGAGCAAGTCTAAGGAAATGCTTAACACTTGACTAAATTCTCTAGTCATATGATTAAAGCCACATTAATTGCAGTGCAAAGTTAAGTCCAACCTATTGAGGGCGTGAACTAGAATTCACCACAATTATGGCTAAAATTGCATTTCATTTGTATGCCAATTAAATCTCTTGATACCCAAAGTTATCCATTGTCAACCTAAACTTAAAGTCAAAGAATGTTAAGCATTTTGTATTTAATTGCCAAATAGTTACTGAGAATGGGGAAATTCCTCATCATAAAATGTTTGACTGATATCAGAAATATCTTCTACAAAGGCAATGTGTGTTTTAGGCATTGGAAGATATTTGCAAAACAATAACAACATAATAGACGTCTTGAATAAGCTGGTCAGCCTTTCGGCTAAAAGAAATTGAATAGAAACATATAGGGAAAACCACGTAGAGCTCGATTCACTCTGGCTGAGCATGTCCCTTCAACTCATACTTCATACCGCCCACTGAGTCTAAACTAAGCTCCCCTTTTCTTTCCTGTAAAAAAACCAAAGTACTAAGATTAAGGCCCCTCTCACACAGAACAGAAACGGACTATCCGCTTGAAGCGGATAGTCAGTGCTCTGCTTGGTATGTACCGCACACAGAGAGCGGACAGCAAACGGAGAGCTTATTTCCAAATGCCTTTTATTAATATGTGTATGTTTTCGAATTAATACAACCTTTTTATATTAATGGCTTAAATAATCTTAATCAAATCCTAATCAGTCAAGAAGAAGTCTGTTGAGAAATATGGATTGTATTTTGGTATTTCAAACCAATTGCCAATTTGCATTTTATTATTATCTATCGAACCGACGATGCATGGGGTCTTTAATTCAATTTTCTCGTTTAATCTATAACCAAATCTATTTTCAATATTTTTTTAAACCAACCATGCGTTGTGTTATTGATAATGTTCCTACAAATCAAGAGGAAGCCACCTCTTAACCCGGCTTGGAAGTGTCAACGCCTTGTTTTCGCTCGCGCACATGGGACCTGGACTTCGGAGTGGCATCGTGTTGTATTTGGAGGGTCCCGAGGGCTACAGCTACTATTTTCATGATCTCCGAAAAGAACCACACCATCTTGATAAGTTGCACAGCTGTGCTGGAGGTATTATGGTCTGGGGGGCTATTTCATATTACGGCACCTGTGAGCTTGAATTTGTTCCAACCGCCATGAATGCGTTGTGCTATAATGGTATATTGAAAGATCTAATCTAAATGAATGAATCTAAAATGGATTTATCAACATGATAATGCCCCTATACCTTCGGCCCGGATTGTTAAATCGTATATAGCGAGCCAAAACGTGAACTGGTCACCCTATTCACCGGACTTAAATATCATTGGGAATTAATGTAATATTGGCTTTACAGCTCCTCAGACGGGGTCAGTCAAGCTTCTCTCAATCTCTTGGCGCCGGATCCGAACGGCAAAGTTTGAGAATTTGCTTTTTCATGGCTAGTTACTTCACTGCTGAAGCCAATAGCTAGTGAAGGTGACCGTATGTGTAAAAGATATTTTTCTAAAGAAAGAAAAAAACTTTTTTTATTAGATGTTCAGAGGCGGGATCGAACCTCCCGCCCAGCAGTCCAGCACACTAACCACTGGGCCACATACGGCTAATGTTTCTGGTCAGCAATATTCGAGCGTTCCCGAACTAAAAGCAGCTATCAAATAAGCATCTAGCTCGATTTCGTTGAATGATTTGAAAAAATTGTATGCATCCCTTCCAGACCGAAAGTGTGAAGTTTTGGAGTAAAAAGGTTACTCAACACACTATTAAACGAGAGCGTAAGTTAAAGTCGGCTCTAACCGACTTCGATATACCCGTTACTCATGAAAAAAAATGTTCAACAGTGTTCCTGCGTTCATTAGGGTGACCATCCGAAAAGTATGCAACATTTTTTATGGTGGGAGGGGGGTAGCGGAGGCTTGTATCACTTTTTTGCTCATAACTTGAGAACCGTCCATCCGATCTTGACCATTTTTTCGGCAAATCGATTCATTTTACTAATTACTAACTATCTTTAGAAGGCACGAATCGTCTATCTTCAAAACTGTAGGAGATATAACGTTTTCTTTAAATTGAGGGGGCGGGAGGGGGCGTGGCCAAAATTTGAAATAAACTTGATCTGCGTGCAAGTATAAGAAGCATTTGTCCCATACATGTCAAACCTCTATCTCTTACCATCTCTGAGATCTAGGTGTTCATACAGACAGACGGACAGACGGACATGTCTATATCGACTCGGCTGTTGATGCTGATCAAGAATATATATACTTTATATGGTTGGAGATGATTCCTTCTGCCTGTTACATACATTTGCACGACTTCTTTTATACCCTTGAAGAGGGTATATTAAATAACCGGATGTTTGTAACGCACAGGTATCTCCGACCCCATAAAGTATATATTATATATTCTTGATCAGCATGACGAGTTGAGTTGATATAGCCATGTCCGTCCGTCTGTTTCTAAGCTATCTCCTCCGTCAGTTTTAAAGCTATCTTACAACGTGCAACTTTGCACGAAGTCTTTTGGTACAATTACGCTGCACATTTGTGGGAACCGGCCGTTTCGGTTGACTATAGCATATAGCACCCATAGGAACGATCGGTTGAAAAATGAGTTTTAGTGCGAAAAACTTTTTTGTTTTTAGTGCTATCGCTCCCAACGCTCGTATTTATAAGTTTTTAATGGTTGCACATAATTTCACCAAAACTCGAAATCGGACTACTATATAGTATCAAACTCCTCTACTCAAACTCCTTACTAACATTGTACCTGCCATTCACAGTGGTTTTTTTTGGCCTTTTTCTGGCAGAAACCCCAAAATTTTTTTTTCAGATTTCAAATATTAACTGGTTATTTTTTTATTTCCATACTCACATTAGTTTAAAAAACAAACCCATTCAACCTTAGTGGCAACACTGCTTTTTTGACGGGCGCTTGAAGTCAGCTGTTTGTGTGCCACGTGTTTTTTGTGAAACTGGCAGCAAATATTTGCCAAATTTGAGTGTGTCTGTTTAAAAAGTTAGAAGCAAAATAAAAAATGTAAAAACGCAAACTGTTAGTTCAGGTATGTTTTGTTAAGATTTGATAACTGGTTTGCCATTGTTGTGTGCTTTTGTCCAATTTTGCCGTGTGTTGCTTGCGTGTAATTTTATGTTGGCCCTAACAAGTGTAGCAATGGTTTTTGGATGATTAGTTGTGCATGGCACAGCATGGCACAAAGTCTTAAATGCAAAGTTGTTAACGAAAGAGTGTAGATTAAAAAGTAACTAACACTTTTTGCTACAACGTGCGACTTTTCGAGAAAATTGGCCTTATTGCAGCTGAATTCATGCTTAAGTTGAAGATATTTCTCAAGAGAGACAGAAAAATTTTTCGTTTGGTTGCGTCAAACACAAAAAAAGTTTTTAAGTCGTATTTAGTGCCATAAATAAAAGTACGAACCGAATTTCAGTTCAATAGTGTAAAATACAAGAAAGTTGGAGCAAATCGGATGTATCAGCTATATGAAATAGCATTCCGAATCAAACCATATTTCATAAGTCGCTTAAGAAGCTTAAAATACGTGCTAAAAGCGAATTTCAGATCAACATATTTAAAACCAACGAAGTTGGTGCATATCGGCCAAATCGGTTATACGGCAGCTATATCAAATAGCGGTCCAAGCCTAACAAGATTTGGTAAAACGTATAAGAAGCTTAAAATACGTGTACAAAACAACAAAGTTTAAGCAAATCGGCCAGATCTGTTATATGGCAGCTATATCAAATATTGATCGAAATTGAGTAATATTTTCCAAGTCGTCCTTGGGGCCCAAAATATGATAATTATCAAAATTTGGGGTCAATAACGTAAAAACTAGAGTTTATGCCAAAAAAGGCAAAAAAAAAAACCACTGTGCCATTGTAGGTTTTTAAATATTTCGGTATGTAAAACCCAGAGAATTTCGAATTGCTTCGATTAACGTTTGAGACCTAATGGAGTGAATTAGCTTGAACTCCATGAAACGGAAAAATACTCCAAGGCCAAAAATATGTTGTCCATTTGGTAGTGGTCCAAAGTAGATCAGAGGCGAGGGAAATCAGGGACCATTTGGAAAGGCCACCACACTTTGGCTCTTCATCGTCTTTTTATGGCCGATTTGCTTGGCTGTCCTTCGTGCGCTATTTGCAGTACCTGTTCACCCAAAGAGTAAAATATCACCAATTGCTGACATCTCAAAGCGGAATGGATAGTATCTACCCGATGTCGCCTTATCTCATGAGTTGTTACTTTGGTATTTCAAAACATCCACTATTTTCTAGTTTCGAATATTTCCGGCCGCTATTTCAGATACAGAAAGTGATATAGGTACAATCGAGGTAACAATCATTCCATTCAAAACTATCTGTGTTGTTTATTTGGCACAACCTAGACAGCGAGTCTGCAATGTTCTATTGTAGATCACTTTGAATTTGAAAGCTTAGAGTCTCAGAAGCCATCTCTCGATTCCAGCGCTTTTAAAGATATTCAAGAAGGCTTAACCTCTTCTAAAGGTACCTTTGTATATTGCGTTTCCAATGACCTTGTCTACATTTGCTGAATTTTGGAGAATTTTATCTTAGCCATTAAAAACTTAGCTAAAATTGTTGTCGTTGTGTGTTGCAAGTACAAAAGTACCCATTAAACGCGAACCAAGGCTTCATTTGAAAAACTGGGAGTGAGGTGATGCTTTCAAAGCTGCCTTTTATCATTATTTAAGGGTCTTATGGTCGGGCTTTTTTTTAGTATTGTACTGTGTTATACAAAGTTAAAAAAATTAAAAACAAAATATCCATAATCTGACAATTCACGTTCTTGTATATCTTACTTATTTACCATGTTTTTATATAATACAAATTTTTGTGTTTATTTTTCTTTGTGGAGCTAAAATTTTTTTCAAGGGTTTTTCAAGGGTTTTACTCACGCACTATACGCTGCAGCTCAAAGAGACTGCAGACTGCTTATAGGCATATTAACTGGTCACTGCCTAGCAGCCGCTCACGCGATAAAGCTAGGCATCACGACCTTGAACACCTGCAGGAAATGCAAGGAACCTGGAGTACTTGAAACTCTAGAACACCTCATCTGCAGCTGCCCAGCAATCGCCACGACAAGTTAAAACATCTCTGCCTCCCCCCAGCTTCACCACTCTGAAGAGGCAGCCAAGAAGCTCCCCAAATGTGGCATTTATTTTCTTGTGTTTATTGTTTTTTATGCATTTTTTAAAGCGTCAAGAATCCTGCCATTTACAAAATGGTACCATAAAGCACCCGGCCTCACTAAGGACCGTAAGGTCTATGTGTGGCCCCCCTATGGGGCCAGCCGGTAATACCTACCTATTGGGAGCCAGAAAAATGCTAAAATATTTATACGAATTTCGTCTAAACTTTTTCATATCAGTTAAAAATTTCGAGGGTTTAATGGTCTACATACACATTCTACTAAAGCCAAAAGAGAGATTTTTAATGCCCAATTTTAAATTTTTGTAATTTTGAAAGAGTTAAAGGACACAAATAAGTCATTAATCAAAGATCAACCAACAATAGAAATAGACAAAAAAAAAAGGTGTCACATTTTGTTAATAAATTGTTATAGGGTATCTTTAAATTCAGTTATTTTCAGTTTACTTTAATCTAATTGTTTTATCTGATGTAAAAAATTGTTTGCGGGGGGGTTTTGTGAGGGGACGTGCAGGTGCAATAATTGCATTTGACATTCATTAATTTTGTAGCCATGTGTGTGCATGTGTGTGTGAGCGCTAGAGCGCAAGTGAGTGAGACACAGAGAGAGAGAGCTTGTGTGTAATAAAAGCGCATTGCATACTTTTTGGGGCGGGCAATAAAAACACATTGTAAAGAGCCATAAAGTGGAAAACGTAAAATAAATTTACACAAATATTTTCAGGAATTTTGTTTGCTGCAAAATGTAAACGTAAAATGAATGAATGACATTTAACAGAGTGCGAGTGCATTGACAAGGGCTCTAAGACACACACACACACACAGATTTACATACACAAATCTAGCTAAGTTACGTTGTGTGAGTATCAAGTGTTCGGTTTCTGTTGTTGTAGTTACGTTATCGTTATTGTTCCGCCTGTCGCACTAAAACGGGATATTTACCAAGCTCTTTACCTGCTGTGCCCATATTGAGTATACTAATCTCGCCAAAATAGGAACCAGCCTTCAACGAGGCCATCACCGTCTTTCCATTGTCGGCCACCACCTGCAATCGTCCTCGATTCACAATATACATCTCTTTGCCCACTTCGCCTGCGGTACAGAAGGTAAAAAGGACGACGAATGAATGGGCCGGCTTAGTTCCCACGCCACTTACCCTTTCGACAGATGTAGTCGCCGGGCGAGAAGAGCACAGGCCTCAGGCGTAAAACCAATTCGCAGAGAAAACCAGCCTCAGTGTTTTGAAAAATCTCCACCCGCTTAAGTGTATCTAAATGGACGTTAATTGCTATTTCAGCCTAAAAGAGAAGCCCAAGCGACAGATAACAAATGGCAAATGCATAGTCATGCTCTGCTACGGTACCTTTAATTTATCAGGAAGACAGGATACGGCGCGCTCCTCGTCCGAGCATTTTTGCGTAAGCCACAGGTAATCGAACCATTTGATGACCTTCACCTGCAGATGATTCGGCACACGTCGCATCCGCATATACGTCTTGACGCCGTCCAGCTTGGCTGAAATATGAGAAAACAAATTACAACAAAATGAGAGAGAATCGTTTTGGATTTGTTGCCAAAACGCGACTGGCATATGAAATGAGTATAATGGGCACAACAACAGGGGGAGGGGGGAAAGTTAAGTTTAATCAGAAACTGTAATTGAAATCTTTCTTTCATTTAAAAGTAAGCCACACAAATGCAAAGATGAAAATGATTGTGTGGGTTTGATAAAGAAACAAACTTTGACACCATTTTAATTTAACATTAAGTGAAATATCTATTCAAGAAACCTGCAAGTGGAAGCATAATTTTCTCTGTCAAACGAATTGAAAAAGCATTTTCGTAAGTTTTCTAAAATTTTAATTCTATTAATCATATTTATATTTGGTAAATACTTAGCTTAAAAGCAAAAGTAACTCAAAATCAAGTTAAACTTGGTTTTGTTAAAACACTCATACGCAGTGTTGCCTCTTATTATATGTGATGGATTTAGTGACCTCTTTGTTTATTAGACGGGATTTACACGATGAAGCAAATTTCTTCAAATCAAATACCTACTAATATCGAGCTAAAGTCAATGTCAGACCTTCTAAATTGGATCCGACTGAGAGATCAAGACGAGCTCGATTGGCAAGATAAAATCAATCCCCTGTGTTTTTCAAACAAGCATCTATTGAGCTGAATTTAGACAGAAGCAAGAAAGATCGTACGCAAGTCCAACGTCTTGTTCTTCTTTTGAGGAAATACGTGGGAAACAATCTGAATATCAAAAATTAAGTGCAAGGTAGGAACGATTCGCTCTTAGAAATTCTTTCATTAAGAACAAATCGGTCTAAAATTCGAAAAAAAAAGTTAAAAAAAATAGAACAAAATTCTTCATTTAATAAAAAAAAAGGTTTAATTTAAGATCATTTCGTTCTTGATGAAAGAACGATCTCTTACTTAAAGTACAAATTGCTCTTGGCTAACATATATAAGTCAAGATCATGCTTACTATGAGCTCCAAAAGATCTTAAAAAAATCCCGAATCGTTCTTAACATATCTAAAACAAGATAGCACGAATTTAGGGATTTTGAAATACGTTCTTAAATCAAGAAATTTTGTACTTTTATTAAGAATTTTCTGCCCTATTAAGGTTTTGAAAGTGAAAATTCTTGATATTTCTCTCAGTAAAGATTAGAAGTGCCCACAGCCTATGCGCATGCCGCGCAAAGCTATAACCGTGCGTATAGGCACTTGCGCATAGCACAAACCAAAGTATATTGCAACCTTTACTTTATGTACAATCTCTCTTCTCTTTCGGTCCTATGCCTCAAGCTGAATTGTAAACAGCCACAGTCTTTAGCATAGATTTTGTTGTTATGACTTTGTATGCTTATGGTACCCAGTGGTAGGCATTGGTACGCATAAAAGGATCGCTGAGGTCACCTTTCACAGATATTGACTATTTGTCCAACTTCAGTGGAAAATATGCAACCTTACTGAGAACATTATGGTGCAGTGGTCCTTCAGTCAATCCTTATTCATTTATTTTTAAAGCGATTATCTAGAATGTGGGTAAGGACTACCCTTTTAACCAAAGTCCTTTAGACCAGATATTAATCCATCAGTCTGTGAGTCAGGTTAAAACAATTAGGGTGTTCACTTTGTTGAGCACTTGGGGAAAAGTGTAAACATTTCCAACAACAATTTACTCTGAACAAATTGTGCACAGCTTGCTCGACCCAGGCCCTGACTACGAAAAGTCGGGCACTTGTACCGTATAGAGACCTGCACGTCTAAATAAAAAAGTAATCGATAATTACTCGCCGAGTATGATTACAAATGAGTACGATTACCAGCTGTCAATTTGGCACCGTACTCATGTTTACTTTTTTGGGTTCGGAATCGCCCTTTACCTGCAGCTTTCGAGACTGACGGCTTATTAAATCGCGAAATAATACCAAAGAGGATAAAAAATAGTAATAAAAAAAGTCAGTGCAAATAAAGTGATAAATCATGGCGGTATCATTGCATAAGCGCAATTCGCAGCTAAGGGTTCTCCGTGGTAATAAAAACGCGAACTACTTAAGAAACTGCTTTCCATGGCCAAAAATGACCACACATAACAGCATTACCATGATTAAGACAATGCCGAACCGCGGTAAATACCATGGATGACCAATGGTTAAAAATACAGTTAAGATCATAAGGAATGTTTCAGACCACTTTTCGTGACCTACAACTCATCACATCGCGGAAAAGAACCGTTGAGGATCAAAAATAGTAATAATGTCAAACAAACAGGAAAAAAACTATGTAAGGATCATTGCATACGCGCAGTTCGCAGCTAAGGGTTATCCGCGGAATTAAAACCGCTAAATACTTAGGAAACTGGTTTCAAGGCCACAAAAGATCTCATATAACTACATTACCATGACTATGACTAACCTCTAGTGACTAACCACGATACATACCATGGATGACCATTAACAAAGAACTTAGAAGAAGAAATTTTCTTCAAAATTTCCGAAAACTTTTTCATATTAATTGCCGGTGTGGTCATCCATGGATTGGTCATCCATGGTATTTATCGTGGTTCAGTATTATCATAATCATGGTAATGTAGTCACGGTTGCCACTTGAGTATAAAATAATGCACCAAAAAAATTTAAAAAAAGAACCATTTTCATAAAAAAAGAGCCAAAAATTTTGTCATCCTTATTCATGTTATAATTTCAATATATCTCTTTGTCAATGACGTAAAATCGCACATCCATTTCATTTCTTAAGTGTTCCTAAACATACAAATAAAAACTAAAAATTTTTCTTGTACCTTTTAATTAACTTGTTAACATTTAAAATAACCAAGACAGTCAATATTGATTCTTATTTCCAAAACAAATTTCTTCACTTATTCGTGTTATAAATTCATTTCATTGAATATAAAATATCTCTTTTAATTCCATTTCTTCTTTGGCATGTAAGTAGGTGTCCGAGCAAATACACTGAAGATATGCAAGTGCGCCACCCCATTTTTTCAATTAAATTTTAAAATAAAAGAAATTAAAACATAAAGGAACCACAGTACTTGGTACTGGGTATTTTGCTGCTGGGGTACTCGACCGAAACACTCTTACTTGTTTGTATTTATCATGATTTTCTATATTTGAAAGTCATTTTTTTTTTAAGTTTTAGACCACACATAATCTGAATATGTATTCTTACAGAGCTTCATACTGAATAAAATTCAAGTCTGTTTCTCAATTTGGTTGTTATCAAACTTATGGTAAAAATATTACCCACCGCCGAATCGATGCTGTGTGGAATAGAAAATATATTTCTTATATATCCAACTAATTCCTTAAAGATTTCAATATTAGTCCCATTTTTTACTTTTGCCACTTCTTCCCAAAATATAGAAATCTCCTTTTCTTTTTGTAACTTAGCTTCTGTCAACTTTAACACGTCCCATTGGAAATAATTTCAACAGGATCCGATTAACACAAATTCTTCAAGTTTTCACTTAGTGGCATTATTTCAGTTTCTTTGCCCAAATTACGTTGAGAGATTTAATACCGTCTCGTCTTAAATCAAACCGCTGCATTTCTTTCACAAGCGAAACCTCCCACTGAACCAAAAGCTCGTTAATAATATCTCTAACGATACTTACGCGAAACATCAATGTGCAAAACTATCGAGAAAACATTCGCAAACGATCCGCAAAGTAATCACCGTCGCTCAGTTTGTGGCAGAGAAAGTTTCGTTCTCGATAGCCCGCAAAAGATTCGTTTTCGAGCCTTTTTCGATAGTTTTTGTGAGCCTCCTACGATAACTTTTGCGACTTACTTCACCAATCGATTGCAAGCCTTTTTCGTTATTGATAACTATAAGTGCAAAGAACGCAAGACAGGCGAAGAAAACGTAAGAATAACGGAGCATACAAAAAAGGAACGAATATTGTTAGTTTCTGTCAAAATCATTTTTCTCCCTGTTCACATATCATATTCAAGCTTGAATGCGATAATTTGACTAAACTTTCACCTCTCGTATCACCTTTAAGCTCGAGTGTGATAGTTTTACGATACTCTTGCTTGACGTTCGCTTCGTGGTGCAGTGGGCTAGTAAAACTCGCGTACCGTTTCCTTTACTTTTTAAAGTTGTGCATTTCACTATGCACTGGCTATCCATATATGTATTGTTGGGCATTGAGACCAACAAAAATTTTGTCATCGCGCCAAAAATAAGAATTTAAGTCGCTAACATTAAATCTACTAAGTTTCATATTCCGTAAAAAATATGTATACGTGTAATATGTGCTTTCATACTATAAAAATATATTTAAGATATTTAAAACTATCAATAAGTGTTGACAGCGAAAAATATCCAGGATCTAATTTAGGAATCGAATAATGTTTCACCTTTTTCGCTTATATAAGAAAAAAGAGCCAAAACGAGCCATTTCCAATAAAAAAGTGCCAGTGCACCAACAGGATAAAAAAACACCAGTTTTGGTGCAAAAACACCAAGTGTGGCAACCGTGAATGTAGTGCTCATGTGTGCTCAATTTTAGCATCGAAAATCAATTTCTTAAGCACTTAGCGGTTTTATTACCACGGCGATCCCTTAGATGTGAATTGCTTTTATGCATTAATCCTGGCTTGATTTTTTACTTGGTTGGAAGTAAAGTATGTTTGACATTATTTATATTTTTGAACCGCAACGGTATTTTCTCGTGATTTGATGATTTGTCAGTCCTAAAAAGTGGTTTGAAACATTCCTTATGATCTTCACTATATTCCTTAACATTGGTCATCCATGATATTTATCGAGGTTCGGTTTATTCAAAATCATGGTAATGTAGTTATGTGTGGTCACTTGTGCCCTTGAAAAGCAGTTTCTTAAGCACTAAGAGGTTTTGTTACCATGCAGATCCTTCAGCTGCGAATTGCGCTTATGCATTAATCTAGGCATGATTTTTTTACTTGGTTGGGCATAAAGTTTTTTTGACATTACTAATATTTTTGTCCTCTTTGGAATTATTTCGCGATTTAATAAGTCGTCAGCCGAGTGCTGGATGCTGGCTCCCAAACTGTGCCACCAAAATAAACCTTGATAATATTTTGATTATTATTTTTAATTTTATTTTATTTTTTACGGTTTTTCGATTATAATCGTACGATGCCACGATGCCGACTACTACTCGGCACCGTAAAAATAAATCATATCTCAAACGTAGTTGTGCCCAAATTTCGTGCACAGAGGGCTGCTCACAATATATAGGCAAAACTGCTCAAGTGCTCAGGTGCTCAACAAAGTGAATACCCCAAATATTTCTTGATTTTAATAAAATAAAAATTACTTTTACATTGACCCAAGTTCACCAAATGAAACCTTCTTGCATTTCTTTTCCTATTTTTCTTTGATTTCTCAGAAATTCCTTAACTCTGCTCCACAGTTCCTGGAACTAAACTGTTTTGCTTCTACACTAATCCCTGGGACTTGCTAGCCAATCAAGTGGGATCTGCATAAATGTATTGAAATACCCCCAACCAATTGATAAGCAAAAAGCTTAGCTCTTATCTTAACATTCTACGACCAAACTTTGTATAAATACGCCCCACAATTGTGTTTTGCTTCACAGTTAACAAACCAGCCATAGCCATGTTGTGTCCCAAGTTAATTACCTTTGCCTTGGCCAGTCTGGCCCTGGTTCAGGCCAACGAAGAGTCTTTCTCCGGGTGTCCCAATAACTTTACCCCTTTGGGCGACAAGTGTCTGTTGGTGTCCACAGGCTGGAGTAGTTGGCAAGAGGCCGATCAGTATTGTCGATCTTTAAAAGCGGGTCTGCTCAGCATTGAGACTCCAATGCAATTGGAGTTGATCAACGATTGGTTGCCCGTGGTGGCACCCTATCAAGTGGAATTCTGGACTGGCGGCAATTGTTTGGCCCAAAAAGGTGTCTTCTACTGGCAGAGTACTGGAGCAGAGGCAGGCTATTTACCCTGGGCCAAGGGTGAGCCATTGGCCAGTGCTGGGGATTGTCTGGTGTTGTATGCCAGCATTAGTACGGAAAATGGACAGTTTGTGCTGGATAAGCATCGCTTGAAGGTTAAGAACTGTACACAATGGGCTCCGGTTATTTGTGAGGCCAAGCCAAAGCAATAAAGGAAGAAATAGATGAGGGAATCTGTTCAAGCAATAAGAAAGAGACTTTTGTTTTGGAGAAAGTCAAGTCTGTGATATGTTTATTCCTGCCTCCTGCTTGTAAGCTAATCCCTCACAATATACTAGTTTGTAAGTAACTAACAGCGTCTTTTGTGTTTTTGCTTGTGTAAACATTTGGCAAACAGGCAAACAGATTGAATACAAATAAATAAATTGGCTAGAGTCGAGTTACCAACCCCATCAGCATCATTGGTCAGCTCCGCCTTTAATCATTTTTCAATACGAAAAGATGAATCAGTTAGCAAAATGTTCTTGTTTTCCATTTGATTTCTATTTATGCAAAAGTTTTGCAGGAACAAGATTATTAAATTAATACAATATAATTAATTATAGAATGTTCATTGGGACAAACCTCTTTGGTATGTACAATTTAGATTTCTTTCTGTTGGCATTTACAAAAGCAAAACTAAAATCAAATATTATTTAAATAAATTTATTTTGTGTATCACGCATACGCAGTGTTGCCTTTTTCAACATATTAAATTAATTTATAATCAAATTGAGGCTTTGATTTAATTAGTAATTTGAGCAACAATTTGTATGCCATAAAAGCCAACTAGAAACATTTTTTTAAACAAATTTTGATTAGGCGTACGTGTCGTATGAGTAATTTTAGACAATAGTTGAGGTTGGGTTAGAATCTATTTAAATTGTGTCCAATAGAAAAAGGCTTCCATCAAGATTTAAGTTCATAAATTGGACGACTGTCGAGCCACAAACTACTCCACTCCCAATCGCCTAGCACGATCTTAATGTCGTGATTGGGGCAGCTCTTGTATTCATCTTTTGTTGGGTCGTTATTGTCTTCTGTTGAAGCGTGTGCTCCAATTGTTGTTGTTGACTTGGGAAAAGCTCGTGCCTCTTTTGATTTGAGAAGAACTCAGCTGTGACTATTTTAGTTATTTCGTGTAGTTCTTGATTTGTTCTCATCCGACGGCCCAAATAGCCACCCCTAAAAACTTATTCATCACCTGTCAAATGTATAGAAAAGAAATTTCAATCAGGCCTGTTCCCGTTTTCGAATCCGATTGATCGGAATTGGAAAGAGCTGTAATTTCTAAGAGACGATTAAAGAATTCGGGCGAATCTTTCTGCCATCAAGAGGGTCGAATGAAGGTAGCTGGGGTTTTGAAGTTAAAAGCCGAAGAACACAATCGGGTTTTGGATGCGAGTACATTTAACAATTCCGATTCCGCATGATTTAACCGGAATCGAAAACGGGAACAGGCATGAATAAAATCGGTTGAGTTTGCAAACTAACATGTGACTCCCGATATGTATATATTTATTTCTATGGCCAAACAGCTGGTTGGTCTTGTCTTCTGTCGTGTGCACAGATAAAACTTATATTATAATATTTAAACTTAAGTCTGAGTGCGGCTAGTCGCTCGTCAACTGGTGTGAAGCTGATGACATAGCAGTCGCACCCAATCTTGAAAGCATGCCTAGATCCTTGCATTTGGATTCGTTAAACCAATGGTTGCCAGAGGCTGCCCCTTATCAGCAGGAAATCTGGACTTCTGGCAATTCCTTGGGCAAAACTATTATAAACTACAATGACTACTATTGGCAGAGTACAGGGACACAGGCACATTATCTACCCTGGGCCAATGATGAGCCTCAAGTCAGTGCAGGCGATTGTCTTATTTTGTATGCCAACTATGTGGAAACTGGCCATCTAAAACTGGGAAAGCATCTCTTGAAGACCACAAACTGTGAGAAATTTGGGCCGCTCATTTGTGAACAGCAGTCCGTACAATACAAGACTTAGGTTTGCCCCAATTCGGAGGCCTTTTACGAGCCATGGATACCGGTTTAGGTGGGGAAATGTGTTTGCAGGAATACAAATGAATAAATTGGCTCCAGTCGAGTTTATACCTGTGTTTAAGTCATTTGTCAATTCGGGAAGTGGAGTCGGTTAGCAAGGCAGAGTATTCGGATGTCCTACTATTAAATAGGTATGTGAGTAAGAGCCCCTTGTTGACGCTCCATAAGCGAAAACTATTGAAGCCGAAAGTCGGGTAAAACTTATCCCCAAACTTACAAGTATCATTGTCTGAAGGTAACTGATTTATAATCTTCCTACAATTGACTCCCAGCTTGACTTTTTACAGTATAATATTAAGTTCCTTTATGATCGCACAGTTCCGCTAAAACGCAAATTATGTAGGCATACAGACAAACCGTGGTTTAATAACATTATAAAAAAACACATAAATCTTTGCGATGATGCATTTTGTAAATGGAAACGCTATAAAACAAAAAACCTTCGAATGCGATATGGAAATCTAAGATCGACGGTGCAAAAATTAATAACCTCATCTATAAAGAATGTGATAATAAATTTAGCTTTTACTGTGTTAATGAATGTGATTCCTTTTCTGAATCTATCCTTTTAATTAAGTCGCATGCAACTGGACTGGATGACATTAACCCTAAGTTCGTTAAAATAATTCTCCCAAAAATTTTGATCTTCTTAACTTATATTTTCAATACCGCCTTCACCACCTCAACATTCCCGAACACTTGGAAATTAGCTAAGGTTGTTCCATTGCCCAAATCCACTAATGATCTATACTTCCGTACTTCCGTACTACTAAACAAATAAATGAATGCATGACATCAAATACATAATCTTTTCAATAGCAATCAGCCAGGTTTTAGAAAAAACAGAAGTTGTATCACAGCAATTCTCAAAATAACGGAAGACATTCGAAAACAAATTGACAATGGAAACATAACATTATTGACTCTACTTGATTACAGTAAAGCATTCGACACAGTTAACCACGATGAATTATTATGTATATGTTTTCAAACACCGCTGTAGATCTGCTAAAGTCGTATCTAAGTAATCGACAACAACTGGTTGCTACAAGTACTGCTTCCTCATCCTTACTGACCCTAAAACGTGGTGTGCCCCAAGGATCGATTCTCGGGCCCTTATTATACCCTTGCAAAGGGTATTATAATTTTGCCCAGAAGTTTGCAACGCATAGAAATATTCATTTCCGACCCTATAAACTATATATATTCTTGATCAGGGCGACGAGCTGAGTCGATTGAGCTTTGTCCGTCCGTCTGTCTGTCCGTCTGTCTGTTTCTACGCAAACTAGTCTCTCAGTTTTAAAGCTATCGAGCTGAAACTTTGCACAGAGTCTTCTTTTTACTGCACACTGATAATATGTCGGAACCGACCGGATCGGATGACTATATCTTATAGCTGCCATAGAAACTATCGGTCAAAAAGTGGGTTTTATCAGAAAAATGGTTTGTTTTAATGCTGACGTTCGTAAACTCTGTGGTATTAAAACATTTGCAAGGGTATTTAAACTTCGGCAAAGACCAAGTTAGCTTGGCCTTCTCGTTATTCTCTGTTTATGACTTATGACTTGCCGTCTGTCTTGTCTAATTGTGAAATTCATATGTATGCCGATGCTGTTCAACTGTATGTTTCTCGTTCCATGTCAAAGTTTAATGAATGTGTACAAATATGTAATACAAATCTATGTAAAATTAATGAGTGGGCAAATAAGAATGGCCTTGGCCTAAACCCAGTTAAGTCCAAGTGCATAGTTATTAGCAGCAAGGCATCTGTTGGAAAATTGTATGGACTGCTCAGGCAATTGTATCTGACTAAAGACTTTAGCTGAGACCATTGATTTCTAAGACTTATTTAACATCCAGACTATTTTATGGTATTGAGGTGATTGGTACTTCTGACGCCAGAAGTCAATATCGCAAGATATATATATAATCGTACTCGCTTTGACCGCATATCAGACGTTGCAATATACATATTTGACCTTCCAATACAATCTTGGATAAGACTAAGAGCTTTAATACTCCTTTATAGGATTATATACACAAGTGTTGAAATAAATTTAACAATACTAAATCAACTTAGTGTTTTAATTGGTGTGGCGCCATCTATTGGGAAAAATCTAAGCTAAGAATATTCGAAGACAATCATACAAGCTAAAACGGTATATAAATTATATATAAATTTAAAATATAGTCTGTTTTTGTAGTCTTTTCTGTTAGTTTTCTTAGAAATTCGTTAGGTCTTGAAATAAAAAGCTTAAGTCCCTTGGACTAGCCAACCAATCAAGTGGACTCTGCTCAAATCTATGAATAGTAGTATTTAAGTCCTCAAAAATTGAAAAGAGGGGAACTGATAAGAATCGAGTAACAGCCTCGACTACAAAATACTCTGTATGTTTAGTTTTAACAAACAGCCAAGACTAAGAATAGAAAGGATCAAATTCTAAAGCAAAACTGATCTGTATATACTAGGGATGTCTAAGTGTCGACATGGAATACTTGTTGAATATATTTTTAATGTGTATTTTTGTTAGTTTCTCTTGGATATTATAAGTATTATTGATATAACTAATATCCAAGAGAGCGCCCTTAGAAAACCGTCCTTTTTGTTCAAAAACAAAAAAAAGTGTTCACAAAAATATCGTTAAAAATATACGATATTTCTATCATTATCATTACTTTCTATAACTTTCACCAATTCTAGCTACCCCTCTTGCCCTTGTTTAATGGGTACAAAGAGCTTAACTTGTAACTCCAAATCAAATGCAATCTTATCGTTCTTAAGACCTCTTTGAGTATAAATAGGAGCCACCACTAGCCCACACTCCACAGTTCGTTAAAGTAAACATGTTGTGGCCCAAGTTAATTCTCTTTGCCTTGGTCAGTCTGGCCTTGGTTCATTTGCAACAAGCTACCCAAGAAGAGTCCACAACTGGAGGTTGTTCCGGAAATTTTACTTTGGTGGACGACAAGTGTCTTTTGATATCTGAAGTCTGGAAGAGTTGGTATGAGGCCGATCGTTATTGCCGCTCCTTGAATGCTGGCCTGATCAGCATAGAGACAGCCAAGCAATTGGATGCGTTAAACCAATGGTTGCAGTTGGTGGCACCTTATCAAATCGATTTCTGGTCTTCTGGCAATTGCTTGGGCAAAAAGGGTGACTACTTTTGGCAGAGTACAGGGGCACCGGCACGTTATCTACCCTGGGCCGAGGGTGAGCCCCAAGCCAGTGCAGGCGATTGCCTAAGTTTGTATGCCGACTTTATATTTTCGGAAACTGGCGAGGTGACACTGGAAAAGCATCGCCTGAAGATCACAAATTGTACGAGTTGGACTGCGCTCATTTGTGAGCAGAAACCCATACAATACAAGAGTTTGGTTTGCCTCAATCCGGAGGCCTTCTACGAGGCAAAGATACCTGTTTAAGTGACTTTTTTTTTTGTGGAAATTAAATCTGTTGGCTTGTCGTCACGGGAAATCAATATAGACACAAGTTGACGTCTTTTGTGTTTGCTCGTGTAAACATTTGAAAACCCAACTGGCAAACAGGCAAACAGATTGAATACAAATAAATAAATTGGCTAGAGTCGAGTTACCAGCCCCAACAGCATCATCGGTCAACTTCGCCTTTGGTCATTTGTCATTTCAGTAATCAGTTGGCAAACTGAGCGCAAAGGGGAGGGTATAATGCAGTCGTGGTATTCATTATTGAATGCCAGCAGCCGTTACACACATCGGATATGGACAAGCGATAGAGAAACCAGGCAAACACGTACGACACATGCAAAATTACAACGATTTTTATTGCGGTTCTGCTTGACTGCAGGCAGGCTGCGCCCCCGCCCTCTGCCCCTCCAACCCCTTTGCTTTGTCACGTTCTTGTTGACGTTACGCTTTACGGGTTTTTGGTTACAATTGAAAATCAATCTAAATATTAATTGCATATTCCATGACGCACAGCAAAAACACAAAAAAGTAAACAAATATTTTCCATTCCATCACTTTTTTTCTGTTTTGTGTTTTGGGTTGTTCAGTAATTGAGGTTATTTTTTCTCTCTTTTTGTAGCCTTAGCGAGGGTAATTTAATTAAGGCCTAAAGGATTTAAAAAAATTTTAATTAAGTAGAATATTGGCATCGAATTATTTATCGGCTCAGATTAGGGTTGCCATCAGAAAAAGATAAGGAAAATTATAATGAAAGAAGTATGACACGCTGCTAGACGATAAGCTCCAGATCGGAACCGTAGACTTTTAGATTTTTAGGGGCTTGTAGCCTTGATCAAAATCAACATGAACATATAAAATACAAAAATAGTTCACAGTATACATCCCAGGACTACACAAGGATTTTAAATCGAACTGGTCGCAACTTAACCTCGTCAGCAAACCTTTTCCAAACCAACATATTCTACACAATTGAAACCCTCCGCTATCTGGGAACCCATAAACTTTTTGTTTTGTTTGTGTTTGTGAGGTTTAATATACAAAACCCGTTCCTAATTGGGAGAATTGGGTAGTTTTTTTGTTGAATGAATCCGTGAATAAACAAAATTTTTTGGTCTATGAGTTCATAAGTCCTCGATTTGTTTACAAACTACGAGCAGCTGTAACCGTCAGTGGAAATATTGGTTTCAACAGAACGGCACCACAGCCTCGATATTTCAGATTTCTTGAAGGTAAGAGATTATGTCAATAACCCTAGGAATCTCCCAGCGGTTTGACGTTAACACTTTATAGACTGGCACCCTTTAAGTATCGATGACTGTACGTTATGTATCAAAACAGAGTTCTATATAATCGGAAACGTGGGCGTATAACAGAAAAGACTTCGGCTTTAGATTACATCTTAATATTAACACCATTTAAGAAAATGTTATCGAGGAAGTAAGTAAGTAATGTACCATCACGACACACCATTTGGAAATTTGTACGTGGGGCGGAATAGAAATGACCGATCAACCATACTCCCACATAACCACAAACCATCTTTTCTAAGCTCTGATTGATTTTAAGATACCATTCTGAAGTGAAACGTCTTTTATTTCGGTTTGTAAGATTTTAGTAGAAGAAAAATTTGGGATCAGTCCGTAGTGGGAGCCGAGTACCCAGGCACTCTATGACTCAGGCACAAATGAAACAGTGACTTGCCAGTGACTTAACAGCTACTAAACAGTGACTGGAGAGCATAGCTGTTAAGTAATGATTACTAATCGTAATGATTACATATTTGATTATTTTTTTTTTGAAAGGCAAAATAATGATTACAATACGACTATTTTCAGTTTTACACGATTACTAATTGATTACTTTCAGAAATAATCAAAAATAATCGGGATTATTTAGGATTACCAAAAAATAATCAAAAATAATCAAAAATAATCAAAAAATAATTCGACTACTTTATAAGATTATTTTTGATTATTTGTGATTATTTTCAAGAAAAAGGGATAGCCAGATTTGTGATTTCATATAGCACTTTTAGCTGCCTACTAACACTTGTCGGTAATGGCGTAGAGGTTAAGGCCTATGACTGAAAGGCAGTAAGTCCTAGGTTTCAAGTCCCAGTTTGTGAAATATTTTTTTTTTTTTATTTTATTTTTTTTTTTTATTTCTTTTAATCTAGAATTTTAAAACAATTGCATTAGCTCCCGAGTACCAGTTCATGCTATTAAACACAGCAAAGTAAATATGAGTTGTTTCTCCTTTTCACTTCATCGTATGGCCTGCATTATGACTCCCTCCAGGACTATCAACATCTCGTTTGAAATGACTCTTCGGTTCAGTGCCACTTGAAGTTCCGGTTTCGAGCTTAAGCTAGTCAGTAAAAATGTAAAATTGGCTCTACAGCCCAAAAGGGCCAAGTCAAGCTTCTCTCAATCTCTGGGCGTGTGTGCGCTTATAATTTGTTGCACAAGACAAACAGACCTACAGTTTAACTCGAAATCCGAACGGTAAAGTTTGAGAAGCTTTTTCATGGCTTGTTACTTCACAGCTGGCGCCAGTAGCTCGTAAGCGGAACCGGATGTGTAAAAGCTATTTCCTACCAAAAGAATAACATTTTTTGGTAGATCGTCCGAGGCGAGACTCAACCCACGACTTCCACTGAGCTACTCACTGGCACCCCTAGTTAGTAGCTACCTCAGTCAGTAATGCAATTGTTTTAAAATTCTAGATTAAAAGAAAAAACAAAAAAAAAAAAATAAAAAAAAAAAAAAAAAAATAGAGGCAAGCTAACTTCGGCTCGACCGAAGTTTATATACCCTTGGAGCTTGATATATGCCTGACAGTTTGTATGGCAGCTATACTATATAGTGGTCCAATTTCGACAAATCTTGTTGAAATTATGTAAAATCATTAAAAACTTATAAAAACGAGCGTTGGGAGCGATAACATTGAAAACAAAAAAGTTTTTCTCACAAAAACTAGTTTTTCAACCGATCGTTCCTATGGCAGCTATATGCTATAGTCATCCGATCCGGCCGGTTCCGACAAATGTGCAGCGTATTTGTACCAAAAGACTTCGTGCAAAGTTTGGTTACGATAGCTTTAAAACTGACGGAGGAGATAGCATAGAAACAGACGGACGGACAGACGGACGGACAGACGGACAGACGGACAGACGGACATGGCTATATCAACTCAGCTCGTCATGCTGATCAAGAATATATATACTTTATGTGGTCGGAGATGCTTCCTTCTCTGCGTTACAAACATCCGGACAATTTTAATATACCCTCTCCAAGGGTATAAAAATATTTCACAAACTGGGACTTGAAACCTAGGACTTACTGCCTTTCAGTCATAGGCCTTAACCTCTACGCCATTACCGACAAGTGTTAGTAGGCAGCTAAAAGTGCTATATGAAATCACAAATCTGGCTATGGTTTTTTTTTGAAAATAATCACAAATAATCAAAAATAATCTTATAAAGTAGTCGAATTATTTTTTGATTATTTTTGATTATTTTTTGGTAATCCTAAATAATCCCGATTATTTTTGATTATTTCTGAAAGTAATCAATTAGTAATCAAATATTTTTGACCAAGAGGATTATATTATCATTACAATTATTTTTAAAAAATAATGTAATTGATTACTAATCGTAATCGTAATTTAACAGCTATGACTGGAGAGTGAGTAAACTGTAATTAACCAAAGACTTGACGGTAACTTAATTGCGACTAAACAGAGACAAAACAATGACTGAATGGTGACTGAATAGTGACTTTACAGTGACTAAACGGTGATGTAACAGTGACATATTAATGAATATATTCACTGTTTGTAATGTGACTAAACAACAATGAACCAGTGAGTAAACAGTGACTTAACTGCGATTAAACGGTGACTTAACAGTAACTAAACAGTGACTAAACAATGAATAAACAGTGTCTCAACAGTGTCTAAGTAGTGTCGAAGCAGTAGCTAAACAGTGACTTAACAGTGACTCAACAATGAATAAATAGTAAACAAACCGTGACTAAACAGTGACTACACAGTGTCTTAACTTTTATTAAATAGTGACTCAGCAGTAACTAGGCAGTATTTAAAAAGTAACTAAACAGTGTCTTAACGGTGACTTAACTGCGACCATACAGTGACTAGACAGTGACTTATCAGGGACTTGACGGTAACTTAACAATGACTAAACATTGACTAAACGGTGATCTAACAGTGACTTAGTTTTCTTCTGTAAAAGATTGCCATTGCTGATTTATATACCACAAGCTGAACCCGCCTCGACTTTGTCAGCGTTCAGGATTTTTATACTCTGTACCAAAGGTACATAGAGTATATTAAGTTTGTGCAAAAGTATGTAACAGGGAGAGGGAATCATTTCCGACTATATAAAGTATATATATTATTGATTAGCATCAACAGCCGAGTCGATATAGCCATGTCCGTCTGTCCGTCCGTATGAACAAACAGATCTCGGAGATGGTAAGAGATAGAGCTTTGACAAGTATTGGACAAATGCTTCTTATAGCTGCAGGCAGATCAAGTTTATTTTCAATTTTTGCCACGCCCCCTCCCGCCCCCGCAATTTGGAATAAACGTTATATCTCCTACAGACGATTCGTACCTTCTGGAGATAGTTAGTAACTAGCAAAATGTATCGATTTGCCGAAGAAATGATAAAGATCAGATGAGCGGTTCTCAAGTTATGAGCAAAAAAGTACATCACCCTCCCCCCCCCCCCCCCCCCCCTCCCACCCTATTACAACTAACACTGCACAATCTTAAAGAGAGAGAGAGAGAGTGAGAGTGAGAGAAAAAAGAGAGAAACTTAGAGATGAGCGCAGCACCAGCATTGCATTCAGCTTCTACTCCAGGTACAGAGTATGTTATAGTCGCGCTTGACCGACTTTCTTACTTGTTTTAAACTGTGTTGTTTTATCTTGTAGACAGTTTCGAGTTCCCCGTCATCTTGTCCTAAAGCACCGAACCAAATATTCTAGACGCTCGGAAATTCCGGAATTATATCTTAGTCCCACAGATTGAATTTCGGATCTAGCCATATTATATGAAGACTACATTTTACCCGCTCAATACTCTTTCCCCACCGCTCTTGATTCTTTCCCCTACCCCCTCATTCTAACACAAGTAGCAGCTGTCATCTGTATCAGAGAGCCAAGAAACGAATGGCTCTTCAAGACCTAATTTGTGTGAGTGTGATCCCTCTCATGCTCACTCTCTCGCGCTCTTAGAAAAACACTTTATTACTAAATTATGTGAGCGCCACAGTTCCGTTACTTTTCATTGCATACATATGTTTGTACCATGTACATTTTTGCCTGTTGGCTTTGTAAAGTTCCAACTTCTTTATTTTGAAATACTGTTATCGAAGTGTTTGATATATGTCATAGGATTTAATTCAGTTGGATGAGGCAATTCGCTTTTTAAGTTTTTATAAACTTTTTTTGATTTTGCGGAAAAATTTCCCAAATTTTCTTGCTTAGTGCGCGCCTATGCGCGATAAGCAGTTTTGGCTGTGGGTTGATAATATGTCAGTCTGTTCGTCAGTCAGATTTTTATATAGTCAGGCCCTTCAGCGATTTTCTGTGTATCGGGTGAACTATAAGTAGTACAGCAAAGACTCTGATCCTATTTAAATAAAAGTTGCAGCCTACCTTTTTTTCTTCTCCAAAGAGGTACCAGCCGCTCCAAACCGAAATCAAACAATAATTGTTGAGTACCCAATTCGAAATAAACTGGTTATGTGCTTCCCTAACCGAAACAATGTGGTCTCTATAGCTCTTTGAAGTTCTACCCAAAATGCCTCTCAATGGTAGGGTATAAAACAGTTTCCTTGCCCGTTTAGTTTTGTACTCGCTCTTCTTTTGGTTTATTTAGCAATTATTCGTACTTTAATTCCTTTTGGCTCTGTGACTGCACACAGTTGATCCTGTTGCCTTCAACGTCATCATCATCGTCGTCATCGTCCACGTCCTCGTTTCTTTTCCATTTCGTTGCATTTTGCTAGCAAAAATTTAATTTGCCATTTTTGCCCCCAAGTCACTGGGCAACGCTTGGCTTTACTTTGGGTATGGAGCACGGAGCGATTGGAGGTGGTGGGAGACAAACTGCAGTTGGCTTCACATTTTAGTTATTTCTTATTTATTTTTCATTTTATGCTCTGTGCCTCCTCGTCTACGTTTGCCCCCAAGGTGAACTTTGATCTGCTGCTGCTGCAATTTGCCGTGGCATACTTTTAGGGATATCGATAATTACATTTGGCCCTTTCTGGCATATGTACACACAGCCATAGGATCGACTTGTGTGACAGACAACAATAAAACTGTGAATGCAAAAGTTTCAGCCATTGTCTGCCTGTGAAGGGAGTGGCACATCTCGCTTACAAACAGTAAATATGCGTGACAAAAACTTGCACTTCCTGCCTTTTCACAAAACGCCAGACAATAAGACCGAGCGAGCGAGAGGGTGGAGGAGGGTGTTGTGTGTGTGTGGGGGGGACAGGTAACTGGCCAAGTGAAAATTGCAAACTAACTAGAAACCACTTAACAATCATGCTGGCTGCTGCTGGGTAACTCCAAAAGAAGGAGACTGTGATGATGATGAAATGATCGAATGCACTCCAAGATGGTTCCGCTCTCTTAATACCCTTTCGGCAGGTGGCGTAGCTTTACCTTAATTATGCATTTCGTTTTGATGGCACTCGGAACAATGGCCGCCAAGTGCTGCTGGTGGTCGAACCAAGGATGCGAATGAATGGAATGCTGGTGGATTTATTCGGGCGGCAACTAAAAATAGTTGCCATGTTTGTGTGTGTGTGTGTGTGTGTTACCTCGCTTCGCCTTGCCAGCGTCAGCGTCAGCAATAACAATGCGCATGCCAGCTGCATCATCAGCATCACCAATGAAATCCTTGGAAAAAGTCGCTTTTCAAGGATAATGGAATACTTTGCCCTTAAAGAGCAGCTACATACCGTAACAACAGCAGCAACAACAACTGCCATGTTCTAAAAATACGACGGTAAGTTGGCGTACATGCAGCTTAATGGGCAAAAGCGGCCACCAGCGGCGACTGCGTCTACAATATTGATTGGAATCCGCATACAAACACACTAACACACACACACGTACACGGTTACAGCTGTGGGGCATAACCAGCAGCAAACATAAACACTCACACACACACACACATCCAAGTAGCAGACTCCTTTGGACATTGCTGTGCCAAGCGAAAGCAAACAGCGAAACGAACAACAAACACACACACACACACACACACTTACGCATTATGGGCGGGCAAGTTAAAGTGGATAATGGACGTCGCTCCCTTCTCCTTCAGTTTTATAAGAAAGCAAAGCAACGTGAAAGAGGCACAAGGCAAAACAACAAAAAAAAAGACCAAAAGTGACTAACAAAATTCAACGAACTGCGAAATACCCTTACCAATAACCCCCCGAGAGGAATGGTAAGACCCCTTTTATGGCTCTGAATTTACAACAACAAATGTGCTGTTAGGGCATAGTCAGCTCTAAACAATATATATTATCCAAGGCTTGTGCCAACAGATCAATTAAGCAGCGCAGTGCCTATTTCAGGCAGCTAGAGCGTATGAGTCAGTGTGCGCGCGCGCATGAAGATCGAAAATAACAGTATAGAATAGAAAGCTTGCGTAATACATAAGTGAAAACTTAAAGGAAGAAGTCTTCGCGAGGCGGATGGCGGTCATGTTAGCCGCTCAACCTGTAGGAGGGTAAGCCGACTCGTTTCCCTAAGCCGCAGGTCTTTCAGGGTTGCTTTGTCTCCAGCTTGTCATCCAAACTCATTCCTGGGATTCGTGTGAAGCAATATAAAAGACAGGCCACAAATGCATGCTCCACATGCTCTTCATGCTTGAAATGGTGAAGTTATGCCTTAAAACAGTCGTTCCTCGTCAGCATTTTCGATAGGTGGTAGTCTAACTGATCATGCCGTCGACTAGGTCAACGCTTCAGGGGTGGTACTAGTCGGTGGGTCCATCTTTCGTTTCTGTCTTGGCTCAGTTCGCACAGCCACTTGGCTATTATGGAGTTTCGCTGAGCAATGAACCCCATGCTTTTTTGCTTCTTGTTGTTCAGTCTGGTGATAGCTGTTGTCACCTTTGCTGTTTGAAGCAGAGTCTGTGGTCCGTAATGATAATGGTTGGTTTTGACGCCCTCTCCACAGATCAAGACAGTGCTTAGCAGCCGCATCTTTATCTGGTCTATCGCTGTACTGCAGTTTGCCGTGGTCACGTTTAGCTGTTTAGCAACTGATACCACTGTGTCTCAATTGTACAGAGTAATTCGGAGTCGGGACACATGACTGCAACGCTCTTACTTGTTTTTATTCACCCTTTTGGAACGTACACTCGTCCCACAACTCTCTAGAGGTTTTCGTATAAACGTAAGCATTTCAAATTAAAACTGCTTGGTTTACATGTAAAGGGGATATGACGAAAGTTAAGAAATTTGAAACCGCCTGCTCAAAGCCAAGTAGTCTTATGATATGATCAAGTAGACGGTCTTCTTTTTGTCACTTCACAAATAAAGTAGTCCATGTTTAGTTCGAAGTGCAATCTTATATACGAAAAACTTTCAACTTTCAACTTTCAAGCCAAACATGAAGTTAGCATTAATGTCAAATGGAAACTTTTTAATGCAGTTTTCCGAGCAGTTCAATCCTATGGAGCTCAAGTCTGGGGATGCAGGAACTTTGAAGAAGTGGACAGGCTCCAAAACCCTTTTTCTTAAGAAGGTCTTGCATTTACCAACTTGCACAGCGAGCTATGCATTAGCACTAGCAACGGGCCTGGACACCTATATTCTCTGGATCTGCATCTTGGCTATATAGGTAAAGTTCTGCATAAGTACGATGATCAGCGCCTACCTAATTACCTAACAGGCAAACTTCTGGAATCGGAGCTATGCAGACCTTTGGGACTACACTGGCGAAGTGCTACAAGAACGGCAAGGCAATGGAACACCTTCCGCGCGACCGTTTTTAATATACTCAAACATAAGTCCTTAAGCGAACGAACCCACCGACAATGCTCTAGCACCTCGAGGATATATAAGTATCTCGACCACACAGTATCCAATAAATATATCTGTTTCTATCAGCGCACAAAATTCCCTGGATTATTAAAGCTCGCTTTGACTTAATAAAATTAACGTCAAATTTCTACAATCGAACGGAACATGTACCATGCCCCCCATGTAACACCCAAGAAAACGATGACATATGGCATTTGCTGGGCAAATGCCCAATCCTTAAAGAATTGAGAATGCTGCATTTCAGCAAGCAGCTACTCAACAGAGAAGATGTAATCAGCATACTATGTGACAGGAGCGACAACTTTTGGGAGAACCTAGTCGGATATTCTGGAGACACTCACTGGCATATGATTCAGCATGGGTAGGAGTCTTAGCATTACACTGAGGAACGATCAGGTATCTGGGGACGACCCGGGCAGCCTGGTGTAGTAGATCAGTGTAATGTGCGACGAACTGCTCTTGGCCGACAGACGGATTGAGATGTCAATGTCAGTACACAAAAGTTTTTATTTCATTGTTTATAACGTAAAGCTAATGTATTCTAGATCTAATTTTTTATGTTAACAGTTAAACAATAAATAAACATTATTATTATACGAAAATCTGTAGAGATTTCCAGGACACCTATGATTAAATTGTATGCAAAGTTTTCTATTTACAATGTCTCCAACGGTTTGTCTCTAGACGAGTTTTAACTATATGTCTGTCATTTTACTGCGTTTACCTTAACACTGTATTATAGATATACAAGCGAATATCCCGTCGCGCTTCGCTGCGCCTTCAACAGTATAGAATTAATGCACTCCCTAATCCGACCAATTTTCCACACAGTTTCCACCAACATCCCACTCGCATACCACCCACAACCCTCCCACATCCCACCCACTTCCCATTCACTCACCAACCATACTCCACCCACTTGCCACCCACATACCACCCAATTCATGTCCACCTTCCGCCTACTTCCCATCCACTTACCATCCACATGGCACCCACTTGCCACCAATATACCACCCACCTCCCGCCAACTTCCCGCCCACATCCCATCAATTTCTTAGTGGGCATACCGGCGGTATTTCCTGCATCGGAATATGAAAACACAAATGAATTCTCATTTTGATCATACAAACCGAGTTTCAAGTCAATCGGTCGAAAAATAGTTGTTTTGCATGCAGAATTTTCCGGCCATTTTCTTCGTGGGCGAATTTTCCGACATTGAAAAATCACATTTCAAATTATTTCGTATTTCGTCCTTACAAACCGAATTTCAAGCCAATCGGATGAGAAATTGTTTTTTTCATGCGGAATTTTCCAGGAATTTTCCGATCACATTTCAAATTATTTCGTATTCTGTCCTTTCAAACCGAGTTTCAAGCCAATCGGATAAAAAATAATATTGTTCAAGCAGAATTTTCTGGGAATTTTCCGACCGTTGGGACGAATTTTTCAACATCGAAAAATCGCATTTCAAACTATTCCGTATTTAATCCTTTCAAACCGAGTTTCAAGCCAATCGGATGAAAATAGTTCTTTGCATGTAGAATTTTCCGGCCATTTTCCTCGTGGGCGGATTTTCCAAAATCAGGAAAACACGTGTCGAATTATTTCGCGTACTATGCTCACAAACCAAGTTTCAAGTCAATCGGATGAAAAATAACATTTTTCCCATACAAACTTTTGCAACGCTTTTCCGACCTTTCCGGGTGGAATTTTCCAAAGCCCCGGCTTAGTAAGCACTTACACCACCCTCAGAAACTCCTGTCCTGTGGCTGTGCGAGGATTGCCAATCAGTCAGTGAATCAGTCAGTCAGTGAATCAGTGAATCAGGACACTCTCTTTTATGGATATCGAGATCTATCGACCCCATAAAGTATATATATTCTAGATCAGCATCAACAGCCGAGTCGATTTAGCCATGTCCGTCTGTCTGTCTGTATGAACGCGTCGATCTCAGAGACTGTAATAGATAGAGCCACAAATTTTGGCATGTATATAGGTGTATACTGTACCCACATCGAGTTTGTTTCAGATTTCGAAAAATCCTCCTCCTCCATCTTTAAACAGCGAAAATCTGTTGTTTTATCTGTATAAACGCGTAGATCTCACAGACTATAAGAGGTAGAGCCACAAATTTTTGCATGTATGTAGGTATACACCGTACCCAGATAAAGTTTGCTCCAGGCTTGGCAAATTCCTCCTCCATCTTCTTCTAACCGCGAAAAACTGTCAGAGCTACAATTTTTAAGTTTGAACTTAGTGCCTTAATATATATTCAGTGAGGCCCAACATCTATCTATTCTGTGTACTACAATGAGATCCGAGCAAAAACACCGAAGATATGTACATAAGTGCGCCTGTCCATTTATTGAAATCAATTTTAAAATAAATGGAATTCAAAGCTATAGGAACCACATTACTTGGGACAGGGTATTTTGCTGTCGGGGCACTCGACCGCAACACTCTTACTTGTTATATATGAACGTTGGACCGAACACCAGGCAAAATAGTAGCCCACTTCCTGCCCAAACGACTAACGTATGACACGACACGGTTCGAGTTGGTCTAATAGGAGAGTTAAGGTTAATTTGGCCAATCAACTCTGATAAGTAAATTTTACCATTAATCAGTCTATGTATCAAAATTACTCCAAGTTAAGTGTCCAGAGCACAAGAAACAGTTATTCTCAACAGTGAACAACGAAAAATAGCGCCAAAAAATTTGATTGTCTAAATTTCATAATTCTCTCAAAAACTTTAGGAACGGCTGACAACTTGGAAATTTCTGCATAATTCTTAACATCAGACTTAATACCTCTACCCTCGATTTAGCTTTGTCCGTCCGTCTTTCTGCCTGTTTCTACGCAAATTAGTCTCTCAGTTATAAACTCATTTCAACAAGTTTTCTTAACTTTTAACTCATTTTCTGATATACCCAAAATAATCTACGTAATTGAGTTCACTCACCTACCAACCAACCCCCTTACCAACTTGTGTTTTGCTAAGGGTATAAAAAACGGGCTACACGAAATGTGAATTTCTTGAGAGGCCACAGCAAACGGCAAACAGCAAACAGCAACACTTTGCTCGAGTCAAAAATGCCTGACTAAGGCATTACAAATCTTATCCCGCTGAGCCAGTTCCAGCATTCCAAGTGTGTGTGTGTGCTTAAATTGAGCGCGTAAATTGTTTTAATTGCTGGCAGCCGGTGAAAGAAATGAAGATTTAAAGCCTAAAACAGGCCCAGTTGAAGCCAGTTCTGTGGGTAACTGGACCACAGTTCACTATAAATCATATGCATAATACAAAACCTCACATCAATCAAGTTTGGTTGACAGCCCTGCTGACAGCAAAATTTGCATAAAAAATTAAAAGAGAAAAAGAAAACTATTTACGGTAACAATTACACAGAGTTGGAGAAAGAGAGACAGGGAGATGAATTAACATAATTTTGAATAAAATTTTGGAAAACTAACAAACACACACACTCATGGCAGACTTGCCGCTTGTCGGCGATAACAAGCCACAGCCAAGCGTTTAACTAAGCGTGAATGTTTCTGTGTGTGTGTGAAGGGTAGTGGAACGGTCTGAGTGTGTGTGTGTGTGTGTGTTTGGGTGAGGCAACATTATTGCAAAATGATTTTGAAAAAACCATCAATAACTCAAATATAATGACAGTTTTCCACTTGTTGTTGCCTTTCAAAACCCTCTGCCTGCCTTACCTAAGTGGGGCTAAATGGATGAATAACTTAAGTCAGCTGCTCCCTCTCTCCCTCCCTCTCTCTCTCTGTGTGTGTGTGTGCGCCTGATGTTATGTAATGTAATAACGTCAATCAAATTTAAAAAAGGCAGACCAAACTATTTGAAAATCAATTTTCATGCAGGGCATCTCCTCTCTCTGGGGTAAATAGAAGCTGAAGCTTTTGTGAAGTGGATTTGTTGAGTTTGGTCACTAGAATCAGCGAATCAACCTTCTTAAGCCATGACTGAGTACAAAATTTGTAAGAGTTTGTTAAGTCACTGTTAAAAGTTAATAGTTAACCCCCATTCTAATGGCTGACAAGGCATTATTATTTGACACTTTTTGGGTGTAAGCAATTAATACTCAACTGTCACAAGTCAAAAGTTAAGACTTTTGCTAGGTCATCCATAAGAGATAGAAACCAAAAGAAGGCTCGGCCATATGTTGCGCAGCCTTTTAAAACACACCTTGAGCCCAGTAGCGGATCCAGGGGGGGCTATAGGGCTGAAGCCCCCCCCCCCCCTTAGAGCCCAAATATCTTAATTCACCCAATATATGCAAAGGGAAGAAATATTTCTAGTAATCAAGAATTTTAGAAAAAAAATGAAAATATTTGAAGTTTTCGAAAAACGTTAGCATTTCATATTAAAGCTGTTTGAAATTATATGTTAAGGGGCTCAAATACGCCCTACTACTAGACTAGATCACAAAAACGAAGCGATTTGAAACCACCTGATCCAACTAGGTTTGATGCGTACGGTTTTCCTTTCTTATAATCTAGTAGGCGGTCTGATTCTTGGCACTTCCCCAAATAAAGTAGTCCCAGTTTAAGCCCCATACGGAGTACGACGAAAAATTCGTTTTTTTTACAGTATTTCATATAATTAGAAACACCTTGGCTTTGGTTTGATGCTTATGTGCTGTTAGAAAGTGTTTCTATTTATGTGAAATACTGTATCGAAACGAATTTTCTAATCTCCCTTATGGGGCTTTAGTTTGAATTGTAATCGTTTATACAAAAATCTCTAGGAATTTCCAGGACACCTCTGATTATAACCGATCGTTGAAAATCCGGTGAAATATTTGAATTAATTTTGATTAACCGGTATTCTATACTTCACCTTACGTCACTAAGCGAACAGTTGACGCTTGATGAGAATGGTTGTATGCACGAAAAGCATTTATGTGTGTACACATTCGCTGAGTTGCAGCTTTACATTATTGGAGCATAAGAAAAGTTTAAGATTATAGAGACAGCAAGAGATCATCAAAGGCGGCCCATCTCATGAGTGCGATTTATAAAAACGGAGTTTCTGATCTCTTTGCATGTTTTTACTGCCGTCAATGCTGTAATTCTGACACTCAGTAGGACTCTTCAGACTCCAGAACTTCAGATATCATCAGCTTGTGCTCACGCCGCCAATGTGATTGAATTGTTACTTGAAACAAGATAAAAAAAATTATCATCTTTCGATGTAATTTTTTGAAAAAAAAAAAAAAAAGTTGCATGCGAAATGCCATTTGAGTTCAAAATATCAAAATACTTTAGAAAGAATAAAGCATTTAAGAACAAATAAGTTAATATTTAGTATACAACCGTTCTGAACAACAATTTTGCAAAAAACGTCCTCGATGGACCGCGAATTATAAAGAGTTATTATACAACATGAAGGCGGTCATGGGTTCCTTTTTAATGAAGCTTTTAAAATTACATTTTTTTTACTAAAAATTTTTTATATCTTTTCGTAATATTTAAAAAGAATAAGAAAAATATAACTAAACCACAATGCTTTAATGCAATAGCATTTCCAAAAGCTCAACAAATTAATGTACAAATATGGTCAAAGTAAAGTGTACCTACGAGTTATTTTTTGTTTGAAAGATGTTATACTTAAAGGTAAAATTTTCACATATGCCCAACACATCCTGCAAAGTTTTTCAATGTTTATTGGTTAAGCAGTTTGTGGTACTCTCTTATTCATTCTTTTTCACGCGCGATTTAAAAATAAATTGTCTGCCTCGCTTGTTTATTTTCTAATTTTTCCTCCAAACTAGGGATAAAGACAGAAATACAAACAAAATACGAATACGATGCAAATTAGTATTATGTTATATTATGTTGCCGAAGAAATAAAAGGGATCGGATGAGCGGTTCTCAAGTAATGAGAAAAAACCGCCAGTGAACCAGATCAAATGTTATGAAAACAGTCTGTGTTTAGAGAAACCGCTTGTGAAATCTGTATTTTAATTATTATTCAAAATATTGCTCTTTTTTGGGGTCTTAGTGTAGAAATTCGACCTTCTTATTGCGACAGACCATTCCTATGTTTTGAGTTGTGTCGGTTGTTGCTATTTCTTGTTGATTTTTTCACCACAAAAAACAGTCTTCGAAAATTATTTTATAAATCAAAAATCACTGTCTGCTTTAGCATTTTAAGCATTTTTTAGGCGGTAAAAGGCAGTTGTGCTAAATCTAAGATTTTAATGTTTCGATTTCGCCCTATCATTAAAATTGAGACGCAGTTAATTTACATTGTTGCATTTTATTATCAACAAAAAATTGTTTGAAAATTATGCAGAAAATTAAGGACGAAATTCAATATTTTGACTGTAATTATGAAATAATTTCAAATCATAAAACTTATCAAAGTCACTTTGACCACATACAGCAATTTGAATTTTGCTACTGTTCTGCTTCATGAACCTGGAAATGATAATACAGTTTAATTCTAGAGGTAAGCCAAAATTGTTTAAAAAAATGACCTAAAAGTGAAAAGTTCTTTGTTGCATATCACTGTGGAACAAAAATTCAAAATTTTAGCTCTCATATTCTTTTAACCAGCAACAGAGGTTGTAGCTTTGTGTTGCTAGTATAAAAGTGCCCATTAACCGCGAACTTGACGTGTTCCAGAAAAACTGGGTATGAGGTGTTGCTACCTGATGCCTCTAGTTTCACAATTTATTGGTCCCAGTCCCAGGCAAAAAAAAAGTTGAATTTTGTTCCTCTGTGATATCTATCTATTCTGAAAAGCACAATAAGATCCGAGCAGTTTTGAGTAACATTGGTGCCCTTAGCCCCCCCCTTAGCCAATTCCTAGATCCGCCACTGCTTGAGCCTGAAACTGGATAATCCCAATCACTTATATGAAATTGAACTTATTTTAAATCGAATCCCCGTCTCCAGCCCTGACAAATTGATGGATGGTTCGTCAAAATGCTGCCTGATGCATTGTTATTCCAGCAAAGTTTGCTTGACTGACCACAAGAAAGCAAGGAAAGAGCTCAGCCCAGCCTTGAGCCCACATAGTTGGCCAAGTGTTTTATTAGCCATTCAGTTTTCGTTCAAGTTTCTCATACACTTATTACACTTGAGTCCATCTACTACATTTTATTTCCCAACTCTTTTTTCTGTCGCCTCCACCCAATCCAACCCAATGGCTCAGCAATTGACCATCGAGCAGATTAATGAACTGAAGGAGCAATTCGACTCGTACGATAAAGATGGCGGCGGCACCATTACACCCAGCGAGCTGGGCTTGGTTATGCGCGCATTGGGTCATGATATGACCGAGGCGGAGCTATACGAGCTGGTCGACTCGGTGGATGTGGATGGGGACGGTGAAATCGATTTCCCCGAGTTCCTGCAAATGATGGCCCCGCGAGTATTGGCGACCGAAAGCGAGGAGAATCTAATCAAGGCCTTTGAAACATTCGATCGTGATGGCGATGGCTATTTCGGCACTCAGGACATACGCGCGGTAATGATCAGCATGGGCCAGGTGGCCAGCGACGAGGAGATTCAGCAGATTTTATACGAAGTCGATGCGAATGGCGATCGGCGTGTGCATTTAGGTGAATTTTTGGCCTTCATGCGCTCCCCTACTTGAGTTGGGGGGGAGTTGCATTAAATTTCCAGTCCAGTCAATAAAAAGAGCAAAAGGCAAATAGCACAAAAAAATAGTGGAGGGCATAAAGCCAGAAATTAATTCAACAGCACGTTTTGTCCATTAAGCCGCCAGAGCTTTGCTTGCTGACTTTTCTCTTGACCGAGGACAGGGACACATGGGACACATGTGCCCGGGCACATGCAAAGTGTTGTGTAAACAAGTCAAAAGCCAACTCCAGGTGCCCCGCCCATCAATATTAGGGCTTTGTCTGCACGCTTAGTTACCTGCCAGAGTACCGAGAGTCTGAGAGACTTTCATATTTTTCAGCTGACATCGCCTAATGAAAGTCTTTCCTTTCTTTCTACCTTCCACTTAGCTGAAACTGAATTGCTCTTGCATTCTGTCCAGTTATTTATGGACCGTATAAACGAGTTCATTTAGCTAATGGTTCTACGCCCAACTGCGCCTACAAGAGTGTCCTGAGTGAGTTACGATGAGTTCTCTTAGCTAGACAGAGACAGAGCAGGCAGGACAGATTTCAATAGTTTTGCATACAATTGTCAAGCTAGCACATTTTTTTCACCCCCACATCTTAAGCTGTAAGATGTTTATGTCAAAGGGAAGGAAGAGGGTTAGTTATTCCCTTGACAAGAAGACTATTAAATAGTTCTCCGACACAACAAATCAAATTGAGTTTCTTGAAGAACCATCCATCAATTTGTCAATTCAGCGGACCAGAGAACCACAACTTGATGATGATGGGTCAGAAATAGTAGCCTGTTGTAAAGTATGGTAAGAACTCGCTACGCTAAGTAGCAGAGAAGAACAGGTCAGTCAAGAATATACTGATAACTTTTGCGCCAAAGAGAATAAGGCTCAGCTGGCAGATTACGCCAACCTTAAGCACCTCAGGGTCTCCTGTACATCATTTACATGACAGAAAACCTGCAGACTTGGTGATTCTGATTACTGCAACCTGCTGACCAAGCTGTTGTGGACTTGAGGAAGGCTACCTCAAAGTTTTTTTACCCTTTCAAATTTAGCTGGCAGGACCTGAGAGTCCATCCGTTAGATGAGCTAGCTTTAACTGAAAACTTTAGAAAGAGAGAGATGACATTCTAGACACTTTCCCTTCAGTGTCTAGCTGTCAGTGCTTAGCTGGCAATCAACAGGGAAGAAACATGTGGGAATTTCACTTACACTAACGATTTCAGAGCTTCAAAGCTTTCACTTTATACAATAATAACAGCTTTTCCAGAGGGGAAGCATCATGCATTCAACATATACCTAACTTATGTGAGTGTGAGTCCTTCCCTCTCTCACTAGGGTTGCCGAATATTTTTAAAATATCGTATCGATGATATTTTCGGATTTCAACATATATTAAATGATATTAAATATATTACTTTTAAAAAATCGATATATCGATTTAATTGATATTTTCATTTTTTTTCTTCTTTTCCCAAAAAAAGGTAATACTCTGCCCCAAAAAAAAAAAGATATAGTCTACATTAAGCAAACATAACAATATTTTCCATTAGATTCGAGTTTTCTATGTATTATACATATTAAATACTTTTAGCTCCTATATTTGTACTTAAAAGACTTTAATAAGATCCGTCATACGGCTACGGGAGTCGCATATGACGCATTTTATAGCAGAAGCAAGTCGCTCCGAAGACACCTGAGCTGCCAGGGGTAATAAGATACCTTAGTGCCAGTCTGGAGAGTCCCTTCATGTACAGCTTATGCGAATTCCGCAAGATTAAGGGATTACTCTCCCATGATGTTTGCGGCAACCTAGGGTATAACTTCAGTTCACTATTTTGCGTTTCTTCCATTGAAAGGCCTTTTACAATCGACCTATTATGGGCTTCCATAAAGTCAGCACACGGGTTATCTGAATTTTCGACTTATGAAATCTTTTAAACCTAGGAACCTACGATTTCACTTATATTTTATTGAACTCAAGTGGCTTGAAAATTTTCTCCAATAGGTTACAAAGCGACTCTTTAGTAAGGATGCCCTCGTCAGATTCAACTTTTACAATCTGTATCTTGTTGAATAATAGCGAAATAACCGGAATTATCATACTAACAGTGACAAAATATTCACCGCTTTTTCTCAGTTGCATCTTTAAATGGGCTTTCCTTCAATATGTCAAAAATGTTGTAAAATTACGAAATCTCCTTCACAGTGTCATCTACCACCAAGTGGATTGTACGCGCAAAGCAAGGAACATTATTCCCATTTCCAAGCTTGCTTGTTTTTGAGGTGCGTTGTCAAATTGATCGTGTTACCGGTTGTTTTAATTACTTTCCCGCACAAATTACACTTAGATGTGCCATTTTTTATGTCGCTATAATTAGCTTTTATCAAATTTGAATCCATTTTCTCCTTGCGTCTTTTAAATGCATTTGCGCTCGCTGCTCAGATCTAAGAGTGCCCAACGCAGAAATATCATAAAGTATCGCAAAAAAAGATCGATATTCGATATTTGGACAGAAAAAAAATCACGATATAAATATATCAGTTTTAAAAAATATTATCGATATATTGATATTTTGATATATTTTCGACAACCCTATCTCTCACTTTCTCTCGTGCTCTTTATAAAGTGTTGTGTTCCCAGCAGAGCAAATTGTCATTACAAAATGGATTGCTAATACGATACTTTGTCATCTGTATGAAGGAAATAATCCCATACAATCTGCATTACTTTGCCATGTGCATGGCCGCTTTGTAAACGGTAATAAAGGATGTATGCCAGAGCCTAACTGCCTTCGTATTCCATGACGAATGCGTGTATTTTTTTGAAAATTGTAATGCAGAATGTTTGCAGTCTGTTTGTTTTCGATTTTACGAAAAGCAGCAATTGTAGTGCATTACTTTTTGGTCAGTCGTTTCGTCATCTGTGCCGCTGGGGATAGCTTAATGCTAATAGCTCATTTATTGGCACCATACATACTTTTCTTACGGGATTTCACCCACTTCGCGGACAATTTTTTTAAATTTTCATTCTAAGTGTGCGATTGCATCACTAAACGAAAGTCTATGACATATATTAGATCTCTAGGATATGCAGTCTTGACTGTTTGTTGATTATACATATGTCAGTCAGTCAGGATTACAGATTTATAAGTATGACCTCAGCCGCCAGGGAGAAAGACCTTCAGACTGAAAAATCCCTGCCCAAATACACCAGGACAACTTTGTCATAGATTCGCTCACCCACTTCATCTATGGAAACATTCAACACAAGCCCCAACGTTCCTAGGACTAGACCTGGGAAACTCGAATTGAATAGCTCATGTTAAGATGATAATGCCAGGATTGGTGAATGGAAAAAAGATCCAATGCTTAATAAAATCCAAAAAAAAATTTTAAAATTATCGATTGAGCTTGATGAGATGGCAATTTTAGACGGGTAAGTAGAATTTTTAGACTGAACGGCACTAAAAGCAAGTAAGAAGGAAAGTCAAGCTGCACTGTAATATACTCCGTATGGCAGTAGCAGCTCTGCATGAAATATTTAAAAATTTCGTTTGACGGCTGAAAATTTGCCAAATTTTATGAGTTTAGATCAGTTGAGCACAAAATGCCAAAAGCCTATCCCATGGGATAGGAAGACGTGTGTGCTTGCACTCTCACGAAGTATTTGTTTATTTGCTTGTTGCACATGTTTGACGTCATGACGTATACTTCGTGCTTAGATGCTACGCACACAAGCGAAAAGCTTAATTGTGTGAGTCTGGGCACCACTGGTTTAGTCGGTCTGTAATATGAGCTTAGATTGTCCTGAAGACGGATAAATTAGAGGTGTAGACAAAGACAATGTAGGGATAATCAAAGAACTACTGTCAAAAAATGATTTCCCTCAGAGCATCATTAAGAAGATCATCAAAGACATTGGAAAGGAAACCAAAAAAACAAGTACTGAACAGACCAGAACATATAAGTCAGTCACTTACATACCACATTGCTCGGAAAGACTCGCCAAAGCGGACTTATATGACAAGGAACAGATCATAATTGCTCACCAGCCAACTTATACCACGGCTGCATTGTTCAGTAACATGAAGAGTAAAATATCAACGCTGGACAAACACAACTTAATATACAAAATACCATGCGCTGAAGACGGGACCAATGTATGTAAGAAAATATATGTTGGAACGACAAAATCCAAACTAAAGACAAGACTATCTGGACACAAGACAGACATTAAAAAATGCAGCATCATCAATACACCAAAAACAGCGCTTGCGGCCCATTGCACTGAGAGCGGAAATTCTCCAGACTTTGATGCCACAAGCATTTTACAACAAGAGAGCCACTACAACAAACGCTTTACTCTGGAGATGTTGAACATAATTAACTTGCCATCCGAGATCAGGCTGAACTTTTAAGAGCGACACAGAGAATTGCGCTCACATATACAGATACCTACTTGACACAAACATTAGACGAAATTAGTTGAATATCAAACTCCGTGGCGAGCACTCGTACTTGTCCCGTTAATATGTATGTATAGGTTTCAATGTTGTTTTAAAAATTGTTTATTGGAAAAATCTTGTTAATTTTATCTGTTCAATGTTGTTTGTTAGCCCCCTGAAGACGGACCCCGATGTGGGCCCGAAATATATAGGGAAACTAAAACCGAAAACTACCGTCTTTTATTCCTTGGATAAGACGGATGACCTCGAGCCAGCAAAACCAAACATTTGGTGTAGATTATCGCGAAAATTAAATAAAAGCTTGACATTCGAAGACAGGTAAAACGGAGGTTCGAAGAAAATAAAATTTTGCAAAAATTCTTAACGGAGTTGGGTTTGACACACAGATGGGTTGTACTGGAGTAGGATAGTACATGAAAACAAATTATGGATAGGAAAAACAGCAGCGCAGATACTTGGATACGCCAGTAACGAGGAGGAAGAGAAGCTTCTCTCTATTACCAAAAGCTAGATCAACACGCACGAGATCTTTTCGAGTTTCAAGCACACCAAAGTCAGTCTAGAAATACGTACAGAATATTGGAGTACTATCTAAACGAGACAAATAATTTCATTCAAACAGAACTCAGGCGTTTTGATATCAGTAGGCTTCCCCTTAAGATCGCTGATAAATGGAATCAACTGGCTTGTATGCGGTACCGACAGAAGTAAGTAGTGGTAATTATCACCACTTCGTTTTGTGCTTAGAATACTGAAAGTATTCACCTTTGGCCACTTTTCCCCTCATTAACAACTTTGAAATGAGCACAGCCGTTGCAATAACCTCATTCTCTCTTCGAGCCAAGCCTTTAGTAATTAAATTCGCATTGAATGACTGTATTATCCATGCTCCGACGCGGATTTAACCCAATAGAACGAGAATTTTGTTGCATTCAGAAGCTTGTAGAGCTTGTTTATGAGTTTTTGAACTGTACCCAAAAAAATGAGTTTAAGAGCTCGTTAGAGCGATGCCATTCTAGTCACTCCCCCTTCAGGTCTATTGCCAATGCTCAGCTGGCTGTCAACAGAGAAAGAATTTGTTGGCATTTCACTCACTCTGACGATTTCAACAAAAGCTTTTTTGGCCAGCATATGTATAATTAATTATAACAGCTTTTACGGACGAGATCGCCTCATACTTCTTGCATCATGCATTCAACACATACCTAATTTGTACGAGTGTGAGTCGTTCTCTCTCTCAATCTTTCTCACAAACCACAGTGCTGCCATAATGTTTTCTAAATGCAATTGCTCATTTATTTGCCCATACAAACTTTTCTTTGCATAAGCAGTTTTGGCTGTGGGGTTGATTAGGTTAGGTTGGTTAGGTTGCGATGGGCCCATTGCGATGCCATATTTGTACCGATTTTTCGCGAGATTTTTTACAAAAAATTTTTAACTGCAGCTAGTGTCCCCCTTCTGTCTCTAATGGTACTACACACTTGCATTATATTTACTATCACTAATAAAAGTCACCGTTACTCAACTTTAGGTTCCAAGTCTATTCAACACAAAACAATTTCAACACGTCAATTCAACACACGTCAATTCAACACAAAACAGTCTTCACAAAAAAAGTCAACACGTCTATAAGTCATTTCAAATTTAAATTTAATAATAAATTAATTATTTTGTTTTGTGTTGAATTGACGTGTTGAAATTGTTTTGTGTTCAATTAACGTGTGTTGAATGGTTGTGTTTGGTGAAATGACTTAGTGTTGTATTGACGTGTGTTGAAATTGTTTTGTGTTGAATATGTTTGTGTTAAATTGACGGATTGTTGAATTGTGTTGTTGGGTGAAATGTGTGTTTTATAGACGTGTCACCCTTTTTAGTACTAAGGGGGGACCTCGTTATTGAAACATTGTGTGGACAGAATAAGTATAAGTAGAGCTGGGATCTCTAGCTCGGATATCTCCGAGAGGTTGAGTAGGAGAGATTCATCAAGTGTCCTTAGCCTCCTTCTACTCAGGGCGTACCGATTCGTCCTCTCCTGTAGAAGTCATGGTGTAACAGTGACCCGTGAGGATTCCCACCAGAAGTGATATGTGGTCCCTTCTGTGACGTAAAAGTGTGATAGTGCGTTTATGATTGAATGTAGGCCACGTAAGTCTTGCTACAACACAGGAAGAAAGGGTTTTCCACCGGTGCGTTGCAAGACGAAGTGTATCTGCTTTTGTGTGAAGTTTATATGACGCCACGGGCATTCCTATCGTGCTCTTCTCTGAAAGAAGCTCGATGGTGGATCCTAATCTGGCCTGTTTGTCCGCAGACTCGTTACCTTCTATGTTACGGTGTCCAAGCACCCTGTTTGTATAAGAGTCAAGTGCTTTGAGGGCGGCCTGAGTGTCAAAGTATATTAATACGTTGCCTTCTTTGACCTTGAGTGTGCTAAGGTAGGTGGCAGCTTCCTGGATGGCTACCACTTCCGCTTGGTACACACTACAATGGTCAGGGAGGCGAAACGATAGGTTTAGGTCTAGGTTGGGGGAGAACACGCCCCATCCTACTTTTTCTTCGAGCTTTGATCCATCAGTGTAAATGTTGATGGCGTTAGCTCTACTGTGGGGTAGGTTTTCCCATTCATGACGGCTTGGGATATAGACGTCGTATAATTTGTCGAATGTCGTTTGTGGTATACTGTAGTCTGTAGTTAGTGGTATAACCGTTTTGTCTTCGAGTGTAATTGAGTCCCCCGAATTGCCCCCATTCCAGTCATCGGATTCCCTTAGCCTTAAGGCTGTTTTGATAGCCAGTTGTTTTGCTACAAGGTCTAGTGGTAGAAGGTGAAAAATAGTGTTAAGCGCTTCCGTTGGTGTGGTTCGAAGAGCGCCACTAATACATATCTCCGCCCTTCTCTGTACTTTGGTGAGATGGTTCAAGATAAGGCTTGACTATATGTCAGTCAATCGGGATTACAGATTTAAAAGTTTCATCGCAGACGCCTGGGAGAAAGACCTCCCCACACCATTCAGACTGAAACGTCCTTGCCCAGATATAATACATCCGAACAACTTTGACATAGCTTTGCTGACACATACCTCTTTAATTGCCCAGCTGATCCAGCTCAGCTTACATCACTTCATCTATAGAAAGTTTCTATTAGAAACATTCACAAGGCAAGACAAATGATCTAGTTCCTTCGTGGAAATTCGGTTAGGTGGCGCATAGAGTCCACCAATTAGGCTTCGAACGAAAGTAGTCAAAGTGAAGAATGAACCTCTATGTTCTACAGTTGTACTCTTCTGAGCTCCATCCTCCCTGCTTCGATCAAACCTACCACTCTGCTGGTCTGCTAGTCTATCATATACAGCTTTCTTAAAGTAAAGATCAGGGTAAGATGTCTACCATTCACCCCTCACTCACCTTGAAACTCCTTCCTTGCCGCACTCACAGATGTCACAATATTGGCCACATGTCCCAGCACCGTGGCGAATAGCATCAGGCCGAATAGCAATTGTAATATCACAAACACATATTCCCCCTTGGAGCGTGGCTTGGGTAGATCTCCAATGGTGGTCAGGGCCAGTGTACACCAGTAATAGCTCTGCAAATATTGCTTAACCACATCCGCCGACTCCGAGTCATGGTACACCCAATTGCGTGAACCAAAACCATTATTCTTGTGTATAATATGGTACAGACATCCATTCCAGTGGAATATCACTAGGAGATAGTGAATCAGCGCGGTGGACCGGAACAAGTTCGGATAGTTCGTGTGCCTTTCGGTGCGATCCATAAAGGCCCAGAAGCGATAGATCTTGACCAAGCGGAAGCTGCGCAATATCGAATTGAAGCCAATGGACAGATACAGAAAGTCCAGGGGCAACAGGCATAGGCAGTCGATGTAGAAGATGGTCGAGTTCATGTAGTGGGTGCGCAGCTTCACGGCGTCCGTCTGCAGCACCCCATCCTCCAGGTAGCCGGTGCGAAAGTGAAAGAAGATATCGATCAGATACAGAAAGTCCGACAGATAGTCCAGGCAAAACCAAATGGCAATCGTGCGCCGATTGATCTCCTGGAAGGCGAAGCGGTAGATTATCACCCAAAAGTTGTACAGGAAGGCCATGGAGACGACCATGGACCAGTAGTAGCACAGTCGCCCCGCCGGATCGAAGACAAAGTGCAGCTTGCGGGCGGCGGTGGCAGCTCGGATGCGCTGCGAGGCAGTGCGATGCGGTTTCTGGTGATGCGGCTGGGCACTGCCGGGCCCGCTGTGGGGGTGATGGGGCGGACCGCCGGCGCCGCTGCTGTGTGCGGACGAGGCTTGTGCGTGAGCGGAGGAGGCCGAGTGCTGCAGCTGATAGTGATGAGGCGGAGCAGGGCCGGCATGGTGTGGCGCCTGCTGGGGGGGACGAGAGCGCGGGAAGCTAAGCAGACAGAGAGAGGGAGAGAAGGATGAGAGGGGTACAGAAGACAGAGTCAAACACTCACCGATCCGTGCCATTGCAGTAGTTGCCACCATATTGGCCATGTGCGCCCATTCCAATGCTGGTGGCCCCACCGCTGGCCAAAGTGTTATCCTGCGATCGGTTCCAGGTGCCCAGCAGGGGCTGATCCCCGCTGGTGGTTTTCAGGCGTCCACGCGACTTCTGGCGTTGCTTGTTGTGCAGTAAATCCATTTCGGAGGCAGTGCTTACGGTGGCCATGTGCGAGTTGGAGGCTCGTGAGGCGCATGGTGTGGCCAGGCTGTCATGCGACGTGAAGAAACCTTGCTGCGAGATGCTCTGGCCGAATTTCGGCTGGGACATGCCAAACTTGGGTCCTAAATCTGCGGGAAGGAGGAACAGAAAGAAGGGGGAGTTATTGAGGATCCTTTGGACGATTTAATGGGGATGGGTCAGGTCAAGGCCTTACCCAGAAAGCTCTGGCGATCGATTGAGAAGCGACGCAGGCTACCCAGATCAATAAACTGTTCATCACCGGCCATCGAGGGTGTGATGGACAGTTCGGTTGTGTGTATAGAGGTGGCTGCTGCTCCACCCAGACCACCATTACCACCACCCAGCTGTGTCACTCCACCACCAACACCACCACCACCATTCGTGGCACCACCAGTTGTTGTGGCACCTCCCACTGTCAGATTCGTACATGTTGTGGCTCCGCCCGCACTGCCACCCATTCCGGCACCCAAATAACCCGCATTGCTCGCATAGAAGCTGCCATCCAGCTCGGCCATCTGCTGCTCATACGCGGTCAGCGGATTGATGGAGCGTGAGCTGTGATCCCGATACAGCGGGCGGGGTGAGGGCATCAGCGAGGGATTGAGCAGGCCGTTAAGCGAGAGACGGGGCTGCATTATCTCCGGGAAGCTGGACCGTGGGGCCTTTAATCTCTGAGCAGTTGCTGTAATTGTTCTCTTGTTTGGATTGGTTGCTGTCTGCTTGTGCTTGGGGGCCCTCAGCCATCGTTCGTCATCATCAGCATTGGCGTCTCCATTGACATCGTTGTGGTTGTCAGCTGCATCATCTGCATCCCCATCGCCATCGATGGCTGCCACACGACGCAGACTGGGCGGGGCACTGGGCGTTGATTTTGGCTTGGCCTCAGCTGCAAATTTACATTTTTCATTTTTGGGTGTGTGTGTGTGTGTGTGTGTGTGTGTGTGTGGGAGGAGAGCAGATAGTAAAATTAATTGCAAATTGTCCACGATTAACAAAAGTTTGTCTACTTGAAAGGGACCAGGGAGACACACAAACAATTAGAGAAAGAGAGAGGGAGAGGGCGGGCTTTTGTGGTGGCTACAGGTGGTGGTGGTGGTGGTGGTGGTGGCAACAACAATTCAACAATAACAACAACAACACGAATATAATTTCTATTTTGTACATTTATTCGTATTCCCCCCATTAAGGAAATGCTTTCAAAATGAGAAGATTCCACAAGAAATAACAAATTTATGCATATTTTCACTTCACTTAGGGCAAAGCTAAGGGGCGAGGGGGGGGGAGGTGCCAGGGAGCTTGCTGGAGACTGAAACGCATGCAAAAGTATTTGTATAAATTTAAAAAAATAAAGCTTAAAGTTTACAGATTTTGTAGGGTTTCGTTTAAAGAACATGTTTAGATGGAACCAACATAAGTAATCCATTCAAAGCTCGTCATTAAAGTTAGTTTGTAAACACTTGGAATACAAAATACATACATAAATTCAAATGCCAATTTGTTTATTCAAATAAATTCATAAATATGTAAACTAGAGAAACCCATTGAAATAATGTTTATTTTGGCAAAGAGTTTTGTAAATATAACTCATACGACATGTGAGCTTAATCAAAGATAATTGTATTTTAGGGGCGTTAGACATATTCCGCATTCACTGAGATTGTTGTACCATTTAAGAGTGTACAAACAATATATATGTAAAGGCTAATACAAACGGATAGTTTTCTAAAAAAACATAGCATACTTAAAAGGGCACGTCAACCCGGCCTTAATAAAGGCTCCGTTTCTACAGCTGCACCACAAAACAGCACGACTTCAATTTGTGGAAAAAACTTGGACAGAAAGTGGGCCTCGAGAGGAAATTTTAAGTTAAAAATTTTTCAATTTAAATTTAATTTAATTTTAAATTTGTAACTATATATTTTTTATTGATTATTATATTTTCATATAAATAATTTTTTCTAATGAAAAACAATTTAATATTGGAGAGATTTGCATAATGATCCACTCATGATACAACTATGACAGGTAAGGTGCGCTCTGAGTGTGCTCTCTTTTCGGGATTGCAAAGTTTCATTGTGTTGCTGTCAATTGATTAAAAAGGCTGTGTGCGCACCAATTTTTTTCTGATTTGCCGAAGGGATTTCTATTTAATTTGGAGTTTGTAAAAATGTCGAGCCAATAATGTGTCGTATGTCGATGTAAAGAAGTGCCGGCCTATAGCTACCAGGAATTGAAGTCAGTCCTGGATTTATGCAAAAGCGAGAAGAACTCTGGATTGTGTGTATCGTTGAAAACTGAATTGCAATTAAGGCGCCTGTGGTCTGGAGCAGAGGCGGCCAAATGGAAAGGACAGAGAAGTGGGCTTGTGTTGGTGAACAAGAGAGCTCTCTCCAGACTACAGTAGCTTAACTTGCAATGAAGTGTTCATCGATTCACACAACCATAAGTTAGGCTCGCGTTTGCTTAAAAACACGACTAACTTCGGCTCGTTTAAGCTATGAGAGTTCTCTTGTCCTCTCCATTTGGCCGACACTGCAGTACATGAGGGTTCCCCAAGAAGAGAGCGCGAATTTGTATGTCTTTCTCTTGCCATATTTTGGGCTGACACCGGCTAGCAAGTCATTTCAAGGTGGGATCTTAACCCCAGACCGCAGCGCGAACAATCGCTACAAATTCAAAATCTTAACTAGCAAAATCGGCCACAAATTCTAAAAAGCAAACAGTTATTGGCCAAACAATCAAAATTCAGAACATATCTCTAACGAACAAACAGCGCTATTACACTCAGAAAAAAATATTACCTAAATATGTTAAAAATTACCTGAAATTTAAGTCCATATGACCTAAAATGACAACCAAGGAATATATGGACTTAAATTCAGGCCTCTATTACCTAAAGTTTTCTAAGCAATAAATTTGATTTTAAGGTAATATGTGACCGAAAATTTTAGGCAATGTAGTGCCATAAAATGTATTTTTAGGTAATAGAAAGGCCTAAATTTTCGTCAATAAATTAAAATTAAAAATTCCCAACCGGTTATGGCAGCGGTGGCATTAGGAGAAAGCAGCTTACAGTAAAGACTTAAAAAAAATTTTAGTGGGAGGTGGGGTAGGACCGACCACTGACCACCTCGTGTGTGGTTGTGATTTTCAATCTACCCCGCACCCCAGCCCTTCGGTTTTTTGGGTTTGTACCATCCTCCCCCATTACAACCACCACTTCCTCACACCAACCCACTTTTTTTCTACGCTATATATATAATTAATTTAGAATTAGAAATAAGCACATTAACAATGTTTTTTACTTACTTTACTGGGACTTGAACTCGGTACCTCACTCAAATACTGAACACTCGGACGACGCCTTAGCCCACTCGACTATTCACCTTATGCAAAACCTAGCGACAAAACCATAGTTAATAATGTAAACAGTTTTTTTTTTTATGTAGCAAGAATTTGTATGGAGTATTTGGAGCTTAATTACTCACATTTGCCACACAATAAGAAGCAAGAGTCGTGGTCGAGTGGATAAGACATTTGAAAATGTCCAATCCCCGTAGGAACAAAATTTTTTCTCATTAAATGATTTTTTAATGTTTTTTTTTTTTTTTATATTTCAAGTGTTTTTAGCATTGCCTTTATTTTATACAATCCTTTAGTCGAATACTACATCAGTGCATTATATCTAGAGACCGGATATAAATGCTTAAATGAATATGAGTATATTCCCACAAAATATTCTAAAAAGCATATGAGTATATTCTTTTTTTTCTCTCTTATATGTGCCATTTTTCTATTAGAAAAATAAAGGTGACTTGGCGTAGATGTAAGGTGTTTGAATACAAGACTTATTTACCCAGGTTCAAGTCCCAGTAAGGACACATAATTTTTTTTTATTTTTATTTTATTAAATTCTTTTAATACATTTTAGTTATGCTTAGAAATGTGTTTTTTCTTTCGAGATACTCAAAATATGAAAATTTACAAAAAAAAATGGTTCAACATACTGGATATACGGGAAATAATCATAAAGATAATCACACATAAGAAAATGATACAAAATCTCGGTTGAAAAGGGTAAATAATTTTAAACCGTTTTGAAAAAATGTTATTTTTACATATAAATTGAAGTGAAACTTAGCTGAAACTTGGTAGGGGCGAAAAAATAAATAAAAAATGGAGCTTTAAATTTTAAGTAAAATTACCTAAGTAATAGTTTCATTTTTTTACAAAACTATGAAGAGTTGCAACTTATAACAATAATTATTTCAATATGTTTGGCTGTAAGGCTTTCTCTCCTGTCCCACAAAATATTTTTATAAATCTGTTTTTTTTGTTGAAGTGCCAATGATTTCAGTTTTTTGTTTTTAAAAATAGTAAAGATGAATAAAAAAAAAAACAATTAATAAATTTGGTTACTGAAACTAATTGCATATTAAAGTATTGGTTGGCAAATTTCCGGCATGGATTATATAAAATTTTTTAAAAATTCTTAATATTCCTACCAAGACTTAAACGCTAGATTTAAAGTCCAGAGGGCTAGCCATTAGACCATAGAACCGTTTTTTTTAAGTTTTTTCTTCGTCACTTTTGTAGAAGGTCTCTGCCTACAATGACAGTTCAAAGATAAATTAAGAATAAATTGGAAACTTTAAAGTCACGCGCTGCTATTAAAGCTAAAAAATTCTGACTTTTCGTAAAGCTCTCTATAAAATATTCCGAATTTTTGAGTCATGATTTGCAAAGAACTTTGCATGTTGAAAATCTCGCAGAAAAGTGCGGTTTAGTTTTGGCGTTGCGTGTGTGTGTTCAGCCACGCAAGAGAGCACTCAGTTAGCTCGTATACGGTCGGTGTGTCGACGTTGCTGTCGCAGAGCGCTATGCATTAGATAGCGACGCTCAAAACTCTGGTACAGAGTTATTCTGTCCAATAAATTATTCTTATAAGCATTAAAGTAGTATATACGATATTTAGTTTATTGTTGTTTTTTGAACTGATTTTCCAATATTAAATAGCAATCAAAAGTGTTTTCGTACCATTTTTTCTTAACTTTCATATTTAGATTGGTTTGCAAAGAATTAAAATGTATATAAAAAAAAAAATTACACCCCGTCTGGGAATCGAACCTGGGTATCTTAGACTCGTCGTCAAAAAGTTAACAGCTGGGCTACGGCAATTACAATTTTAGTATAGAAAAAATTGCAGTCTTAAGAAAATAAAAGAATATACTCATATGCTTTTACTCATATTCTTTTTATTCTAAATATATGCTCCGGTCTCTAATTATATCTATGCTCTTCAAGCATTACGAATGGACATTAGTGTGTGTAAACAAATGCCATCACATAGACGGCTTCGTCGTTATAACCGAACGGCAGTATAGCGCAATGCAACTTCGCAAACATTTTTAGAAAGGTCGAAGGACTTAGAAAAAATTTCTTAAAATTAGGGTTTATTTTCTAAATTTTAGAAAAAGCAATAAAGCAAATTGACCCTTAAATTTAGAAAAATATATAGTTTTATGAATTTTAAAAAGTTTTTTCTAAAAAATGCATTTTTAGGGAAACTTATCTAAAATTCAGACAAATTTTTCCTAATGATAGAAATTTTTTCTAAATCTTAGGGCGATTTCGATTCTAGGGTGATTTTCTAAAAGTATAAATCTAATTTTCTGAGACTACCAACAATTATTTAATATTATTAAATAATAAGAATGTTATGGTAAATACTATTTATAATTTTAATACATGAACAGATCAAATAGATTTATTCTTAACTTAAAACAAAGGCTTTGTAAATATTTGTTTATAATTTTTTTATATTTAAAATAATAATGCAAAGTTAAGGAAAATGGCATAATTTTAAGGCAAAGGATTCCTAAAAAAATATAAGCCAAAAACCGATTTCTTAGGTAAAATGCCCTATATTTAAGGAAATTATTGCCTAAAAAACACATATTAAGTAATAAAATCCATTTTCCTAAAATTTTAGGAAAATCTTTTTTCTGAGTGTAGACGGCTTGAGTGTTACCGGCAACGCTACCAAGCAGCGATTTGGCTTTATCAGCTGCCTTAACATAGGGACCAGATGATCTTTTCACTCTAGGCCTTGGCACCTTCACTTCTCTCTCATTTGGATGGACGCTCTTTCATAGTAAAGCATGATTTTGGCAAGCATTCGGTGGCTGTGGGCTGTGACTAGCAAACTCTTAAGTAAAGTATAACATTATATTGAGACATGCTTCAAAAGATGAGACATTTTAAATACAGAAGCTTTTTATCAACAGAAGGCCATAAAAATAATCGCAGACTTCTTTTGACAAGTGCCAAGCGAACACTGTCTGTTAGTTACAACAATAACAAACGAAGTGTGCCTAGCATCTGCCTCTTAGAGCAGGGTTCCCCAAGCAGAGAACGCTAAAACGTGACAGTGTCTCTCTCTAACACACAATGAAGTGTGACTTCGGCATACATTCGGCAAGTAAGTTCGTGCTACCGGGGCTATCGCTGGGGAACTCTGTCTTAGAGCAATTGTCATCTGTCTTAGAGAGCCGAGAGAGCGAGTTGAACAAAATTAAGATCCCTCCCCTACTACACAAGGTAGGCTCACTTACTCTCTGTCTCTCTCTCTTGACAACTGGATAAATTTCAGTCAGTAAGCAACTGTTGTTAGCGAAGCATCTCCGCGCACGAAATTTTTGTGATTTACTTAGTAGCTTAGTAGGCTTTGTATTGAAATTTATTACTCTCTCGCTCTCGCTCTCTTTGACACAAATGTAAGGAGTTGTGAGAGAGCGAGTGAGCCTACCTTGTTTAGTATACCTTGAGCCTGAGGATGCTTTGCTTTTTGATGTGAAACATCTTTAATTTCGGTACGGACGATTTTAGTAGGAGTAAAATTTGATTTGAGCGTCACGTGACTCTGACGCCAACCATATTATGTTGCTGTCTTTGCTTTGTGCAGTGGCTCGGCACACGCACACACACGCAAGATGGTTGGAGTAAAAACTGATTCGAGCGTCACGTGAGACTGAAGCCAACCATTGCTGCTGTGTTTGCTTTATGCAGTGGCTCGGCACACCCACACAAGACGGGTGGTAGAGTGATGGCAGGGGGAAGATTGGTGATGGGGGGCGGAGAGAGATGTAGAGAAGAGTTTAAGATCACACACCCACTCCCAACATTTTATTTACAGTTCTTTGAGTTTGGCTCAGCCAAAAAATCAAAACAGAGAAAACTCCCTCAACAACAACGAGAGAACATTATTGAGCGTACTCCCACAACTTTTGCTGTAAACGCGAGAGGGAGAGTGATTGCTACTTAGTACTGAAAAGACAGGGCACTGAGAGCAGCATCAAACCATTTTAGTAGAAGTAAAATTTGGTTTCTGCGTCGCGTGACGCTGACGTCATTCATATTTTGTGTTGTTTTCATTTGTGCAGCAAACAAACACACAAGAGGATTGGCCGAGGGGGAAGTGAATGGGTAGGAAAGATGCTGAAGAGGGGCAACTCGGTGGGTTCTGCAAAAGATCTGGGTGTGATCTTGGTGCGATCTTGTGGTATGTGGGAGAGATTTGGGTGGAATCTTATCTGGGCGCGATCTGGGAGGGATCTGGGTGAGACCCGGGTGGTATCTGGGTGGGATGTGGATCTGGGCGAGATCTGGATGGAATCTGGGTGGGATCTGGAAAAGATCTAGGTGGGATCTGGAAGGGATCTGGGTCGGATCTGGTGGTATCTTGGGGGTGAAACATCATCATTTATCTTTCGATCAGCGCATTAAACTTCCTGAAAAAATTAAAGAACTCTGCAGCAGGTGATTCTGTTTTTAAAATTTCTACTCCCCGTTATTTGTCTTCTTTCGAAAGAGGGTCCTTGCTGAATTATATACTATTGACAGAGCTTGTGATTTGAAAATAAGCTATTAAACTTATCATCATGTTTCACATCAATGACTCGTGAGTGCTAGCGACACTCACATCTTTTTTTTTTTTATACTCTCTCTTTTTTTTTTTTGGAGAAGCTGCCAGTACTCGATAAACTCTGAATGCCATATCTGGAATAGTTTTATCATGGACCCACTTATGTTTTCCAACCGCAATTTCGGAGGCGGATCCGCATTAATTTGAGGAGCCTCTCATGCGTCTGGAACGCTTGATCTCTGCTTCATAAGCTCTAGGATGAACAGTGGAGAATACAAAAAACAATATTGAAGGATCGTCTTCTGACATTTTTGTTTTTACGCAAGATAATGCATCTATTCACAAAAGCAGAGAAACCCACCATATAAATGTCTTGGACTTTCCAGCGTGCTCTCCTGACATAAACCCAATTGAGAACATTTGGGGTAACTGAGTTTAAGCCATCAAATTTTGATTTTATGGTCTCTTTTAGACCAAAATTTACTTACAAATTTAGTTAGTTCAATGCCTAAGAAACTTTTTGAGATAGCAAAGGCTCAAGGTGGCTCTATTAATGTTATAAAAATTGTTTATATTCCATTATATGAATATAATTCTATTTAAATCAAGCAAATTGAAATGTGAACACTTAAAGAGTGTAAAAACGCGAGATGTAATCAGAGATAAAAGTATCACATTTTAAGCAAAATTCATTGAACTTCATTCTGCATACTTGATTTCGTTATATTATGCTTTTCCATTCTTCTACGGGGGTCGATAATTTGGGCAAAAGTGTATTCTGCCCTATTGATTCGAAGAATAACAGAATATTTTTCCAGTGAGGCCCCACAAGAACTGTACTGAAGTGCTGGGAATTACGGTTGCGGCCGTCATTTATGATTAAGCTTTTGCAAGATAACTTATTGGTGTCCACCCATAATGGTCATCAAATTTATATAAATATTTTAATTTTAATTCTCGGTGTAAACACTTTATTAATAAGATAAAAATAAATTAATATCGACTTAATGTTTAATTGATCTTAGATTTTCATCCAATGGAGCTGAAAATCATCTTTTTGATCGTTTTATTTCGGGGTATATGAAACTTAAGGTCACATATTTATAATCAAAAGGGGTTTTCTTTTAAAATGGCCTTTCTAAGTCTGCTTTTTACTCCATCCAAGCACCTAAAGTTAGAAAGAAAACCCCGATTCAAGAACTTTGCAACCTCTTTTAGCAAACTTTAAAGAGTTTTTATTTACTTTTTCCGAGTGTAAATGCAATTTATTGACCTGTTCCCGTCTTAGCCTTACTTAATAAATAATGCGGCCAAGTTGATTTGTGTGTGCTGGTCGCACATTAAGCGCAAATTAATTAGAAATTATAGCCAGGATGGGGGAGGGCTAGCTAAAGTGCAAATTCATGTTACGGGGCCCCAAAATTAATTGACATTTTTCTAGAGACATTCAGAGCGAAATATTTGGTGGCCTAATTGAATTACACCGTCTACCAATAATTAAAAGCGGTCTGCCAATAATCAATTGCCCTTGCACCCATCCACACACAGCTGGAGACAGGTAGACAGCGACAGTTGACAAAGCCGGAGCAGAGCGGCAGCAACAGGCCATCGGAGTACTTGTGGGTCCTGTAATAGAAATAAATTGGCGCCGCACGCAGTTCGACAGCGACGGAGACGGAGACAGCGACAGCTTGGCCATTGCCTTTGTCTTTGTCTTGTTGCTGCGGCTGCTGCTGCTCGACAGTCAAGTGGCACTTGAGCCTGGAGTCTGCTGGCTTACTTATTTGCTTTGCGTGTTTTAGCTCATGAATTGCCAACTGAGCCAGTTGCCAGGCAGCTGGTTAAAAGTAATGAAGCGCTTCGAGCAAAGTGTGTGTGTGTGTGTGTGTGGGTGTGTGTGTGCCTATTCTCCTGTTGCTATAATTAAATCTTACTTTATTAGCACATTCAGTGCTCAAATTGACACAGATAGGCGAGTTTTCACAACTTTGTTCCAAAGACCTTAATCTAATGATGAAATTTTAAAGCTAGCTAAACACACATAACCATTTTAGCGTTGCGTGTGTGTGTTTAGCCATTCTTCTTCTTTTGATTCTTTTCTCTCCGTGCAGAGCTTAATACATTTTTAATAAATCGTTGTCAGCGGTTAGTTAGTAAGTTAGTTAGTTGCTTCAACTAAGTTGTGCAAAAGTTTTTGCCGCGCCAAAGTGCATTTCAATGTTGAAAGTTTTTAACACCCACCTCCACATATTGCGTCATTGACAATTTGCAAGCCTGTTGCCTGGTCCGCACTTAGTCAATGTCCCCCCCCACGCGTAATCTGGGCACTTTTTAATTTTGCTAATAGTTAAGTGTCATTAATTTAAACTTTGCCTGCGACCTCAATGATAACACAAAGTGCAAAGGAAGCAGCAGCAGAAGAAGCAAGATAAAATGGTAGAAATGTGCGGCAGTTTGTCATGACGGGCAAACTTAAGCCAAAGTTCAACACAACGCTTGAGCGAGTAAACGACTGAGAGACTGAGGACAAACCATGAATTGTCAATAAATTTGCTTGGTCCGAAAAAAAGAGCCACCACAATTATTTGCTACAGCTGGTGAAATGAAAATATTTAACAAAAGTTTGGCCAGCAAACTTTTTGCTTAAGCAAACACTCTCCCTCTCTCTCTCTCTCCTACACACAGACAAAAGAGTTGAGCGAAGAACTTCAACTGGAAATGGAAACTTAAATGACATAAAAAGGAAGTCACGCAATAAAAACTTCAACAGCCGCCACGAGAACATGAGAAACAAACACAAGAAATTAGAATAGTCAACGGCCCACAGCGGATGGGGATTGGTTACATCTGGGGGAGGGGGCTGGGTAACAGCTGCCGCAGACATAAGCCATAGAAATATTGCAGAAATCTTTTTGAAAGTGATGTACTTAGTTTTGGGTAGCATATGCTCGAATCCATAAAAAATAAACACAAACAAGAGAAGGGAATCAATCAGGGTAAGAGAGAGAGAGAGAGAGAGACAGAGGAAAGGAAGTTATGTGAACAAGTAAATTGTGCGATTCTCTTTAGACTGCGAGTGGTTTGAAGTCACTCGTATTTTTTACACAAAAGCAGCGAGCACTTTAAATAGAAACTTTTAACTTCACAAAGCAGGCAGGCTATTTAATGAATATATAGATTGAGCAGGGAGGTTCATGAAACAGCTATACAGCTGTCCTTGCTAAAATGTGTGAGTTGGAAGGTCTTAATTGGTGAGTAATTTGGACAAAGTGATCAAAGTAATTAGTCTTATATATGGACGTTGACGTACAAATCGCAGTACGTTCAAGTGGCCCATGCGACACCAAGCCAGGGCCTGTTAAGCGCGAACCGCAGGCAAAATAGTAGCCCAAAATAGTAGCCGAGCCGACCGAGAGGCGGCGACACAACGTATGACACGTAATCGCGAAGGAAAAACGTAAAGTAATGTCAACTACGGGCTAAATATGTTAAAATAGTAGGGGAGAGTGGGGGGTTGTGATCATAGTTTTGTTTTTCGAACATAACTTAGCCAAAAATCAATATATTTTCATTCTGTAAATTTTGTATTTTAGGTAAAAGATGCACAAAACTTTCCTCATCACTAGTTTAAAAAAATAAATTTTTGGGGTTTTTATACCCTTGGAGAGGGTATGTTAAAATTGTCCGGATGTTTGTAACGCATAGAAGGAAGCATCTCCGACCACATAAAGTATATATATTCTTGATCAGCATGACGAGCTGAGTTGATATAGTCATGTCCGTCTGTCCGTCTGTCCGTCCGTCCGTCCGTCCGTCTGTCCGTCCGTCTGTTTCTATGCTATCTCCTCCGTCAGTTTTAAAGCTATCGTAACCAAACTTTGCACGAAGTCTTTTAGTACAAATACGCTGCACATTTGTCGAAACCGGCCGGATCGGATGACTATAGCATATAGCTGCCATAGGAACGATCGGTTGAAAAACTAGTTTTAGTTGAGAAAAATTTTTTTTGTTTTCAATGCTATCGCTCCCAACGCTCGTATTTATAAGTTTTTAATGATTTCACATAATTTCACTAAGCCCTGTCAAAATCGGACAACTATATAGTATAGCTGCCATACAAAAGTTAGGTCTGAAAAAAAGTCTTAGTGAGAAAAACTTTTTTGTTTTCAATGCTATCGCTCCCAACGCTCGTATTTATAAGTTTTTAATAATTTTACATAATTTTATTAAGCCTTGTCGAAATCGGACCACTATATAGTATAGCTGCCATACAAACTGTCAGCCATATATCAAGCTCCAAGGGAATATAAACTTCGGTCGAGCCGAAGTTAGCTGGCCTCTATTTTTTTATTTGATATTGAAAAAAAAGTGACTTTTTGAAATTTCAAAAATTTGTGGGGGGTTGTGAGCCACCCATCTAAAAGTTCAAAATTCGTGTTTTTAAGCAAGTATTGTTTAATAAATGAAAAAAATAAAATTTTTCTCATATTCTGAATTAGGAAATATCAATGAAGAGTGAAAATTGATTGACGGCATCAGGCTTGTTTTCTTTTATATACGAGTACTTTTTGCTGGTGGCTGTTCTTTTGTTTGACTTTTTAAATGTGGTTTTTTACTTCTTTGGAGAGGTTTTCCTCTGTTTTATTGCGTATCATTGCAACATCCTCTTTGGAAGTCAACACCAACATTTTTCCAAAGTGGCTCACAACCCCCCATAACTCACTTTTTTTTGGTGACGTCACATAACAAAAAAAAAAAATTATTTAAAAAAAAAACATAATTCTATTAAAAAGGCAAATGACCAAAGATGGAAATATCTATCCTTAGTTACTTACTTTTGGCATTACGAAAGAAATTTTGTATAATATTCACAAGTCAAAAATGAAAAAAAAACTTTTTTTTTTTGAAAAAAAAAGTCGAGTTCTGGTTCTCAAACTTAAAGAACGTGTTGACTGATCGGTTGCTAGCCAAAAGTTAGATAATAAGAAGGGAAACACTTGACATAAACAAAAAGTTTAAATTTATTTTTTTTTGTGGCCAATATTCGAGTGGCTCACAACCCCCAGCGGCTCAGAACCCCCCATTCTCCCCTAGTTTTTAAAGCAGGAAGAGAAGCTTCGGAGTTGATTACTCGGTAGAGTTTATTGTTATCAGCACAGAGAACACGAAACGGTTCATGCAAAGCATAGTTAGTAGTTCAACGATTTAGTGGTAGGGGTATAAAATTGCAAGTCGGTCTATTAGGAACGTTGAGGTTAATTTGGCCAACCAACTCAGATGAGTCGGTTTCACCAATAATCAATCTATGTATAAAAATAGAGGCCAGCTAACTTCGGCTCGACCGAAGTTTATATACCCTTGGAGCTTGATATATGGCTGACAGTTTGTATGGCAGCTATACTATATAGTGGTCCGATTTCGACAAGGCTTAATAAAATTATGTAAAATTATTAAAAACTTATAAATACGAGCGTTGGGAGCGATAGCATTGAAAACAAAAAAGTTTTTCTCACTAAGACTTTTTTTCAGACCTAACTTTTGTATGGCAGCTATACTATATAGTTGTCCGATTTTGACAGGGCTTAGTGAAATTATGTGAAATCATTAAAAACTTATAAATACGAGCGTTGGGAGCGATAGCATTGAAAACAAAAAAGTTTTTCTCACTAAAACTAGTTTTTCAACCGATCGTTCCTATGGCAGCTATATGCTATAGTCATCCGATCCGGCCGGTTCCGACAAATGTGCAGCGTATTTGTACAAAAAGACTTCGTGCAAAGTTTGGTTAAGATAGCTTTCAAACTGACGGAGGAGATAGCATAGCAACAGACGGACAGACGGACGGACAGACGGACATGCCTATATCAACTCAGCTCGTCATGCTGATCAAGAATATATATACTTTATGTGGTCGGAGATGCTTCCTTCTGTGCGTTACAAACATCCGGACAATTTTAATATACCCTCTCCAAAAGTATAAAAATTACACCAAGCATAACTCTACGGTTGATGAGGGGGGGAACATTAATCAAAAGTAGCCTACTAGAGTAAGATGGTAAACGGACCTCAGGATTTTTTTTTCGTCGTATATGGATCATCAAATTCCTTCGACCAGCGCTTAATAAACCCAAGAATACTCCTGGCCTAACAAACAGTAGCCGTTATATGAGAGTCAAATTTAAGTCGGTGATCAAGAATAACCCCAAGATCATTTACCTCATTGACTGAATCATTCAAACACTCTAGTGGGACATTATTAATCATATAAGAAAAGAATTGTGGTGAGCTTCTATAAAATGTCATAACCTTACACTTGGAACTGTTAAGGTTTAGTAGGTTATCTTTACACCAAGAATGAAATGCATCCAAGTCAGCTTGCAAATTAAAGCGGGAGACCAAAACATAGTTTCGCATCATCGGCGTACATAAGCACACGAGAGTGAGTCAAGACTGACGGAAGATCATTTATGAAGAGTGTAAAAAGCAATGGACAGTCACTTGGGGTACACCAGAGGTAACCTGGATTGGTTTTGGAATATGAATTACTGAAAAGAACTTTTTGTGTTTTAGATCTAAGGTAATCAGAGATCCAATTAAGAAGATTGGTTGGAAAACCGAAAAAAACTCAGTTTGTGAATCAGTTTCAGAATCAAAAGCCTTACTAAAATCAGTATAAATCACGTCAGTTTGCATATTACATAAGAATCCTTTGATCACTAATGATGTAAGCTCTAATAAGTTAGTTGTAGTGGATCGACGAAGCCGTGTTGATAGGGTGAAATAATGGAACTGCATAAAACTGCAATTGAGATGTCATAATTCTCTCAAAAGCTCCTCTACCTCTATAATTCTCAACATCCGACTTATTACCTTTTTATACCCGTTACTCGTAGAGTAAAAAGGGTATACTAAAGTCGTGCAAATGTATGTAACAGGCAGAAGGAATCATTTCCGACCATATAAAGTATATATATTCTTGATCAGCATCAACAGCCGAGTCGATATAGCCATGTCCGTCTGTCCGTCTGTCCGTCTTTCCGTCCGTCCGTCTGTCTGTATGAACACCTAGATCTCAGAGATGGTAAGAGATAGAGGCTTGACATGTATGAGACAAATGCTTCTTTTTTCTGCACGCAGATCAAGTTTGTTTCAAATTTTGGCCACGCCCCCTTCCGCCCCCGCAATTTGGAAAAAACGTTATATCTCCTACATTTTTAAAAGATAGACGATTTGTACCTTCTAGAGATAGTTAGTAATTAGCAAAATAATTCGATTCGCCGAAAACATGATGAAGATCGGATGAACGGTTCTCAAGTTATGAGCAAAGAAGTGAACCAAGCCCCCCGCTACCCACCCTAAAAAAATGTTGCATACTTTTCTGATGATTACCCTAAGGAACGCAGGAACACTGTTAAACATGTTTTTTCATGAGTAACGGGTATATCGAAGTCGGTTAGAGCCGACTTTAACTTACGCTCTCGTTTATGGAGAGGAATGATAAAAGATTCCTTCCATAACATAGGGAAAGTGGATGATTGCAAAGACAATTCAAATAATTTATGAATAGGCTTACAAAGTGCATCAGCGCAAAACCTAAGTACACAACCAGGTACTCCGTCTGGTCCCGGTGCATAGACAGGTTTTACAGAGTTAAGATCACAAAGAAGAGAGCTTACAGTTATCACAGGGCTAAAAATACAATTAGATTTATTTAGCCGATAAGGGTATGGTTGATTCGCAGGAAAGCTAGTCCTTCCCTCCTCTCCCCTTTCCCTTTCATGTTGGATGTTCTGTCTAAGTTTATAAACAGGAACACTAGGTCTCACATTTTATCTATGGAAAAATGTAAGACCATACTGATGCCGCCTTAAACGATGCGTATTTGTGTCAAAAACATGTTTATTATTTAAGTAATTGGCGTAGACGTGGTTTGAAGTTTTAGCATTTGACAAAAAGGTACCATGATCAATATGTAAAAAATATTAAATAAATATATATATAGTAAAAATCGAACATTACGGCAAAATTTCTACTATTTTGCGCTTTTCTTTTATAGATGAAAGCTAATTTTAGCCGTACATTAAGAGACCATCCGGGTATCTTTGAAGTGAGGACCCAGACGAACTAAACTGAAGTGATGCGCATCACGGTGGCAGCCGTTTTTGCGAAGTCTATTGTTACTGAGCTGCTTTTAATTAGACTATTGTCCATTTGATAGTTCCCATTTTTCAGGATCAAAAAAATATGCGGATTACTATCAAGGCTGCAAACCGGTCCTGAACCGAACCCCTAAGAACCGGTTCGGTTCGTGTTTTTTGAGTCCGACGAACCGGACCGTGAACCGAACCCCTAACATTTTTGACAGCTTGAACCTGAACCCGAACCGGACCACTTTTTCGAAAAACTAGGTTCGGTTCGCAAAATGAAGTAGATATTCCAGAGAAATAAAGAAATTCCTGGTAATCCGACTTGTATCATTCAAAAAGTTCTCTAATCCTACGACATTTCTCTAGATTAGATTTATATTAATGGAGCGAATATGGTTGGAGCTGGAGCACATTTAAATGAAAACTGCAGAGCAGAAAAGGTATGCAACTATGTATAAAGATTGAAATGTTGATGAAGGTTGCTCATGTGAATCAAAAGCATCTCTTGATTTGGACGATTAGTTTTACTTTGACAGAGAAGGCACACTTTGAAAAAAAAAAACAGCGCTAGACTGTTGGACGCGATGGAACTCAGTCTACAAAATATTCGAACGTGTACTAACTCTTAAAATAGCTTCAGCTAAAAACATTTAAATGGAACGTAGTTCAAAATATCTGTTTACTTCTACAGCCAATTATAAAACTTTTGTAAAGCTGCAGGATTCACAATTACTACCAAGTTATTTTTCGAGCAATTGTTCTAAATTCCTTAGCAAAACATTGTTTATAAAGATCTAAATGTCTCGATAAACGTTCTTATATTATGAGCTCAGTATTAATGTTTACTGCAAAGCTCCTAGACCCAAGATTTCCAACTTAGGTAAAATCTGAGCAAACAAATAAGCCGTACGGGCCTGTTCTCAATTCCACTTCGGTTTTTGTATAAACGAATGTTCGATGAGCTCTAGGTCAATAAGGTTTACGGAAGTTGATACTCATATCAACAGTAAGTAGATTGGGTTTAAGTAAATTCGGACTTTCTTAAGCAGTTCAAACAGACAGTTCAATGCCAAGTGGATTCAATTCGTCGAAAAAGAAAGCCTTGATCAGATTTCTTTGCCACCCTCCGCATAAATTTGTAAAAGTAAAACGGCCCATTCAAAACTATATACGAAGAACGAAGTGGAATTGAGAACAGACCTTTTAATCACACAATAAATTTCAAATCTGTAGATAATCGAAAATTACCCCAGGGTATTTTACATGGATTTCATGTTTATTAAAATGTACAGACTCCCTGAAGAACGCAATATATTTGCCGAAACGCGAAGGAGAGAACCTGATCCAAAAAAGTGTTTTGACTGCAAGAAGGGAATGCGATCGAACAAAAACCCCAATTGACACCACAATAATACAACAAAAAATGACCAAAAACAAATTTATACATGAATAAATGATTTAAAATCTTAAAAAGGTCAAAAAACTCTGTCTATATTTGCTGTTTCAGCAATTCAGGTATCAGGGCCTATTCAACAGTTAAGTTCGATCTTTTTGATATAAGAGCTGGAGTAGATCAACAGCTCCTAGTAGATATAATGCTTATTACCTTAAACTAAGCAGTTCTCAAAAGTTGAAAGTGTCAGCTAATAAATTTTAGTACAAAAATTTTATTATTGAAATGTAGAATATTATTTTAAAAATTAAGTGTTAATAAATCGAAACTTTTCATAAATGTTCTAGCGAACCGAAGTTCGAACCAAAACCTTGACTGACGAACCGAACCTTAGACTTTACAACAGGTTCGAACCCCTGCAGGGGGTATGTATGCTGAAACATATGTTGTGTTTGACAGCTCACAGCTGATTAACCAGGGCATGTCAAACAAAATAGAAACTATAGATAAGCTCAGTGGAATATTAGTAATTGATAGAGACATCATTTTGGCGCCAATAAACAATTTGAAAATTTAATTAAATGGAGCTAGATCGGTCATTTCGCCCACTGTGCCCTGACCCGAACCTTCTGTAAAATTTTAGAGGTTTGCAGCCTTGATTACTATACTACTGTGGGCAAAAAACACAGAGAATTCATTTATAAATCAAAAAATGTGGAATCTGATACGGAGAGTTCATTGACGAAATTCCGATTGGGTGAACGTGTCGTATACGTAATATTTGGGGAAACTTTATAGGCGTTTTGCACAGGTTAAAGCATAAACTAAATTTATTTGATTTTATAATTTATTATGTAAGCCCTAAAAGCAATCATTTAAGTCGGAACACATCTAGTTCCCCATTTTTAACCCATCTAATTACTTGATTTATTACTCACTCAAACTCAATAATTTCAAAATTTTATGTCATGACCATTTTATTTACCTTGCTGCTTCTTTGTTTGGGTCTGGCTCAGTCCCAGGTACATCGGGTTAAACGTCTGTCTTCACCGGAATTTGACAAGCACCAGACTTTGGAGTTGGCCAAATATGTGGTATCCATTAGATCGCGTACCCCGCACAAGTATTTCGGCGATAATCATTATTGTGGCGGTGGATTAATTTCACCCACTTTTGTGCTCACCGCCGCTTACTGTGTCATGGAGTAGGTACATTCTTTACTAAATAAGACTTCCTTTAAAACTTTTCCCATTCAGTGAATCTAAAATGATGTACAACAGCCGTGCCATGCTGGTGGTGGCCGGAGCGCCCAATCGTCTCAAGTTTGTGACAGGCAAAACGGTTTCGTCGCCGGTTAAGAAATTGTTTGTGCCCCTCAAATTTACCAAATATAATACCAACAACATAGCTTTGATTAAGCTCAAGGAGGCTTTGCCCACAAATAATCCACGCATTGGTTATCTCAGACTGCCCACAGAACAGCCGCAATTTGTGGCGAATCATACGGTTTTGGGCTGGGGACAGATGTACAAGGTGGGTTCAAAGGTGATGGCTGTGTTAATGATGCATTAATTATACCCACAGGGTGGTCCCTTATCGGATAATATCATGCACATTGAAGTAAATCTCATAGATCAGGCGGTGTGTTTGAGCAAATTGCGCAACTTTAAATCGGAAATGATGTGCGCTGGTGTGGAGGGAACTGATGCGAATCCCTGCAAAGGTGACATGGGCTCACCCATGCTCAACACAGATGTTCTAGTGGGTATTGTCAGTTATCCCATAGGCTGCGGTTCGACTGAATTGCCTTCGGTTTATACGGATGTGCATTATCATTTGGATTGGATACTTAAAATTGTACAAAATTCAGCTGGTATTAAGTCTGTAATGAAGATCGCTTTGTTGGCTTTGTCAGTATGCGTTGTTAATGTTAGTAATTAAACTTTCTGTTGCCTTTGAACCGAGATGTTGACTGCGTATTAGAAATATAATTTTCATTGTGTGTCCAGCACGTTCTTATCTACTGAGTATACAACTCCGCTCTGCGGCAGCGACGTCGCCACCCCGACATTATATGATATTGATACTGCTCTCTTTTGCAACAACAAAGATGTGCTAAATGATGCTAAACACACACAAGAAACGTTTTAACCGATTGTGCCCAACGAGATGTTTATAAACATGTTGAGATACTTATATTGCCCAAAGGAACTCAGATGGACGTATTCCCAAATGATGCTAAACACACTTAAGCAACGTTTTAACCGATTGTGCCCAACCAGATGTTTATAAACATGTTGAGATACTTATATTGCCCAAAGGAACTCAAAGAGCGTATTCCGAGAGCAAACATCTGACTAATTTCTAACAGAGGTCGCTGCATTTGGCCATGGAGCAATAAGTATTAGATAGAAATTTTGCTGATGCTAAATAATAGGGCCCAAAAAGATGATTTTTGTGGCCAGTAGGAAATCACTGTGGTTAAAGCGAGACGACCATATACCTATTGCTTCGTGACCTGAACCGCAGCTCTCAGTTTCTTTTTGGTCATGAGATCAGACAATCACCTTTATTTCAGTATTTTGCTCATGTCTTTTATTAACCACTAAGAGGATCTACTTTGTACAGGGTTTGTCCGGAAAGTAATAGGACTGAGTCGATTTAAAAAAAAAGGTGTGAGTGTCGCTAGCACTCACGAGTCTTTGACGTGAAACATGACGCTTAGTTTACGAGCTTATTTTCAAACCACAAGCTCTCTCAATGGTATATAAGTCAGCAAGGTCACACTTTCGCAAGAAAAAAATTAACGGGGAGTATAAAAGGAAGTTTATTGTGCTGATCCAAAGCTAAATTATGATTTTTCACTCTTAAGATACCACTAAGATGAGATCCAAGATCCCTCTTATATCCGTCCCAAATCCCACCTAAACCTTTACCGGGTACTACCCAGATACCTCACAAATCCCAACTGGATCCCACACAGATTCCACCCAGATCCAACTCAGATCCCATCCAGAACCCAGCTAGATCACACAAAGGTCATACCCAGGTTCAACAAAGATCCCGCCCAGATCCCGCCAAGAACCCACCCAGATCCTACCCAGATCCAACCTAGCTTGATCTCACTTAGATCACAACCAGATCCCACTCAGATCCGACACAGATCCCAATTATATCCCCATCTGCCCATCCTCTTGTATGTGTTTGCCGGAAACTTCACAAAACATCAACACAAAATATGAATGACGTCACGTGACGCTGAAATCAAATTTTACTCCAAAGAAAATCGTCCGTACCGATATTAAAGATGTTTCACATCCCTCTCAATTCCCATCTAGATTCCATCCAGATCCCAACCAAATCCCACCCAGATCACACCTAGATTCCGCCGAGTCTTAGACTGATACCACCTAGTTCCCACCCAGATCCCAACCAGATACCGCCCAGATTCCACCCAGATCCTGCCCAGCTCCCTTCTAGATCCCAACCGGATCCCAACCAGATCCCTCACACCCCCCCCAAGACCCAACAAAAACGAAAACCCAAATCCAAACCCAACCCAACCATAACCAAACCCAACTCCCCTGTTTCATCTTTCTCCCCACCCCTCCACCTTCCCCCCCCCCCATCCCCCCTTCCGTTGTGGGGGGGGGGGAAAAAAAAAAAACAAAAAAAAAAAAAGGAAAAAAAAAATAAAAAAACTCCAAAAAAATAAAAATTAAAATAGTTAATTCTTTAACCCTTTACATGGTGGTGATGCAGATCTGCATCATACCGAATTAATACAATTATTTTCCAGTGTGGATTATAAAATTGCCAAACATGAATTTGATGCAGTTCAGCAACATTCCTTTTTTATATTAAAAGTTTTGGTAACCCTAAATTATGTCCATAACTCAACAGCTGATCACTTTTCCCGACAATTTTGTGAATGTGGAAAACTCAATTGGTTGCGCAGTTTCTCATTAACATATTAATAACAATAAAAGCTGTATAGTTTGAACAATTTGCATTTATATAGAGGTAAATATTATATATATTTATATATTGTCGAGTTTTTGTGTTTGTCGCATTAGAATTTGAGTAAATCAAAAATTTCGCTTTGTTGCAGATATGCATCAAACAAGCTTTACACATAAAAAAATACTGACAACTGTTAATTGCATTTTCAGCCTGATCTTGGTGAATAACATTGATGTTTGGCTTGTTTCATATCTAATATGATTCGCTGTGTGATTTGTTTACTGTATATAATTTTAATTAAGAACTCACATTCATTTTAACAATAACGTCAACATTGTTCCTCCTACTGATCCTCGACATGACCGACTTTTTAAGATAAGGCCAATTGTAGAGAAACTGAACACAAATTTCGGAAAAGTAGCAATGGAGCAGTTCCTGTGCGTTGATGAGCAAATCTGCTCTACCAAAGCTCGAAACCAAATGAAGAGGTATTTACCCAACAAACCTCATAAATGGGGATATAAGATTTGGTTGCTAAGCGGTATTTCTGTCTTCTGCTACAAATTCGAATTTGATACAGGCAAAGAAAACATCGTATTGCCACAAGAACCTGACCTTGGGGCTGCATCCAATTGCGTTGTGAGATTGGCCAGAGAAATACCAAGGCACCAAAACTATCGCTCATATTTTGATAATTATTTTACATCCTTGCCTCTCTTGAAACTATTAGCTGATGACGGAATTTTGGCATTGGGTACAATTAGAAAGAACAGAATTCCAAATTGCTAGTTGGATGATTTCTCAAATGGAAAGAAAATTCCACGTGGCACCTGTTTGGAATATGTCACAAATTATGACGGAGTTGACATATCGTTAACATCATGGATGGACAACAAAGTAGTTACATTGGCTTCTAATTATGCTGGAGTTGTTTCCAAGGATTCTGCACGTCGATTCGATCGTCTTAAAAAACAGCATATTGTCATCGAACGTCCGTTTTCTGTGTCGCAGTATAACAGCTATATGGGAGGCGTCGACCTGATTGACAGCATTATAGGAAGGTACAAAATTTCCATTGGAAGTCAAAGGTGGCAAGTTAGAGTCTTTTACCACCTTCTAGACTTAACTGTAAGCAATGCTTGGCTTTTATACAAGCGAGTTCACAAAGCTAAGGCGTCCACTGAAAAGTTGCTTAATTCAGCTGATTTTCGACTACAAAAAGCAGAAGCGTTGACTAAATTGGACGCTACAAAAAATAAGGGAAAACGTGGCTCTAGTATCCAACATGCATTGGATGAAAAGAAGCTAAAAGGACCTTCGCAGGAAATGCCAGACAAAATGGTTTGACAGGATCAATTCGGGCATTGGCCTGTTTGGACTGACAAAAGGCTGCGCTGCAATTATCCAAACTGCACTGGATTCCTTCAAACGGAGTGCGAAAAATGTGGCGTTTTTATGCTTTAATAGACGTAATAACTGTTTTAAAAATTTCCATTTAAATTAATACATATTATATAAATAAATAAATTCAAAATTACGTAAATGCTTAGTGAATATGAAATTCATGCTATTTGCCAGTTCGGCAAGAACTTTCTCCTTAAACACATTTGATGCAGAAATGCATCACACCCTATTTTTTTGAAAAAAAAAAAACTGAAATTAAATAAAAAAATAAAATAAAGTGTATTTTTTATTTTCATTTGTCTACCAAACAAAAAAAGAATCATGAAAATCGGAGTTGATGTCATGTAAAGGGTTAAAAAAGGTTTTTTCCGTCTTTGTAGGGCTGCCCGGGCGATTTAAAAAAAAGTTTGTTTTTTCTTATTTTTTTTTTTTGGGAGAAAAAAAAAAAAAAGGAAGGAAGAAAAAACATTGCGGGTGGGGGGGGGGGGGGGGGGGGGGTAGACGACCCAAAAAAAACATAAAGCACCACCTCACCAATAACTTGCGCGTGACCAAATGCTCCTTCACTATGTCATGAACCACAGATTTAGGTAGATTTAACATCTGGGCAATTAGACGAATACTTAGTCGCGGTCTGAGTTCAAAACTTTGCGCACACGAGTCCCATTGTCGGTGGTGTGGAAGTCGAAGGTCTTTCCTGCCCTCCAAAAAGGCTTTGTGCCTCCGAAATACACCACTTCGTGCTAAGGCAACATCTGGGTAAGCCTGCTTGAACATGTCAAACGTCTCTGTCTCAGACTTACCGAGTTTCACACATTTTCGGCTTGCACCACTCACAGAAACACGTCGTACGAAATGCTGCCTGACTTGCATGCTTGGAGACAGCCCAACAAGATAATCTTACTTCCGACAAACCCTGTAGCTATTTATCACTTATGTTGTTGAAAAAGTCAATTCGATTCTTTGATCCCAGTTCTAGCTAATTACCTTCTGTTCGTTCACCCTATGGTTCGGTAAACAGGGACCATTGTGTTGCAATGACTAGCGGATTGGCATAGTTTCCTAATCAATAGGCCCTACAACCGGCAATGGACCCTTAATTGAATCAAAGCCCCGTGCCAGAGCTCACTCTGTGCCATTTAAATTGAACCGAAAAAAGCAATAAAGCACCAAATTGGAGTGGAGTATCATTCACCACCCACTTCCGGAGTTACCTGCCCCTCCTCCCCCCCCTTGTGTCTATAGAAACTCATAAAGCTTTATGTTTATAAGACAAATTTGTCTATAGAAATTTCGCGCGTATGTTTCATTCAGTGTTCAGACAAAAAGGGAGACACCTGCTCTCCATTTAAGTAATGAATTTTCCGCCCCACCTGCCTTTGGCAGAACTCAACGGAACAGCTTTTGTAGGCAAATGCGTAATGATAACATTAATGCAAACGACTTCATTTAATTAAACGCCTGCAAAAAGAGCAAAGCAAACTGAGAAACATTGTCATCATTGGCAGATCTCACTCATACGCCCTGGGGGAGTAGGTGTAGCCCAGTTCAGGTGGAGGCAATTCAATTAACCCACTGGACAATGGAGGATTAGTGGTAAGAAAGTTGCCCAAACTGTTCAAACAGTTTTTTCTTCAATTTGGCTAAATGCATTTTAAATTTTGCAACATTTTTAAGTGACTGTCCTCATTAGCGGACACATTTCTCTGGCAGCCAAACTGTTCATTTGCATGCGCTGTCGCTCATTACATTTGCATTAAAGTTTTAATATGCGCGGACATGTGGGTGGATGCGGGTGCATCAGCAGGAGCATCAGCTGAATTGGAGTGACAGGCAACTTGATGCCCGCATCCCTTGGTATGTTTATATGTAGTTAATTACATTTGGCCAGCTGCAATTCGTTCTACTTGCTCTTAAGCAGCTTCAACTGGGATCTATTAACCCACCGCTGAGCATAAGCTAAGCCAGCTACGTGGGGGGTTAATGTTCCCACTTGGCCAAGGTATGGTCACACTGTCAGTGTATGCGTGTGTTATGAGCTTAGCAAGTCTTTTAAATGTTTGCGTATTTGTTTGCCCCCCAAGCTGCAGTCATCGTCATCGTCATCGTCATTGCTATTTACTTGATGTGACCTCTGCTCTGCATCCTCCAACTGTGCAACTGTGCAACTGCACACAGCGCATAAATATCTAAAGCATTCTTGAGTAACTGCTCTAATGGATTCGGGTTAAAAATACACACAGTTCTTGCTTGGCAAGGGCATGTGGAGGACATACACACACAGCCAGTTGCTCCCTCAGCTTGTTTAAGATTTACAAATTAGTTTAATTTAAATTAGAATGCAAAGGAAGCACTCAACAGTCGGCTACAAATGAAATGTCAATTGCACACAGCAAACAGGCCCAATTGAAATACATTTCTATTTTTGCATTTCTGAAAAGAAAATGTAAGCTAAAACCAAGGGGGGTTTAACGTTTGATACATTTTCAGTTGAGCCTAAAAGTAGGCAATGGAAATTGAATTCAAGAACTTAAATGAAAAGTTGGCAAATATTGGGACTACTCTGGCCGACACCTACAAGCGTTCTTACTTTAGGTACAAAATATCTTGGCTTAGGCATAAAATAGACTGACTGGAAAATGCGTTGCGGAGGTATTCTCCAAATCTCATTTGAGAACGCAGAGTTTTAAGTAAACAAAATAAATTGTACTGCTTCGTTGCGAGGCCGTTCGAAAAGTTTTCGGCCGTCAAAGTCAAAAAGGGTTAAAAAAAAAAGGTATGGTGCTGGCGGCCACATTCCATGTCTCCATGTTTATAAGAATTTTGTCAAAACAGAACCTTTTTGAATGATTTTTTCCGATCAGAATCGAGGTGGAAATTCTTTATCAGGTTCGGTCCCGAGCAACGCAGAGTGTTCACCTAGTTTTAAATAAAATTTAAAAATTTATTATTTTCTACTGACAAGCATTCAAAACTTATTTTAAACGACTAGATATCCAGCTTGAAGGACCAATGTTTTGCAAGGGATTGGGAAATTCCCTCAACGGAGATGGTGATGATATTTCCTTGGTGAATGTCCTCACAAGGTTTTTTAATGCTTCCAGGAAATGAGATGGATTGGATATGGAAGCAAGAAAATAGCGCTACCACGGTGAGACAGAAATAAAACACCCCCCCTGGGAGATCTACAACAGCGGCCATGCTACCAAGCTCGAGTTTGGGTGTGCGGCTTTGCAGTGAGTGATAGACTGCGCCACTTGTCATCAGCTTTACACCAGTTGACGAGCGGCTTGCCGCGCTCAGACTGGCAAAATATTTTAATATTAGTCTTATCTGTGCTCACGCGCCAACAGAGGACAAGAAACGAATAAAAGGCGAATTTCTATGAGCGCCTGGAACAACTATATGAGCGCTTTGCCCGACCACGACGCGATAAAGCTCCTAGGCGATTTTAACGCGAAAGTCGGGAGAGAAGGAGTTTTTGGATCGACAGTCGGACGATTCATTATTCATGAAACAATATCCGGTAACGGGAGAGGCCAATAATTTCGCTGCTGGCCCGGAACATGGTCGTAAGTAGTACCAGATTTGAACATAGAGACATCCATAAGGCGACCTGGAAGTCCCCTGATCAACGAACTCAAAACCAGATTGATCACGTTAGGATCGACGGAAGGCATTCATCATGTACTAGATGTGCGCGCGATTCGAGGAGCCAATATTGATCCGGATCATTGCCTTGTTGCAGCCAAGGTACGCACGGCTCAGTGTGGCGCATGCCGCACGCACTGGCACACGTCGAAAGCTAAACGTCGAGATGTTGCAATGGTGAACAATGGAATCAAATATCACACTCCATGAGAGCGGCTGCCGAGGGAGGTACTCGGGTATCCGAGTCCCCTCTAAGGCGGTCTTGGTACGATGAGGAGGTGCCGACAGCGCTACTGCAGGAAAAACGTGGTGTACAAGACATTTCTGACGGGAGGCGGATGCTGATAAAATTGTTTACAAGAAGAAAAGGAAAGAGGAGAAGTAGCCTATTTAGAAGAAAAAGAATGAGCAGGAAAAAGGCGCTTGCGCGAGGAAGTCGAGATGTTATTCGGCATGAGCGAGACTCGAAAATTTTACCAAAAAGATTAAACAATTAAGGCAGAAGGTTTCAGGCCCAGAGTCGCACAATGCAAAGACGCATGGGAATTTGGTCACAGATCCGCAAGTGGCGCTTAACAAATGGAGAGGTACTTCTCCAACCTACTGGGAGGCGATGACGAACAGGATGCCGCCACTAGAGAAGTAACGATGCCACCAATCGACAACACAGAGATAGACCCGCCGACCCAACAGGGAAGTCTGTTTAGCCATACGAAGGCTAAATGTAACAAATCACCAGGCGCTGATGAGTTGCCCTTGCTAGAATTGTTCAAGGCTGTATTGCATGCACCAACTTTTGTGCCGTATGACGGGTTGACGAAAGCATGCCCGACGATTGAACGTCCAAGTGTTCTCTGTCCAATCTTTAAAAAGGAGACCCTGCAGTTTGCGCCAACTACCGCGGGATCAGTCTCCTCCCCATCGCATATAAGGTTCTGTCCCGCATTAGTTGTGAACGTCTAAAGCCGTTTTATTGTACACTGTTGGACCTTATCAGTGTGGCTTTAGACCTAGTAAAATCCACCACAGACCAGATTTTCACACTTCGACAAATCCTGGAGAAAACCTATGAAAGAGGGACCCCCACACACAACATCTTTTTTGTTGATTATAAATCAGCCTTCGACACACCGATAAGGTCAAGCCTCTCAAAGCCCTGTCTGCTTTAGGTATTCCAGCAAGAGTACGTTCGACTTTGCATTGATGACGTTGAGAAGTACGCAAAGCTCCGTCAAAATAGAAAAGAACCTCTCCGAACCATTTGATACCAAAAGAGGGTTTTAGGCGGGCGATACCTTATCGTTAGCGACTTCTTTAATCACTGATGGAATATATACTGCGTGAGTGCGAACATGCCAACAGAACCGGCGGATTTATTTATAAAAATCTAACGCTACTTGCATATGCCGATGATATTGACATTATCGGCAAAACCACACGGGCAGTAAGCTAAGGCGTTTTCAGAGATTGAGAAGGAGTCTAGATTAATGGGTTTAGCGGTAAGTGAGGACAAGACGAAGTACCTAGTAACCGCGGACAAAAAGTCATAGAGACTTGGACAATCTGTCACAATGGAGGGCTGATTAATGTTTGTAGGATTTCGTCACCTCGGAACGATGATAACCATTAAGAACAACATCAGTCTGGAAATCCGACGAAGAATCACTCTTTTGGAACCGATGCTTATAGGGTATCTATGGGGACGCTGGGACAACGAGCAAAACCCAAGGAAAAAAACCCAATGAGTCGCTTATCATCCCAGTCCTGCAATAAGGCGCAGAAGCATGGACAATGACCGCAGCGATGAAGCGGCGATTGGCGTGTTTGAACGAAGAATTCTTCGGAGGATTTATGGACCTTTAAAAGTCGGCGATGATTTCCGCATTCGAAGAAAAGACCGACAGCATAAGCTCTAGTGGGGACACCAGCCTGGTAGCTAGGAATAAAAAAGGGGGTGGCAGGGATTGCAGGGGGAGGGAGGAGGAGCTCCAGCAAAAATTAAAAAATCGAAGGTAAGGGGGAAGCGGATCTGAGCGCGGGAAGACATTGCCCAGCTTGGTGTTGACCAACTGGTGGCAGCTCGCACAGAACAAAACGAATGAGGGGAGCTAATCGAAAGGGCGGGACCGTCGAACGGTTGCGAATCTACAAAAAGGGCCTTGCTAGTTGCTAGGACTACCAGCTAACATGTTTTCCAATGTAGCGATTATAAAAGATGCTGAGATTCCAATTCATTTTGTTTAAAATTCCCACAAAAGCACATTGATAAATCCTCTTTTTGTTTTGTATGCCAAATCAGCAATCTCTGACCAGACTGAGTCGTTTGGAGCATTGATTGATGAGACAATGTATGCGAAAGAAGGGGCCTCAACCGCACGAGCCTGGCCAATTATTGATTTCTGGTTGCGGTGTGGCCTAAAGTCAGTTAGTTGCAGCTGTTGCCAACTAATTGGAGCAACGCCTACAAACCCATTCGCAGTGCAGGTTGAACGAAACATTAGCATAATCAGCTGGGGAACATTTTGCAATTGCATACGCATACGGGCCACACGCATCAAGCATACGCCTAGTGGCGGCTCACAAAATTGCCTATTTGGCTTCACTTTTATGGCTGGCAAAAATTAAAATCTAAGCTCAAAGTTTCACTATAGTCGTCCACCGGGAGTGTGTCGCTGCTCGCTGCGGCTCAGTCCTAATCACATCACGTGCTCTGCCAAGTCTCATATTAAGTTGGCTTCCGGCCCCTTGTGTGTGTGTGTGTGTGTGGTATTTATGTGTGTGTATGCAACTATCTTTCTTGGCCAAAATTACAGGCCATGTGTTGTGCTGTCTGCTTTTGGCATTTGTCGCAATTGCCGTTAACTGCCAGCGCGTGTTGCTTGCCAACGTTTCATTATCAAAGCCAAGTTTGCCACTAAGCACGTCGTAAACAATAAGTTGGGGCTCCCCCAAAAACACACACACACTTATTATGTTCGCCCCACATTAGAAGGAAGACAGCTTTATGGCATGTATAATTTTTGCTTAAAATTATTTAATATGCCGCGTTGTCCTGCCTGTGTGTGTGTGTGTGTGTGTGTGGGTGTGTTTACGGGGCTTAAATAATTATCGTTATAATTTCAATTTGGTTTTCTTCCTTTTGATGTTAACCGAGCAGGGCCTGAGGGCAACTAATGCTTACATGCTGCTACTCAAAAAAAAACTTTTCTATTTTGTATTTTTGAATTCCAATTCTTGTGGGCAATGTCTTTCAAATAAAGTTTAGCAAACCAAGACGAAAAACTTTTGTGAGTAGAGTCTAAGGACCTGTCTCGAAAACCAGAAATATGTGATTATGCCAGTCAGCTTAGATGAATCATCTCAGACACGCAAAAATGTAAGTTATGTTCATTGTAATTAAGACATCAAGAGTGTACTCCTACCCCCTGCAAATCTTTGGTCCTTCGAGCCGGATTGTAGCTATTTATATGAAATAGACCGATCGGTCCTATGACAGTCCTAAGATTACTAGTCAGTCAAACAGACTGAGATAGTACAAACTAATTGATCGCCCTGATTAAAAAATATATATTTGCTGTTTGGAAATTAATATTTTATTATGTAACCGAGAACTGCTGGCTATCATAGCGGCAAACACGTCGAGCGGTTAAGCCTAAGCTTTTTGAGCATATTTATTCAACGAACAAAACTCAGCGTTGAATATATTCAGATCATACCGACTGAGACTGTTGATGGGGTCCAGAAATGGACATGAGATACCGATATCAAGTCAGTTAAGGGGCACCAGCTATCTATTGGATGGGCATACATCCCCGGCAGAAGGATCAAACTGTATACAATGTTTGGTGAGTTTAACTGCTACTAAGTTTCTTGCTCTACAACAAAGTGGCTACCATATCCTGGTATTGGCGTAGAGTCATGTCATGGATTGGTATAAGGGCCTAGGGCATTTTTGCGTTTTCACCTGCTACTGATGGCAAGGCGAAAGGTATCATCCGACTCAAGCCAACTGTAACTTTGGTTACATATCCCGAGACATAGGGAAGCATTAACTGGCTCACACCATTTCCTGGGTTAAGTCCAGTTGATACAGGCAGACTAGATCCTACTCTATTTCCAGTGTTTACAGTAGCTGGCACAGCATTTCCTGGTACATATCCTAAAATTATTGTTCCCACTAGTGGAAACTGAGAATCGGAAGGTTTACCTTCAGGGAAGACCTGCAGCTTCGCTTTCGTTTTCTATTTGTGGATATAAGGGGCCTGCTGGTCCAAATGCATCATATTCGGTTAGAATAGGCTCAGGTCCCGGGAGAATATATAGGCATAGCTCTTAATGGATAGTTACTGGAAATACCTTGCCGTACTCCCTGATTAGCTTTATTGCTGTCGCCTTCAGTTGGGCCTCCTTCAGCTAACTTAATCATTTGACAAGCTCATATAACCAAACCAGTGTATATAGTACAGAATTTTCTGGATCGAACCTCTCTCTCTCGCTGTCTCTTTTCCACACCTTAAGCATGGTAGAATTAATAAGGTGAAGCCGAGCGAGACAGTGCTCATGTTTGTAAAGCCAGCGAACAAAAAATGTTCTGCCGTCTCTTTCTATCTCAAAGGCATAAATTAATTGGCCCTTTGCAGAGGCTAACGGCTTCAGCTTGTTAGTTCCACCATGATCTTATGCATCTTTGCAAGAACTTATTCATACAAGCCGATTTTTGTTGACTCTAATCGAGGGCAAGATTTACTTAACAAGGTAACCGAACTCGCTCTCTCACAACTCGTCCGCGGAGACAAGGGTTGACATTAAAAAAGTAAGCAAAGAGAGAGAGAGAGCGAAGGCGGCTATCTTGTTAAGTATATCTTGATCTAGGGTTCCGCAAGAAGAGAGCGCGAAATGGTATTTATGTCTCTTTCTCTAAAACACTGTGAGGCCGGACTGCGGCTAGCATGCAGTGTGAATTAACGATTATGTTCGTCCGCCAGGGGCTGTGACTCTAATCAATCGTTGTTAAGTCAAACGAACAGAACACCCGAACTGATAAGAATAAAAACGTGACATGATTATAGTCAGAGTGCCAACAATATGATTGAATAAAACTCAACAGCGAACATGTTGTGTTTGATGAAAAGCCAGTTTAATCGGGTGTTGATTAATGTGAACACTTTACTATGGGAAGAATTGTTCTCTCACTCTGCATGGATGTTTTTTAAACAGAAGTCACTGTAATATTGTGCCTCATGCTGAAACCTGAAAACCTGACTCTTCTGCAGCTTTGTAAGTTGCGAAACTCTTGCATTAAGCGTCATCTTGCAAAACGCTATAACAGCCACAGCAGCGACGTGGAGTAGAAAGGAGTTACTATTTGTTTGGCCACCCATTGAAGTCGTTTTTTGATTTGTAGCCAAAGTCAAAACAAAACTAGATTTAAAAATACCAAGATTTTTAAATTTCGAACTAATTTGTGGTCAAGTTTGGTCACACTGTTCCTACGTTCCACTTTTGACAAAGTAAGCTAATAAGCTCGTAAAGCTAATAAAAAATAAAAAAGAGAGAGAGTATCTAAAACTAAGTTTGCCATTCTTAAAACTTTCTTGTTCATGTTTTTGCATAGTTTTTTTTTTCGTATTTTTATTGGCCAAATTTGTGAGGTTGTAATTTTGTTTTAAGCTGCTGCTGTTGCGGCTGCAGCTGCATCTGTAGCCGTTCGTATCCTTTTGGCTTTGGCATCCAAAAGTTCACTTGAGTTTATTTTTGCATGCCGCAAATAATTTTGCAACCTTTTGCCTAGCAGTTGGTTCATTGTTTCGACAGTTTTTGGGGGCCGAAAAATGTGAGCCTGGCAGCCATGTTGTGATTACAAAGTGTGTTTGTGTGTGTGTGTGTGAGTGTGTCTTTGTGTGTAACACAAATTAAGCTAAAACCGCTTCAAGTTGCAATTTCCGACGCAGCAGCAACATGGCTCAAGGATATGAGCATCATGCAACAAAACAACTGCAACTATAATTAAAACTTTGCCAGGACAAACACACACACACACACAAGAAAAGGACTCCCCAAAGGATACGCTTAAACGGATTTAAGGCATTAATCGCTTTTAGGGCTTCCCAAATGCTTTTGCGGCATTGTTAATTGATCAAAATGCACATACAAAACACTTAAAGTTTGACCTCTGACCTAACAGGGAGCAAAGTCCCTTAACTAAAAGTTAAATTAATTTCTGTCGACAGCTTCGCGAGGGTAAAACTTTCGAATGAATTACATATTCTAAGCACGCGGTTGGTTGCTCTCTCTCTCTGTCTCTCTCACTCTCTTACACCCTCCCTCTCATTTGTATTTTGAAAACTTTTTTTGGCTGTTAAATTGTTAAAAAATTACAAATAAATTGAATGAACATCGTGGACTCTGGCGAAAGGGCTGCAACAACAACGACAAATTACATTGTATTGACTTTTCAATTTCATTTTGCGGCAACTTTTAAAGTGGCCGCTTGAAGTGGCCTGCAGGATGAGAAATTGGACAACAACCAACATTTATTTTTTTTTTTTTGGTCGCATGTTTGCTTTGACTTTGCTGTGTTGTTACTCTGCTTCCGCCATTATGCCATTAAGCTCTGGACCAAACCAAACCAATTTGGGTCACATGGCCGAGAAAGAAGAGGAGGCGCAGGAGGATGAGGAGGCTGAAGGGTGCATTAATGGCCCTCAGTGAGAGTAGAGCCTGAACAAAAACCGGACAAACGCAAAGAGCCGAGGAGGCTCCTCTCCCTTCCTCCCTAAAATGTATAATAAGAAACCAGAAATACAAGCACTGGACCTGGGCGTACCAGGGAGGAGGCGTGGCCCAACTGAGTGAATGCGAATGCCTCAAGTCTCTGCAGTCAATTCGGCCTTAACAGAACACAAAAGATATCAAATTTAAGTGCACACACACACACACAGCACACACACACATCATTACAGACAGAGCGGCCAAGCAGCAAAAGCTAGAGGGCAGCTACTAAAGTTTGAAAATTTGTTTAGGAGTTAAATCAAAACTATAATCAAGCGAATTGAACTTCATTGTTTGGAGCGTATAGATTCCTAAGTCTTTAACAAAAAAACAAAAAACAATATATGTTAATAAATCCCGTTTCGTTGAAACAAAAATTACGAACTGAACAACAAAACAAATTGTTCTCATGGCTTTCAAATAGGCTTTCCCCCTTTTTCCACAGCCCCCCCCCCTTTACAGCTTACGCCCTCCCTCTTCCAACGCTCTTCACTCTTTCCCGAACCTTATCATTCCTCTCCCCTGTCATTCTTTCCAGAAGGAAGAAGGACCTCAATATACCATCCGTAAAGGACCAAATTGCTTGCCGACAAGCTAGTCACTCAACAAAGTTATCATCTCATCAATTAGCTAGAGCACTTATCCAAGTCAGTAGTCACACCCGGCTAAAAAGCAAAGACCTACCATATATATCGATATTTTTGTAAACGATAAGGGTTATTTCGATACGATATTTTTTGATGCGATATACACGATTATCGATGTTTTTTTAAACGATATATCAAAAAAGACAAGCTTTGGTCACATTGAAATTGGCCGCTCTGTTCATGTGTGTCGTTTCTACAGAACACAAAAATGGACTTTAAGGAGCACTTTAAAAAAATAAATAATAACTGTTCCACGTGCAAATTATGTGGAAGAACTGTGAAAACATCTGGTAATACTACCAACTTAAAATCGCACCTGAGAACTAATCATTTAGATGTAGCAATACGCTGCAACATTCCAACGACAAATTTGACAGTTTCTCGGAAACGCAAGCACGTACGTACATTTATATTTATAAACACACATGGAGAATGTGAATAATGAGCGCTCCAATTCCAATATATATCTTGTAGAATGGAGACAACTGCAATGCTGAATCAATGGTTGCACTTGGAAGCGAGTCCGACAATGTAAGGGAGTTTGACCAACCAACCATAGAGGAGAGCTTTGGGTTCAGCGCTGCGTACAACGGTAAATATAAGGTACAATTACACAAACCAATTAGTAACTAATGATAACTATATAATTTCGGGTACAATAGAAAATGGACCGAAGTACAAAGAAATTACTGCAGCCATAGTTTATATGGTATGTAAAGATAATTTACCAGTTCGATGCGTCGAGAAGGAAGGGCTTAAAAAATTAATGGCCACATGTGTTCCGAAATATAAATTACCATCTCGAACAAAGGTAATTTCCAACTTTGAATTTATTTATTTTTCTAACTTATGATCACAATGATACACTGTTCATACATATGTACCTAAACTGGACGATACATTTTTTTCAGTTAACGTATATGATTGAATCCAAATACTTATTGTCGATGAGTAAAGTAAAGGAGGCGTTTGAAAATATCAATTACTTTGCCTTCACTTGTGACTTAGTAACTATTACTAATTCCACTAGAGGCTTTCTTACTGTAACCGCCCATTATATGAGGGAATATTGCTTAGAGAGTGCTTGCCTAGCAGCCGTTAGAATGTGTGAGGTAAGACCTACGTTTTTTCAGCATTCAAGTGAATTATGAATTTGTTATATTTTTGATCATATCCTCATATAAAAAATGTCATTTTAGTCTCATACCTCGCAACATATATGGGCTAATCCGAAAATTTTTAAACCAAGGGTCGAAATTTAAAGTTGTCCAAAATCCAAATGTTTGTTAATGGAATAATAGGGTACATATTCAAGCTTCAAAATATGTAAGCAATATTGTTCTACGATGGTTTGTTTGCTCTTGGCAGAGGCATACCTTCACCTTGCTCTTGCTTCTATTAATTCTTGAAAAAATTGTTTTTTTTATTAGTCACCAAAAATTGTAAAAACAGTCGTTATAGTATTTTCCGCTTAGCAAAACTTGAAGTTTGTTTTATTTCCTTTAATTTAAGGTACTCATTATATTTGTAGGATATCTCATATATATTAAAAATTTAAACTAAAAATCGATTTGCTGTGTGTAAGGTCCGCAACGGATAACTGGGTTTTTTTAATTTAACAGAATGAATTTTAATAATTCGGCTATCCATACTTACTTTATAAACAGAGTTTTTTATGCTCTTTAAACTGATGAAAAAAATATACCTTTATTACACATATTTTTGAAAAACGTTAATGCCAAAATGTGTAACGTCCGCAACGGCAAGAAAATACTCAAACATTTTTTTATTACTATGAGGTGGAAATAGGTGTTTTTAATGGATTATTGCCTGCTGAGTCTGAATCTGGGCTCTAAATTGCTCTAGGTTGTCGAGAATCCGAAAAACATAACCTCAAAGTATCAAAAAGTGTGTTTAAATAATATTAATATTAATAATTGATAAATATCGATAAAAATCGGTATTTCCTACATCGGAAAATGAAAACCCAAATGAATTCGAGTTTTATCATTACAAATTGAATTTTAAGCCAATCGGATGAAAAATCATTTTTTTGCAAGCAGAATTTTACGGAAATTTTCCTCGTGGACGGATTTTTCCAAATCGGGAAAACACGTGTCGATCTATTTCGCGTACTAAGCTTACAAACCCAGTTTCAAGTCAATCGGATGAAAAAAAAATTTTGTTATATAATACTATTTGGGTCAATGGAAAAAGTGTAACGTCCGCAACAGCACAAAAATTAAGATATTTTAGTAACGGGACCACTTATAATTCTTTTGGAAGCTGGGTTGAATTGGTCATATATTCTACTAAATTTTTTGTTATTAGACTTTTTTTTGTTTATTATGCAAAATTCGCTAAAAAATGTGGAAATGCACATAAGCCTCAAAGTCGACTTCCATTTTTTGTAACGTCCGCAACGGAACTTAAAACAAGCATAACTTTTTTTCAAAAACAGATAACCTATTATCTTAAATTAGGTTTGTAAGTACTCCCAAAGAACTGCATTTTGCACCAAAAGTATTTCAAATATACCAAATTAGACGCCAGCTGTGTCAATTTTAAGAAGCAAATTTGCGTACAAATGTAACGTCCGCAACGCAGGATTAGCCCATATGCGAAATTTTACGCGAGACGGCTGAGCTCTTTTGAATAGAAGAAAGCAAAAGAGTCAGTTTAACAACAGACAACGCTTCAACAGACACTTTTTGTACAACCAAACCACCATATACCATGTATGGCACATACCCTAAATCTTGTTGTTGAGGAAGTTTTAAAAAACTTAAAGCAATATTCGGACGTGATTAGCCACATCAAGGGAATCGTGACATTTTTTAAGCACAGTGTCCTTGCTATGGACGAGCTAAGAAAGCTACAAACTGAAGCTAACATTCCAGAAGGATGTGTAAGCACTTTAATTCAAAACGTTGATACTAGATGGAACTCATCTTTGGACATGATGATGGCTTTTATAAATTTGTCCGAACTAGTGTCAGCTGTTTTGTTAAAGCGCAACGCTGCGTGCAGAGGTGGAAAATGTCCGGAAATGCTTACTGGATATGAGCTAAACATCACTCGAGACTTAATTAAACTATTGCTCCCCTTCAAAGAAGTGACTGAAAATGTAAGCGGGGAAAAATATGTGACCTTGATGCTTCGAAAACTAGCTAAAGTTGAAACAGAAACAGAGTTAGGAGAGACAGCAAAAGAACTGTTTCAGGATGCTGCAGAAAGACGTCTTTCTATAAGTGAATCCAACCAGATGCTTGCAAAAGCCACGCTGTTGGATCCACGCTTTAAAAAGGCATACTTTACTTCAAGGCTTTCTGCTTCCAGTGCAGTGCGCTCTATAATTTCCGAAACTGGAAAGGAATTGTTCCAACCCAAACAGAACAATCCAAGTCAGTTAAAGGTATGTTCTTTTTTATAGATTTTAAAATAAAATTTGTAAAATTCCTTATATGCAAGCATTAAATGCCTATTTCTTTTTTACAGACTTGCATTTCGATATTTAATTGCGCCTGGAAGTTCTGTACCATCTGAACGGATGGCATCCGCAATTAAGCTGGTGGTTACCGACAACCGCAGCAGAATGACTGGGGAACACATTAAGCAGCGGGTTTTCTTAAAATCATTGTCAAACCACTATTGGTAGTATGTAACAAGCAATTAATATGTATTAAATCAAAGAATCAATCTATCACATCATAAATTACCCAAATCTGTTAGTTTTTAAGTTTAAAAGAAAAAGAAAAACTTCACTACTAAACTACGTTAAAAATACATTATAATTAAAAATTATAATACACTTTTCAAGTTTATAAAAATAAGTCATTTATATCTTAAAGGGTATCATATCAAATAGCCACTAGTAATGGTCATTAGTAGCTTTATGGTGTAGGCGATCTTTAATAACTTTTCAGGCTTTAGAAAATAACTATATAATCGATATATCGATGTTTTTTGGGCTCGATATATCAAATATCGATATTGAAAATTTTGATTTTTGATATTATCGATATTGATATTTTGAGAAATATCGACAACCCTACTACCAGCCCAACGACCAATGTAAGGGCCGTCCCACCAACCATCCCTCTTTAACTGAAGGACAAGCTAACAAGTTATATCTTAAGATTTGAAAAATTTTTGTGTCTCTGTATTAGAAGATCCAATAAATAACAATATATTTTAAAAAAAAAATTCTTCCTGCGCTCTCCACTCTTTCCCATCCCTCTCCCGTGGTACTTAGTTCACGCTAACGATTCCCAAATATCAACAAAAGCGTTTTACTTACACTTATTTACAATAAAAAAGGGACCATCTCCTACTTATGGCATCATGCATTCAACACATACCTCATTTGTGAGAGTATGAGTCGTTCCCTCTCTCATTCTCTCTCTCTCTCTCTCTCTCTCTCTCTCGGTAAACATCCACAAAGCCCTCAATCAGAGCTACCACGAAGAAGGTTCTCAATGCAAGACACTACGAAAGTACTCAACGAGAGGCATCACGAAAGCCCTCAATGCGAGGCAAACAAAAGGTTCTTCAAAAGTCCACTACAAGAGGCATTTCACAAAAACCGAATGAGCGACACCATCAAAGCCCTTAATGCGAGGCTAACCTAAGGTTATATGAAAGTACTTAACGGGAGACATTCCAAAAGCCCTCAACATGAGGCAAACTAAAGATTTTACAAAATTCCTCAAAGCGAGGTACAGGAAAGTCCTCAATGAGTCCTCCAAGACCCTTGGCAACCTCAAACCTGCTCTAACCAACTTGCTTATCAAAACCACCAACCTCAACCTGAGGCAACCTAAATTTACTGGTTCTTAGACTGCACTCTAAACGCTCGTGTCCACCCTCGCCTTCGCCTTCGCCTTTGCTTTGGGTGTATGACCTAATCGCATTGAATTTAATGTCAAGCAATTTCAACTGCTGCTGTTGCTCTCTCCGTTGGCTACTTCTTGAGTGTGGAAAGAAAATTTTCCTTTTGAAAACATCATCAAAATACTTGTACTTTGAACTTTTTATGGTCAATTCCCATATGTCTGGCAGACAGACAGACGGACAATAAAAAATTGACTCCTCATTTGGTAATTTTCATTTCATAATTTGCACAACTTTCGTCCCGAATGGCACGAAATGGCCATTTTAACCTGATTATGATGCGAGACAGGGCCAGAAGAATGGCTCAAATATGCATGAAACACTCGTACGCCTCCCAAAACGCACGTTGCTCGCTTCATCTGTCGCAATTGGTAATTTGATTGTGGTCATAATAGTTTACCGCAGGGCAACACACACACACAGACACTGACAGACTGGATTGATGGAAATGTGAAAATCATATCACTTGGCCCAGGGACAGTTTTGTGTGTTGGAATATTTGTAGCTGCTTTTCACGCTTTATTTTTTAGCCCAAGATTCTCCTCTGGGGTTGCTTATCGTTAGACCCAAAAGACAAATTTTTGCCGCAGTGGCACACATTTTTTTGTAATCCTCTTAGCTGAAGGAAGAGCACAACTTAATTTGCTGCAGCATCAAATTGCCGCTCTAAAAAGTTTACGGGAAGAGGGAGAGCTGCAGGTCAACAATTAAAGTGATTTTTGGTCAGTTAATATGTGTATGTGTAGCTCAGACTTGGTCAAATTAGCGCTGGCAGTTGACCAAACTTACTGTGTGTTGGCCAAAAGAGAGAGAGAGAGAGAGAGGGAGAGAGTTTGTGGTGGAAAAATAATAGGTTTATGCTCGGCTAGCCTGGGCCGGGGCCAAGTGATTGATATGCCCAACATGTGCACTTACTCGTACTCGTTCGTCTGTGTTAGCTGTTTCTGTGTGCCACACGGCATCAAATTCATGGCTTTAATGTGCTTAACATTTGATGGAAAAAGTTTTGCCCCGCACGCTAGTATTTGCATTTGAATGAGCCTCCTTCACCAAAAAAGGGAGATTGGGCTAATTAATTCATTGATTTAGTGAAATGAAAGTATTTAGCAAATAAATCATCGATATGGGAAGTAATGGACACTTCAACTGGTTTGTGTATCCTTATGGCTTCAGCTAGTTAAGCGATGAGCGATTCACACCCACACGAGGTCAGTTTTGAGTCGGACCATGCTTTTCTAGACCATGGTGGAACTAATAAGGTGAAGCCTAGCGAAACAGCGCTCTTTTTATTCTGTTCAGAAGCAAACGGCCATACACAAGCAGAGACAAACAACTGCTCAGCAGTTTCTTTCTATCTCACAGCGGAGGCTGACAGCTTCACCTTGTTAATTCCACCATATTCTAAGCCAAATCCGACGCCTTAAAACTGAGAGGTCATCTCAGTATCTCTCGCTGTTATCTATGTTGTGTTAACGAACTTTGTGTTGCTTATAACTTCGTTATCGATTTACAAATTTTGTGTATAAATTTGCATTGTGGAAGATATGCTTCATTCCGACAGTTCATCTTTCAGCTGCATGTGTGCGCACGCTCTTAGATTAAATTAAATTTTTCTAATGTACCCTCTACACCAGGGTTCCCCGAAAACAGAGCGCGAAAACGTGACTGTGTCTCTCTCTCTAACACACAATGAAGGTTGACTTCGGCAAGCATTCGGTAAGTATTGGCAAGTAAGTTCGTGACCCCGGGGCTATCATTGGGGAACTCTGCTCCACACGGAAAACTACTTAGAGACCGAATTAATCCCTAGCGATGCCAGATCGATGTAGCTCATCTTGGTTCACCGACTTCAAATATTCCTGTCATCAGATTACATTTCTTCTTTGAAAACTTGACAATGGATTTGTGTCAGTATTCCATTTTCTCTACGGAACGAAATTTTCCTTATTTTGTACGATATTTGGGAGCATTAACGTTTTCCAGGAATTCTATTTCCACAGTGTGTGAGGAATCAGCTATTTACTTTAGAAATCATAATCATATGCCAAACTTGAAAACGGTCAAACTGGTAAACCATAAAACCAAACCGGAACAGCGGTTTAGTTAGCTACAAAATTCATGAAATGAACCTAAACCAGTTTTTTCCGAGAGGTTTGCATTCCTGCTTTTTAAACACTTTTGGTTTAACCCAACGCAAGGCATTAATTGATAATAAATGTGTCGTTTTTGCGGTTGTATGATCTAATTCAGGGGTGTCCAAACCCATTCAGCAAGCCTTCCATTCGTTGTTGCTTGACGCAAAGGAGTAGCTGGCGCGTATACGGTCCACGTGCGCTATAGGCCTACATAACCAACAACAAATTCAAAGGCGCACTCTCTTTTCTTTTTTTCCGAGCTAAGGTTTTGTTGTTGTCTTGTTCAGACTTGCAACGTGACTCTCTTCTCTTGCTTGTGAGTAGTCAGCGCTCGCTCAGCACACACAAACAAAAATCTGGTTTATCTTTCTATTAAAAGAAAGAAGAAAAATTGTATTCTTGGCAAGATATTCTTGTACTTTGTATGCACATGGGGTCGTGGGCACACCACCTGATCTACCAGGATTCAAGTGCGCAGTCATAACTGTTATCTTTGAACGACCTCTAAAAAATCCGTGCGAAAACCGTTAGACCCGTTTGGTTTCAAAAAGAAACACTAGATCTGATAATTTCCCAAAACTATCTTGGGTAAGCACATGGGATTCGTATGATAACAAAAAGACTTTAGAACAGTGGTGCCCAAACACACACTATCAAGCTTTGCGATTGTATGTATAGCAGCGAAACACGGCTACAAACACACGTATACTCTCTCTCTATGCGTGTGTCGGCTGCGACGCTGGCAGAATTATGACTTCCTATCACACGGGATAGGGCAATTGACATTTGGGCACCACGGCTTTAGAACCCTAAAACCTTGTGTCTCTGAAAACCCGTTAGATCCGTGTGATTCCGTAAAGAACCTTAGATTCGTCTGTTTCTAAAACTTGTTGAATTCATCTTACAACGCCTTCCGCTAAGCCGATAAGTCCTTGTGTTCTCTCTTATTATTCATTATTGGGAAAGTAAAACAAAGCGACCCCTCTTAATGCTAGTAGCTCTGTTTCCGGTCGGAGTGTCAGGAGTTCTCAATTACTTAACTTGTTGGGATATTTGGATATTTAGAAGGACAGCGTTATGGTAGCTCTTGCACTAGCCACACACCCCAAGCATAGGATCATCCAACTTTCCATGTGACGTCCCTTTTGCAAAATCCAATCTTCTTGTCTTTCAGCCTTCTTTAAGCCTTCATCATTCTTTTCCTTACTCCGTTACTGATTTTGCATTTCTTGTGCTTCCCATTTCTTTCATTCTTTGCTTTCTTTATACAGTTGCCTCTTCTCTTTATGCAATTAGCTACCGATGTTTCACCTCGTTCTGAATCAAAATCCTTCTCTTCGCCTTAACACACACAAAGTTCGCGTCGAATGGATTCAACAAATAGTTGCCGGCACTTCAGATTGCCACAATGTAGCATCGAGCCAGTGGCTCAGGGCTGGGTTTTAATTGTCATTTGCGTTTGAGCCAAACGAGATGACATTTTCCTGACCGAGTTGCGTATACGTGGCGTGGCTGTTGCAGGAGCAACTTTGGCTGGTGAAAGGACCACTTAAAGTTGGCACTCAACACAACAAAAAAAAAGAGGAAGAGGATTTGCTTTACCTGAGAATGGCGCCAATGTTTAGACTGTAATGCAATTACAAATGCAGCAGCAGCTGGCATGCGGCCAGGTGTCGCTCCCAGTACGCTCGAGCACAGTTTAAAGAAAAAAATGGAAAGCAGGAGATGGCCATGGATTTTGCTTTGCTCAAGTGGTTGACTTATCAACTAAAGTGCAGCATTAAAAAAATTACAAAAAGCGTTGGCCCTTTGCACATTTGCAGGGCCATTGAATGTGGCAGGGCTTCCCTTTTTGTGTGTGTGTGTGTGTGTGTGTGTGTGCGCGTGACATAGACAAAGAGCATAAGCAATGGGTTGGCCAGAGATAAGCTGATATGCAAATGGGCTAGAGATGGCAGTGCCAGTGACTCTTAAGAGCCCAACAGACAGATATAGATGTAGGTGAATGTACATTAATGGGACTTTGCTTTTCATTTCAGTTTGAGTCTCAGACTCAGACTCAGTTTGAGTTTTACTTAACCAAGCCAATTTCCGCTTCAATCGGTTAAATTTAAAATTCTATCGCTTTACCTCCCACCTAGACTTGACACGCTCTACATAGCTAACCAATTGGTAAACTAATACGCTTATTGTAAACGAACGCTATTCACTCAACTCCGGATGAGTCCAGCCACAGAGCAACATGGCACAGTGGCTTCAGGTCGTTTGAGTTTGAAATATACAAACTTCAAATCACTTTAATAAACCTGTTTAATTAGTTTAGCTTTTATTTTACTTACATACTTACTAAACTTTTGGACCACCTCTAAGCCGCTTCTAAACCAGTTAAATATCTCAATATAAAGACCAAATGAACAGGAATTATAGGTTAAGTACATATGGCTTGGAACCACTTTTGAACTGGTTCAGCCAATTGGTTCGGAAACGATAAGATATTTAACTTTATTTTACTAACATACACACCAAATTTCCAGTTATGAAACACTTTTAAGCCAGTTCTCAATTCCATAATACTAGCTCTATTATATTCTTTTATATTCATCTTTCTTTTGGATATTGGCCGCATTATTGCTAATGCCTCCTTCTTTCAAACGACTTTCTCAGTACAATCCTACTCTCTACCTCAGGTGAATAATATTTTTCTTTCAATTTAACCTATCTTTGAAACAGTCAGGTCTCCCACAGATTTGGAATAAATCTTATATTATTCCACTTCTCGTTTGAATGTCGAGAATTATCGAGGCATTGCAAAGCTTTCTGCTATTCAAAAACTGCTTGGGCACCTTCCAACTGTAGCATCTATGTAGCTATCTCATATCTTCTTCTCAACACGGTTTTGTTAAACGTCGATCGACGATGACAAATCTTCTTGAGTTTTCATCACTGATATTGCCGGTCACATACTGATGTCGTCTTTACTAATTTTAGCAAGGCCTTTGATTCAGTTAATCATGCTCTCATGGTCTTCGACACTGCGACACCCCAGCGGCGCGCAAACTTAGATATAATTATAATTACCTTAATCTTAGACCTTAATCACCTACTTGTAAAGTTCCTGCGCATGAAGCGCCCAAATTAATAAATAATTTTACCCCCCCGCATGAAGCGCCACCACACCACCTAGGTTTAATAAAATAAATTCAAACCACGCGCGCACTTTCAAAACACACAGAGCGCGCGCTACCAATCGATAGGCAGCCAGCTGATCACACCCAACAGCGTTATCGATATCGCGCGCTCTGCCACGATCAGCGACGCCCGCTGCCACCGCTGACTGCACCAGCGGCTTATAAAAGGCACGCATCAGCGTGCAGACAGGCAGTCAGTGCCCGGCACCCGCCGGATGAACATCTTGGTAAGCTTATCTTCTCTTCTCTTCATCTCGTTTCAGATGCAGTAATCCCCAGTCAAAGAGACCAACAGTGCGATTTCCAATCGGCTTTGGTTGGCTCCGGGTGTGCGATTTTCAATCGGCATCCGTGCTTGGACGGGATTCCCGGTCGAACAGCACCGTCGCCAACCCGTTCCAACTCCCAACGTGCGATTTTCAATCGGCGGCTGGGTGAGCCACAGGGAGTGCGATTCTCAATCCACCCCTGACCTTAAATGTGACTGGACGCACTGCATCCAGCGGGGCACAGCCACGGCGCACGCGGTGAGGTACGTTCCAACAATACAGAGCTTGGAGCGACCCCCGGGCCCAGAATTGGTTTTCCCCAGCAACGTTTACAGTGTACCAGATCGGCCCCTGGCCCGATCCGCTCCAGTCCGAACCCCCTCCATTTGGGGGCCCCCTCAATATTATACACGGAGAGAGGCCCCCCAAATAGAGTAGGGTCCACCCCCGCCCCCGGGGGGGCCCCCCCAGAACAGAAGAGCACGAAACGGGACGGGCCCAAGCCCGGCTCCCCAAGGTGGACGCACTGCATCCGCCTGAGAAATTACACTACCGAAGAAAAACGCTAGATTTAGAACCCTCCAAAAGGGGAATAAACAAAAAAAAAAAAAAAAAACCCAAACCCCTTAATTTTATTTAATAAAGGGGGGGAAAAAATTATAAAAAATATAAAAAAAAAGTGCCCCAGACACAAAAAATATCTGAGAAAACCCTGGAAAGCGAGGGACACCCCCGCCACGAAAAAAGGGGATAACACAACACAAATTGTCACTTTTAGGTTTTCCACCAAACTTATTAAACTGGATCTATTCTTAATACCAGATGATGACTTTTTCCCGCAGCACACCTCACGTTGTCTCCTATTCTATAGGGAATCATACCCTGGACCGTATTACACATGTAACAATAGCCATATCGCAGCTACAGTAAATGAAGCCAAAGGTGTTCTGGCATTTATAAAGCGTTGATCCAAAGATTTTGTTGACCCTTACACAACTAAATCATTGTACATATCCTTAGTACGCCCTATTTTGGAAAACTGCTTTAGTGTATGGGGCCCACAGTACAAAGAGCAGCAATCGTTAATCGAATCTGTCCAGAAACAATTTCTAATTTTCGCTCTTTGCAATCTGCATTGGGACCCCAATAGGCATTTACCGTCGTACCGATCGAGGTTAAAATTAATTGATCTTCAATCTATGCATCACTGCTGAATATGAAATGGTGTCCTATTCGTTCACAAACTTATTTTCGGATTGATAGACTCTCAAATCGCTCCTCAATTTTATAGAATTTACAGTACCCTCAAGGTTCACCCTTGACACTCTGCAGGTCCAACTATGCCCTTGATGAACCTTTTCGTGTCTTATGATCCAATTATAATTCCCTTTCATTTATTTTTTCGTTTGAAAAATTTTTTTAATGTTATTTTAAGTGAAATTTATGAACACCTTGAAGTATCTAACCTCTAAACCTATGACTCTAAGCAACTTGGAATTACCATTACCAATTGTTTTAAGTAAGCAGATCATTGTTAACCAAATAAATAAATAGAAAGAAACAAAGCAGCTAACCAAAATCTTTACCCTTCTTATCTTTTCTTATATCAGTTTCTAGCTGAACCCGCCGCGACTTCGTCCGCGTCCAAGTCTTGAAAAAATTGTAGTAAGTAGAAAAAATTGTATAGCTCTCTGAACACTGTATTTGTATATAATCTATTTCTTATAAAGCAAATTCTTTTTTAATATCATTGGCTTCATTAGCTTCGTGTTTAGACAGTTTCGAATTTACGCTTGATTAAAATAAACTCGCAAATGAGATGAGGAAACAACTAATTTTTAGCAGACTGCTCACGTCATGTGTGCCATCACTTTTCCCATGGTGTATTTGAAGTCACGTACCACCTCTAACAAACGACGGACGCCTGTGTCTGTTTGTGCATAAGATTGCATAACATTTTGTTACAGCTATCGATGATTTTGTATGTGCCATAAGATTCAATGCAATTGGATGAGTCTATTCTCAATTTGATTTATTGCATGTTTCACGCACACAACACGCTCTCACTCTCTCTCGCGTTCTCAGCGAAACAACTTTTCCACAACATTGCCTGAGCGGAACAACCGATATGACCCCATACAAACCTTTAATTGGCCTTTTGAGAAGATTGGTGCAAAATTTTCCAAGTTTTCTTTCTTAGTGCGCGCCTGCATAACTAAACGAAGGTCTATGCCAAAAATCAGACCTGTACGATAAGCCATACAGGCTGTGGTTTGATAATATGTCAGTCTGTCACCATATCAGTCGGGCGTACACATTTATATATATAGATTACACTACCAAATTGTTCGAATGAAAACGTAAGCATTCACACAACTTGATGTTGTACTTGATACATGAGACATGATTGCATAGTAGTCCTGCCTTTTGTTGTTTGAAAAGATTGACAAATTCATAGTAGAAACATGATACAATCTAGGCCTACTGGATTATCAGTTCTCATCTAGCAGTAAATGATATCCGTGTGAAGGCAGTCCTAAACTTGTGGATATGTTTTTGGCACGCCGTCATCTTGACTGCTTGTCAGCTTTGAGCAGGAATTTTAACAGGCTGAGCTTTGACCTTACAGTGGATGGAGGAGAGGAATGAACAATTTTTATTCACGTTACGATTCTTGACAAAATTACTTTTTTGACACAACTGTTACTCTACTATGCTACCCCACTCTATGCTCTCGCTCTCCAATTCCTGGACTTGTGATCTTAAAAGGGATTGAAGTAAGCACATTTGACTTGATCTCATACATAAAAGCTTAAATTGTGTAGTCGATATTAAATTTTTGAAGCTCAAGCCGCGTTTAAGAAGATTGAAAATATCTTGTCGGTTTTTTCTAGGTCTGTTTAGACGACCAAACAAGTTTGGTTCAGTTTTATACAGCTTCCCAATGACTTTTAACTATTGATTTGAAATTTGATTTCTACATGTATTTCAAGCTCTGCTTCGATTTGGTTTACTTTTCCATAAGGCTGCCCACTGTTTCTAGCAAATTGCTTTTATAATTGAAATACTCAAATTACATATGACCCAAGTAACTGTGAAGCTGTGCAATCACCAGCTAAGTCTTCTAAGAAAGGACGGAAACAGAGTGGGAGTTGGTTGAGTGGGAGGAGTAAGACAATGCAGTTTCTCGTTTTTTTCTTAGTATGGCAATTGTTGAGGCCTGGGCATAAATTTTAATTAAAATTTGTGTGCCAGGTGGTAAATAAAACTAATTATACCTGGGGCCAAACTCTTTAAATGCGTTGAAGTGTGAGCTGTATGGCAAATGGAAAAAGTTTATCCCCAAAAAAAAAGAAAGAGCCTCAACTATGCCTGGCACTGAAGTCTAAAACGAATAAAAGGCAACTTTGGGAAAACTTTGACTGGGGAAAAATGAAGGTAAATCAATGATGCAGTTGGCTTAAAACCGACTAAGCTCAATTATGGCAGGATGGGAAGCGAAAGAGAGAGAGAGAGAGGGAAGAAGCCATTGTTTGACAGTTAAACGTGAGCAAAGGCAAAAGCATTCAATGAAAAATTGAAAATATGAAAAGTGCTGTTGCCCACAAAAGTAGGCAATGATTCAATTTAAGCCGAAAATAAAAAAGAGAGAGTGCGAGCAGCTGTGATTCATTTAGCTTTGTGTGTGTGTGTGTGTGTGTAAGTCAAATTTAATTTACTGATGCCAGCGAGTAAAACTTTGATCAAAGCCATGTTGAAAATTGCCTTTGTCAACGACCTCTCACACACACGCACACAGGGACACAGACAGAGACAGGGGAGAGCAATGTACCAAAAATTGTTCAAAGTAGGAAAATATATGGCCAAAGTTGCTGAAACTTTTTTCCACTTCCTCTCGCTCTCTCTCTCTGTGTCCCTTTTAATGCTTCTTTTGACAGCATTAAAGCACAACAACTACATTTTGATGGTCATAAAATTGAAGTCGAAAACGATAAATGTCAATTACAGCTGGAATGTTTGTGCAAAACAAATGCTAAATGCACTCAAGACCATTAAATGCACCAATGCGCCAACGCCCTGCGAAGGCACTTGCTAATGTGCAAATAAATACAATGCGACAACACAATCGAGCAAATAAATCCAAGCAGGCAGCAAGTGGCCCAAATTCGGATTTATGCCCCCAATGATAAATTGAATTTCATTCAAAATTAACTGTAAGCCAAGCGGAGCAGAGCAGAGCAGAGCGGAGCGGAGCCAAACAGAACGTGCCCGTGTCCGCAAAAGCAACAAGAAGTAAGAAAAATTGTGTGCGTTGGGGCAACATATGCGGCCTATAAAATGTGACAGGCAAACTAACGAAGGACACTCTCTCTGTAAGGCTTTATGCCTAAGACAACAGCCTGTGTCTGTGTGTGTGTGTGTGAGTGCGACCGCAGTCTCAACTCTGAATGAAATTAGGACAACAGTGAACAGCAGAGAACGCCACTTGGCCTGACAATTGCCTAAGCATATTTGTCATTTGATTGATTTATTTTTTGCCTAGAATCAGAGCCGCCCCGGATTGTAACAAGACGCTTTGTCAAATCAGTTCACAGTCAGCCCCATCACAGAGGCGGCCCAATTTGGTGTGGGAGCCGATAATTCTGGGATAATCTCTTTGGCTTTTGCTGCTTTGTTTCCATTTTTTGTGACAATCAAATGCTCAAATATTCAAAAGATATTTTTTGTGAAGTTTAAACATTGTTTGAAAAACAGCAAAGTTCGACTTACTCTTGATAACAGGGGTGATGATCCTGCAAAGCTGCTGGCTAACTTGAGCGGCCAAGCCTTAAGTAATGCCCCACTTTAACTTTTTAAGGACTTCGATTTTAGACGAAAATCTACTAACTGCGGAGCCCAGAAACAAGCATACAAATACAACAGCAACAACACGGCATAAGTGAAATGTGCAAAAAACATTAAGCAAATTCACATAAATAAAGTGCCAACAATACAACCGACGCACAATGGTCCCAAATCCCAAAAAGACGGCCAACAGCCGAAAAACGTATTTGATTTGGCAGAAAGTTTGTAATCAGGGGTTTTTGGGGTCGCTGATTACCAATAAGAAGTTAAAATTTAGAAAAACAAAATGGCGGATCCATACGGAAACGTATTTGATTTAGCTGAAACATCTAATAACCTGTTTATCGACAACATCTCGATAACTATTCGACAGATTTTCTGTTCATATTGACGGGCAAAAATACTTTAGAAAAAGCTGATTTTGTGAATTGGGGAAGAGTGCAGTCGAGCCATTGGGCGCACAAAAATCATCACCAATACTAAATCTGCAGCTATCCGCAGCTAATTTGTGGATATGTTTTGAAAAATTGTCTAAGCCACAATTTCTATTTTGTTTGAGAGTGGGATCTGATGGGAGTTTTGGCTCATTGCTTTTCCTAACACAACTTTTTCAGAATGTGACCAAGAAAAAAACCTCTCATTTTATTACGATTCATTATTTCATGCATTGTTTGTAATAATTTTGAGCAATACATTCAAATTGTACGCACTTTCTGGAGTAGAATCCAGTTTGTAGAATTCAAATCGTTTAACTTTTCGCAATTCTATACGCTTTGACGATACGCATGACGATTAGAAATAACAAATCTATCATCCACACATAAAGACGTCGTGGCAGAGTTCAAGGAGCTTCTTTACCCTTTTTTAAATAGAAACTCAAAAACTTCTTGTCATAAAAGAGAATGGTGGCTGGCGAACTTACACTCGCATTAGGACACGCTCAGTACACATGTCTAGTCAACTTGACGACATAGCTACAGGCACACATGTCCAATCTACAACATCGACATCAACCAACTCTCGAGCTAACAAAACAAAAAATTGCCCAAACATTTCCACAACCAAGTTCCTGCGAAACAACCGGGCAAACAAGCAGACAAGCAATTATAACATCCAGTCTCTTGAGCCTCCGTACACGTGGAACCACACACAACATATTTTGCATTCAGCTTCAACTTCCCGGATAACCCAGTAGACTATACGCATCGCTTAAGGGGGAACCAGTCCCAGTTCATCCAGTTCCAATTGCAAATCCAGTTCGTATATTTGGTTTACACATCACTAAAAACTATCGATGCTGGATTCCCGTCTTTTTATGTATCTAACATCTCTAACTTACACAAACACACACACACTTGTCTTTCCGCCATTCTGTGACACTCATTCTTACCGGCAACACGCTGTCTCCAATAAACCGCACTTAAACATAATCCATATTTGAAAGTAAATAGTTAAAGTGGTCGAGCCTTGGGGTTAGGGAAGGAGCAAATGAATACCCTTTTCCCAATACAATATCAGAAGCCTTTCTCTAAAAACAGTTTCAAAGAAGTTTTTCAGGTATAATCTGAACTCATAGTTTCATCTTAGCAACGTTTTTGAGAGAAATATTCTATGGCGGGCCACTTTGTACCCAAAATTATAGGCGAAGACAGCAAAATTTGGCATTAGATTTCGAGCTGTATGATCTCTATGAATTCAGCGGAATAATGGGACCCATGTGAAAGTAAATGCTTCAGAAGTGGAGACCGAAACTGAGATGGAAAATTTTATGGTGGTTTTTGAGTTTAACTCAAAATTTTTAAACTCAAACACTCTAAATCAGGGGGTCGGCAATGTGAGCAGAGTTTTAGCAGCTATAATTGTATTTGTGAGTCAGCAAACAATTTGAGACTCTGTTAATTATAATTTAGAAATCTCTCCCTTCTTATTGTCTCAGTTGCCAGTGGCAACTTTTCTGCCCACATGGCCGATCCCTGCTCTAATGCGGCTCAGTTGAGCCTACTCTATTTGCTAGCTACACAAATGAAGAATGTATCGAATTTGTGCCAAGTACACAGAAGTAAGTACAAGCATGCAGGAGGGTCCCAAAATATTGATGCTTGGTGGTGGTTGAGGTGGTGGTGGTGGTAATGGTGGTTGTGGTTGCTCATGTGCGGGGTATGAGTTCTATAACTTTCGCCTAGTTTGCATTGTCCACCCACCTGTTGAATAGCGCGGCGTTGCGGCATCGCTTTGGCCAATACAACCGCCATAGGAGAAATGATGACTGCTCGAACCGGTGCCGGATACAACCGCTATTTCGTCCAGCTCATGGCCGGGCGAGGTGCCGGCGGATACCAGCCGTGTGGATGATGTGGCCGAATTGCCTTGCAAATTCTTGCGTCCACGTAGCGAGAGCACCAGCCTTTTGGCTGTGGACATGCTCCGGGTCCCGTCCCGCCTTTGTTGCCGGAGTCTGTCTGCAATGAATGGAATTCAAATAGAAAAGCGGAAATGAGAAACTTCTTCTTTTTTCTTCTTTTGTGCTATTTATTTCGTTAATAATTTAGAATGTGCTGCGCAGCAGTGTGAGCAGCGCGTTTCAAAGGAATATGATAATTTTTAAACATTTTATGTCGAGGAAAGGGATTCGCCTTCGCCTGCGTCTTAAATTATGCAAATGCCCTGCAATCAAGGCTAAAGAGGCAGCAGGAGAAATATGACTGCAAATATTAGCATATATGAAAGTTTGTGTTTAAGATAAACTGAAATTGAAACTAAAACTTGAAGCGTTTTATAAGTAGCGAGTGTGTAAACTGCTGAATGAGCAAAACTGCCACTGGCGCCACCTATTGTACATATGTTTAGCTAAAATTATGAGCAAGTTATGGCTTATACGCTGGATAATTTGGCGTCTTGTAATGAGAGTTTGTCCAGTAACTTATGGCAACGAAATTTCTAAGCTTCATGTTTTACTCATCAACTTAGGTAAGGATTTCGATCTGGGTACCCACAAAAAGGGTAAATATTAAACCATATGTTCTTTATAGTGCTAGCAGTCGGTTTCTAGTCAATACTGGTGCCCCATGTTGGCCCTACTTAACTTTTAAGACAAATTGCATGAATTACAATTTTAAATGCGGAAAATCTGCTTGAAAGCATTTAAAACTATTATAAGCTCAATAAATGAGGAAAAATAATAAAGAGAAGCTTATCGAACTTTTTACACCCTTGGAACATGATATTTGCTGGTCAGTTTGTTATATGACAGAGCAAACTCTTCTAAATTGTGTTAAAGCCCAAGGCTGCAATTCTTACCCTTGCTCTAAAATCCGGTTTGAAATAGCAAAAGATTTACGAAAGTGAAAATGGGTGCATGGCTGTATATCTTTTAAGAGCTGTTCATCTATACTAGCTTTATGATCCGAAAAATCAAACTTGAGTGTTGAAAAAGCCCTGAGAATTTTAATATCCCTGGTTCTCAGGTACCATTCAGCTCCCGTAACGCGACTAAGAATTTTTGCCTGGACCTCTCTAATCTTTGTCAGCTGACTCTTTGCGGTGATTCCATAAATTTATAGGCCGTATCTCCATAACAGAGCCAGAATTGCCTTGGAAATTAGAACTTTATTTCTGAATGGCAGCTTGTTCTTGGAGTTTAGGAGCCACCCCATGAGACTTGCTTTGGCAGCCACTGCCAGAGCTATTGCCTTGATATGGTGTCCAATAGTCAGGCTCCTCTTCAGTGTCATCCCAAGGTATTTATGGACTGCGTTATGCTCCATAAGCTGACCGTGCCACAATATGTAGTCCTGGTCAGGTGTCACGACGGTTCCTCTAGCGGCCCAGTTGCTAAACTTATTCAGGTATTCTTGAAGGGAATCTGTGTTAAGAACACTGAGAACAATGATTTGTTGAAGATTTTAGAACATTTACTCGACATGAAAGGCAAGCGTAATAAAAATCAATTGGTTGTGAATCGTTCAACTCTGAAGAAGTTTTATAAATTGAGAACTACGTTTTAATTAAATATTTTAGATGGAACTCGTTTAAGGAACTCTGAATGCAAAAACCTTTAAAAGTTAGTAAGCGCTGGCACATTTTGTAGATAGATTTCCATCGAGCCACTCAACACTAGTTTTTTCAACTTTTCTATAAACAATAGAGAGTAGGGAGTTTCTTACAAAACTCTACTAGTTTCGAACTGAACATTTCTTAAAAATATCTTTAACTACTTATGGGCAAGGGGAGATGTACTTTTTTGCTCATAACTTGAGAACCGCTGATCCGATCTTTATCATTTCTTTGGCAAATTGATACATTTTGTTAATTACTAACTATCTCTAGAAGGTACAAAACGTCTATCTTCAAAAATGTAGGAGATATAACGTTATTTCCGAATTGCGGGGGCGGGAGGGGGCGTGGCAAAAATTGAAAATAAACTTGATCTGCCTGCAGCTATAAGAAACATTTGTCCCATACATGTCAAAACTCTATCTCTTACCATCTCCGAGATCTGTTTGTTCATACGGACGGACGGACGGACGGACGGACGGACGGACGGACAGACAGACGGACAGACGGACAGACGGACAGACGGACATGGCTATATCGACTCGGCTGTTGATGCTGATCAAGAATATATATACTTTATATAGTCGGAAATGATTCCTTCTCCATGTTACATACTTTTCAAACTTAATATACTCTCTCGTACCCTTCGGTACAGAGTATAAAAAACTGTGGCAGGAATTTTTAGTTTGCGTTTTCGTTGCTTGTGTATCCAGCCACATGAACGTAATCCACAATTTGTTATCGACAGCGTGTGTGGATGGTGAGAACAGCTGACACACAGCGCAGGAATATAATGTCAACAATTATTTTGGATGCCACTAGCTGTCATCTGGCTGGGGAACCATCAGCGTGCAAGGATTGGTAGGGGATGGTGTCAAAGGCACACTTATGCCAAATTGATGAGGCCGCCAGAGGGACGTTTTCCATAGACGGAAAGGTCGGTTAAGACGCTTTCATAAAGTGCGTGCATAAACACCATTTCATGAATTCGATTACACACGAAAGTTGACTATGAATTCGCTGTCAGTTCATGAAATGCAGCGGCGCAGACAGCTTCAGTTGCGTTGGTGTTGCCAGATCTTTTGTTTTCTCATATGTGCGCTGCTTAATTTGTGAATTTAAAAAAAGCTGCATAAACGGGAACAAATCTGATTTTGCAAATTGAAGAAATCATAAATTTCGTAGCATAAACGTAGTAATAATCGTGTGTCGCCGATCATGGGAAATCTTTTAGAGTGGTTTCATCAATTGGTCATGATACCTACTGGTGTGCATATTAATTTGAGCGCATAATGCCTCTCATACCAGGGGCCCCACTTATGTATGTAGATGACTCTAGTTCCTTGAGGGCAGTGGATCATGCCGTACCCCATAACGGGATCGCCCAGATCCACCGCTATGAGACTAAAGAAGCCATTGGAGCCCAATGCCATTATTAGATGGCGTTATTCGTATATGGAGCTCTTAATTCTAGGAGTCGCACGCAAGCTACTTGTTCGGGTCTTATGGCAATCGTGTTGACTCTTTGAACGATTAAAGGCTATGTTCCAGCGGTTCGCCCATCGACCAAAGCCCAGGTTATGATATTGTATCCGACGATGAAAGATTCATTTGATTGGCGTAGAACCTAGAGTTCATACTACTTTGGAGAATATCGCATTATAAAGTAATGCACTTAACAACATGCTGCAGTGATGTTTTGTGCCATCCGGGTCCCACTGCAAAGTGTAATGCCATCGGCTTATCATCCCCAAGTATAAAGTATGTAGCACATACTCCAAGCAGCATGCTTCTTCCAGAAAATACTAATTATATTTTTAAATTTTATTTAAATTCAAATAGTTAACAGTGCTACACAGCTGATTGATCAGAGTGGCCTTTCACCTTTTAGGTGCATGGTCACACCGTTTTAGTTACGTTCCACACACACAAGAAATAATTATCAAATTCCTGACAGGAATTTTCCGCAGTGCTGGATACAGGCCTTTAGACGGAATTTACACGATGAAGCTAACTTCATGAAGTTATCTCAGTAGGCGAGACATTCACGTGTGGTTCTATACATTTTGATCAACAAATCTAGTAGAATTCCTTTGATTTTTAAGCCTACCATAAAAACTTCATGAAGTTTGCTTCATCGTGAAAATCCCGACTTAGAATGTGTGCAGCACAACGAACTGTTGTTATAAAGTCCTCTAGGGAATCTATTGAGGTATCTTGGTCATCGTCCAAATCAAGAAATGCATTTGCTTTACATAGTGGCATTTCTTTTAAGCTCTGCAGTTATCATTGAAAAGTTCTGCAGAAACTATATTCGCTTCATTATCGACGGCGATAGTATAAATCTGGCATAGGATTGTACAACTTCTAGAAAGAAAGCAGTCAGAATACAAGAGATTTCTGTATTTCTCTATATGAGTAGTTTGGAAAAACTACTTAATTTTGTGAACCGAACATAATTTTTTGAAAAAGTGGTCCGAGGGGGCAAAATTATTAGGGGTTCGGTTCATGGTACGGTTCGGCGAACCCGAAAAACCAAAACCGAACTTGTTCTAAGGGGTTCGGGTTCGGACTGGTTTGCAGCCTTGGTTAAAACTGATAATATTCATAACTGGAAAGTGTAAAGACCCTTCCATTGAAAACAAAGAAGTTTTTCGCTTTAGAACTACTTTTTCGGTCAATGTAACTTTGGATAATGTAAACGAGGGTTTTTCCTTTTGCGAGCTGTATTAACACTGTTTGACTCTACACACCTTTTGTCGATACGGGTTTTAACTCGTCTGTCTTCGTCTATTTTTTATACTCTGTACCAAAGGTACATAGAGTATATTAAGTTTGTGCAAAAGTATGTAACAGGGAGAAGGAATCATCTCCGACCCTATAAAGTATATATATTTTTGATCAGCATCAACAGCCGAGTCGATATAGCCATGTCCGTCTGTCCGTCTGTCTGTCCGTCCGTCCGTATGAACAAACAGATCTCGGAGATGGTAAGAGATAGAGGTTTGACATGTATGGGACAAATGTTTCTTATAGCTGCAGGCAGATCAAGTTTATTTTCAATTTTTGCCACGCCCCCTTCCGCCCCCGCAATTTGGAAAAAACGGTATATCTTCTACAGTTTTGAAGTTAGACGATTCGCACCTTCTAGAGATAGTTAGTAATTGGCAAAATGTATCGATTTGCCGAAGAAATGATAAAGATCGGATGAGCGGTTCTCAGGTTATGAGCAAAAAAGTACATCACCCCTCCCCCACCCCCCTCCCACCCTATTACAACTAACACCGCACAATCTTAAAGAGAGAGAGAGAGAGAGAGAGAGAGAGAGAGAGAGAGAGAGAGTGAGAGAAACAGAGACAAGATAGAGATGAGCGCAGCACCAGCACTTGCATTCAGCTTCTACTCCAGGTACAGAGTATGTTATAGTCGGGCTTGACCGACTTTTCTTACATTGCAGCTTCGCCTAAAAGACATTGCTACAATATAATAGAATAGAAAGATATAAAAAATAAGGGGTAGAAAAAAAAAAATGCTAATTGAAAGAACAAACTCCTCCCGATCCGGTGGGGGTAATTTATTGTGCTACGCCCCTGCCTTGCAGCGTTAATGATCGGAAGGAAAAAAAAAACAAGAATTCTAGAAACTATGAAAGTGCAAGAGTGTGGAGAATAAAAGACCTAAAGCCTTCGTCGGAATGGTAATTACTGAGAAGAGGAGAGATACCATTGTAATCCCTACACAGAATGCAAAATGGACAGTTAGACGCTTATAAAGAGGAAGCAAAAGAAAGCCTCAAGGGAATATAGTTTCGTGTTTGTCTAGAAGGTACATTGAAATTCACACGCCCGAGTAAGTACTCAGCGTCTATAAAAACATTTATAAGTTTATTTAGAAACATTATACCTAACATAGTCCGTCTAAGCTAAAAGTTTAAGTCTGGAAATATAAGTAGGAAGTCTCAACTGTGGGTCCCAACCCAGGTTACGAAGAGCAAACAAAAGGAACTGTTTCTGGACAGATTCAATGCGTTTACACAGGGTAAGTGACTGAGGATTCCAAATACACGAACCAAACTCCAAAATAGGCCTCACAAGAGATATAAACAAGGGCTTGGCCGTGTAGGGATCATTAAACTCCTTAGAACAACGTTTTATAAAACCTAGCAAGCCCATGGCTTTATTCACGGAAAGTTCAATGTGAGTGCCAAAAGAAAGTTTATGGTCGAGTGTAATACCCAGATCATGGAAATATTCAACACGTTCAAGTTAATAAGAATTCAATAAATAGTTAATCAGAAAAGGGGTTCTACGATCAAAACGTCATAGATTTACATTTGTTCCTGTTCAAATGCAACAAATTGTGAGAGCACCCACATATATATTGAATTCAAATCAACCTGAAGCAAAGCAGAATCGTTGGGCGAGTTATGGCTCAGAAATATTTTTTAAATAATGTTAGTTAACTAGAATAACCAATAAGTAAGTTGCACAATACCTCTTCCACAATCTAGCCACTAGTCACAGTACAAATGAGCAGTTTGGTAATTAAAGTAACCAGAAACTTTACTGTACACACAGGGAAAAGAGATTTGTAAGCGGAGCAAAGAAAAAGACAACCGTACGCGACGACAGCTCAAGTTATAAGTGTGACCATCGTCTTTGTCTTTGTCATTTTGAAGTTGGTTTTATGCCATTCCGTTTTAAAAAAATAAGTTTCCCTGCATTTCAACATCTCAGTACTGAATTTGTCAGTGCTGAATCAGACCTGAGAAGTAGGAATTGCTCCAACTCATGACTGTTTTCAGTGCTACCCATGATTTTTCAGTACTGAAATCAAGTCTAAAAAATGAGATGGATAATGAAATGCATGTTAAGATCATGATTTCAGTACCTGCCCTTCCAAATCAGGGCTGATTCAGGTCTGATTCAGTACTAAGCCGTACTGAAGGGTTATTAAATATTACTTTATTCAACTCTCGATTGCAAGGAGTAAGAAACAAATATTTGACTTTACCCAGTCCAAAGGGCAACGAAATATGTGAATTATTTTTAAATAAATCTGTTCTAAAAAAAAAATAAAAAACATTTCCAACTGGTTCTTAACACTTTACCATATTTTCTGGTTATTTTTAACATGGCTGGCATGCAATTAGGGGCGTCAATTGTGGTCAGCTTTGGCGAATTCGCGTACATGGCAATTTGTCAGCTTGTCTGTGTGCTTCATTCCACTTCCTACCACTTTGATGCTGTCACATTCGTGTGACAAATGTGCACTTGGCTTAATCGGATAGGAGATACCCTAACACGATGTGGCTTAACGTTTAGAAAGGCAATAAATTTATGAATTTCAGTTAGGGAGAGACTGTTTACATTTATTAAGATGTTCGGTCTTTATTTCTATTTTCATTAAATTTTCTCCTACGCATTTCGGTCGCGTTTTGACCATAGGATATACAACTGTCGTTGTCGCCCAAGTGGCCTTGCTTTTGCAACACTTTGTACGTCTTTTTTTTTTTAGCTAGCTTGGATTTCATCAAACCCTTCTCACCGCTTCGCGTGCGACAGTTGTCTCTAATTAATTGGCTTTTTCCTAGTCTTTCCAGCCAGTGGACAAATGTCAGAGCAGCGCGAGATTGATGGTCATTCATTTTTTATATGGCAATGCGAGCTGGATAAATGCCAAAGATAATTAGTTAAACCGAAACCAAAAACTATTGCACTTCGCTGACAAAGCCTCAAATGGCTTTAAATGCAATTAAAACATTTGACATTAAATTGGATTTGCATAACACCCAAAGTGCTGGCATATGCATAAAAATATCGAATTGTGAATTGCAATAAAATGTAAAAAAGCGGTTTATCCCCATCTATGATAGAAAAGTGCATTACCATATTTCCCTGGGAGAGAGAGAGAGAGCGAGGGGGATAGAAATGCAACAAAATACCCACAAAAGAGGTAAAAATTGAACGGAATTGCAAATGCTGTTGACACTTGCACAACGCAAACAATTGCCCAGCACACATACCAATCTCTCACCTTGTGCATTCCGCTCCCAGCGCCTCGACCAAGCAGTGGAAAGTGCAATTTTCTTTCATTCTGCTTCTTTCTCCTTTCTTTTTTTTTTGGCAATTTTCATGTTTGCGTAGTTTCTGGCAACACTTGATTGCCTTTTGGGCTGACATTGGTCCCTGTTTTGGGTTATTTTTTGATCGCTTTTACATAATCGGGGGGCAATGTCAGGTCAGTTAGAAATGTGTACTGTAAGTTTCTGTGTGTTCCCTGGGAAGCAACATTTCATTTGTCAAGGCATTTTTAAAGTAGAAATACAATTACTCCTCCTACCCAGACGGCCGTACACACATGCGTGTGGTATATATATTCTATACCCAAAGACAACTTATCAAGTTTACACTCAACTGAATATTTCGAGCCGTTTGTTGAGTTTTCCATTTAACATTTGTTGCTCTCTTTTTCGTTTTTGCGCATAGCGTATTAAATATTAAAATGATAAGGCAATGCCAGGATGGAAAGGCAGGGAATGGGGCTGACAGACAGACAGACAATCAGACAGACAGGGTTTTTTTTTGTGTGTGTGTGTGTGTGTGTGTGTATGCCTCATTTAATGTGTGCTTGTTTCTTTGGGTCGGCTTTCGACTAAGCGGCTTTTCTTGTTTAACCCTGGAAAATGTCATACTTTTTTTTGTTAAGAGCTCCACCAACTGATTATGGTAGAGAATTAGTAACCAATTGAAGATATATGTTAATTCTGAGGAAATTTTAAATGTAATATGATTACCTTAGACAACAACAAAGCCTTAGCTCGGAAAGAAAGAGAGACTTGGAGCGCATGCATGTCAATTTGTTGTTGTGTTTGTTGCGTCAATCAACCACAAGTTCTTGGCTTGCGGAATGGGCTAGGGCACCCCCTTTTTAAATTGCCTAGATGTTTGTAACGCAATGAAGGAAGCATACATATCAGAAACATGAGAAAACGGCCCTTAGTGCATAGCCCCAATCAGAACTTTCGGATGAACGGAATATTTGACTTCCGATTCACACTTGAATGCCAGATGATATGAGTGCTAACATTTGTCCAGCGCGCTTGTCTTTGCTCCAGTTGTTGTTGTAGACTTTGGATGGTTCGTGCGTCTTGTGATTGAGAAGAACCCAGTTGCAACATTCTGGCTTTCATTTCTTCTTCTTCTTCTTCTTTAATGGCCATTACAACCGTTCGACGGTCTGGGCCTCTGCGATTAACGCTCTCCATTCGCTTCTGTTCTGTGCGAGCTGCCACCAGTTGGTCACACCAAGCTTGGCAATGTCTTCCCGCACCTGGTCTTCCCATCTTAGTGGTGGTCTTCCCTTCTTGCCGCCTCCATAGTCATCCGCCTTCGATTTTCTTTTTGAGCTTCTTCCTTCATCCTGGCGACATGTCCAACCCCCCCCACCCCCTCCCCCCTTTTTCGCTGGACCACCCTGGGGTACCCCATAGACCCATACCCCTCCGTGGTCGTTTTCTTAAGAAGGGGAATTTTCGCTCAAACACGCCAATCGCCGCTTCATCCGCTGCTGTCATTGTCCATGCTTCTGCGCCATATTGCAGGACTGGGAGGATAACCGCTTTACAAGGGTTTTTTTTTGTTTTTTTCTTGTGGTTGCTCTTGAACTCCCTACTTAGCCCATAATAGCATCGGTTTGCAAGAGTGTTTCTTCATTCTTCGTCGGATTTCCAGACTGATGTTGTTCTTACTGGTTATCATCATTCCGAGGTAGACGAAATCCTCCACAACATTAAAGTTGTACTCTCCCATTGTAACAGATTGTCCCAGTCGCAATGACTTGCTGTCCGCGGGATACTATTTTTTTTTTTTTTTTTTTTTTTTTTTTTTTTTTTTTTTTTTTTTTTTTTTTTTTTTTTTTTTTTTTTTTTTTTTTTTTTTTTTTTTTTTTTTTTTTTTTTTTTTTTTTTTTTTTTTTTTTTTTTTTTTTTTTTTTTTTTTTTTTTTTTTTTTTTTTTTTTTTTTTTTTTTTTTTTTTTTTTTTTTTTTTTTTTTTTTTTTTTTTTTTTTTTTTTTTTTTTTTTTTTTTTTTTTTTTTTTTTTTTTTTTTTTAGGTACTTCGTCTTGTCCTCATTTACCGCTAAACCCATTAATCTAGACTCCTTCTCAATCTCTGAAAATGCCTTGCTTTCATTTATTTCATGTTATTGTTGATCTGCTTTTGCTGCACTCGTTCGACGGCCCAAATACCCACCCCTACTTGTTGCTGACATTGTTTTCTATAACACACACACGGATGGCCAATTGATACGATGAATGAACAACAATTTTACGATATTTTATAGATATTCTAGTTTAAGGGTTATTAGTACTTAGTCCTTCGGAACTTAGTTCGTCTATTTATATGCTATCTTTTCCCTCAGTTTTAAAGCTATCGTGGAAAAACTTTGCACGAAGACTTTTGGCTGAACATTTGACTATGTCATATAGCTGCCATACGAACGATCAGTTGAAAATCTAGTTTTAGCTTGAAAAATTTGTTTGTGCTCAATGCAAACGTCCCCAAGCCTCGTAATTATAAGTGTTCTATGCTTTTTTATGAATCCACCCAATTTGATGAAAATCGAACAAATATATATAGATGATATTGTAGACAAACTGGCTGGAGGAGTCAATCTAGGAACGCATCGCTTCAAGGTGCTGATGTACGCTGATGATATTGTCATGATGGCGGAGACTCCAGAAATGCTGCAGGAAATGATAGATATTACACAGACATACTGCAATACATGGAAACTTGCTATTAATAGCGAAAAATCGAAAATACTTGTAGTACGAAATGGAAGAGGAAGATTTGCCAGAAACGAAAATTGGAGCCTTGCAGGTACACAGTTGGAGGTGGTCAAATCGTTTAAATACCTAGGGGTCACACTCACGAGCAACATGAACTTTCAAAAGCACGCAGAGCTCAAGAGGAAGGATACACAAGTGGCAATAAGTAGTACGTGGAACGGTCTGCTGAAACGGAAGCTAGTGAATATGAGCACGAAATACAAAATGTACCAGGCAACAGCCAAAGCGATCACGTGTTATGCCGCTCAAGTATGGGGTTCCGAAGCTTACGAGGATGTTGAAAGGAGCCAACGCTATTTCATAAAAAGGGTTTTCCACCTTCCGCAGAATACTCCAAACTATGCAATCCGTCTGGAAACTGGCCTCCCTGCATTATTCACACACACATTAGACCTCCACTTTAAACATGTCCTTAAGTCCTGAAACATGCCGGACCGACGATATTCCAAAACCTGCTTGAGTCAAAATCACAGTTTTTTAGTCAATGGCTCAAAATGTCAAGCGATTATGAGTCTCCGTTAACACTGGAAAACCCAAGCTTGTGGAGATCGGAGCAGAATAGACTGATTGTTAGCATTGACTCTAAGACAAAGCAGATGTGGGAGGATCAAGCCAGAGAGAGTTCGGGGAGACTAGTTTACAAACGATTAACATACAACTTGCAAGAAAACAATTACCTCCAGGACGACATCGGCTCATACAGGATAATGCTAATTTTTTAAAGCTAAAGAGTATGACCACACCTTCAAAATCATGGTAATGAATGCTCACTATGCAACCTGAGGGAACGCGAGGATATAATACACTTTTTGGGAAAATGTCCAATATTAAAAGAAATCAGGGAAGCACACCTCGGAACACAGTATTTGAACGTGGAGGAATGTATCAACTTATTGAACGGGAGCAACTGGAACAGCCTATCATCATATATCAGCCGCGCACAAAAATATAGGAAACAAATAATAGAAGAAAGTTTTTAGGGAGATTTTTAATGTAAATTAATTGAATTGTAAAATGCTTAAATTAGAACTAGAACTTAATAGTTATTTTAAGCAACAAAAATTGTCAAATTGTAAAAATGAAGAATCGGCATTGGGCTCACGGCTAATAAAGCCATGCCTGTTATATGCCAAAAATATACTCTACTACTCTACTACTCTATAGCATAGCTGACATAGGTCTTGAAAAAAGTTTTTGTAAGAAAATCCTATCGCTTTGCCAGCCAAATAAATTGATTCAACCAGTTTCGTTTCAACTTTAATGAAGTTAATTTTGCTCATACTATCGACTGTAAGTAAATGCGGCACTTATCTTAGAGCCTTATTCTTAGAAAATATTTGTAAAGCCCTGAAGTAAGAATGGATGGGCTCGCGATCCGCGAAACAAGTACTGAGATCTCGTTATAGGACATATAAACCGAATGCTGACCGCTTTGTTGAAGTAGATTTCGTAAATCAATCAATTTCAATTTCAGTTAAGTGAAGCGGTCACACTATTTATCGGTTCCGCTTACACTTGTGAGAGGTGTCCAAACAAGTTATATTATACCCGACGGGTTCTGTACTCCCATTGTGATTACTAACAATTGCATATCGGTCACCTTCTACTCTACTCCTCTACAGTTGTGGCCGAGTGTAAAGGCTGGTTTTGGATTCGAAGTTAAATTGCGATCTGTATTACCAAATATATATCAACGTGGCATACAGCACCTTAAATCGGGGAAGTGCTCCGCTTGATCTGAACGATGAGTACTGGTCCATGCGCGATGCCATAGTCCAGGCGGAGTTGCTTATAACTCGCACCCTGGGCTTTGACCTAAATATTGATCTGGCCCATAAGTACTTGCTGTATTACATGAAGACTCTTCAGGACTGGTGGGTTCATTGGATTTCCGTGCCCATTGCCGAGCGGTGCCTCACTTCAGATTTTCACCAAAGCGCAATTATTAAAGTACAAACCCCACACGTGGCCTTGGGTGCCTCTCTTTGGCTCGCAGACGCGGGGTCCAAGTGCCCTTGACTGATGAATCTGACGAGGCTTCCATGTGGTATAAGCCTCTGGTCAAAGACTTTATCCGAGAGAATCAATGGGAAATCATTGAGAATGTCATTGAAGTGTACAAGCATGAGGCCACCCTAAAGGCAGCATAATCCTGTCAAATCATTTGCTTACTTAAAACATTTTCGAATTTGGTTCCTGAACGAATGCTATACACATACATTTTAAATCACGATAATGATGCTTGGTGCAAGTGATGTACTGACAGCGACCAGCTAATATTGTCATTTCCATTGGATAATTTATTTTCAATCATAATGCTTTCTTACTTATGTTCTTCAATATTTTTAACTTTATGCTCAAAACAATTTTTTAAAAACATTCTTTAGAAATATACAATATACTGGACTCTTTTTTGGTATTCTTTGGGCCCTAGTTGATGCAATTTTTTGCGTTCTGGCTAATCAGTTTGGTGACCCAACTCCGGGACATTCTGCAAGTAGCCCTCTATGCATCTGACGAGGAACGATCCCAAATCTGTGTGGAATACGCTGTTGTAATGATTTTTAAGAAATTGGTGGCTTTTCAGCTTGTCGCGTGGACACTATTTATGGCTTATATCATCTGGCTCAAGGTGAATTTACTAATAAGGTGACGTACTCAGCGCTCTATCTCTTTCTAGTTCATATCTCTCAGAGCAGCTGTTATCTGTTTTAGAGTCAAGAGATGACTCCACAACGGAATACGTCACCTTATAGTAAATTCACCTTGATCTGACTGGTCAGAAGTGGAGATTTAAACTAATTCTTTCTTTTTTATTTTTTGTGAGTCTAGCAAGTGCCTATACAGATGAGCGCAATTCTCTGTGTCCGTCTTGAAATTTAGTCTTACATGTGTGGGTGTGTTTATTATGTGTAGCATTTCTTCTACGTTGTGTCTGCGTTCAAATTGATAATTATAAAAGGATATTAAGTTTGCATACTTTAAAGGGCACTAATCACAATAAAGTTTGTGTAGATAAACGTATCAAACGCTCTAGCTGTCTGAGTATGAGCAAACAAAAGATAGTTATTTTTTGCACATTTCCAAGGTCTTGAAAGCAATCAGCAATAAAATTCAATTTCATTTTTAATGCGACTTTAAGAGCTGATTAAAATCGTATCATTATCGCTGATCAACATAAAGTTATGTAGCAATTTTTTAAGTTTTCATCATTACCACAGCCCGTTGGCATTATTTTCCATTATTTAAATTCGATATCCCTATTATGTTTCGATTATTTATTTAAACAATTACTTTACGCCTCGGTTGAGGTTTTCGGGAGCATCGCGTGCCGTTAAAACCATTTTGCATGCAAATTTATGCAGCAACAGCAGCTGCATTTCCGTTTTATAAAAATTGTTATTTAAATTTTTTTATTTTTATTGTTGCAATTAACGAGAGTTTATCGTCCGTACAGCCCCTGCCCTCGGTTATAATTGGGCACTTAAATTCGAAATTTAACGATTTCAATGCGAATCGAATTCGAAACATTGTTGTTGTTGTTGTTGCAGTGGCCAGGGCTGGCCACACAAACATTTAATTGTGCCCAGCTTTGGTGTTTTGTTTTGTTAATTCTATTACAGCAACTTTTTCCGCCCCTTACACACACACACACACAACTGCAGCAGCACCTGCAGCTCGACCTCGTTGGCTCTCTCTCTCGTTGCGCACGAACTGCAATTTATAACTGCACATACGTGAGCTATACTCTAACCCCCCACTCTCCCCTCCCCTCCCCTCCCCAAGGCACATAAACATTTTTGTTAGCTGCGCTTTAGTTCCCTTTGTCCTGGGTGCCACCCATGGTCCACCTCCTCTTCCACTTTTTGTGATCCACCAGAGCGCAAATAAACAAAAGGGTCGCGCTTCGTGCGAAAAGTAGGAAAAAACAAAAAAACAAAAAAAGAAAACAATAAAAAATGCGGACTGTGTGGCTCCAGCTTCAGTTGCAGTTGCAACAAATTTGCTGGCACAGCGGGCGAAAATATGTGCCAACCTGGCAAACGGGAAAGGAATGCCAACAGCAGAAGAAAAAGCAACAAACAGGAAGAGGAAAGAAAATTTTGCTTTATTGGCAAAGTCGAAGATGGAATGCGCTTATAGGAAACTAAGTAGGAAGCAACTTTGCAGGGGGAAAGGGCGACGGAGTGTGTGTATGTGTGTGTGTTTAATTTGTTGGAAGCGGCAAGTTTTTCTGAACAACAATTTTATGGATAATCTAGCCTTACGAATGAATAAGCAAGATTTTGTATTTGTAACTGAGACACACAGCTTAGGTGAAATGAAGTCGAAACTAAATGTAAATAATCTAAAGATAAAGCACACAATTTTGTGCCACTTTGCGAGCTTAAAACTGAAAATCGACAAGACCAAATTGGATACTTCCTCCAAAAGGTTTAAGAAAGAAGAAATGTCGAAAATTTCTTTAAAGGTGGCGTTGAGTTCACAGATTTGTGGTGGTTCTAGTTCCAGTTCAACCAGCTTCATTCACAGATCCAGTTCATCTCTTTTGTTGACACATTACTAAAAACTATCGTACTATATATCTTATCTTACTTCCCTAACTTACTGTTTTTTCAGCCAGTGTGTTACCCTCATTCTTACCGTCGACACGCCGCACAGTGGCCGGTTTCGCTGATTTAGCGTTGCAAAAACTGTAACCTTTTAAACGGAAAGAGAAAAATTCCAATGGGACGGTGCACAAGCAAAGTTTCGTAGATTTTATATCAGTACATAACTTATTCAAGCATATAGATATGTTCAAATCGAGAATGCTCCCAACAAACATCATTAAATCTCTGATTGATAAGAACGGAAAAACAACAGCTAAAAATAAACCAAAACTTATAAACGCTCACATATGTTCCACAGCTTTCAGAACGTTTCTGCTACAATAAGCAAGATATACAGCTAGCCCACAAACCAAAGAACACAATGAAGAACTTTTTCAATAAGACGAAGCCCAAAGTAGCCACATTCGATAGGAGCAATGTGATATACAAGATTCCATGTAATGAGATGCAGAAAACAGCTGCAACAAAGTGTAGACTGGTAAAACAAAGTGGAAACTTAGTACTAGGATATCTCACCACAAATCAGACTACAAACTCAGAAATCAAACCACCCTCCAAAAAACGGCGCTTGCGACACACTGTACGGAGACCGGACACTCGCCGAATTTTGAAGCAACAACAATCCTACAGCAAGAAAACCACTACAAACGCTTCACTCTTGAGATGTTGCATATTATAGACACACACATAGACAAAAGACTTAACTACAAATCGGACATGGAAAACTGAGGTGCGCACAGACACTTACTGACCAAACAATTACTACGTTTATACACACAATATTATTTGTGAGTAATGCCCCTCTAAGTATGCAAACATTATATTCTTTTATTATCATCAATTTCAACGTAGACAATTGTAGTCAGAAGAAGAGTCTACACGAAATATTCGCCCAAACTGTCGGACCAGTTAAAGGTATAAAACATAATGTAGTGTTCAGCCAAAAATAGTGAAGATTATTCTCAATTAAGTCTTTTTAAAAGCATAGCATACGTTTGAAGGCCTTAATAACAATAAATTTTGTGCGTATAAACTTTGTAAATAACTCAGTATCCAACTCCACGCCGAACGGAACAGACGTGTCATGGAGCACAAAATATAAGAGATGCACTTTGCTCAGTCGACAGCGCTTCTGTCAGAAAATTGTCAGCTATTCGCTCTCATTTACGCTCTCCAGATACTTTTTGGTCAGCTGTTCGCTCTCTCTGGATACAGTTGGGTTACGGTCGTCCCGCTCTAACCATAGTGATTTCCTACTGGCACTTTGAAGTATCTTTTTGGGCACTATCTGGTGGCAGCACATATTTCCTCTCGAATATTTTTTTGCTCGATGGACGTGTTAAACAATGTATATAAAAAAGTTTGTGTATTTTGTATTAAATTAATGTTCCATTGTAATTGTCCCTGTAGTGTCCCTGAAGATGGTAGCGGAGGAGCAACCGAAATATATTGGAAAAACAACATACACATCTGTGTGTTTTACTTGACCTCGAGCCAGCAATACTCAAATTCTACGATTTAGAAAGGTCGCTAACCATCAACTTTTTATATTTTGTTTATAAATATGTACTTTATAAAACTTTTCACTCTTGAACTTAAATCGAGGTAAAATGCTCTTCTTACGGTCCACCAAAGTAAGAAAATAAGCTTCAAAAGTAGTGCTTCAGTAAAACGACAATAATTCAACTAATTTTAAAAAATATAGTAGTAGTAGTGTGTCTTTATTTTTTAGTTTTGAATGCCTTATTACAACAACATAGCTTATTATTTAACAATATTCAACTAAAAATAAAGTATACGAACTTTAATCGACTTGGTTTTGAACCGTCTGTCGATCACCTTACACTGATCCAGTGCTACTTCGGTTAATACACCTGGCTGCCCGGGTCGTCCTCAGATACCAAATCGTTCGCTTGAGTAGGTAGTGTTTTAGAGATTGCTCTCGTAGAGCTTTGACTGGCCTGAAATTCAAACCTCCTCATGGCTGCGCAATCGATTTGTTCTGTAATTTTCGTATGCGCTAGATCCTATGAGCTTGAATCTGATATATCCAGCGCTATTCCATGATCATTTGCCAGGCACCAGCACCGCCATCTTTCAAAAAACTGCTGCTTTGCAGATATTTTGCGATTATTTTTGGTAACCTAGTATCCGGCTTCGTCATTATTTTTCTCATATATGAAAAGTGTGCCTGCAATGCTTCGGTGTGTAACAGCGACAGTCCGGTTTCAAGGTGAATTGCGTAGTAAGGTGTACTTCTGGGTAACTGAAAGAGTTTTTTTTATGAAGTGACGCTGCAGTTTCTCTGTTTCCTCATAATACGTATGTCCCCAAATTGGCGCCGCATACAACATTACAACATTATCGTGTTTGCATTTTACACTTGGTGGTACATTTTTTCTGCCAACAAAGGAATTCCATGTTCTATTTAGGGAGATTTTTGCGTCAGATAATTTCTGCTGTAGATGGCTGAAGTAATTTAAATTTTGCGTCCTCTTCCATCATCAATTAGTTGGTTCCAACGTTGGCAGTACAAAAAGAGTGAGTCAATCATCTCCTGCAATTTGTGAGGCGAGTCTGCCATTATCACCATGTCATCACAAAAGGAAATAGCACCTGGGAGCTCATTTGTTACGTCGTTTATAGAGAGTGAAAAAAGCAGTGGTCTTAGTAGACATCCTTGGATTGAAATTCGCTTATCACATTGTTCTCATTCGCCCATGTGGTGAGCCGCTCCAGTATAACTGATGGGAATATTTTCGTTAGGGCGTTTAAACACAATATTCCTCTATAATTACTCGCTAATGTGGGGTCACCTTTTTTTTAAACGTAACGGTACTTCTGCGGCGTTAAATATCCTTTTGTATTCGTCAGTTAGTGTGTTGAATAATTTGGGCGGGGCAAACTTTAAAAACTCAACCGGAATCCGATCTTCACAGGGAGCTTTATTTATCTTTGCTCGTTTCACTGTGGAGCTGTCTTCTGCCAAACTTATCGGAGCATCAAGTTGTTTATTTGTATTAAGTGGAAACTGGTTAACTAAACTGTTGCCTACCGATGGGTTATATAACAAGGTGGAGAAATGCGATGCTAGATCTGATGCCGTTGATTTTATATTAGCCCTTGCTGTTCTTTCATTCAATTGTCTTACAAGTGTGCCCAGAAAAATTTGCTGTCCCTTATCGATGCTATTTGGGTTTCCAAATTTTTTTTAATGATTTGCTTTCTTAGCGGCGCAACACTTTTTACATTTTTAATTTGCTTCTCGGTAAGGTGAATGGGAATGCTCTGTGTACGAGAACTGTCATATTCATTTCTCAACTTTGAACAAAAAATAAAAAATTTTTTTTTGTAAAAAAGAGAAATTTGAAAAAAAAATTAATGGGGTTTTTTTTAAATAAAAAAAAAAATTTTTTTTAATTTAAAAAAAATTATTTTTTAGGAGCATAAATGTTTGATTCTTGCAACGCTAAATCGGCCAAACCAACCACAGTGAGCCGTCTCCAATAAACCGAACTAAATAGATAACCTGGCAAAGCCACAGATTTCGTTTATCAGTTCAATTGAATTACATTTCAATACCTGGCGCAGTAGGCGGTCATTCCCTTTTTGACATCTCATCATATTTTTTTTTTTATTTTTTTTTTTTTTGGGTTTTTTTATTGTGTTGTGTTTTTACATGATCATTTTCAGTCTGATATTTATTCCGCTCAGAAATCAACGCGAAACTGAAAAGTCGCAGGACGTCGTAAGGGAATCCTAAGGGAATGCTCTGTGTACAGAACTGTCACATTTCTCAGCTTTAAATACTGCTGTTTAAATCTCTTCCGACTTTCCCATTGTCCACTTTCTATGTTAGCTGGCTTAGGGTATCTCAAACTGCGCTGATTGTCGTGTAAATTTTCGAGTGCGCACACACGCACCCATCCATCCATCTAGCCACCTTATATATACCTACATACATACATCTTCATGCCGGCAGTTGGGTAATCGTAAATCTTTGACTGGCATTCTCTGTTACTTTCTGGTTGAGAAGTTGTGGCCTGCTTCACCACCTGCCAAGGACATTAATTAAGCCCACCATTTTGGGTTAGAAATTTTGCTGCAAAAGCAAAATGCACATGGCCTGGGGTAGGGAAAGGGAATTGTGGTACCGTTCCAAGTTAATTGAATGCAAAATTAACTGTTAAAGCATTTAGCCGACGAGGAGCAAATGGAAGCAGCGGCTTAAAGCTTTCATCTTAATGAAGTTGCCACAGACAGCATCACAAGATGGGGCGAAAATTCAATTAAGTTGAGTTCCCACTGCTGCAGCTGACAGCCCTGCCAGACAATTGTCATTCATATTTTTCCCTTTTTTTGGCATGTGTTTAGAATTTTGCTCATTTCCAGCCGTTCTGCAAAATGAAATCAATATGTGGAGGGGTCTGGGTCTGTGTATGCTGTCATTGCCTTGATTACGGCTGTCATATTATTTTCACACTTGAAATGCGGCTAGTGGTTGGTCATTATCAACGCTGGCCACTAGGTGACACTTGGTTGTCACTTTACAGGCATGTCCTGTGCCAGGCCGTATGTGTGCGGTGGCGAGGAGGGAGCGGGGTGTTTTCTAATATCCTGGCCTGGGCTGTCATAGTTGAGTGTGGTGCTTTTTCAGTTCATCGATTTCAAAATGTCATGGTCAGGGTTCTGAACCGAACCGAAACTAAATACCTTAAGAGTAAACGGTTCATTTTGGTTCATTTCATTGACTTTTGAATGAAAAACAAGTGAGATAGACGGTCAAGCTCGACTATAACATGCTCTGTCTCAGGAGTAGAAGCTGAATGCAGTGCTGCTGCTGCGCTCATCTCTAGGTTTCTCTCTCTCTCTTTCTCTCTCTTTGTTGAATTGCCAAAGTCGATTTGAATCACTTCCAATTCCTAAACGTAGGCCTTGTCCTAATTTTCAACTCTTCACAATCATATTTTTATTGAAACTTTACACAATTCTATACCAAAATGCAGTTATCCCTTCTAGGGATAGCAATCCTGTTGAGTCTGGTAAGCCAATCACTAAGTTATCACTCATATTTGTAAACTCCCACTTTCCGCTCTTTTAGCTTCTCCCCAGCAGCTGGGCCAGATCTTTACCGCAGGGCGGAAACCTTACTACTCAAACTCTGGACACTTTGATTGAGGTACCACCCCGTATTTTGCACATTAAACGTGATCGTCGTGAACTCATGCCCGAAATGCCTTTGGATCTGCAAACATCTCACACACCCTGCGACATGGATGCGCGTGGAGGACACAACTATGTCTGGTCATTTCCCAATCATTGCATTTGGACCTTTAATGCACGTCATGTCCATGAGGGTTTCTATCGTGTGTATAAAACCTATCAATTGGAGGCCTTCTTCTTTGGACAGTTTCATGAGCGTTTGAAGCGTTTCGAAATCGATCCACATGAATTTGAATATGATGATGATGGGAATGGATTTTCAGTTTGAATGGCAAATGAAAGTAATTGTAGAATTTAATAAAACTAGAGCAAGTCGTAAGGTCTAAAAATCTCTTTTGAAGCTTGGCTTTAAGAAAGAATGGATCTTAAAAAGGTAGCTCAGAACCTTAACCCATGGAACACAGGGCGGGCTAAGGTATCTTTAACTAATCTCAGCTAATCCAAGATTTACTAAGCTGACCAAAGCAATCCTAAATTAATCTCAGCTTACATAAGCTAGCTTAAACTGTTATAGACTTAAGCTAACCTGAGCTAACTTCAGCTAGTTTAAGCTAAGCTTACCTAACCTTATCTTAGCTAGCCTAAGCAAAGCTAACCTAAGCTAAGCAAAGGTAAGCTAAGCTAACATAAGCTCAGCTAAGCTAAGCTAAGCCAATCTAAGCTCATCAAAGCTTAATCTTACATAACCTATCCCAAAATCAGCTAATCTAAGCTACTTAAGCTATACCAAGCTAACCTAACCTACACTCAAAAAAAGCAGAACGATTCGGTCTTAAAAAACCGATCTGGATATTATCCTTGTAACTTTGTAAGAACGATTCGCTCTTGTAAATTCGTACTTTTAGTACGAATCGTTCTTAAATTCTAAATTGACCGTTAACATTAAAAGAAATAAAATTCAAAAATAGAAATAAAAATATAGTTTCTATGACCAGTTTAACGTATCCTCAAATCGAAAAATTTTTGAAATTGTTGACCGTTAGAAATTCAAAAATAAAATTTCAAGAATTTTGCTCTTGGAATCGAGATAAATTCGTTCTCAAGGCGGGACAGGGGAAGCAAACTAAGAGAGAATAGCGTTGGACGCGCTCTCACTGAGAGAGAGAGAGAGAGCGTGTGGGCAGTTTGTCGTTGTTAGATGCGTGCAAATACAAACAGCGTATATATTTGGACAAGAGTTTTCACTGATGCCATAAAACCGAGTGAACTAACACGTCGTCGTCCGTGTGTTCAGTTTTGGGGGTCCCAAGTTCAAGTCCCAGTAAAGTAAGTCGGGTCGGTCGTGTCTTTAAACAACACTCTAACCGAACTTTTGAGAACGAATACTCTTCATTCAAGAGTGAAATTCACTGAGGGCCGATTTCTGTTCTCTCAGATACTTGCTATGTGACAGATAGTCATCGATTTTACACTGCTATTTGTTAGTTTATGTGACAAATAGCTCTATGTAGAAGGTGTGAAATCGGCCCTTAGTGTGCTTGTTTTGAGCTCTAAAAGCTATTCAAAAAATCCCGAATCGTGCTTAATATATTCTTAACGTTCTTGAAATAAAGAATTTAAGGATTTTTAAGTACGCTCTTGAATCAAGAAATTTCGTACTTAAATAAAAGATTTTCTGGCTTATTGAAGTATTGAGTCTTAAAATTCTTGATTTAAGTACAAAAATTCTTGATTATTCTCTCTGTGTAGAATTAGCTTAGTTACGTTGAGGTGCCTCTAGCTGAGGACTTTGTGTTGACTTATCAAGAGATCAAGAGAAGTTCTAACCTTCGTCGTCACCTTTACCAGCTATGGGCAACAAGCAAGTATGTTAGAGCACTGTTGAGTTTGCCTCGTGTTGAGTACTTTATGGTGCCTCAAAAGAGGTTCCGAGCTTCTCTTAAAGCAATTAACCTACCCACAGCGGTCATCCTTGCCATTTATGGACAACAGCTGTAAAGTGATCAAGCTAAAGCAAGCTACAACTTAATTTTCGGCTCTCATTCAATCCTTATTAAAGAACTGCTTTAGTTGTCATTTGTTAGCAAAAGTAAATTTAAAATATTTAATATCAGTTTTCACTTTGTTTACTGGACAACAATTACTTTAGCGAAATTTGCAGTGTGAGAAAGTGAAATTCGTAAGCCATCATGAAGCTGCGTGTAAATTTTACCTATATTGCTTTGATTACCTTGATTTTTCTAGGGGTAAGTTTTTTAAATCCTTTACAAAATCAACTCTTAAAGGCAATCCTCTCCTCAAACATAGCATCAAACCCTTAGCGGAGAGTCCAAAAGTATTGCCCCCGATCAAACCACCTCCAGCAGCTCTACTCCCAGCCTGGTTCTGAAGCATATTGCTCGTTCCAAACGTGCAGGTGATGTCAAACTACCCTTTAACTTTAATACCCTACACTTGCCTTGCGATTTCGATATGCGAGGGAGGAATCATTTTATAAAAGCCATGCCTGGTCACTGCATTTGGATTTATGCTAATAGATACAGCACAGAGACCATGTATCGCGTCTTTAAGACCTACCAACTGGAGGCCTTTACTTTTGGACAGTACTCAGAGCGTCTCAAGCGTTTCGAAACGGATCCGCACTCTTGGAACTATGAGAATACACAGGTTTAGAGGCCTGGAATTAGTTGTCAACAAAAACACAGTTGAAAAAAATTTAAAAAAAAAAATTGTATGTAAAATAAACATTAGGTAAACAGCATGAAGTTGCTTATAAATTTTAAGTGTGGCGTTTTGATGGCCCTTCTGAGTGTTGTTCTGGTAAGTCTCTGTAATGGGATTGCAACTGTCTCACTAAATTCTACCAAACAGCTAGCTAGCGTAGAGACCAAATGTGTCTTGAAGGCAAAAGTCCACAACTCCACAGAGAAACTCAACTCCAGTACTGTGATCCCTTTTAAAGGATCTGAGAGCCAGTCCGCTCCTAGTGTGAAGCACATCGTTCGACGACGAGAGACCGAACCCGATTTGCCCTTCGATTTACATACCAATCATTTGCCCTGCGATCTGGATTCAAAAGGTAGACAAGTGATAATTGAATATTTTCCCAATCATTGCATTTGGGTGTGGAACAATAAGCACACGCATGAGGGTTTCTATCGCATCTTTAAGACCTACCAAGTGGAGGGCTTCTTCTTTGGACAATACCATGAGCGTTTATCACGTTACGAGGTGGATCCGCATGTGTTTGAATACGTGGAAAGTAATGAAAATGAATAATTGTTAAAGAAAAATATAAACTGTCAAAGGATCATCCAAGAATCTGTCTAAGTAATTTCTTAATCTAAGTTTTTAGAAGAAAGAAAGGAGATAATTAGATAGAACGTAATGAAGGGAGAAAGGAAGAACGAAAAAACGGGGTGAAAAAATAAGAAAGCAAGAAGAATGGAGAAAGAAAGGAGAAAAAAAGAGGAAGAAGGAAAATGAAAGTAGGAAGCAGGAAGAAAGATAGTAGGAAGATTGGAAAAAGAAATATAAAACAAAGAAAGGTGGGAAGGAAGACAGAAGACTAAATGAAAAAAAAAGAAAAGAGTAAGGCATATAGAAACGAACAATTTTGAATTAAGAGAAGAGGAGATGAAGGAAATAAATTAAAAAAAGAAAAATCGAAAGAAAAATAGGTGAACGGAATATGTAGAAGAATGGGGGAAGAAAGTAGTCAAGAAAAGCAAAAAGGGTTAGAAGACAGATTGAAATTTTGTGGTAGGAAGAAAGAAAGTGGGCATAATGGAAATATAATGGAGGAAAGGTGGAAAAGGGAGAAGTATAAAGGTATACAGAAAGGTAGAATTTTGGATTGGAAGAGAAGCAAGATAGAAGAAATAAAAGGAAGATTAAAGTGGTTGTAATAGAAAATAATAGGTTGAAAAAAGAGAGTAGGTACAAGCGGAAGAAGGTAGAAAGAAACAGTGAGCATGACTGAATACTCTGAACCTGGAGTTAGAAGCTGAATGCAATGCTGGTGCTGCGCTCATTTTTAAGTTCTCTCTCTCTTTTAAGATTGTGCGGTGTTAGTTGTTATAGGGTGGGAGGGTAATTTACTTTTTTTGCTCATAACTTGAGAACCGCTCATCCGATCTTTATCACTTCTTTGGCAAATCGATGCATTTTGCTAATTCCTAACTATCTCCAGAAGGTACAAATCGTCTATCTTGAAAACCGTAGGAGATATAACGTTATTTCCAAATTGCGGGGGCGGGAGGGGGCGTGGCAGAAATTGAAAATAAACTTGATCTGCCTGCAAGTATAAGAAGCATTTGTTCCATACATGTCAAACCTCTATCTCTCACCATCTCTGAGATCTATCGACTCGGCTGTTAATGCTGATCAAGAATATATATACTTTATATAGTCGGAAATGATTCCTTCTCCCTGTTACATACTTTTGCTCAAACTTAATATACTCTTTGTACCTTTGGTACAGAGTATAAAAAGTAGGAACAAAAGAAGAAGAAGAAGAGGTCTAAAAGAACGAATACAGACAGAAGACTGAACGGAGGAAGAGAAGAAGATGAAGGGTTAAAGAAAGGTAGAATTTAGGATTAAGAGAGAAGGAAGATAGAAGAAATAAAATATTTTGAATAAAATCAAAGAGGAAGAAAGAAGGAAAAAAGTAAAAGGAATAAGAAAGAAGAATGAAGGAAGAAAGAAGTAAAAGTAGAATCAAGGAAGAAAGTATTAGAGAAAGAAAAATAGGGAAAGAAGAGAGAATGAAATAAGGAAGTAGAGAGAAAGAAAGTAGGAATAATGGAGGAAGAAAGAAATGTGGTACAAAGAAGGAGAACATGCCGAAGAAGGGAGAAAGAGATTTCTTTCTGATTAGTTGCAGAGAAAGAAGAGGGGAAAGAGAACGAACGAAGATAGTAGAAGAAAAGTTGGGAAAAATACAGGGAGGAAGTAAATATGAATGCGGGAAGAAGAAATAAGGATCTATTTGGTTATGAAAGTCCTCTATTTTTACTAAAGTCTAGCTAAGTTCAAGAACATCTATCCTAGTGGTCTTTGAACTCCCTACTTAAGCCTCTTAAGGAACAAAAAAATGGAAACTAATTAATTCTTAACAAATCCCAACAATCCCATACACTTGTACACTTCATACACATAATTTTGTTTAGAAACGATTTTCGATTAATCAAATATAATGAGCAGTGTCAGCTCTAGCTTACACTTACTCCTGCTTCGTCCTCTTGACAAGCAACTCAAATTGAATTCAATGCAAGCGGAAATTTGATATTTTTGAAAAGCTTTTTCACTGTTTGCCCTACTAAATTGTAAGGGGGTTGGGGTTGGGGGTAGAGAGCAGCTCCAGCTGCTCAATTTCTCAACCAAGCAAACAAAGGCAAACAACTTGCACACTCTGATTCCCCCCAGAAGCAAATCTGAAACACACACACACAGAGAGGAATCTTTCGTTCAAAATTTAACTTGTATTATTATTTTTTTTAAGGCCCCCCCTAAAAATGAATATAGAAATAGATGAAGACGATTTGCAGATATTTCGGGACACCTTTCGCTTATTGGACTGCGAGGAGGATGGGTATATAACCACCAGGGAGTTGGGCATAGTATTACGTGCCCTGGGTAAAAATCCCACCGACTCTCAATTACAGGATATGCTCAATGAAATGGACAGAGAGGGTTCGGGCAGCATAACCTTTGATGATTTTCTATACTCCATGCATCGACGGATGACCCAACCCATGGCAGATGAGGATTTGCGTGAGGCATTTCGTATATTCGATTCGAACAATTCGGGATATATAACCACGTTCCAATTGAAATCGGTGCTGGTGGCATTGGGCGAAAAGCCCAGCGATGAGGAGACCTACGAAATGATCCGAGTAGCCGACAAAGACGCCGATGGCAAATTGAGCTATGAAGAGTTTGTGACCATGATGACGAGCAAGAGATAAGATTTGGTGCAAAATTATAAAGTATATTTCTAATTGCGGCTAAGCGTAATCAATCACGTTTCCGTTGAATTGATTGAGGTGAATTATGCCCGACTCCTTTCTTTATTTTTGGTTTCGGTTTTGGTTTGGGAGGCAAACACATTCGTGTGTAATTTGTAATTTTGCGGATCATCAATCAGCTGTCGTCAGCTGTCGAGTTGAGGATTTCTTCTGCTGCTGAAACCAACTTTGATTTATCGATGAGTTGGCATAAAACAACAAGTTTTTGGTTTAATTATTGGTTTGCAAATACACACACACACACCCACACACGAACACACACACATCCTTATTATTGAAATTTCCGCTTGAGCACGACTAAAAACGCGTACATCAAATATTTCATTTAACGAAAGCGAGAAGATATTTGTCTTTCTATTTGCAGGACTCGCCGCCTGCTCTGTCAACTTTTCCACATGAACAGAGTGAAAAGTTGAAATTGAGTTTTGTTAATGCACACACAGACACACACAGTCACACTCGCACGCACACGCACATGCCGAGACACATTTTTGTGGCGTACAACACAAAGGATGTGGATGTCGTTAAAGTAAAGCAAACCTTGATTCCCCAGACACTTTGTAAAAAAAAACTTGAAACTCCCAGCGGAAAAGTTCTGTGACTTGGTTCACAGCCACACAAACCATAAGAAGTTAGCTTGGTAAACACACAACACACACACACACACACACACGACTAATTGATACCTCAGCAAGAAGCTTTCTACATAATCTGCTGAATCAAAAAACGCTCCTTAATTCCTTCTCTTGAGAGTAAAGTGTGCTGCAGCAGATTATTGGCAGCTAACTTGGTAAGGAACATTAGAATCCTCGAAATGGCGGCAATTGGCATTTCTTACACTGTAGGTGTGTCAACGTCGCTGCTGCAGAGCGGTTTTGTATACACAGTAGATAAGAATGTACCGCACTGTGATCTAAGCAGACCAACTTGTAAGCGTGTGTTGTTGTAAAAGAGAGCAGCATAATCTCGTATACTAATGCTGGAAAGAAACTGTTTGGTGAACTGAATCAAAAGTTTTCTAATCTGTTTGATGAAATATATTTGAAAATTTAAATCTAAATCCAAAGTGAGTGGAAAGTGGGGTAAGGTGGGGCAGGGAAGTGTTGTCAAGTTGTAATCAGTGACTTGATGGTCCAATTTTGGTCTATTGTGCCCCCTACTGAACTTACAACTCTCCTAGCAGCCATATTTCCTGTACAAAGGTCAGGATTTCCGTGGGTTCTAGATTACTATATTATTTGGGTGTAAAATCTGCAATGTCTGCGCCTCGCTAATGCATCGCAGTGGGCTCGTATATGATCAGAGGACTTCTCCTCTCTTCATGATATTTTCATAGTTGGGTGTGTAGATCCCTACCAGAATCCTGAGGGCCTGTTGGATTACCTTTTGAGATTATGGTACACTATTAATGCTTTAGCTGTGTTTTACCCAGGAGCCTGTTCTAAGCGTATTCTCTTTCTCTCTAAGGGGACCTTCTATGATGTGTTGGCCTATGCTGCTATTGCTCTATTAAGGTAGTTGGTATTATGGTTTTTGATGTGAAACATCTTTAATTTCGGTACGAAGGATTTTAGTAGGAGTAAAATTTAATTTCAGCGTCACGTGACGCTACAGTCAAGCCTATTTTGTGTTGTTTTAGCAGTGGCGTCGCAAGTGGAGAGGGGAAAAAGTGGAGTGAAAGAGGAGGCAAAGTGGTGGAAAGAGGCAGAAAGTGGGGGTAACTAAACAGTGATTGAACAATGACTTGAAAGTAACTAAACAGTGACTTGACGTGACTTAACAGTGACTGGACAGTGAATAGACGGTGTCTTAACAGTGAGTTGAAAGTGACTAAACTGAGTGACTTAACAGTGACTAAAATGTGTCTTGACTGTGACTAAGCACGAAACGATTGGGACAACCTGCCCCACAGCAGAGCTAACGCCATTAACATCTACACTGATGGTTCTAAGCTCAACAAAATAAAGTTGTGGGCCAAAAAGATTAAAAGTTTTGGTTTGCTAAAAATTGTGGGGGAAGCAGAGGTGGTAGCCATCCAGGAAGCTGTCCCCTACCTTACCACACTCACGGTCACGGAAGGAAATGTATTTATATACTCAGATAGTCAAGCCGCCCATTAAACACACACCAACAATGCTAAAACAATTACGTATTTTTCGTCTCTTTTTTATGAGATCGCACGGCATTTCAGTATACACCTTATATGGGTGCCTGGACATCGCAACATAGAAGGTAATGAGTCTGCGGACAAACTGGCCAGAATAGGTACCACCATCGAGCTCCTTTCAGAGAGGAGCACGATAGGGATTCCTATGGCGACATATAAGCTTCACACTAAAGCTGAAACACTTCGTCTCGCTAGGAATCGTTGGAAAACCCTTTCCTCCTGTGCAGTAGCGAGGCTACCGTGGCCAACATTCGACCAAAAACGTACTAACACACTTTTACGTCACAGAAGAAACCACATAGCACTTCTGGTAGGGACCCTTACAGGTCACTGTCTCATTGGCAGACACGCAGAACGCCTAGGCGTTATTTACCACGACTTTTGCAGAAGTTGCGGACACGAAGAAGAGGAGGAATCGGTACAACACCTTTTGTGCCATTGCCCCGCCTTGAGTAGAAGGAGACTCAGGATACTTGGTCAACCTCTGCTACTCAACCTCTCGGAGACATCCGGGCTAGAGATCCCAGCTCTACTCAAATTTATTCTGTCCACACAATGGTTCAGTAACGAGGACCCACCTCAGTACTAAAAAGGGTTAATAGGGAATGAATATGGCATCACAATGGGCCCAAAGTGGCCTAAGTGGGAGAGCGGCTCGTCGCTCTCAGCCATCACAACCTAACCTAAACCGTGACTAAGCACTGACTTAACGTGACGTAACTGTGATTTGAGATTGACAAATCAGTGACTTGGAAGTGAGTAAACAGCGACTGGACAGTGACTAAATAGTGACCTGACAGTGAATATGACTGTGACTTAACTCTGGCTTGACAGTGACTTAACAGTGACTTGTCAGTGACTAAACAGTGACTTGACTAAAAGTTACTAAACAGTGATTTGACAGTGCCTTAACAGCATTACAGAAAATAAGGAAGAAAACACCAACCAGTGAACTTGTTCCCAGCCAGCTTTTTATGAATTCTGTGATCACATATGAGTCTTTTATCAATTCCTCAGTCTGATTAAAAAAATCGCTATAAATGCGCTCGTTTTCTGTTCGTAAATAATACTTTTGTCGGAAGAAAATGGTACCCAAGTTGCGACTCTTCATCAAGAGTCGTTTATACCCCCCTTTTTCAGATCAGTTGAGACTTATTTTTGAGTCATTTCGATTCGTTTCTCAATCAATCACTGTTTGAATCTTCCTTAAATTACTTATCTCATTTTAATCATTTAAAGATCTTTAATATAACGCGCTTAAATTATTCTTGTTCAAATGATCTTCCAAATGCTAGCTCCTTGTTTTCTTCTTTTAAAAGATCAAACATCCAAAGTTGTCCGAATTAGATAGTAAAATTTGGATTCCGTAGGGAACACAGCACAAATCATCTGCTGGTCCGAATCAAAATTGGAAGTTGTCTATCGGGATGTTGCTCATGGATATAAAATCTACTTTTGACTTTGTATGGCACAACGGTCTCATCTATAAGATGACAGGTCTTAACTACCCGACAGAATTTATTAATATAATAATACAGTTATCTCAACCAGAATACCGCAATTGACTAAAATATGCAATTAATTTTGAAATTATGCTAGTTTTTTCCCATATTAAGGTCTAAACAAAGGGAGATGGCACATACTTCGGCTTAAAATATGCTTGTAAAATCTCCCATTGCTTTAGACCTTTTCGGTTCTGGTCCTCCTACCCCAAGTCCAGTTCCTTGGAACGTTAGGGACCTAATGTTGTGTGTGTGGTTGGAATTTATATGTTTTTTCTAGTGAGTTCTAGACTCTTTTATTTCTTTTAAAGACAGTAAAAGGGGTACTCTGCTACCAATTCGTCTCTGGGTTAAAGAATTTTAGGAATTTGCTTCTCCGTCTTCTCGGACTTTGTGACTTAACAGTGTCTTGACAGTGACTTTGCGGGCACGTGACAGTGACTAAACAGCGACTTGACAATAACTTGGCAGTATTTTGACGGTGGCTTAACAGTGGGAACTTTTGGGAAAAGGTAGGTGAAAGGGATTTGGGAGAGGGTGGAGTGGGTGGTATAGAGGCGGTTAATTTTATATTTGCTATTGAGTTTATGCAAACGAATCCAAAAAGTGTATTTTTACAATAGGATTTATCGTTGTAAAGAGCTTCGCTCGTACCGGGCTTCCCCAGACATCCACTCTTTTATTATATATGAAAGCATTACTAAACATAGAAATATTTGCACAAAATGGAATCCCTTCAACTTTTCTTACTTTCCCAACGATTCCAAATTTTCTATGCATTTTAATCGCCACGCCCTGGATTTGGTTGTGGCCACATTCAGATTTATGGACTGTACTTTTTAATTAATTTTAAATTAAATTCAAAACCTTTGGAAGATACAAAATTTATGAGGACACATTTTATGTATGTGTGTAAATTTTTGGTAACATTAAAATTTGAAAGAATTTGTGTGGCCCGGACGCAACAGCTTTAAGTCATTGCTTTTGCCTGTTGAGAAATTTATTTATTTATTTCCGGAAATATGCCCTTGAGATTTTCATTCCCAGGATCCCAGAATGCTTGTCCAGCTACATGACTTAGTTAGCATATAAATTGTATGTACATAGGTACGCACACACACACACAGACAAACGGGCATTTCTATGTAGTTCATTAAGGTTTTTCGCGCCCCATTCCAAGCTGACAGTCCACTGGGCTGTGCCCAAGTGTCCCCATTTAATGGAGGCGTTTGGTTTTTTTTTTTTTTTTTGTTTTTGTACTTTGACCATTGAATGAAATAATGAAAACACACAATAAACATTTTGCGCTTTTCTGCCTTCCCAAGTGGCTGTGAAATTTTGATGAGAATTTGTCAGCTTGTGGGAATTGCCACTGTCAAAGCGTGAATCTGAAGTCGTCGTTTGGGGGTCGGTTGGGCTAAATGTGGCTGCTCTTGAAATTTAGTTAAAAGTAATTAAGTTCTTTAATTTCAAATGACCAAGTGAATCCAGGAATGTTGGCGTTAATTGTTAAATGAATTCAGATTGGATGTAAGGAAATTAGCAATCAAATTGGGATTAGAACAGCCTAGCTATCGTCCAAATAAAATGTATTGTTAACGACAGTTTTTTTTTGGAGTTTAAGGGCCTTAAATTTCCGAATCCGGGAAAAGTTGTGAGATGGTTTTTAGCGGGCCTAACTGTTGGGCCATCGTACGGCCTTTCTATGAAGGTTAGCGGGGAATAAGTAGATATACCGAGAGAGCCAGCGGGTGTCACGCCGCAGTGCACTTGACTATGAACTATACTGTCCTGGAGGCCTGGATAACAAATAGTCCAGCCTCAAACGATGGGCCTGCTTGTTCTAGTAGCCTTCCCACTGGAGACAACCGTTTCAAAGTCCAAGAGGACGAAAATTCCACTAAAATTCTGACCTTGTTCGGTCAATAGGGTGACACGTCTATAAAACACACAGTCATTTCACCCAACAACACAATTCAACAATCCGTCAATTCAACACAAGCAAATTCAACACAAAACAACGTCTTCACAAAACAATTTCAACACACGTCAATACAACACTAAGTCATTTCACCGAACACAACAATTCAACACACGTTAATTGAACACAAAACAATTTCAACACGTCAATTCAACACAAAACAAAATAATTAATTTATTATTAAATTGATATTTGAAATGACTTATAGACGTGTGTTGACTTTTTCTGGTGAAGACTGTTTTGTGTTGAATTGACGTGTGTTGAATTGACGTGTTGAAATTGTTTTGTGTGGAACCTAAAGTTGAGTAACGATGACTATTATTAGTGATAGTAAATATAATGCAAGTGTGTAGTACTATCAGAGACAGAAGGGGGACACTAGCTGCAGTTTAAAATTTTTTTGGAAAAAATCGCGCAATTTACCATATACCATATACCAATTCCCGGTATAATCAGCACATAACTCTCAAAAAGTCAATTAAACATACGTCATTTCAACACATTACAAATTAAACACAAACAAATTCATGCTGGGAAAGAAGGGTTACACAATTTTACGATATTTACAACGTCTGCATTCGGATGAATTTTATTCAAGTTGTGAACATCAGAATGTTATCTCTAATGCTTTCAAATATGCGTACACTTTCGGATGATATTAGGGCTCCACGTCTACTCAACACAAAACAATTTCAACACGTCAATTCAACAAACGTCAATTCAACACACGTCAATTCAACACAAAACCAATTAAAGAATGTTATCTCTGGTGCTTTCAAATGTGCATACACTTTCGGAGGATATTAAAGTCAGGTTCGACTGACATTGCCACTTGCAAGATTGAAAATATAATTTTTTTTAAATTGTTTTTTTTTTTTCAGTGTTGAAATCGTAATATGTTAAAATTTGCCGATGTTCAATTGCTTTGTATTGAAACTGATTATGTTGAAATTGTACATGTGTTATAATTGTGCTGTGTTGAATTGACGTGTGTTGAATTGACGTGTGTTGAATTGACGTGTGTTGAATTGACGTTTGTTGAATTGACGTGTGTTGAATTGACGGGTTGAAATTGATTTGTGTTGAATAGACGTGGAACCGTTCCAAAGTCCAAGAGGACGAAAATCCCACAAAAATCCTGAATTTAGTACGGGAAATAAGGTTGCTAGGAGTGTTGTGTGCTCAGTAAGGGGGCAAAATTGACCAAGGAGGTTCTCAGTGCATCATATCCTATTAAAGGGCTTTTCTGTTTACACACGGTTTACTATTTACAATGTCAAATCGGCTAGTCTCTTCATGTTTTTCTCTCTCATTCACCTGAACTCTAAAATATCGATCTATTTTCATCTCGCCAGTCATTTTCACTTAATACCAAAGACTTTCAAATATGTACAACTCTCCTTTAGGCTTTAAACTCTTCCACTTTCAATGCGGGTCCACAAAAAAACCCTTTCTGCTATCAGTAGCCTCTGGATCTTGGCCAACAACTATTTGCATAAATCAGAGCTCTGTACACACACATATTCATTTTGTAGCCCGTTTCCCCACGTGTGCCATTCATTTAGTTGTGCATATATATAAATTTTTATACATCTTTCCGGTCTGGACATGATTTAGTGCTACCCGCTTAATGATGTCAATCTGCGCGTGCTTTGGCTTTAAACTAAGGCCGCATATTTGCCAAGTTTATTTGACCAAAACGGCCCGCACATTCATCATAAATGTGGATGAGCAGCGGCTACATGGAAAAGCAATCGGCAAACAAAAAATGAAAAAAAAAGGAGCATACAAAATGTGCGCATATTTCATGACCCCGCACAAAAGGGGCTTGAGTTGCTTGCCAAAAAATTACATGGACCATTGGTCAGCAGCTCCTCCTCTGCTCGACACACACTCGCATATTCATAAAACAGTAACAACAACACCGAAATACACCTTTGATGTATGTAATTTTGTTACCGTTTTTTATGCCTCCACTTTTTTTTTTTTTGGGCATAATGTGGAGCCCTGTGTTCCGTTCTACGGTGTGACACAGAAAGCAACTTGTGCGAGAGGTGCGAAAATGTGACGTAAGCGCAGTGGGGGGAAGGGAGAGGGGAGGGGGGCCAGCGACCATCAAATTGGGTTATCAAAAAAAATACGAACCAGAGTGTGCGCTGCTTGTGACGCCGCAAGGGAAATGAGATTTGCGCCTCAGACTGTGCAACGTGTCAGTTTCAAAGCAAAAGCTGGAGCAGGAGCTGGAGCTGGAGCTGAAGCATCAGGGAATAACCATGGCAACTTTGTGGTGGCCATGGCCACTAAAAAGAAACAAATTCACCTGGTAACTGGATTTTAAGTTGATAAATGCAAATAAAGCGAGGTATCCGCTTGATATGGTGATTGATTTGACACATAAATTGTCGATGATAGTGAAAGGGAAATCCAATTCAAGTTTTAGTTAATTTGGGAACGATAAATAATAAATGAAACCATTCGGCAGCGAGCGATTGATGAGGTGTCTGTACTTGTTATTTTCCTACAAAATATTTTTTTTAGAATATCCGGCTCGAAGGACCTTTTGGAAGTTTTGAGGTTACGCTGGGGCATTGAGATCAGGCTTTAGTGTGTGTAAATTCGTACTCAATAAGTTTTTTAAGACTTTACGTTCTACAACAAAACATTGTTTGTAGATTATCCGCCTCGTAGCACCATTTGGGAAAAATTGTTGTTCTTGCCCACATAATGCGGTCCAGAGATCCACCTCATACTGCTTCTCTAAAACTATGATCTCCAAGCCTAAACGAATCACCCATTATAGTTGACTAGCTGAAATATGATCCACTAATAAAGAAGTTTTGAAAACCGGCAGCAGGGTTTAAAACAGTCTGCTGTTTGGATCCCTGTTTTGCACTTCACTGGCCATAAAATGCTTAAAAGCATCCCATACGCCGTACACGTACAAATATGTATAATGGGGGCCACACATATGAATTACAATTTTTGCCTGCGTATGCGGAGTAAATTGCCAGACAGTTGATTAATGCATTTTACGGGCAGGTAGCAGACGAGCATCGAATGAAACAGATTACTTAATGACAACGCGGACCACGAGGCGTATGCGTCATGTTAATGAAATTTTACAAATGAGCGTGCGATTTGTGTGTGTGTGTGTGTGTGTGTGTGGTGAGGGTAAATGTTAATTTGCATTGCAATAAGAAATTTGTAAGTTGAAACTGCACAACATTGTCTACAAATTGAGAATGGGGACTGACAGTGCCAGGGGAAGCAAAAAAATAAACACGAGCTGCTGCGAGCCAGGGCCCAGAGCAGTCGTCATAGGCAGTGCAGTCTGTCAGTTGCAAATGCCTGTTGTCGTTGGCACACATTGCGTATACGTCACACACAGACACACACACGGTTGAGAAAATGGGAAGCAGAAGAAATTGCGAGTAAAAAGCAAATGTCGTGTGAGTTTCAGCAGAGGTAAGAGACTGTGTGTGCGGGGGAGGGAGTGGGGGGAACGGCAGCCAACGACATGAGCCTTGACGTTAGGCTCATTTATTTATTATTTCCTCAGATTGAAGCACTATCAATATCCATGTGCAAACAAGGCGTGAAAAAGAAAAACAGGCAATGGCAAACGAAATGTACGAGTATTTCCGTACATCTGGCTCTGGGGACCGATACGTTGGGATTTGGTTATTGAGCCATAAGAATGGAGTTTACAACTGTCTACCAAATTGGCTGCTGAACAATATTTTCCAGCCGGAAAGTCTTTGTACTGGTTTATGGAACCATTTTGAAGCAATTGGGTAGAGCGAAATAAGAGCATAAACATTTACGATTCTTAAGCTGATCATTTTAGAGTTCAGATAAGAAATTGTTGTATGTATAATCTTGAGATTCTAAGTTGAGGAATTTAAAATTTAATGTAAACATTTTCTTCATTGGAGGGAAATCATATTCCTTTCGTTCTTGTTTTGAATGTTTTTTTGCCTGATTGGCGCTTAAGAATTTCCGAAATCTTACGTCATTTACAACTAAAAAGGTCTGGCAGGCATCTTTAACTTCTGGCTAACAAAATTGACTAAGAATCGCGCACTTCAAAAATGTTAGGGTAACAGTAGTGTCCAGTCAAAACGCGAATAAAAATTGCTCATTCCTCACTTTGATTCACTGTTTAGATCACAGGCTAACTTGTCGAATTACCGACTCCAAGCAGTCCACATGACAATGTGCCAGCAAAATGATTCCCTTACACAAATTTACACACATTCACATTCAGGGGGAGAGTATCAATAAAAAGACAATCGCGTAAACAACAACCATTTGTGTCAATTTTTACGTTTTCATTTAAACAAATTGGCTGAGTTATAACAAATAAAAGAAAAGAAAATGAAGGTAAAGATTTTAGTTAGCTGCGTTATTTCTTTCTTAAAGTTCTAACTTTGGAATACAAATTTGTACTTAAAAAAACACTAGCTTAAAAAATAATAAAATTTTTATGTTGCGATCCCAAACATTTGGTAGCAATTTCTTATGTAAATCCCCCCGCTGAGTCCAAAATCCACTTCACAATTTTTTTAGTGGGACTGTTTTCGAGAAATCCTTACAAAAATGTGTGTATCTTCTGTATCGTTTCATTCGTTATGAAAACGTAATGCTCTCTTGGAAGGTAATTGAACGCCCTGTCATTCTTTCATAAACCACTTCTTAATCCGGTGCAACTTTGCATTAAATGCAATGTATTTAATATGCATTTGTATTTAAAATGTTGCTATGATATTTCCCTAAAATAACCAAGGCTGCAAACCTCTAAAATTTTTCGGAAGGTTCGGTCCAGGGGTTCGAACCCGTTGTAAAGTCTTAGGTTCGGTTCGCGGACCGGTTCACAGAACCCCTGAACCCTAGGTTTTGGTTCTAACCTCGGTTCGCTTGAATATAGAAGAATAGTTTCAATTTATAATCACTGACGTTTAGAACTTTTGAACACCGCTTAGTTTGAGTTAATAAGCGCTCTATCTGCTACGAGCTGTTCATCTATCCTAGCTCTTAGATTGGAAAGTGTTGAAAAGGCCTTTTAAACTGATAGCGGGGTTTCTGGAACAGAACGTATAGTTAACGCAATATTTTTTAAGTCCTCGTTTTTTTAACCTTCTCAAAACTTTAAAACATTTGTCGGTGTGTTGGACAATAGTCGAAGGAATCTGTGGTCTATTTAAACCACGTTAACTACATATTTAGTTTAGTACACAGATTAGGCTTTAGTTCGGTTTATTGACGGTGGGCGTGCTGCCGGTAAGAATGAATGGGACACATTAGCAATGAGATGAGTGTGTATGTGTGTGAATTAAAGATGTACATAAAAATGTGCGAGTATCGAGCATTGACAATTGTTAGTAATGTGTGAACTAGATAGAGGAACTGGATGCGTGATTGGAGCTGGATGAGCTGGCACCACCACAAACTATAATATCATTTACAGAATTGATATTTAATATTTGATGATTACTTTCTATGGCTTTTAAAGGCTTCATTTCTTCGCAATCAGAAGTTGATTCAGTTAAGGATAATTTTTAAAACTCTTATTAAGAATTTCTTTTTGGAGCTTCAGCATGTCTGTAATGTGCTGCCTTGTTGAAAAATCGGGAGGATAATGTTAACATAATGTAAACATTACAGTCTCCATAATTGCATTCCTTCTATGCTCTGTCATTAATAAGTTGTCCTGCTCGGTCCATATTCGCTCCATTATCAAATGTGATAGTATAAATTTCACCTAGAGAAATGTCGAGGGATGGAAGATCTTTTGAATGAAACAAGTCTGTTTACAATGAATTTCTATATTGTGTGTGTGTCGTAGAAAAAACTACTTAATTTGTTCCGAATAAAAAAGTGGTCCGGTTCGGGTTCAAGGTTTCAGGAGTCAAAAATATTAGGGGTTCGGCTTATGGTCTCCGGTTTGTCGGACCCAAAAACCCAACCGAACCGGGTTAAAGGGGTTCGGTTCAGGACCGATTAGCAGCCTTGAAAAGAACATAAAAAGATATAATTAATTAATTAATTTTATTTCAGTATCATATAACAATTAAAATTTTTTTTAATTTTATCGAAACTCAGTCCCTTTGTTTCCCTTAAACATAAAGCTGTATAAACGTAAGTAGGAGAAAGAAGGAACAATTTCCAAACCAGTATAATACATAAAATCTTGACCAAGTCCTTGTAGCTAAGTCCTCATGTCGGTCAATCAGTGTGTCTTTCTTTACATACTTGTCGTTCTCAGAGACTATAAGAGCCACAAAACCCAGATTAAATTTGAAAAACTCTTCAATACTTCACAAATTTGAGAGCTAGAGTTAATTATCCCCCAAACCTAAGTCCCAATCTTTAAATTTCAAATATAAAAAGTCAGTTAAGCAACTTTGTCTAGTTAATGCTTCACCGTAGGGTGTAGCTTTTCTCCTGTATCAAGAATTTCGGTTGCATCATCAGTAGGCTTTTGCTATCAGTTTCAGTTCAGTTGATTAAATTATTTGCATATGGATCCATAGTTTTAGTTTCTCCAACCAAGACTCTTTATTAAAATTTGAGTCAACATTTGGGCAAATTATTGTTTGATAAAAAAAAAATGCTTCATACTTTAAGGGGCAATCAAATTATGGCTCATACTTTTCGTCCAAAATTTTAAAGAAAATCATTTGTAACACGGAAGTTTCAGTTGAGATCCCATAGACTTTTTTTTTGCACCTAACTCACACTCACACACACACCCACTTAGAGCCACTAATTAATCATATAGCATACCGCGACACTCTTGCGCTATTTCGTCCTGTTTGTGCTGGTCCCAATTAAGTGCATTTCTACGTTTCCACCTTTCGTTCTGGCCACCTCTGGCTCGGCTGGCCTCTACGACGTGCTCCAATTAGCGTGGACCAAACCATAAAACAGGATTTCCATGCCAAGCTTCCCCCCCCACCCACCCAACCACCCACTCACCTACTTGCCCAACATGTCCGCATTGCGTGTCAATCAATGGCAACGGCTGAGTTCCCTTTTGAGGCTTTTGTTTGGCCACTAATTCTTATTGCACGTCACACTCGACAGCTATTCCATGCTCCTCAACAGTTTTCCAGTTTGGGAATTTAAGCTGCTTACGCAACAGAATGTTGATGCCTAATTAAAAGTGCCCGGGCATGGTCCTGGTCCTGCTCCTGGTTCCGGTTCCTCATTTTTGCAATGAAAGTCAAACAATTTTTAATTTGCCAAACAAACCGTATATAATTAATTAAAGCGCAGAACGTGGGCGTCACAAATGAAAAAGTAGCCTTATAAGTGTTGTCCTTGGCCAGAGAGAAGGAGAGACACTGGGAGGATTCTTCAATTTGCTGTTGTTGCTGCTGCATTTTCATTTTGTTTTAATATGCAAAGTCAACAACATTCTGTGTCAGCCAAAGGGCAAAATCAACAAAACTATACACTGAAAGGGGGGGAGCAGGAAGGGGTAGGGGAAGGAGAAGTAGGGGAAGGTTGACTGCTCAGTGGCCGCATTAGACTCCAGAGGCTTGTCAACTGGCCAACTGACCAGTCTAATGGACCAGAGACGAGCTACGAGGGGGGAGGAGGAAAGGAGGCGGAGGAGGGGTAGATGGTGATGATGGCATGCGAGAAATTTGCATTGCCCCCATTTCTGTGTCCCTGTGTCTGTGTGTCTCTGTGTCTGTGTGTGTTGGCCAGATGCAATTGGCATTTAATAGGCGCGCACAGAAGGTAAACACAAAGGACATCCCGGCTGCAGGTTGATGACATGGGCAAATATGCGTGCCCAGGTACGGTAACAGGTGCAAAATGTTGAAACACATTGAACAGACAGACTGTAAATGCAATTAAATGCTTAAGTGAAGATCGTTTAATGCAACGACTGAACGAAGTGGAGACTGTCTATTTAGTGTGGAATTGAACTTAAACTTGAAGGGAAAACAAAAAGTTATCGGCCGTCAGAGTGGGGGGGTCCAAAAAAATTCCTAGATTGATCGGGTTAGACATTTGGTCGATGCAAAAGGTATAGATCTGATGACTTTTACAAAGTATTTCGAATTTCAAAAAACCCTTTTGGGGCAAATAAAAATTGGGTTTACTAACTACTACTACTAAATCAAATTACACATATTTACAACCTCAGAATTTCCGGCATCTGTCTCAGAAACGAGACAGCTGGTCTAGAAAACGAGTTTAGACCAGGAAGGAGCAACTTTCCCCTTGTTTCCTAACCCCTTCTTCACAACTTTCGACTCTTTACCCTCGCCCCTACCTCTTCTGTGCTCCCCACTCTTTCCCGGCCCTCCTCATCTCACCAACGACCTGTCATATTGTTCTGTGGGTACTTCCTCCCTTACTCTCACTTTCTTTCTAGCACATGTCTCTCATCTGTCTCAGAGAGCCCAGACATGAATACAGCACATACCTAATTTGTGTGAGTGTAAGTCGTTCTCTCTCAAGCTCATTCTCTCACTCTTTCTCGCTATCTTAGCAAAACAACTAAGTCCACTCTAAGCTGTTTCTGAGCCAAACAGCTCCGTAATGTGCCCCATTCAAACTTTTCTTTAGCCTTTTCACCCACTTCGCGGACTAATTTTTATACCCTTGGAGAGGGTATATTAAAATTGTCCGGATGTTTGTAACGCATAGAAGGAAGCATCTCCGACCACAAAAAGTATATATAATCTTGATCAGCTTGACGAGCTGAGTTGATATAGCCATGTCCGTCTGTCCGTCCGTCCGTCTGTTTCTATGCTATCTCCTCCGTCAGTTTTAAAGCTATCTTAACCAAACTTTGCACGAAGTCTTTTGGTACAAATACGCTGCACATTTGTCGGAACCGGCCGGATCGGATGACTATAGCATATAGCTCCAATAGGAACGATCGGTTGAAAAACTAGTTTTAGTGAGAAAAACTTTTTTGTTTTCAATAGCTATAGCTCCCAACGCTCGTATTTATAAGTTTTTTTAAATGATTTCACATAATTTTTTACCAAGCCTTGTCAAAATCGGACAACTATATAGTATAGCGTGCCATACAAACTGTCAGGCATATATCAAACTCAAGGTAGTGCAAGCGCCTGCATTACTAAACAAAGGTCTATTTCAAATTTTATAACAGTTTTGGCAGTGGGTTGATGAAAAGTCAGTCTGTCAGTCAGTCAGTCAGTCGGGCCTACGGATTTACATGCGTAGATATCTTAGGCTGCCTTCACACTGTTCGACACATGACCCATGACATCTAGTAGGCCATCATTTCCCCATGGAATTCTATAAATTTGACAAGCTATCCCCAATTATTCCCTTCGTCTATACGCAATTATGTCAACTTTCCTGCTTATGTCCAAAATACTTCCAATGGTCGTTGTCAACAACACTGAAATTACACTTGCTGAGCAAGCCAAAAACCTTCTTATCTGTAGGAGCCTGTGCCTTGGATGTTATACCAATCGACAAGGCTGGCGATTGTGTATAAATTAGATTGGAGTTGACTCGTAGACTTCGAGCGAGAACTAACTAAATACATTCCGAGAGCTACCTTTAATCCAAAAGAGTGCTGTGTGTATTTACTGGGCGGGTACGGTGAACTAAAGATAAGCTCCAGCCCAGCAGTGCTTTAGGGGAGTAAATGATATACTCCAAATAAGTTTCAGATGGTAAACATAGAACCTAAGTCCCTGCTCGGGCGCCAAAATAACCAAACCAAACTACATCAGCAGCAAGCGAGGTTGAATGAAGTGGCAACACCGTTGGGAACGCTAAACCCATAGCCAAATCCTGAAGTTATTGCCATGGCTGTATAGGAAACATGGTAAAGTGAACTTTCACCTAACTCTGCTTTTCTATGGGGTACGGCTGTTTTTAGAAGCTACCTAAAAGAGTCGGATAGCGAGAAGTGCTCGTCTTGTTCGAGTGTAAAAGGTTTCAGGCTGCAAGGGTGGAACTATTCAGTGTAATGAGCGGCGATATAGCCGTACATAATTTATCATTAATGATGAAGGAAAACTGGGAGAACTAGTGAGTTTGCAGCTACCATTATAGCTAAGCTTTGGAGAGTGTATGTTCAATGTAGAACAAGGGACTAGGCGGTTCATCAAATCTGAGAGGCAATACCTTAAGGACGTCCGGCAGGTTTAAGACGATTCTGTCTAACTTCTTTCTTTTGTATATAGAAGTTTTGTATATGTAAATGTGTATAGCTTGCTTACCCATTTTGTTTGAACTTGCGTTTTAAAATTTCTGTCAAGCCCAAAACCAAAACATAACCTTTTACATACCAGATTCGGCTTGATTCCCTGCTCTTAAGTCAACCGTAAAGCGGCGCCCTAGGAATAAAGAGTAAAGTCTCAGGGTATTCCAAGGGGCAGGTTGCCCAATGTTTCCGCATGTTATCCAGCATCAATACGCTGGTTCATAGTTCATTACACTGGCGATAGTAATAGTAAAAAAAATTCTGTATTAATTTTGGATTTCATTTGGTCTTTCGGTCATCGCGAGTGTTTGGTTAAATCGCGCCTACGAGAACTGTCGTTTTAGAGTACACGTGAAACAGTAGCTGCGGGGACCGGTGTTTGATTCTCTTTTGATTAGAAAGAAGGTTACGTTCCTCGTTGGATTCGCCCTCAATGGAGCGTTCCTACCCAAGTAGTAAGGAGTGTAGAAGAATGAAGGAGAATGAAGTTTTTAAGGCACTGTTTTAGAGGTCTCTTTCCGTCCAGCGGAAATGGAGCATATAGCGGACTCGCTGTCAACTGTCTGGGTTAGGTAGCTGAGGAGACCACACGAAACGAAGAGATAATGGACGCAAGACAGGATTCTAAGACCAAGAGTTTTAGAATTAGCTCACGACTATTTTCGGCTTTCAGTTTTCCTTCACCAAAAAACTCATCACATTTCTAACTCCAATTTATTTTATGAAATAGAAGTGTGTGACCAATGACTTCATTTGTGTCGTTGGAATGTCTAAAACAGTGTGATCAGAAATACCTAATGCCAACTTGAGCTAGCTTAAGCCAAGTACTCTTAGACGAGATTTACATGATGAAGCAAACTTTACGAAGTTTTCTCAGTATTCAAAACATACACCAACAAATCTAATCCCTTTGATTTTCAAGCTCTACTATAAAAACTCCCGACTTACTCCGCCTTCACTAAGAACCTGCTCTGCCAAAGAAGAATTTATATAAATAAATCCTACTGTTTGCAGTTTATTGAAGCCTTGTAATCTAAGCTAGGAGCTTATCGCATATCGGTACCTCGCTATTGCCTTCAAATCGAGTTACAATCACTTCAACTTCACTGCTTCTGCGACGCGTCGATCAGAGCGTATGGCTGCTGTATCTATGTGCGCACCGAGACGGCCAGTGGAAATATTTCTGTTCAACTGTTTACGGCCAAGTCTAGAGTGGCTCCCGTGAGGAAAAAATCGTTACCCAAACTAGAATTATGTGGAGCACATTTGCTGGCCCAACTCTACTCCAAGGTTAAATCAATGTTCAAGGACAAGCCGCATTCTGCGTACCTTTGGACTGATTCCCAAATAGTGCTACACTGGCTGTCGCAACATTCGATAACACTATCAGCTTTCGTTGGGAATCGAGTATCAGAAATACAGGAACTGACATCCATTGACGACTGGAGATTTGTGCCAACTGACTCGAATCCCGCAGACATTGTTTCACGAGGTTCTACAACATCTGAACTAGAGTCTTCATCTTGGTTTCATGGCCCCCATTTTTGCAGCAATCTCCACAAATTGGCCCACATCATCCCCCACGGCTCTAGACATGGAGGTGATCAATGCAGAGCAACGAAAAAGCGTATTTAACACTACTGTAAAAATCAACTACATCCTCGAAAAACTAGCAAACATCAGCTCCTACAATCGCTGCCTACGCACAATAGCTTGGATGTTTCGCTTCTCCAAAATAACAACAAACAAACGAAAATTCGAAGTCGCAGTGTTATCACCTGAAGAACTGCGTCATGCGTCCAACTGCATAATCTGGAACATTCAGCAACAGTCATTCGGTGAAGAATTCAGTTCGCTTCAAAAATCATCACCAGTCAAAAGTCACCTAAAATACTTAAACCCATTCCTCGACGAGTCATCAGGATATCAGCTCATCAGAGTCGGGGGTAGATTGGAGAATGCTGACATCTCAGACTCCGAGAAGCACCCACTGCTTCTGCCCAGCAAATCCCATTTCGTATGGATCTATGTTCAACATTTGCACCTTCGTAATTTTCATGCTGGTCCAAAGGCTCTCGTGGCGCTCATCCGGCTGGAACATTGGATTGTAAATGTCGTCCACGTCGTATTGTCTGATCTTGCGTATCCTGCGTCCGCTACCGACCCAAGCTAGAGCAGCAACTCATGGGTTCATTACCACCCGAACGACTTATGCCCAGTCAACCGTTCCAGCGGTGTGGAATCGATTTTTGCGGCCCTATAAACACGTATCTTCGCATAAGAGGGAAAGGTCCGATAAAATCCTATCTCGCTGTTTTCATTTGCCTGGCCTCGAAAGCTGTGCACATTGAAGTGGTGTCAGAACTTTCCACCAAGGCATTTTTGGCTGCACTCAAACGGATGGTTGCTAGACGCGCGTTGCCCACAGATATTTACTGTGACAACGCCACCAACTTTGCCGGAGCGGCTAACCATCTCGCTGACCTCAAAAAGTTCCTCTTTGATCAAAACACGCAAGACGCAATCTGTTCATATTGCTCATCTGACTTCATTTCCTTTCATTTCATTCCTCCCAGGGCACCACACTTCGGCGGCCTTTGGGAAGCTGCAGTGAAAAGCGCAAAAGGTCTCCTGCATCGCACTCTTACGCATTCAAGACTTACGTTCGAGGAACTTTCCACAGTTGCGGCTGAGGTGGAAGCAATACTCAACTCGCGACCTTTGTCTCCAATGTCGCCTGACCCTAGCGACCTTGGGGCCCTCACCGCCGGACACCTGCTGGTTGGGAAATCGCTGCGAGCGCTACCAGAGCGAACGATCCCTACTCTCAACCTAACCAACTTGGAACGATTCGACGTGGTAACAGCTGTAAAACATCAATTTTGGCAACGCTGGTCTTCAGACTACATCAACGAACTTCGTGCCCGCACCAAATGGACTTCGCCGACACCAAATGTCACTGTCGGGGCCATGGTCATCGTCTATGATGACAATCTCCCTCCGCAACACTGGAGACTAGGACGCATTGAATCTGTGGTGTCTGGAAAGGATGGTCACGTTCGGGTGGCCCATGTTCGAACCACTAGTGGAGTCTGCTGGAGAGCTAGTGCCTCTATCATTCTTGTGTTTGTCTAAATGGTCTAATTATCTGCTTGCGTTTGAACACAAGAGCGGAGGCACCCAATAATAGATTAAAATAAAGCACTCCCAAAATGGGAAGTCTCATTTGTTAGCATTTAACACGACCCGGAGATGTAAGATTGTGTAATATATTGCTTGAGCCTAAGCAAAAAATGTATAAATAGAACCCAATGATCAAATAAGGATTCGTTTAGCTTCTAGAAGAGCAACTTTTCTCTCTCTTTTTATAAGCATTTTATTCAAATGCTAAAAATATAAAGATATTTCAGAGACGAAAATCCTGCAGAATATTAACAAGGCGAAGCAGCTGAAATCAATAGATTTAACAAGCAACGCCTCTGGCTGAGCTGGATTGAAAACAATCTATATTACCAACGTTTGTTCAAATCAATTTTTTGTTGTGCAATTTATATGCAATAAGGGTTTCTAGTTTCATTTTCAGTTTGAAAGAAACAATTTCGTTTTTACGCTCATTGCCTGACAAGTGGTAGTTGGTCTGGGATAGAGTCAACTCCTTAAAAAAACGGAATAACTTGCTACTTTTTTTTTTATGAGCTGCCATCAAGTGTCTGGTTGCATTGACTGTGGTGAGGAGGGGAAAGGAAAATTGAATTTACCGCAATATTTGCTTAAGCCTCTGCCTGTCTGTCACACACACACAAACACACACGGGAAATGCAATTGCCTATGAATGTGTGTGGAGTTCGTGTCATTGACAGACTGTTGTCAATCAATGACAGTTGCCGTTGTGGTAGCCCGCAGAATGTTTGCCGCTGCATTCACAAGTCCCCAGAGCACACACACACACACACACACACACTCTTAATGGTTGTGTGCATTCATTATGGCAAAGACATAATGTAAATATGTTTTTAATTGATTTGTAATTATTATGGGTTGTGGTTGTTACCATTTTGGGGGGGAGGATGGCGCCGCTATTTGTTTAATAATTAGTGAATTAAATGCATTTGAGCTTAGCCGAAAACCAAAATGCATGCAAATACACAAAACTGTTGCCTACTTTTGTGGGCACTTATCGAAATCACATTTTTTTGTTGAGCTCGTAAATTGCAAAAGCAAAAGCTGCGTAAAATTGCCCCACACACACACACACATAAGCACGCGCAGATGCAGATAGCTCCCCCTCTTTCTCTTCATGCAATCACAATAAAAACCGCACGCATACGCACAATTTTCATTATAATAAAACTGCGCATAAATATCTAAATGAGCAATAAAAATGTTTTATGTGCCCTTGGGTTGAGGGAAATGGAGAAAAACAGACACAACTGTGATTGGGAGCCCAGCTTCAACTCAGTCTTTGACACTTACACAGTTGATATGCGCTTGGTAATTTATATACATTTGCATGAGAGAGACGTCATAAAGTTTTTTGACAGTGGCCCAGAAGCTTCAACATAAAAACGAGACATTAAAATGTCTAAAAGGAATTTTTACAATATTCAAATGGCGCACACACACAAAAGCATCGACCTGCAAAACGATAACATGGCTTTCAAACTGCCAAAACCAATTGACAGGGCAAGCAAATGAAATTGAGCCAAGGATGCAGAGTCCAGCATGTGTGTGTGTGTATGGAAATGCAATGGGGAAATGATAACATTGTAAGTTTATGCTGCAAACTAAATTTATATTATTCACGTCTGCTTGTAAAATTAACATTTTTACTGTTTTACTTGGGTAAGATTGCAATTTATACTGCAAATACACCTTTAGATAAGCAAACAAACAAGCCCTGGGCATTAATGATGCTTCAGCACAAACAATCCATTATGGTTTAAATTATCCGGCTCGAAGGACCAAAGTGTGCTCAAAGGGATAGCAGCTCACTTGTATAAAAGTATAAGGTGTTCTAGCTAAACTTTTGATAAAACAAAAAATGCTTTTCTAAGTAAAAAATTATTTACGAACAAAAAACTTTAGCTTTGATTAATTTATATTGTACACCTTTAGATAAGCAAACAAAGAAGCTCTGAGCCTTAATCCAATCGTTAATGATTGCTTAGAAAGATGTAACAATACAAACAACCCATTTTCTTGAATCAAACTGATTTAAGTGATCCGGCTCGAAGGACCAAAGTGTGTTTAAAGGACTGGCTGCTACACTTGTTTTCAAGGTTTTTTCTAACTTTTTCCAAAAAAAACGTCTTTATAAATGCTTTTCTGTAAATTTGTTTTCTTGACAGAAACTGTTTGATTTTGATGGCCTTTTATTTAAAAAATACACCTTTGCTATCTTTTCTTTAATCAAATTTTTTATATCAGACAGAGTGCTTAATAGAATGACTGTTTTGAAGAATTCTTATTCTTATGCTTTTTCTCCCCAAATCTTTGAAAAAAAAATCATTCTTAATACTAAAAATTTTCCATCCTTTTTAATAAAATATATTAAACGATCTTTTCTTATTCTTGTTCACTCTCCATCTAAAAACTTTCTTCTTTAAAAATTTCCTCACTTGTTATATCTAACTTTTCATTTGGTCTACTACTTATTAAAAAACAATCGTAAAATAACCTTGAAACTCTCCCCAAACGTATAAATCCCCGCTCCTCTGCTCAGCAAACCCAACGGTCCACACACCACAAAAATAAAAATTTTCCGCCCCGTTTTATAAAATACTACCCCCACCTACCCCCACCACTACCCCCCCCTTCCCCCCCCCCCACCACCCACAAAACCGCCCCCACCCACTTTTACTAAAACTTCCTTGTTTATTCCCCACCACTCCCTTTCTCCCCTTCCTGAATTTTTCTCTACTCCCCACCACCCAATTTAACAATATTATCTAAAATTCAATTTCATTTTCCAAAAATCTACAAAAAAACTTAAGTATAAAAAGATAAAATGAAGCCTGGCAAATCTCTAAGACTTCGGAAAGCGTTTTAGCTCTCGAAACTTTTAGAGTTCAGGCCTAAGAAACAAACCTAGGTCCCAGCTAGCATTTTATGAAATTGATTCTATTTTGATCAAAATCGATACTTTTGTGGGGAGAAAACGGAACCTTAACCGCAACTCTTAATGAAGGGTCGTTTATTACCTTCTGATCAGTTGAGATCAGTCAAGTATTTTTAAAGTCTTTTATAAATCACCTTTTGAGCTAAGGCAAAAGTCATTTTTGGGATCTTTCTTGAATCGCACATCAAACTAATCTCTTTTAATTCTTCAAAAGAGCTCGAAGAAAATGATTTTCCACATGCTTGGTGGGGTTCAAGCTCGACCGCGGACTCTGAATACATTGCAGTTGGAATCACACAAAGCCCAAAGAATTGTCAAATGGAATGACCGCCTACTGCGCCACATGTAGAACTGTAATTGAATTGAACTGAAAATTAAATGATGAGAACTTCTCAATCAAGAAGTCTCCAACTTTTCTTTTATGTAGTATTTTAAGTATTTAAAAAACAGTCCACGAACCATTTTAACATAGATAAATGTTTCAGTTGACTTACTTTAGACATTTCCTGTTCCCATATTTAACTTTGGTAATTCAGTTTCCGCTTAGTTCACACAAAAATCTCATCTCATCTTACGCATAATTAGTAAACGAAAGTTAACTTCTTAAGCTGCAGTTAAAAGCCATAAAACTCATGCGCATGCTAAATTCATAATTTCAATTTCGAAATTGTTATTACACAGACTCCCCAGTCCACCCCACTCACCCCTTTTGGGCATCAGCAGCTCACGTACTTGGCTGATTATTATTGACAGTTGCCGCCGTCTCGTTGCCAACATCAACATTATTATTGTGCTTGTTGTTGTTGTTGTTGTTGTTGTTGCCATTGTTCTCCTTTATCTCACCATCTCTCGCTCTCACTCACTTTCTCATTTTAGTCTCATAAATATGCAAATTAATCATTTGCGGAAATTTACATACTTAATAAGTTGCTTTAATTAAATGTTCACGCACGCATGCCCCACAATCTTCCCCCCGAGAATCGAGAATCGGAGGAAAATCTGTGGAAATCCCTTTTTTTCCACGTCAATGTCAATGCGCCAAGTTGTTAATTGTAAGATTCTGCTGCTTTTGCTGCTGTTGCACAATTTGGCATATTTTTTCACGTTTATCTTATGGCGGTAAAGAAATCTTTTTTTATGTGTATACAACAACAATTTCGTTACAAAAATATGCAAAACTCTGAGGCGCAACGAACATAAATTAACATTTTTATGCCCCGGCTGCAATGGACCAAAGCAGACAGAGCTTTTTCTGCCACCGAAAGGCAGAAACCATGGCCAGGAGTCGCTCTAATGCCCGCATTATTTACGATGCCAGAACCTTGCCAAAAGGCAAAGTCTACAAGGAGAGGGCAGAGGGAGGAGGCAAGGCAACGACCCATTCACATTTCTTCATTTCATTTCGCTTCACAAAATTTTTAACCATCAACAAAAAAAAAAAAAAACATCACATTTTTAATTGGTTTTCCCTTTTGATAATGATTTCATCTAAATAATTTGTAGATACTTTTGTATCTATTCAACTGTGGCCGGGGTTAACTTGAGTTGGGTTTTTGGCCTTTTAAGTGGAAACAGTCATAGATCTTTGATGGTACCAAGTAATTAGCTTTCAATCAATTATGGATGGGCATGGAGCCTGGAGGCTTTTCTGATAAAACATTTAGTAGGTAACTCAAAGTAGTGCGGTTAGGCAACATAAATATAAGAGTTATGTTAGAGATGTAGATCTCATAGAAAAGAAAACACTAAACTGAGTCATTGTGTCAAATGAAGAGCTTGGCATTAACACCCCAGATGGCTTGGTAATCATTGGACCTACAAACGGTACTGTATAGACATATTCAATTGCAACATCCGGTCTGAATAAAAGCAAGATCGCTCGAAAGAGTGTTAATTCATTAATGGTGTATAATTATATACAATTAATAGCTGACCCGGTAAACGTTGTTCAGCCATATAAACTGCTGAATGGAACATCGTTAACTGTACACTCGAATCAAATACGAACGGTGTCAATAGTACGTTAAGTACGAAAATACTTGATTCAAGTACAATATCCTTATTTCAAGTACGATTGTGTTAATCCCGAAATACCAGTTTGAAGACTTTTTTGTGATATTTTAAGTTCATTTATTACTATTAAATTGTTATGGTCTTAAGTACAGCCCGATTTACTCTCAAAATGAGTGCAAAAAGGTTCTAGGTCTAAGCCTATAAAGATCTCTATATAATATCAAAATCCAAAGAAAATGAATTAACCAAATACCAAGAGGTTTATACTGTAGGTCGGAAATCTACCCACACTTCTTAACCAAAGTGTTAGAACCAGGAAGGAATTTCAAGAACAGATTCAACGTAAAATAATTCGCATTTTTTCGTAGCACATTTAAAATAATTCGCATTTTTTCGTAGCACATTTTTTGGAGCTTGCATTGTAAGTCTATTTTGTACTTAATCCAAGACATTTTGTACTTGAACTAAGTACGATCTTTTCTTAAATTTTTAGGCTAACTATAGGTACGAAATGTACTTGATTCAAGAACGTTTGTCCTTATTTGAATCATTTTAACAGTCGTTTTTCTATTTTAGTATGTTTCGTAATTAATTTAAGTACATTCCAGAACAAAACATACTTGAAATTTCAAGTACAAAACGGCATAAATTTTATCCCGATCGGTCTAGAACTCTGCAGCAATGAGCCTTCTTTATGGTAAACTTGGCCGTGAAGGTGGAATTAAATTGCTGACCATTTGCTGCTGTATTGCGCATTATTTCTGTGGCTCCAAGCAAAGTCATTTGAAAGTCTACGAATTGACTTTAGAAACCGGATTGAATCTGGAGCCGAGTCGATGAGCAAGCCGTTCATTGATTCTATTGGAGTCTAAACTTCTCCGGCGCGCATGTCTCCGCTCCAATTTATATTGTTGACTTCGGAGAGCACTTACCTCTTGTGATTGAGAAGAACGCAGTTGCGATATTCGGACACGCGCCATTTCACTTATTTCATGTAATTTTTTATCTTATCTTGCTGCGCTAGCATTCCGCATGTACGTTGCTGCATTTGTTCGACGACCCAAATAGCCACCTCCTACCTAACAGGATATTCCTATAACGATAACGGTTTTTACAATAATAGAACACAGAGACACAGATGAGCAGCCGGCTGCATCGTCAATTCAAAAGAGCAGAGTAACACCCAAATTTCATAGCGTGACCCTCTTATTCCTACACAACGAGTTGAGAAAGTATAACTAATTAAATGATTTTGTTACGAACAGAAAAAATTGTCCATTCGTTGTCAACTTGTGATTTTCATTCTAAGGCTGAGTTATGAGTATTGTCTAATAAGACTTAAGACCCAACAAGTACCAATTTTCAGCATTTTGCTCTTATTTGTTTTACTTTACAAAACCTCTAAAAATATTTTCTATATTTAAAAATGCATAGCATACTTTTTGGGGAGGGGGTCAAATTTGTCACGGCTTTTACTCACCTCACACAAATTGTCTAATTTTGCACTTTTCTGCTTCTGTGACTGGTTTGCGACTTGTTTTTTTTTTTTTTTGTCGTAGGGACAAATGAAATGTTGTCGTTGCAAGTTTTCACTTTTGTTGTTCTTCTTCTTCTACTTCAGTGTCTCTTCGCTGGGGCTCATTGTTTAGTCGCGCCGCAAAGTATGCCACACACACACACGCACTCTCGCACTCTCACACTCGCAAAGGCAGCAGCAGCGGGCCAACAACAAAATGTCGTCAAAATGTTGGGCACATTTTTTGAGAGGGGGGCCGGCGGGGCGCGAGAATTCATTAGGCATGCGGGAATTTTAATTTCACTTGCTCACACACGCGCACATATGTGGCGACATATTTCTCAAACATTTTGTGCCTGCGAATCGAGTCGGACGTCAGTTTTGTAAGCGGTTGTTGTCGCTGCTGCTCCCCCCGCTGAAGCGACGCCTTGTTTTGGCTGGGTTTTTGCGGTTTTGCATGTCGCCAAAATGGTGGAACGGAAACTATGCCACACGCGAGCGCGAATTTTGAACACGTTGACAGCTGTCAAAAATTTCGTTGGCTCACAGACGCACAATGCAAACGGCGACTACTTGGGGCGGCCGGTTTGGCATAAATGCCACCAGAAGCATGATGAAGTAAGCCTCCACAATTTCCATACCGGGGGGGGGGGGGGGGGTGGGGGGATACGCGTTTAATGTTCAAGTCAAGTGCGAAGCTTATGCGCCTCGACACGTGCGCGTGAGTCCAAAAGGGGGGCCAGAGGCTGAGGGGTGGCAGCAGGTTCTCTCTTTCTGTGCCAGAGTATATTTGTGTGTGTGTGTGTGTGTACGTTCTTTTGTTCTACACTTGATGACAAATTTTTCGTTGTCTGTGTACAAAATGGGGAAAAAAAACCAAAACCAAACCGAAACGAGAAAGAGACTTCCAGTTTTTAACTGCCGCTTTCACTTTCTGCTGCTTTTTTTGGAGATTGGATGTGTTTTGTCTGTTTTGTGTGTTTTGTGTGTTGCTCCTTCAAATAATTGCATTGTTTGCATAATGAAGGAATGCTCCATGTGTCCTTTGCCCCACATGCATGTCCTTTCACTTTTATTTGGCACGTGGATCACCGCTAACAGCCCCATCCCAGGCAAACAGCTGCTCGCCGCAAAATTCCAGCATCTCGCTTCACATTGTCTTTGAAACGGTTTTCACCCCAGTCTCACTTTGCTTTTATGGGATTTTCAGATTTTATTTTATTTTATTGCTTCTGCTCCTCTTCTTTTTTTCTGCTTTTCTTTTATTAGGCTCCGCGCTGCGTACACAGGACACCGCCGCACAAACTCCGACTAAGAACTGGCCAAGCGCTTGGATGCCTCCACATTTTATGACTGAAAGTTCGTTTACTCGCGCGCACAGCTTCCACTTTTTTGGTTCGTCCGTGTTGACGTCTGTGTAGACTTTTTCTCTCTCTCTCTCTCTCGCTCAGGCTCTCTGGTCGTTCCAGCCCCCCATGAAAGTCTACAAAACGAATGGACCGTTGGGAGAAATTAAATACCAGAATTTGGTATTTCTTTTGGGGAGAGCATTCTGGAAAACGTTTGCTTGTGAAATAACCGGGTTTTGTTCAGGGGTCGGCAAAAAACACATTCACATTTTTGCAAACATCCGAAGTTAATTTTGCTCGGCCGCACAGCGAAGAGCCTATACTGTCGGTATGTCGACACAGTAGATACCGATGCGCTTTTCCATAAAAGATTCGGATGGCATAGAAGAATATGTTGTTTACAAGTTGTCGATCCGAACCTTTGAAATAGATGTATAACCTCCCAAACCTAAACCAGAACCGGTCTCAACACAAAAAGCAGGTTCGGTCAAACAATCGTACAGCCATTTAAACCAAATTCCAAAGGACTTTTATAACTTGCTTGATGGTAAGAAGCAGCATCAAATAGAGGAAGTTATGGAGTCAAATACTGAAGAGCAAAATCGTGGCATCGCTCTCCATTTTGAAATAAATGCAAAGTCTAGCAAGTCACTTTCAGGAATAACACGATTAATTACTTAAAATAAATAAATACTACTTATTTTGTATTTGTGTCCCTTAAAGTTTGCTGCACTTAAAATTTCCCACATAAACCCAAACAGCTATTTTTAAAATTTTCCCCCATCGGCATTTGCAAACTCCAGAAGTGGCTTGAAAATAGCTAAATTGTTAAGATTGTACGATACCAAATTTTGAATTGATAGCTATCGATACTTATCGCAAACACATTTGACTATTTTTGGTATTAGTGCGACCGCATGCGACTTTGACTATTTGTGCCAATTTGTTTCCCTGCGTTCTTCTGGTCAATTCTACTTCTGCACTCGCTAGAAACGGACAGAATATTACGAGGGACCAGACGAATGGAGAGTAAGAAAACGAGAAAATTAAATTAAAATGAAAGTAAAAATTGCTCGAAATTTAATTTATTTCAACATAACTTGACTTGTCTCCCAGCAAGATTATACAATGAAAAGATAAATATACGGCCATGTTCTCAATTCCACTTCCACAAAAGTTTTGTGATTTGGAGTGCAAATTTAGTACTAAAACCGGTTTTAAATCACAGAATTTTTGTGGAAATGGAATTGGGAACATGGCCAATAGACATTTATGAGTGAGAATATGAGGATATTGGACACCAATTGCAGCAGGAGCAAATTATTATGGAAATAGGGTTTCACATAAGCCCGCTGTCCGAAGAAGAATTGCGTAATCTTAAGAACGAAATTGTAGCAGAAAGTATCTTATCAGTCTTTGAGCAAACAGGGTTGCCCATATTCGACGGACCCATCTGGCAGCCCCAATACTTTTTATAGAAGTCAGATCGCTTAATGACATACCGCGTTTGAAGCGTCAGTCCAAGCAGATTTTTACCATGGACCCAAAACCCCCGCGCGGGCGCCCTGAAATAGTTGAAATTTACATTCAACAGAACAAGTGATTTGTGAAAACTCAACGTGCTTTTAAAAAATTAAAAAAAGTGTTGTGAAAATTTTTCTTCTCAGAACACCATTAAGCGTTTATAAAATTTTATTGGGGATAATCCGAAGAGGCCAAATAAAAGTCGACCAAGGCGATCGGCCGAGAATATCGCTGCCGTTCGAGCCAGTGTTGAGAGGTCCCCAAGAACATCCCAAAAACGCCGTTCTCAGCAGTTGGGCATGGCTCGGTCACTTTACAACGGATTATTCGCGTTGATTTGCTTTTGTTCCCGTACAAAATTCAATTGACGCAAAGATTGTTGCCTGCGGACAAGCCTCGTCGATTGGAGTCATCGAAATGGCCGAAGATGACGAGCAATTTTGGAACAAAATTATTAAGTCCGATGAAGCCCATTTCTCATTGAATGGGACCGTAAATAAGCAAAATTGCCGTATTTACGCCTCTGAAAATCCTCAGGAGATTCAAGAAGTGCCTCTTCATGACGAAAAAGTCACAGTTTGGTGCGGCGTTAGTGCGAAAACGGTCATTGGGCCGTTTTTCTTCCAAAATGAAAATGGCCATGCTGTTACCATCAACCACCAACGCTCCACCGCACACAAGTCGCATAACAATCGATTTTCTGAAGAAATTGTTTCCGGGCCGTTTGATGTCGAAAAGTGGTGATTTGGACTGGCCACCGCGTTCGCCCGATTTGACGCCGCCTGACTTCTTCTTGTGAGGATATTTGAAGTCAAAGGTTTACGTTAACAAGCCAAGGACCGTAGAAGAGCTCAAGGACAACATTCGTGAAGAAAGAGCCGCTATTCCGGCCGAAATGTTGGCGAAATCGATGGAAAATGCTGCAAAAAGGGCACAATACGCCTTCAACGCCAGAGGAGGCCATTTAAGAGATATCATATTCAAAAATTTATGTAAACAAATCTACTTGGAACAAATTAAATGATTAAGATTGCCAACCGCCAAATTTTTATTTTTTTCTTTGATTTAAAAAAAAAAAAATGAGTCCGTCGAATATGGGCAACCCTGTATATATCTATGTAGTCGTTTGGATTTTTGATTTTCTTGAGGCTGTTCAAATATTTGTAAAATGCTGTCCACATCCTTGAATAATTGGTTATCGGTAAATAAGTAAATTAATTTATTTTCTTTAGTTTCAATTTTCAACTTTTATTTATTTAATTTCATTTGACTTACTACATATTATTTCGATTATATGACTGAGGAAGAATTGCGTAATATCAAGAATGATGTGTGCAGAAAGTATCCTTTATTATCAGATTTGAGCAGCAGAAGCACGTACCAAATTGCACACGGAAACAACCAACGAAAAAGAAAGAAAACAAGAAGTTTTGGAGTTGCTACTGTTCTACTGCTCCACCTCACACGCCAAAACCGAAGGTTAACGAATGATTGTTGGTGTAGTTAAAGCCTGGTTCGGTCCTCACTCGAGAATACATCGAGAAGCAAATTAAGCGCAAAAACCTTATATCAAATCACAAGTAATCCCCCCGCGGAGACGTAGTGCGTCACAGGGCCAAGGTATGGGGAAGTTGTTATGATAAAAAATTCAATTTTGGCAGCGTTAGCTGGACTATTTAATTTTCTTCAAATTCACCCTTTTTCAGGGTGTAGAGTGGACTTTTGCGGCCCATTTGTCTTCAAATGGGTTGCCCACACAGGATGGCTTGGCCCCAATTGGCACAATTGTAAAGATATAGAAATGCAGCATAAATATGTTGACCTGAAGTTAAAGAAGAGCTCGAACAGGAAAAAAGAAAATTCGAGAAAGGTATAAATACTTTATCGTATTATCATAATAAAAAGAACCAAACGCAATTTGATAGGGATGATTTTGTTAATCCGATTTTCAATTTGATAAATGCTAAAAACAGGATTCATGGCAAATCATGGATCGCCATGGCCGCCAGAGCGAAGGAGGAGTATTCTATTGCATTAGAGAATATGAGGCCAATGGCGGCGGATCAAGAAAAAGAAATAGGATCTGACTCCAATCCAATTTTTATTTTCATTTGACTTACTACATATTATTTCGATTATATGTCTGAAGAAGAATTGCGTAATATCAAGAACGATGTGTGCAGAAAGTATCCTTTATAAGCAGATTTGAGCAGCAGAAGCACGTACCAAATTGCACACGGAAACAACCAACGAAAAAAAAAAGAAAAGAAGTTTTGGAGTTGCTACTGTTCTACTGCTCTACCTCCACTCCAAAACCGAAGGTAATCAAATGATTGTTAAAGCCTGGTTCGGTCCTCAATCGGGAATCCATTGAGAAGCAAATTAAGCGCAAAAACCTTATATCAAATCACAAGTAATCCCCCCGCGGAGACGTAGTGCGTCACAGGGCCAAGGTATGGGGCAGTTGTTATGATAAAAAATTCAATTTTGGCAGCGTTAGCTGGACTATTTAATTTTCTTCAAATTCACCCTTTTTCAGGGTGTAGAGTGGACTTTTGCGGCCCATTTGTCTTCAAATGGGTTGCCCACACAGGATGGCTTGGCCCCAATTGGCACAATTGTAAAGATATAGAAATGCAGCATAAATATGTTGACCTGAAGTTAAAGAAGAGCTCGAACAGGAAAAACGAAAATTCGAGAAAGGTATAAATACTTTATCGTATTATCATAATAAAAAGAACCAAACGCAATTTGATAGGGATGATTTTGTTAATCCAATTTTCAATTTGATAAATGCTAAAAACAGGATTCATGGCAAATCATGGATCGCCATGGCCGCCAGAGCGAAGGAGAAGTATTCTATTGCCATTAGAGAATATGAGGCCAATGGCGGCGGATTCAACAAAAAGAAATAGGATCTGACTCCAATCCAATTTTTAATTTCATTTGACTTACTACATATTATTTCGATTATATGACTGAGGAAGAATTGCGTTATATCAAGAACGATGTGTGCAGAAAGTATCCTTAATTAGCAGTTTTGAGCAGCAGAAGCACGTACCAAATTAAAGACACAGTTTTCAAAGGGCGTACAAATTTGCAATTTGTTAAACAAAAAAAAAAAATAAATTCAATTTTTCTAAAACCCTTTTTCTGGAGGAGATAACAAAAATTCTCCAACTGCATAAGACTTTAATGGAAAAGTCACACGAACAAATAATCGCAACTGAAATGGCTAATAACCATTTAAAAAAAAAAATAAATAACAAAAAGAAAAAGTATAGGAATTTATCCTATTTAGGCACCGGTGTTTGCGCTCCGGGCTGTGGTTACCAAATGATTTGCTCACTTTCGGCTCACGCCAACCTGAGTATTTTGTCGGGTTGCTTTCTGATACTTATCGTTTACCTATCGATATCAATTAAAAGCGCCACACTTCAAGTTTTTATATTCCGAGCATAATGGTACACACATTTTGTATATTATAAGGCTGGTAACTAGTGCTTGCATGATATTTCAAAGGTCTTCTGATGAAACAAATTGAAAACAACCTCCAAATCAATAACCCCCAGTTGGCATTTTCAAGCAGATGTAATCGATAGAAAATCTGGCCTTTTAGCGGGAAGAAAGCTAAATGTTGTGACAATGACGTGATTATCAGTGACAGTGGCGAATGACCACCCGACTGGAATTATATAGAAAGAATGAAGTCTAAAATTTGGTATAAGTTTAATTAAAGAATTGACACGGAACGAGATTTGCTATATCGATAGTCTTACCAGCTACTCGACCTTTGTAACGAGCCGTACTTACCTCATACTCGATAGCTGTAACGAGGTACTCGTTACTGTGGCCAGTGTTAAAGGCAGTGCCAGCGAGCAACCCCATCTTGTTAAATTATTGCTACGAGTCTGGTGTAGGAATTTTTTCTGCGGCAAGGAAAATAATAGAAAAATATATAAAATGTCGATGATTTCCGCTCGCTTGGCGTCGTCGGTCGCACGCAACTTGCCCAAGGCTGCCGCACAGGTATAAAAATGTCAAAAGGAAAAGAAAAGAGTTTTTTCACAAGTTGTACATAACCCACAACCTCCCCCGTAATAGAGGGAAAAACTGCCAGGAAATTGTGTATTAGTTAAACGTTCAAGTGCATTAAATACTTTTAAGGTCCAAGTTGAAGAGCAGACCAAGTTTTCCTTAAAATTTAGGCAAAATTTGGTGTTACGCAAGCGGCCGCCTGAAATGTGGTTCTTTGGCCAAAAGTTACATAATACTTAATCACTTTAAATGTTTAGCAGCAGAAATTTAATGTTTGCCTTTTATTTAAAGTAAAAGTAAAGAAAAATAAGCAAAAGTTGAGGTATTTAGACCGGGATTACATAATTTTTTTGCAGACATCAAACTGTGATTTTGAGGTTATGTTGTCCAAAAGCAAGTAAAGTGAGGAAGGGGGAAGGGCAGGCGGGGGTGATGAGTTGGTAACTAAGAGAAGAGTAAAAGCAACTCATTTTTACTTCAAAGATAACTGTAATTTGTGTTATAGTGAGAGAAAAGCAGATTGATTATCCAACCTCTTTCCCCCCTCTTGAAGCCCTTACATAAGCCTAATCTCTCTTTTTTTTAAACAGGTTGCCTGCAAGTCTGCCTACCCAGCTGCCACTCTTGCTGCCCGTAAATTCCATGTGGCCAGCACACAGCGCAGCGCCGAGATCTCATCCATTTTGGAGGAGAGAATCCTGGGCGTTGCACCCAAGGCCGATCTGGAGGAGACTGGCCGTGTGCTGAGCATTGGTGATGGTATCGCTCGTGTCTATGGCCTGAACAACATCCAGGCCGATGAGATGGTGGAGTTCTCCTCCGGCTTGAAGGGCATGGCCCTCAATTTGGAACCCGACAACGTCGGTGTGGTGGTCTTTGGTAACGACAAGCTGATCAAGCAGGGCGACATTGTCAAGCGTACCGGCGCCATTGTCGATGTCCCAGTGGGTGATGAGCTCTTGGGCCGTGTTGTTGATGCCTTGGGTAATGCCATTGACGGTAAGGGTGCCATCAATACCAAGGATCGTTTCCGTGTGGGCATCAAGGCCCCCGGCATCATTCCCCGTGTGTCTGTGCGCGAGCCCATGCAGACTGGCATCAAGGCTGTGGATTCCCTGGTGCCCATTGGCCGTGGTCAGCGTGAGTTGATCATTGGTGACAGACAGACTGGGTGAGTGTGTTCTTCTCTCCTTGCTCAGGGCGTTTTTCCTCATGGTCATATTCCCCTTTGCAGCAAGACCGCCTTGGCCATTGACACCATCATCAACCAGAAGCGTTTCAATGATGGCCAGGATGAGTCCAAGAAATTGTACTGCATCTATGTGGCCATTGGCCAGAAGCGTTCCACTGTGGCCCAGATTCTGAAGCGTCTCAGTGACTCCGGTGCCATGGACTACACCATCATTGTGTCGGCCACCGCTTCGGATGCTGCTCCCCTGCAGTACTTGGCTCCCTATTCGGGCTGCGCCATGGGAGAGTTCTTCCGCGACAAGGGCAAGCACGCTCTGATCATCTATGATGATTTGTCCAAACAGGCTGTGGCCTACCGTCAGATGTCCCTGCTGCTGCGTCGTCCCCCCGGCCGTGAGGCCTACCCCGGTGATGTGTTCTATCTCCACTCCCGTCTGCTGGAGCGTGCCGCCAAGATGTCCCCCGCCATGGGTGGTGGTTCCCTGACTGCTCTGCCCGTGATTGAGACCCAGGCCGGTGATGTGTCCGCCTACATTCCAACCAATGTCATTTCGATCACAGACGGCCAGATCTTCTTGGAGACCGAGTTGTTCTACAAGGGTATTCGTCCCGCCATCAACGTGGGTCTGTCTGTGTCCCGTGTGGGCTCCGCTGCCCAGACCAAGGCCATGAAGCAGGTGGCTGGTTCCATGAAGCTGGAGTTGGCTCAGTACCGTGAGGTGGCTGCCTTTGCCCAGTTCGGTTCTGACTTGGATGCGTCCACCCAGCAGCTGTTGAACCGTGGTGTGCGTCTGACCGAGCTGTTGAAGCAGGGCCAGTATGTGCCCATGTCCATTGAGGATCAGGTGAGCTAACTAAAACGGATATCCTAATTCCATTATATAATGTGTCCCGCCTCAGGTGGCGGTCATCTACTGCGGTGTGCGCGGCCATTTGGACAAGCTGGACCCCGCAAAGATCACCAAGTTCGAGAAGGAGTTCTTGCAGCTGATGAAGACCAGCGAGCAGGCTCTGCTCGACACCATTGCCAAGGAGGGCAAGATCTCCGAGGCTGTCGATGCCAAGTTGAAGGATATTGTGGTCAAGTTCATCTCCACCTTCCAGGGTTAAGCAGAACAGCAAGCAGTTATTTAAGATCAATTTAGTAAGCCGAAAGTCCCCTTACTGCTACAACAACAACAACATCAATTGAAAGCCTAAAAGTTAAGATGAACCAGAAACAAATTATAAAATTGAAAGAAAATCCTCCTCCGTTATGCATTCATGTTTTCCTTACCACATAAGGCCAGAGTTCCTGCTGTCCTCCAGTGTTTGCCCCGTTTAGGCCACAAATCTTTGGGAGAGAGAGAGCGAGCCGCAAACAGCCGAATACTGGAACCATGGAACTCCGAGGATAACTAACCCCGCACTCTGTTCTTCTTCTAATAAATGTATACCCCATACTCCAATATTTGAAATATTGTAATCGAGAATAGACGATAAGCTGTTTGTGGATGATTTGTGAAACGATGATAAATAAAACGATACTATAAATTAGACAATTGGAACAAGGAGAGATCACATTTCCCCCCAAACAGAAAATATTTAGATTTACAGTTCAAAACTTATGATTTTTCTGAAAATTTCATGTGTTTTCGGGGCAAACTCCAAACCAGGATCAAGTCAGTAGTCAATCGGTCAGAAAATTCGTGCTTCTCAAAGAAAAAGAGACAAAGAGCGCCAAAGTTTAGCCTAAGTAGAGAGCAAGTCAATGAGAGAGAGAAACAGAGAACGCCTGGTTAGCATTGCTGCCAATTTAGCTTTTTTCCCGTCAAATCTAGCTTTTTTCGAAGCCCAATTGCGGGAAAAATATGTGAATAGCGGGAAGCGGGAATTCTGGATTTTTAAAAATCAATTTGGATTTTTTGTCGCTTTTTTTTAATGCTGGCACCAATTTCATGAAAACATGTAGCAGCACGTATGCAACTTGCAAAAACAAAAAAAGTTTGACATCAAAATATACCATTTTCGATAAATCTGTAAAAAAAGTATACAAGTTTTGGTAGAAATATACGAAATGTGTGTAAGAGTGGCAGCTCTATCATACGTTTATATCGATATTTGCCAATATCACCACCATTACTTTACGCAAACTGTCATCACAATCACAATAAATAGTGCGCTGCTTAAGTGGGATTTTTTCGGGGACAAAAAATATAGAAGAATGCCAAAAGAATACAAACAAAAGTGCTGTGATGCTTGGATAAAGAGCGAAGAATTTAAGGCGTGGCTTCGCAGGGATGACACGGACGACAAAAGGGTCTATTGCAGCTACTGCAAGACAACAATAACTGCAAAGCTAAGCGATCTGCGTGCTCATGGAAGCACTAAAAAACACACAAGTGCGATGGGCGGCTTCCAGCAAAAAAATAAAATTGATTTTGGTAGCTTGCCTACAAAAACTGTAGAGCAGGAAGCTTCATTGTGTCTGTTTATTGCAGAGCTTTTTTTACGCTTTTTTCAGAAATTTTTCAGCTTTTTTTGCCGTTGCTTCCATCCAGAAACAGCTTTTTTTCTGGAAAAAAATTGGCAGCACAGCTGGTTAGTCGAGCCAAAAAGTCCGAGACAGACCTCTTTTCTCTCACTACCAAAGAGCGGTATCTTATGGCGTATATGCAGTGCTGCCAATTCAGCTATTTCCCCGCTAGATCTAGCGGGCTGCAATTGGCAAATGCGAGATAAATTGTAAAATTGCGGCTAGCGCGAATTATAGTTATTTTCCAAGAAAAAATTGGCGTATATTTATTTTTTTTTTAAATATCTGGTAGCTTCATGTAGACAGAAGACGATATGTTTGACGAAGTTGAGAAGTTTTCAAAAATATTGTTCTACTCTAGCATTTTTTTAGCTACCAACAAAATTTTCTGACTATTTCTAGCTTTTTTGAAAGACTTGCTTAGCCTTTTGTGACCCGAAGAGTTGGTAGCACGGCGTGCATGCGTTTTTAGCTACTTATGCTGGGTCTGCACTGCATTAAAGTGTGTCACACTGCACTGTGACACTCTGTGATCACCCAGCAAAAGTGTTGAAATGCCGAAATACGCGGTAAGCTCTCCACATTAAGGGCGCGCGAACTGATGGCCGCACATGAAATTTTAGTAAGTCAGCAAGCCGAAATAAACAAACTTGATTGATTTATTCAGCAAAGCTGAGCTTGCAACTGCATGGAACGGAGCGTGGCTTTTAGTCAAGATCAGCCTAAAGTTCTGCCGTCAGTTCATCTTTCAGCCGCATATGTGCGCGCGCGCTTAAACGGGGCTATTAACGCTTTTAATTAAAATAGTCTCATCTTTAAATAATAACAATGATTGAGTTTGCAGCCCTGAATATTCATTTACCGCTAGGCATTATCACAGTGATCACCGTTACTTTCATAAATCACCGTTACTTTTGCAGTTTGCCCATCCCTAGGTAGTCTCTTTCTGCCACGCGAGATTTAATGTTATTATTTTTATATTTGATTTGTTAATTAAACAAAATTTACTTAGGAAAACTGTTTTTACCATGAGTACGATTCTAGAGAAGATTTCGGCCATTGAGTCGGAGGTAAGTAACGTAAAACCAACACCGGTTTCAAAGTTATCAAAACTAACCTCTCATCTTTCCTCTCTCTATCCTAAGATGGCCCGTACCCAAAAGAATAAGGCCACCTCGGCTCATTTGGGTCTCTTAAAGGCCAAACTGGCCAAGTTAAGGCGTGAACTTATCTCGCCCAAGGGAGGCGGCGGTGGCACGGGCGAGGGTAAGTATACTATGCCCCCACCCCCCTTAACCATTACTTGACTCTCCCTCCTCTTTCTTTTTAGCTGGCTTTGAGGTGGCCAAAACCGGAGATGCCCGTGTGGGTTTTGTGGGCTTCCCCTCCGTGGGCAAGTCCACTTTACTGTCCAATCTGGCGGGCGTCTATTCAGAGGTGGCTGCCTATGAGTTTACCACCCTGACCACCGTGCCCGGCTGCATCAAGTACAAAGGAGCCAAAATCCAGCTACTCGATTTGCCCGGTATCATTGAGGGTGCCAAGGATGGCAAGGGTCGTGGTCGTCAGGTCATTGCTGTGGCACGTACCTGCAACTTAATCTTCATGGTGTTGGATTGTCTGAAGCCGTTGGGTCATAAGAAACTACTGGAGCATGAATTGGAAGGTTTTGGCATACGGCTGAACAAGAAACCCCCAAATATTTACTACAAGCGCAAGGACAAGGGTGGCATCAATCTTAATTCCATGGTCCCGCAATCCGAACTGGATACGGATCTGGTAAAGACCATTCTGTCGGAGTATAAGATACACAATGCGGATATTACGTTGCGCTACGATGCCACCAGCGATGATCTGATTGATGTGATTGAGGGAAATCGCATTTACATCCCTTGCATTTATCTTTTAAACAAAATTGATCAAATATCCATAGAGGAATTGGATGTGATCTATAAGATACCGCATTGTGTGCCCATTTCGGCGCATCATCATTGGAATTTTGATGATTTGCTGGAAATGATGTGGGAGTACTTGAGGCTGGTGAGAATCTACACAAAGCCCAAGGGACAGTTGCCGGATTACAATTCACCCGTGGTGTTGCATAATGAGAGGACCAGCATTGAGGACTTTTGCAACAAACTGCATCGATCCATAGCCAAGGAGTTTAAATAGTGAGTGTCCGGGGGAAGCAGGGAAAGGGAATCAAAAAGTAACTTGCTAATTTCTTAACTAATTTCAGTGCCTTGGTCTGGGGTTCCTCGGTGAAGCATCAGCCACAAAAGGTGGGCATTGAGCACATACTCAACGATGAAGATGTGGTGCAGATTGTGAAAAAGGTTTAAAATAAACATTTTGAAATTGTGTTTTGGCATTTGTATTTGAATTTCGATTAAAAATCATTGTTATCGATAGTTCCCCAGTAACGAGTCAGTTATCGTTTTAGCTTTTGAAAAGTGGGCAGCTCTGTTAAAACTGCCGTTATAACTGCCAACATGTTCGCCAAGGGTAAAAAAAAATTAAATAAATTAACAAAAAAAATATATATTTAATAACTCATTGACAGGCAAGCCCAACAACGGTGCTCTATTAAATAATCACCTGAAATTCAAGGGCCAACTAAAAGTGGAGCCTTCGCTATGCAATCGCAGCTTTGACACGGCTGCTGGCCTGATGCGCAAACCGGGGGCGCCTGCGCCCAGCCAACTCAGACAAACCAAGCTAACCATGTGCCAAAAGAATCGAAAGCTTAAATATGAAGGTTTTGTGGAAGAACTACCCAAAATTAAACCTAAACAGGAACTTTTTCTCAACAAGACAATGGCCCCCGCCCGAGCCGCCCCCTCAACAACAGCTATGGTCAAAATGGAGCCACAAACAGAGTTGCCAACTTCCCCCATGGAAAGCAAGCCGGGACGAAATTTAATATGCTTGGTGGGTCGTGTGGATTTCTGCCTCAAAACACATAAAAAGAAACCACAATTGAATGCCATTTGGAATGTCTATGGTGGGCATTTGTTTAAACATAAAGAGAGGAGAAGCTAATTTAAATTTAAATTTCAGGTCAACTTTTACGCATAATTGTGGGCAAGAGGGGAGAGCACACGCTTTTGGTGCGCAATGAAAACTCTGGACCCATTTTACAAGGCATTTACTTTGATTTCGAAGACGATTTAAAGGATGTGAAAAATGGTAACAAAATTTTAGTATACTTTGGGATGAAAAGGAGACAAAAATCTAAAGTTTAGCAGTTTTAAGCGAAAACTTAATCCGAGATTATTGTGGTAGATTGAGAAAAACCATTTAATTGTCTAAATTTGACTTTATTTTGCTCAGAAAGTAGAGTTATTTCTGAATATTGCTTAAGGTTTCTCGAAAATATGGATTTATCGATATGGCTCTGTGTGTTTTGAGTTTTTAATCGATATATAACCGAACTCCTGGGCTGAAAAACACACACAAATCTAAAGTTTGGCAATTTTTAGGAAAACTTAGTCAGAAACTATTGTAATACATTCTTAAAGCCCTTTATTTGTTCAAATTTACCTTTATTTTTCTCATAGAAGGAAGTTATCGAAGATATATAACCGAACCCCGAGGCTGAAAAACACATAAAAATACAAAAATGGGCAGTTTTTAGCAAAAACTTACTCAAAAACTGTTGTAGTGCATTCTTACAGCCTAATATTTTTTCAAATTTGCCTTTATTTTGCTCATAGAAGCTAGTTATCGATAGTTACCGAGTATATCGATATGTTTTTTTGTATTTTGAGTGCTTATTCGATATATAACCGAACTCTTGGGCTGAAAAACACACAAAAATCAAAAGCTTGTTACTTTTTAGAGCAAACTTTCTCAGAAATTATTGTAATACATTCCTACAGCCCATTATTTGTACAAATTTGCTATAATTTTTCTCAGAGAAGCAAGATATCGATAGTTACCGAGTATATCGATATTTCCTTTTGTATTTTGAGTGCTTATTCGATATATAAACAAATTGCGGAGCTGAAAAACACACAAAAATCTAAAGTTTGTCAGTTTTAAGCACAAACTTACTTCGAAATTTTTGTATTTCCTTTATTTTCCTTTAGAGAAGCAAGTTATTTCGGAAAAATGCAAAATGACACACATATATATCGAAATATCGATATCCCCAAAGCTGAACACACACTTTTTAGCACAAACTTGCTCAGAAATTATTGTATAACATTCATACAGTTCATTATTTATTCAATTTTGCCCTTATTTTTCTCGGAGTAGCAAGTTATCGATATTTACCGAGTATATCGATATGGTATAATATATATATAACAATATATTGCTAAGAAATTGTTGTATTTCCTTTATTTTTTTAAAAGAAGCAAGTTACTTCGAAAAATCGCAAAATGCCACACATTAATATCGAAATATCGATATTCCCTTTTGTATTTGAGTGCTTACTCGAAAAATTATGGGACCCCAAGGCTGAATACATAATTTTCAGCATAAACTTACTCAGAAATTAATGTAATACGTTCTTGCAGCCCAATATTTGGTCATATATGCCTTTGCTTTTCTCAAAAAATATGAATATGGCCTCATATCAAGCAAAAATATCGATATATCGATATCAGTATCATTTGATCGAATAATACTCCTTTCTCCATTTGTATTTTCAGGCTGCTTTGTTCATTTGGTGGGACGTTTCATAGGCGAGAATCGTTTGCAAACCTTTCGTGTTGAAACGGTGACTCCACAGCATTATCAAGCCAACTTTATGCGTTTGGAAAATGTTACCACATATATTTTATTCCAAAATAGTTCATAGAATCATCTAATCTTCTTCTCCACTTTGTACTTTCATAGGTAATTAAACATATTAGTGTGTAGAGACTTACTTTATTACCCTAAGATAGCCTTCAAAGTTGCCCCCTCCAATCTTAAATCGATTTAACTCTCTGGTAGGAGCATTGCACAGTTACAAAATAAATACAAAAAAATAAAATTAAGATATTAAATACAAGGAATACTGTTGAAGCAAAGTTGACTAAGTTTTTGGACTACAAATCAAAATACATAAAGATGGTGACCATGAGACCTGCGGCCAAAGCACTAAAATAGCCCAAGTGCAAAGCACTGCTCCTCTGCTGACGAAAGCTATGGAAAGGGGGAAAGGGAAAAGTAAAATTAAATTTTCAATTTCTTTTTGAAGTGACCTTTTCACTGACCGCTGCTTTGACCGTGGCGAGAAGGGCGAGGGCGGATTTACGCCCGGCATGGCGCTGTCCAAGTACACGAGAGTATAGGAGAAAATGGCCACAATTAAGCCGCACACCAGGGAGCTCACCAGGGAGTGTAGTTGGTGCTCTTCAGACCAATTGTGGGCAACCACGAATTGTCGCTGCATGAAGTCGCTCAACTGTTGAATGTTACCCGCATGAAGGTAGGGCACTGTGAGGTAAGAAAAAAGTATTTCAAGGTCGTTAATAGATTTGATTTTGTTTCGTTTTTTTTTTATCAGCGGCAAAGATAAAAATGTCAACTATCAAGTAAATGTGAACAAGAGCAAACCAAATGCAATTGCTCTAGCGGAAAATTGGTAATAAAACCTGTTTTTAACGCCCCCACACTAAATGATAGAGCTGAGCAGTAAGCGCAAATGGAGCTAAGTATTTAAGCACAAGAAATGGAGGAAGCTAACTTGGGTTCAATCGAAGTTTATGTGTATTTAAATCAGGGTTCCCCCCAAGAAGAGAGAGCGAAATTGTGACTGTGTCTCTCTCTCTAATACACAGTGAAGCATGACTTTGGTAAGCATTCGGTGTGAATTGGCGAGTAGGTTCGACCCCTAGGGTCGTGTGCGGGGAACTCTGATATAAAAGCATGATTTATGCCAGTATGTTATACGGCAGCTATACGATATATTCATCCGTTTCGATCAAACTGTCGAATATGGTTTTGAAACAGATAATGGGGTCTGTTCCGGATTCCGACTCGATTTTCGTGTAAACATGTAAATTTCGAATGCAATTTATATAAATTTAAACGTAAGTGTCAAGTAAATTTGAGGCTACTAGATCCCGACGCAATTTTCTCTCGATTTAAATTTATTTGGGATTAAGCCCAGCGGCGCAAATGCCCATTACAAGTTCGATGTTCTCTTAAACACTTTGAAGGCTGGCAGCCTTCAAGTATCGGTTACTACTCTGTATACATTTACGTAAGCTTGGCCGTTTTCGTTGGCATACTGTATTCAAAGCAGAATACTATTAGGGTGTTCACTTTGTTGAGCACTTGAGCACTTGGGGAAAAGTGTAAACATTTCCAACAACAATTTACTCTGAACAAATTGTGCACAGCTTGCTCGACCCAGGCCCTGACTACGAAAAGTCGGGCACTTGTACCTTATAGAGACCTGCACGAGTAAATAAAAAAGTAATCGATAATTACTCGCCGAGTATGATTACACATGAGTACGATTACCTAGCCAAATAAAGTCATAAATCATGGCGCGATCATTGCATAAGCGCTATTCGCAGCTAAGGGTTCTCCGAGGTAATAAAATCGCGCACTACTTAAGCAACTGCTTTCCATGGCCAAAAATGACCACACATAACAGCATTACCATGATTAAGACAATGCCGAACCGCGGTAAATACCATGGATGACCAATGGTTAAAAATACAGTTAAGATCATAAGGAATGTTTCAAACCACTTTTCGTGACTGACAACTCATCAAATCGCGGAAAAATACCGTTGAGGATCAAAAATAGTAATAATGTCAAACAAACAGGAACAAAAACCATGTAAGGATCATTGCATACGCGCAGTTCGCAGCTAAGGGTTATCCGTGGAATTAAAACCGCTAATTATTTAAGAAACTAGTTTCAAGGCCACAATAGATGTTATATAACTACATCACCATGATTATGACCAACCTCTAGTGACTAACCGCGATACATACCATGGATGACCATTAACAAAGAACTTAGAAGAAGAAATTTTCTTCAAAATTTCCGAAATTTTTTTCAAATTAATTGCCGGTGTGGTCATCCATGGTATTTATCGTGGTTCAGTATTATCATAATCATGGTAATGTAGTGCTCATATGTGCTCATTTTTAGCCTCGAAAATCAATTTCTTAAGCACCTAGCGGTTTTATTACCACGGCAATCCCTTAGATGTGAATTGCTTTTATGCATTAATCCTGGCTTGATTTTTTACTTGGTTGGAAGTAAAGTATGTTTGACATTATTTATATTTTTGAACCGCAACGGTATTTTCTCGCGATTTGATGATTTGTCAGTCCTAAAAAGTGGTTTGAAACATTCCTTATGATCTTCACTATATTCTTAGACATTGGTCATCCATGGTATTTATCGCGGTTCGGTTTATTCAAAATCATGGTAACGTAGTTATGTGTGGTCACTTGTGCCCTTGAAAAGCAGTTTCTTAAGCAGTTAGCGGTTTTGTTACCATGCAGATCCTTCTGGTGCGAAATGCGCTTATGCATTAATCCAGGCATGATTTTTTACTTGGTTGGGCATAAAGTTTTTTTGACATTATTAATATTTTTTCCTCTTTGGTATTATTTCGCGATTTAATAAGTCGTCAGCCGAGTGATGGATGCTGGCTTCCAAACTGTGCCACCAAAATAAACCTTGCTAATATTTTTTATTATTATTATTTTTAATTTAATTTTATTTTTTACGGTTTTTCGATTATAATCGTACGATGCCACGATGCCGACTACTACTCGGCACCGTAAAAATAAATCATATCTCAAACGTAGTTGTGCACAAATTTCGTGCACAGAGGGCTGCTCACAACACTAGTCAGGCAAAACTGCTCAAGTGCTCAACAAAGTGAATACCCCATATGTAATCGAAAAAGTGGGCGTATAACAGAAAACACTTCGGCTTTAGATTACAACTCAATATACCATTTGAGAAAATGTTGGCGACGAAGTATACGTTCAGTTCACAAAACGATACACCATTTTTAAACTTGTGTGTGGACTTGTGAAGTAGCTGTGCTCTCGTCCACACACTAGGTGTATCGGATTGTAATGGGGATCAAAGTTAAAAAAAAAAACTTAAAAAAAAATGTATGAGAATAGGAAGGAATTGAACTCTGGACCCATAACACAGAAACACATGGACGACGGTACGTTAGCTCACTTGACTATTGGGCATATGGAAGAACTAGCGACAAAATCATAACTAAGACTGAAAGCAGTTGCCGACCGAGGTGCCTTTTTTCAAAAGTCGATTGACACAAACATAACACAACTGTTATATATACACGAGCAACGACTCGACCCGAAGTTAAACTTCTCTACACACAACTGTGTATTCGAAACGTAGCGAGAAATTCCCATTACGTGGGCACCTACTGCGATGCATATTGTGGACCAGCCTCATTCACCTCTGCGCCGCTGGGAAGCAATCGGTTTCAGCTTCTGCCACAATTCCGATTTTTGTTATACCTGATCTAGTAGCTGCAGGTATATTTGTCGCCTTCTAACCAACGTTTTTAAATTTGACTGCAAAATACTAAAGTTAGTCAGATGTTCGCTGTCATTTTGGATCTCTAAGTCTAAATCTTTGAGTGATTTTTGTGACTATGTCCGTCTCCCTCTAAACAAGATGTTTTCCTAAGTCGTCAAAAATTTTGAGTTGTCGCAACAAATGTTCTCTTTGTCAGGGTTAACATCAGCCAAAATGTGCTTCTATGTTAGATTTTCTTTGTCCGAGGTGGACAAACAAGTGGAGCTGATCAAAGTGGGCGAGTCGCAACCATTTTTATGGAATCTGGCCAATAAAAAGCATTTCGATACCGGCAGCTGCATTACTTGTGACGGAGAATATTTTCAGTATGCTCTCCCTTTGATGAGTTCGTCATATATGTGCACACCACCCAATTCCCAACCTCCGTAGCCTCCACAGCTTACGACCAAACACGACCCAAGCCTTTGCAGTATCCACAGCCTATTATAGTAGGGTTTACTTTAGCTTCCCTTTGCTACCGCCGCATAGTGTAAGATTTTGCCTATCTAGGGGGACTTAAATCGATTGCGGCCGTAGTTTAAGAGATATTGACTTAAAATTTGAAATGGAAGAGTTTTTAGGCCATACGAAAATATTTTTCAAATATGAACAACATCGGACAAAAACTACTCCTACCTCCCATACAATATCGCATTTTTCAGTTTTAGCCAGAACCCGATTTTTATATGGGAGCTATACAATAGAGTCACCCGACTTTGATGAAACTTTGCAGAATTTTATGAAAGCATATTAAATTACTAATTGCCAATTTTGGTGACGTAATCACAGAAAACAAAAAAGTTTTCCTCTATAGAACTAGTTTTTAAAACGATTGATCAAGATTGTTGTTACTGACGGAGGAGATAACGTGAAAACAGAAAGACAGACAAATGGATGGACGGAAAAACGGACAGACATAACAATATGTGCACTCAGGTAGAATTTAATCTGGATCGGAATTATCTTAAAAAGTTTGATGGCCTCCCGCTTTGTTTTTCGGGATCTACGCAAACTTCCTATGAATGGGTCGGATGAAATAAGTAGACTGTGCAGTAAATCCGTATTCGTGTCAACTCGAGATGTTTTTCTCGTAAAGAATTCGCGGTAATTTCTTGCATCTTTATTTCTTGACTCCTGAGCTTCTTCCTACCTATGGGAAGGATGCAAGAAGAAATTAAATCATGTCCATGGTATAAAATTTTGTGCAAAGTTAGTTCTGATAAATACAGTTCGGTAGTTTCTTTTGTGAAGCGTTCAAAAGCATGTATATTTATCGGGTATCCACTTCCCATGCTATTTAGTATTGTGCGAAACCTTTTTACCCGATCGATATTTAAGCCTGCTATTTCCGATGCTGTTTCGGCGTCATTGAAAAATCTTCTTGCTGTATTACCATCATAAAACTGTTTTGAATTTCTTTCTTCTTTTCTGCTACTTTAGCCTTATTAACCTCACCTGGCACGTACCACTTCTTTATTTCAATCCTGTTCGATATGTGCCCATGTTAACTCCAGTGTGACCGTTCAAAGGCAAAATACCATCAAATAGTATACTGTTTTTCCAGCAGTGTCTCGTTAACATGTGAATTTGATTGCAGGCTTAATTACAATAAAATGAAATACTCAAAATGGCGGATACATGCGGATGTTCTGGAAATCCACCCGCTTGTTGTCCATGTGGTGGCATCGCCGAACTCGATGGAACTTAGAAGTTGTAGTCCATAAAAGCAACCTGTTTTTTTGCAACTTGCCTGGTTTTTGGTGTTTATAAAGAAAATTATATAAAATGTTCCAGTGAAAGTATTAAGACTTGGTTTTGAAATTTTTGCAGTTTAACTATTCGAGAATAAGAAAAAAATAGCTCGTCGTGGAAACAAGACACTGACGGCCAAATTTTAATCACTTTAATTTTGTGCCTGATGCGAGTTGTCAAATTGAATTTTTCATAATGATAATCTAACTCTGATTTTTGTTTACTTTCATAATAACTGGATATTTTGCTAACATTTAAAAAAAAACATTATTCAATTTGAAGCACTTTTTTTTTTGATTTAAGTCCCCCTAGATTGACAAAATCTTACACTGTGCGCCGCTCTCGTTGCTATCTACCTTTAAGTATTCAACGAATACGCAGGGCAAGTATGATCCTCTAATCCATGTACTGGCTTAATGTGCGCACTCTAATCTTCCGATTCGTTTTGGGTTGTCCTTACAGCAGTACGTTTCAGTGGTTCTGCTTTCTCAGGGCACAATAAAGGACACTGCCTGTACACCCAGCACCACACAAAATGCATCCATGAAAGTGCCCATGGCATTGCCTATGACCTCTGAATTTGCCCTTGTGACTTCCATTATCAATTTTATAAACTCTTTTTTAAACAAAGAACAGCTGACTATTTTGCTTTTGCCTGGTCACACTACATTTGTCGGAGCAGCTTGTAATATATCCTTTTTGATGTGAAACATCTTAAATTTAAACGCCAAGTGGCGTCTGAAACTAAATGCAAATTAATGCGAAGGCTGCATATTCCGAGGTCCGGTTCAATCGGACATATATCGAAATGCATGTGCCTTTAATCCGAAAATTTATATAAATGTTAGGACCCCAATAGCAATAAAGTCCGAAATAACTAGGTGTCATATATGACCAGAAGTTAAACTTCAAGAGTCATATAGAGCATACCCTTAGAAGAGCTAAGATCCAACTTAGCCACATTTACTATATATTCAGGCCTTTGGCGGCGAGTTCGACCGTCCCAAGGCCTGAACTTATTAGGACATGCTCCCTTGTGTACAAAAAGCTAGTACGACCAATACTAGTTTATGGACACATAGCATGGTTCAATATAAAATCCAGGCAGATGGAAGATCTACGTCTCTTTGAGAGATGGATCATCCGTCGAGCCCTGGGCAGAGGAGCTAGAGACCCTCTCACGCTTCATTATATTTCAAATAAAGATTTGTACGAAAACACAAAAACCAAACGTGTAGATACACTTATATACCAAATATTAGAAAAGTTCGTAGGTAGCAACAGCAATAGCCCAAATCCATTGATCGCAGATGCTGTGGCTCAGAGAAGGCTGCCGGCCAACTACTCTGTCCACCATCTGACTATAAACAATATAGAACATTTGAAAGAATTAGGAATTATGCACGATTCTGAAAGCAATCTCATTTTCTACCATAGAAAACGATTGTCCCTAGATCCGAATGATCTAGTTTTTAATATAAATCAGTAAATATTGACCCCATAGATTGGCTCAACTTCCCCGTCTCTTCCTTCCCTCTGTAAATACCTCCCATATTTCTCTCTCTTTTCAGCTCTTTTCTCTCTGTCTCTTTTCAGTTATTAGTTTTTGTAGGTTGTTTTCTTAGTTTTAGTTATAAACAACAAAAATCCTTATTGTAATGCAGGTTTTTACTCGGATTGTGTGTTTTCCTGTAGCGTATGCTTACATTTGACATGTACATTTTCTTCTCTTTTAGAATCATAAATAAATCCTCTTTTAATCCTAGATCTATCCTTAGTAATTCACCCTTATTGCCTTAGTCTTCATTAAGCCCTTAGTGCCCTGGGCCACATTAATTTTCAGTATTTTAGTTAGTCTTGGAGTAGTCGCCCAAGGCTAAACCATAACTTAGATATAATAACCATGTGTTATCTTCAAGTTTTCGTAGACAATAAAAAAGCTAAAAAAAAAAGCATCTTAAACTTCGGTACGGAAGACTTTTGTAGGAATAAAATACGGTTTTAGCGTCACGTGACGCTGACGTAATTAATATTTTGTGTTGTTGTTTTGTGAAGTGTCCCTGCAAACATACACAAATAAGAGGATGGGCAGAGAGGAGTTTTGGGTGAGAACTGGGTAGGATTTGGGAGGGATATGGGTGAGATCTGCGCGGAATCTGGGTGGGAAATGGGTGAGATCTAGGGGGTTCTAGAAGGGATCTGTATGTGATCTGGGTGGGACCTGAGTAGGATGTAGGTGGCATCTTTTATGAATTTGGGAGGGATGTATGTGGGATCTGGGAGGGATCTGGAAGGTATCTGGGTGGGTTCTGGGTGGGACCTGTGTAGGATCTCAATAGGATCTAGGTGGGATCTCAACAATCACATTTTTGTTTTCTCTGAGTAAGTGAAAATTAGAACTGGTTCGGTTCAGTGATTCTCAAAATTTGTATATGTATAATAAGATATTGGAAACTCGTTTTTGGAAGAAGGAGTCGATTTTTAAATGGAATACAATCAAATTTCGCACTGAATCTTACGAAAGGACGTTGCAGCAACAACAAGAGTCCCAATTTTAAAATCAACGGGTAATTACAAAAACGAATTTTGAAAAGTCTGAAGAAAGCCAAAAGGAAGTTATCCAAAGGCAGATACTAGAAGTTTATTTTTAGATTTGAAAGTTTACAATCCAAACTGAGGAAGCTGAGAACGATGTGGAGAATATTTTCCATAATATGTGGACCGGGGTTTATACTTCTTGAGCTAGAAAACTGTATAACTGAAAACTGAATAATTTTCCATGGTAAAAAATGTACAAAATTTGATGTCGAAATTGTTTAAAACGTTACTTCATTTAACTGAAATAAAACAAAGCTTATCAATTTACCCTCTCGAACCTTTGTCACCTTTTTAGAGTCTACATAGAATAACTACAATAAAAAGCCCTTCATTATAGCTTTGCCAGAGGGTCAAAAGCAAAATTGAGAATAATATGTTTAGGGGGACAACAACAATTAACCAAACTAATCACTTATCTAGCTGTTTCTTCCAACTTCTCTTCTGTATACATATGCAAATGGGAATCTCCGGCTAAAAGCAAAATGCGCAACACACACAAATTGTGAAGGTCTTTATTTAGATGCAAACCTGGAAATATGGTAGTGGGGGGCGGGCGGTTTTGATGAGATCACACATCAAACTATTTATAAACAAAGCAAATATAAACAAATGCAACCTTGGCCTAGCGCCTACTCCTTCTCCTCCTCCTCCCTCCCTGTGGGTAGGTAGTTACTCACTTGTAAGTATGACGCTTTTATAGCCAATTATGACTATGGCAAAGAGCAGCACCAATTGTTTAAGACGCGGATCGAACAAGGTGGTGACTTTGGCCAAATTACAATTGAATTGGGGGTGCTTATGTTCCTTCTTCTTGGGCGTGGATGTAAAAAAAGTAGAAGATGTTCGCTCTTCGGCCGACTGAGTGCGACTAGCCGTGCTGGCGCAGAGGAGCTGTGTGACGTCATTATTTGGGCCTTGCATTTTACTGTTTACCAACGCGAGAACAGTTGTTTATAAACAAATTAGCTATACTTTTTTCTCTCACTCTCTGGGGTGCAGGTCTTACTGATAGTCGAATATGGTCTCACTAATCGCTTATTAGAGGCTATCGACATCGAAATTTATCGAACTAAGCAGTGTTGTAAAGTAACATTAATGCGCGCACAATTTGAATTGCTTTAAAGATCAAATAAAAAACACTTTGAATTTTATTTTAATTACTTATTTTGTAATAATTGTTGTATTGTTTATTTTGTATTTTTTTTTTTTTTTTTGAAAAACAGTAATAATAGATAAATGTACATTTTTCGAATTTAATTTTGTTTTCTTTTTTATTCCCCCCAAATTATTTAGCAATGCGAGCATTTTCAATGCATTCTTGTCATCGTCTTCGGTGTGTGTGTGTGTGTGAGTGTGTGAAAAAAGTTATTAATTTTAATTTCTTAATAAGGCTTTACTTTTACGTTAAATGTTTACTTCTCCTTTATTCGATATACATAATCATCACGCCTACAACTTAGAAAAACATTGGAATTAAAATTTTGTTAAAAACAAAACCAAATGAAAAAATAATGATAATACGAAAACACGATACACTTAATAAAAATTGTGTGTTTTTTTTGTTTGTTTTTTGGGTACAAATTAAAACTAAAGTTAACAAATTAGGCGACACTTTTTCGAAATCTAAACTTGGTCTGTGGAAACTTGATGTGTGTTTGAAGTTGTGTTGTTGTTGTTGCTGTTGTTGTTGTAGGTAGTGTCGGTTTAACAACTATTGTAGATACTTCCCAGCAAGTCTACGTCTTAAATATTTAGTTAACTTAAGGGCGCCCTAGACTAAACAGTAACTAAACTAACAATAACGCACTCGTTTTTGTTGTTGCTTCTTTGTTTTGGATTTTTGTGTTTCTCTTCTACGATTTGGCTGTGGCGGCACCGCCGCGCGTTCTTTTGGCCATGGGCTCTGTGGTGTCGGCAGCTCGTATGTTGTCGAATAGATTGTTCTCCTGGAATTAGGAGAGGATGAACAGAACCTACTCAGTTTACACTTTCTTCTATAAATACCTGTGGATTCTCATCATCCTCCAAGTTGGCTATATCCGCTGGTCGTTTCGTCAATGCTGCCGCTCGGGATGTGGTGGAGGCCATTGTCGTTGTGGCGGTGACCTTATTCGCTTTGGTGTTGCCCAAGGTGTAGACGTCCAGTGGTATATAGATGTCGTTATTCTTGAAATTGGCTGCCGCAGGCGTTTTGTAGTACATTTCAGGCAAAGCCACCGGCATGGAAAACGAGTTGCTCGTTGGGCCATCACATTGACCAAATTTGGCATCGATAATGTGCATGGCGAGATCGCTGAGCGCCCACATTTTCTAAGAGAGAGACAGGGGGGAAAGGGTTAATAAAGGTTCAGGAGGTTTAGTATCACGTTACTCACATAGTTGTCCAGCTTGTTGGTGCTTTGGCTAAACTCGCGATGCTTGATCAGCTGCAGCAATTGCTTGTAGAAACCATAGACAAACGATTCCCGTTTGGCCATCAACGGTTCCAAAATGAAACGTAAACACTTTTCCATTTTACGCAATTGTACATAATCCTCGTGATTGGTAAAGTTGGGTTCGTGGACCAGCACGGGTATGGCAAAGGCCAGCATATAGTCGGGTAAAATGTGCAGCGATTGTGATTCTGTGGAGCTGTCGGGAGCTAAAAGAGAAATGTGTATATATGAAAAGAGTGTGTCCTGACTGACTGATTCACTGATTGGCCATTTACGCACAGCCTCAACGGTCAATATTTGTACGATTTTGACTTTTTTTCATACGATTGTTTTGAAACTCGGTTTGTAGGCATAGAATTTCAATTCATTTGTGATTTTTTTTCTGATGTGGAAAAATTTACCCCCTGGGTGAAAAATTTAGACTAAAAATAACTATTTTTCATTCGATTGACCTAAAACTTTGTTTTTAAGCATAGAATTTCAATATAATGGTGATTTTATTTTCTGATGTCGGAAAATTCACCCCCAGGATGGAAAAATGCCGGAAAACTCAGTACGGAAATCGCAACTTTTCATTCGATTGACCTAGAACTACGTTTGTAAGCCTAGAGCTTAAATTTATTTGTGATTTCTTTATCTTATGTGGGAAAATTCACCCCCCGGGTGGGAAAATGCCGGAAAACTCTGTATGGAAATCGTTATTTTTCATTCGATTGACCTAAAACTTGGTTTGTAAGCATAGAATTTCAATTCATTTGTGTTTTCGATAACTGATGATGGAAAATCAACTCCCAGAGGGGGAAAATATCGGAAAACTCTTTATGGAAATTACTATTTTTCATCCGAACGTTTTCAGCACTCGGTTTGTAAGGATACTATGTGAAATAAGTATTAATAAGATATCTAGCATTCTGTATCCAATTTTTAGGAAAGGCAACCCAAAAGAAGCACAAAATTACAGAGGAAATTCATTCCTAAACGCAACGATGAACATTTTTTCATCAGTTCATCTGTCAAACTTTATTGGTCAAAATCAAGTGCTAAGCGAAAATCAAATGAGCTTTAGAGAAGGATACTCGACTGTGGATAGCATTTTTGTACTGACTTCAATTGCGACAGAGTACCGGCAGAACAAAAAAAAGATGTACATGTTTTTTATAGATTTTCGAGCAGCATTTGATACAATAAATAGAGAACAACTTCTTTATAAGTTGAGAAACAAGGGTATATCGCAAAACTGATCAATATCTTGAGAGGTCTGCACAGTGACAACACAACTACGGTGTGGGATGGATACGCATCACATATCAGAAGAATTCGCGACGTATCAAGGTGTTAAACAGCGTTGCCTACTCAGCCCTACGACATTGCTGAGGTCCTCCCAGAAGGAGTCAAGATGGGTGGACACACCTTCAAAGTCTTAATGTATGCTGATGACATGGTCATGCTGGCAGAAAGACCCATGCAATTGCAAAACATGATAAATGCCACACAGGAGTATTGCTGCACTTGGAACTTAAAGATTAACATCGTGAAGTCCAAGGTAACAGAGGGAGACAAGCGAGCAACGAATCATGGACCCTAAATGGATCACTGCTGGAAATTGTAAAGTCTTTCAAATACTTAGGAGTGACTCTCACTGGTAACATGCAATTTGACAGACACGCTGAACTGAAGCTGAAATACTCTTCCCCGGAATACTCTTCTAAGCCGAAAGCGGCCCTTAAGGCGCTTGACTCACACACAAATAACTCTAAAACACTAACTGAATGTCGCTTATCCCTTAACGAGATTGGCCGACACTTCAGTATTCACCTGATATGGGTGCCTGGACACCAAAACATAGATGGAAATGAGTCTGCGGACAAGCTGGCCAGACTAGGACCAACGAGCTCCTTTCAGAGAAGAGCACGATAGGGATGCCTATAGCCACCTACAAGCTTTATATAAAAAACGAAACACTACGTCTTGCAAATGACAGGTGGAAAAACCTTTCCTCGTGCTCAGTGGCAAGACTTACGTGGCCAACATTCAACCTAAAACGCACTAACACACTTTTGCGGTATAGCAGGGAACACATAGCACTTCTTGTGGGAGCCCTAACGGGCCACTGTCTCATTGGCAGACACGCAGTACGCCTAGGCGTAGTATACCATGACTTCTGTAGAAGTTGTAAATATGAAGAAGAGGAGGAAACGGTACAGCACCTCCTGTGCCACTGCCCCGCTCTGAGTAGGAGGAGACTAAGAACCCTAGGTCAACCTTTCTTTACCAATCTCTCGGAGATGTCCGAGATAGAGATCCCAGCTCTAATACACTTTATTCTGTCCACACAATGGTTCAGTATTGACCCCCCTCGGGATTAAAGGGTTAACGGAGAATATATGGCATCGCAATGGGCCCATGAGGCCTAAGTGGGAGAGCGACTTGTCGCTCTCAGCCATCGCAACCTAACCTAACCTATGCGATACATTTAGAGACTGGTTTGCCTCCCTTATTCACCTACAATCTGTAACTTCATTTTTGTTACTTCAAAAAAATATTCGACATGCCTGCACAAAAATATCCGAAAATAATTGCAAAGCACCTGCTTGCGACCCACTCGCAACAGTTTCGCCAGTGGATAAGTTTGGCACAGGAGTTCGGGACAGCGATGACTCTGGAAAATCCGAACCTTTGGGAAATACAACAAACCAGGCTAATACAAAGTATAGAATGCACGATGAGGCAAAGATGGGAAACTGAAGCGAGACAGAGCGTTACGAAAAACACTTACTCAAAGTTAAGTTACAGCATGTCTGAAAATAACTACTTTCAAGACGCTATCGGATCAAGGCTCGAGTGGAAATGCTCCACCTAAACTACAGACCGCATCATCAAACCGAAGACAGTCTTTGCACATTGTGCAATCGGAGAGAACGGGAAGACACCCTGCACTTTGTTGGAAGATGCCCAATACTGCAAGAACTGAGGATGGCCTACATGGGAAAACCAAGACTGACTAAGTAGGAATGCTATACGGTGCTTAACGAAAGGAACTGGATGAATAGGATGAAATATAGGGACCAAATTATATGCGAGTATTTATAAATGAAATTCTGCTATCTTTTTTTTGTCTTTTTATCTTCTATCTTGTTGCCTTTAGGATATTAATTTTAAATAAATTTTGGGTAATTGTATGTACTAGGCTTTAGGCTAATGGCAAATCGCCATGCCTATAATACTACCAAAATAAAGCTATACTACTACACTACTACTACTATCCTGGAGACTCAATGTGGGAGGGTAAAGGCACCATATGGCTATATGCATCCCAGAAGATGCTAAGCAGCACTTGGGGCCTATCACCAAGACTAACACACTGGCTCTTCATATCAGTTATACGACCGATACTACTACACGGTATATTGGTATGGTGGCAAGCCACAGAGAAGTCCACATATCTAAAGCTGATGGAAAAGGCCCAGCGGCAGGCACTGGTCTGCATAACGGGGGCGCTGCGGTCTACTCCAACAAAAGTACTGGAACACATCCTAGGTGTCAACCCCCTGGACATCCAAGCACGCCTCATCACGCACCGGCAGGCACCATGGCTATACAAAGCTATGGACACAGCACAGTGGGCAGAGAGATCAACAGTAGCACGGACTACATGATCCCAAAAACCAACTTCACAGGCGCAACAGCATTACTGGGACCAGAAGACTGGCGTACAGGGCTGGCTCAGGAAGCAATGCACCTTTTCACGGACGGCTCAAAGATGGCCTCAGGAGTCGGAGCCGCCGTGTACTGCAAGGAACCGGAATTGAAACTCTCCTACAAACTGCCAAACCACTGCACTATATTCCAGGCGGGAGTCTTCGCTATAAGGAAAGCAGCCGAACTGGCAGAATTACACGCACCAAACGATCAAATCAACATATACGTAGACAGCCAAGCGGCAATCAAAGCAATGCAGAGTCACGCCATCGATCTACAAAAATGATCTGGCAAGCAGAGAAGCATTAGATTCCCTCAGCACCTCCAGCAAGGTGCAAATCTACTGGATTCCCAGCCACCAGGGCATTGATGGAAACGAAATGGCGGACACTCTTGCAAAAGCCGGGGTCGCACTAAGCCGAGAAGCAACACTAAACTTATCTATATCCCTACAGACGCTACACAGCAAGATGGAGGAGATAGCGGAGAAAAAAGCAGAGGATAAGTGGAAGAACACGACCGGCTGCAGAATCTCTAAAATTATGTGCAATAAGAGAGACAAAAAACTCACGCACTATACGCTGCAGCTCCAAAGAAGAGACTGCAGACTGCTTATAGGCATATTAACTGGTCACTGCCTAGCAGCCGCTCACGCGATAAAGCTAGGCATCACGACAGCAGACACCTGCAGGAAATGCAAGGAACCTGGAGTAGCAGAAACTCTAGAACACCTCATTTGCAGCTGCCCAGCATTCGCCACGACAAGACTAATACACATGCACTTCCCAAGCTTCACCACTCTGGAAGAGGCAGCCAAGGGCTCCCCCAAACAACTACTGGCATTTGCCAAAACTTCAAGGATCCTACGGGACTTCTGAAGGAATTGGTACCATAAAGCACCCGGGCCAGCCGGAAATACCTACCTACCTACTACTACTAATAAGATATCCCAATATGGGAAACTTCAAATGGGTTCTGGGTGTGATTTCAATGTCAAAAGTTTTTTCCAATCCGTTCAGAAGTTCGTTTTGAAATCCAACAAATGGGAAATTAGGTGTCCAGTCTTGAAAACTCAAACCAAAGGTGGGCAAACAGGCATTAAACGTGTATAAAATTCAGTTTCTTATCTTTTTAGTTTAAATAAATGATGAAACTATGCTCCAAAATTTGATAAAACCGTCAGCAAAGTCTATATATTCTATTTTCTTTTTGGGAGAATCCACTCTTTCGTCTCCTCGATCGACTACTATGCTAGTCTGATTCCATATAAAAAACACTTACAGGTCATAGCCACAGTCTTGAGATATTCCCTACGTTTGTTAACATCTGTTTCCACATAGTGACGCACCAGATCCTGCAATCTGTCAACGAAATTTGTTTAAATTTGATTTTCTGCTTTTAAGCTTATTTACTCACTTTCTGTCTGTTTCCAAGCCGGCCAGCACATACATGCCCATAAAGTCCAGGGGCAGACAATTTCGGGGTAAACTTTTGCCCAAACCTTTATGCAGTTTACGTGCAAATATCTCCCTCACCTGAGGCACGGGATCCACCTGTTGGTTTCGTAAATTTTTAAAACATTCTCCCATTCACTTTTCTCTTCCTTTCTTACCATCAGCTGAGAGAGCTGCAAATACTGCTCGGCACTGTACTGATCGCCCACACCCTTCTGCTCGCACACCTTGAGCATGGCACAGGCTGCCCCCAGACGTAGCCAGGACTTCTCGGCCCCGCACAAACGATTCTGACCCAAGAGATCACCACGTTGATTCACAAACGCCGCCAGCATGCGAAAGGTCTTCTGCGCCGCATGCTCATCGGTGCGCAGACCCAATAACCAACGTGCCATGGTCTTCAGGGCATCCAGTTTGCACAGCGTGTCCGGTGGCAAATCCTCTTGGGCACACCAATCACTCGCCTCATCGGGCAATTCGTAGTCCCTTTGTGCTGGCACCTCCTGGATCAGCAGCTCTTTCACAATGCGTCGCGCAATCATGTTCTTAATGGGCGTTAGGAAGGCCTGCGGCATGTTGTAGGCTATGTGGCCCAAGGTCACAATTTTAGTACGCTGATGCTCACAATTGGGCGAGAGTTTCAGGCGCAGCGACTCAATGATCTCATTGAAAATAGGATGCACAGTCTGAGTGGTGGTAGAGGCGCCCGCGGGTCCAGCTCCGCCCAGGCCGCTGCCCACGCCCCCACCGTTGGCATTGTCCGTGCCAGCCGAGGAGGATTGGCTATTGACGAATATGCAGCGTACCGCATGCTTGGCCTGCTTGGGTGTGCCTATCAAAGCGAAGTCCCGGCAAATGGGTGCCAACTCGTTGAGTATAGCTGGATTGGCATCATCAGTCAGGGGTTGATAGCGTCCCAAATGGGTTAAAGTCTTCAATACCAAAGGAGCCACATAGTCATGCTCATAGCTAAGCAAAGCTATCAAATGACGCAGCGAGGTGTCCGTAAAAAAGTGGGCGGAGAACACATAGGAAAGCATCTGCATGGGGTAGGGAAGGTGGTAAGAGAATGCTTAAAGGTCCTGTCCCGTCAAATACTTACAGTAAGCAGCTTGAGGCCACGTTCGCCAGCCTCCTGCCTGGAGATGCCAATCTCCTCGCAAATGGAACCACCCTGTATGCATTTCTCAACGAGACTGGGTGGGGGGAAAAAGGAGTAAGTGAGTGTAGGACTAAATGGAGAGCATAATTACTTACCCTATCAGTACACCTATGGACTCCTTGTCCACCATTACCGAGGCCACTCTTTCGATTAGCATTTTGACCGTGTTGTAGTACAGATTCGATTGGATGTGGGCGCCCAGTTTCTTGAGCAAAACACCCATGGTATCGGCACACTCTCGACAGCTAACATCACGCTTTAGAACTATGTTGATGCAGCGCAACAGTTGCGAATCCTTGCGCAGATTAGTACTGAATTGGGTAAGAAATTCGGTGGCCTTTGTGGGATCCGGCAGCAGTCTGCGAATGGGAAATGAAATATGTTAGACGGGGAAGGTCGAGAAAGACTTTGAGCGCTGCCAACTTGTTTAAAAAAATATTTAATATTTTATTTTATATTTAAAAGCTCTTTAATATTTCCTAGTTATTTTACGCTAAAAATGTATTTAAGCGCTGCCAACTTGTTTCAATGAGTCCTAAAATGCTGCCAACTTGCTTTAAAATGGCTTTTAATGCATAAGAACGCTTGGAAATTGGTTGAAAATGCCTTTTGGTTTAACAAAATTGCCATTGGAAGACTTAAAGTGCTGCCAACTTGTTCAAAAAAGGCTTCATGATTAGTAAACTTTCTTTTAAATGGCTTCAAACACTTAAAAGTTTCCTAGTTTCATCAAAAAGTGTTTATATGCTAACAACAAATTTTAAACTGTCTTTAAGCCCTGCCAACTTGTTTTAAAGTGTCCCAAAATGCTGCCAACTTGCTTTCAAATGGCTTTTAATGCATAAGAACGCTGCCAAATTGGTTGAAAATGCCTTTTGGTTTAACAAAATTGCCATTGGAAGACTTAAAGTGCTGCCAACTTGTTCAAAAAAGGCTTCATGATTAGTAAACTTTCTTTTAAATTGGCTTCAAACACTTAAAAGTTTCCTAGTTTCAACAAAAAGTGTTTATATGCTAACAACAAATTTTAAACTGTCTTTAAGCCCTGTCAACTTGTTTTAATGAGTCCCAAAATGCTGCCAACTTGCTTTAAAATGGCTTTTAATGCATAAGAACGCTTAGAAATTGGTTGAAAATGCCTTTTGGTTTAACAAAATTGCCATTGGAAGACTTAAAGTGCTGCCAACTTGTTCAAAAAGGCTTCATGATTAGTAAACTTTCTTTTAAATTGGCTTCAAACACTAAAAAAGTTTCCTAGTTTCAACAAAAAGTGTTTATATGCTAACAACAAATTTTAAACTGTCTTTAAGCCCTGCCAACTTGTTTTTATGAGTCCAAATAATGCTGCCAACTTTTTTAAAATGGCTTTTAATGCATAAGACCACTTGGAAATTGGTTGCAAAATGCCTTTTGGTTCAACAAAATCTACCATCTGAAAACTCTAAGTGCTCTGCCAACTTGTTCAAAAAAGGCTTCATGATTAGTAAACTTTCTTTTAAATGGCTTCAAACACTTAAAAGTTTCATAGTTTCATTAAAAAGTGTTTATATGCTAACAACAAATTTTAAACTGTCTTTAAGCCCTGCCAACTTGTTTTAAAGTGTCTTAAAATGCTGCCAACTTGCTTTCAAATGACATTTAATGCATAAGAATGCTGCCAAATTTGTTGAAAATGCCATTTGGATGAAAAAATTTGCCATTGAAAGACTTTAAGTGCTGCCAACTTGTTCAAAAAGGCTTCATAATTAGTAGTAGGGTAAACAAAAAGTGATTATATGCTAACTACTTACACATATTAGTTAAAAATAAGTTTTGGTCCTAAAAAACGTTCGTTTAAAGGCTTAAAGCACTGCCAACTTGTTCAAAAAAACCCTTAAGCGCTCTAAACTTGCTTTCAAATAGATTTGAGCAAGTTAAAAAGGCTTTAGACGCAAACAAAGTACTTTAAACTGTCTTTAAGAGCTGCCAACTTGCTTTAAAATATCTTTGATCGCTCATAAAAAGTCGAAATTTTATAGAAAAGACTACTACTACATATAAACTATACACATTTTATAAACTGCTGTAAGGAGGGCAAGTTTAAGTGCTGGGTATTGCTCCTAGACATTGTAATACAGTCTCCTATTCTTTCTCAAACCCACTGCTTCTACAGAAGTCGTTGTTGATGAGGCAATGACCCATAAAAGTCATGACAAGTTCTGTCTAATTTGTCTTGGAAGAATGCTAGCAGCTGGGGGACACCGATTAGGCGTTCATGTTCTCGCCTGCTATAAATAGACCAATTCCTGTCACTCGTGCCGTTCCGAGAGTCAACTTAGCTAGAAGTCCAGTCTCAAACGGAAGTCTCAGGCAGGTCTATCCTTGAAACTGGAGGGACTCTGGAAGCCGCTAGAAAAGGATCTTCAAGCAGGAGAAAAGTAACGCATTTAAATTAATGCAAAATATACTAAGACAAGGTAGAGGAACGTCCAGGCCTGGGTTTGATATGCGAACTTGAGTTTCTTAACAAGCTCCTGAGGTAAGGAGTACTTTGGTAACGGATCGGGACCATCCCCTTTCCCCCAAAGAGAACATGGCCCAACCTTCTCTGGAGGAAAAAGACCACCAAAGGCCAAAGAGGACAAACAATATCAGTAAACCACGAAAAATCCTGACCTTTGTACAGCGAAAAAAAGGCTGCTAGAAAAGTTGAAAACTCAGTAGGTGCACAAACGACAAGCGGGACTCCTCTTTCACCGAAGATTCACAATTAGAGCCTCTAGGATAGTTTATAAGCGTATGTTTTTTCACGCGGATCCCCAAATAAGGTTCCCCAGTCTCTACGACATTTTCTTTATGATAAATCTCCAAAGAAAGATCCCTGGTCTCTAGAATAGTTCCTAGTTCTAGTTGTTTCTTATTTCCCTGATCTTTAGGAAAATTTAAATTTCTCTAATACTAAAGTAAAATCACAGCTTCATAATCCTCTGGGTTTCATAGAGGATTACCTAGTCTCTAGTACAATTTTATAAACTTCAGAGTTTCGAGAAGAGTCTGAGCTTGCAAAAAGTGGTCAAACAGTCCCACAGACACGATGAAGTAGGGAACTGAAAAGACATTTCAACACTGTCTTTTCTCAGAATCTGCAGAAAGTGTCTTTTGCGTCTGTATGTGTATTGCACCTCAGCATTTGTAAGATCATTTTAACAAATATCATCTCTATGAGTTTTTTGAAGCTCTTTTGATGATTGACATGACGTTAATTTTATGCGCGATTTAAGGAAGACTTCAAAAGCCTCAGGCATTTGCTTAAAATATAATTTTTTGAAAGTTTAATAACAGAATGTAGAGCAATCGTAAATTGGCTCAAAATAGACTCTAATCAGATTAAAACAAAAGGTTATAAACAGGGAATCAAACCGGAACCGGAACCGTATACCGAAAAGAACCGATTGAATCTCACAACCGGTACCGATATTCTTAATTTTTTGTATACCGGTATCCGAGAACCGATATTTTTAGAACCGAAAAGACCGAAAAGAACCTAAACGTTGTACCGGTACGGTTTCGGTTCTGAGTGCAACCACTAGACTGCGAAACAAGCAGTTAGATTTGGCGGATTTCTACGCAATTTGTTCTGTGAAATACAAAATCGTGAGTCCAGTCCCTTTGAAAATAATGCATTCTTATGTTGTACTTTCTCAGACCCTCGTTATATTGTCAGGCTAACCTCTGAACAGAAAAGTACATGTGTAACTGCTTCGACTGATATGTATATCTTCAAGAATTTTATCCACTTCTGTTTAATTGAAACTAAATGAGGAAAGCAGCTCTGACCCAACTAATTTGTCTGAAAGTGGAGGTGAAGTCAATTTGTATATGAATTTCTAAGAAAAGAATCAGGACAATACAAATAGTTTAGTATTTTCATAAGACAGTTTAACGTATAATGCCTGATCAAGGTTTTCCTGAGCTTAAAACGTTTACAAAATAAAAATATTGTACTTAAACGGTGATCACAAAATTCGACAAAGTTTACGGAATTGTATAAACAATCAAAAGCTATTCTTGCTGCGTAGAACATTTATTTTCCGGCGTGAAGTGTATACATCATGCTTCTAAGAAATAATCATTAATTTACCTTCTTTGTTACTTATTTTAAAGTAGATTAAAGTAAATTGATAATTTATGTACCCATACATGTGTACTGTTGTTTACCCATTTTGATTAAACTTAAGTTTTAAAATTTCTGTTAGTTTTACCGGTCCTTACCGGTACGATACCGAAATAAAAGGGTACCGGAACCGAATACCGAAACAGTAGCAGAACCAAAACAGAACCGTTTACCGAAACGTTAGTTTCGGTACGTACCGGAACCGGAACCGAAATTCGTTTCGGTTTGTTTCCCCTGGTTATAAACGATTCTTAGCACAATTAAAAATGTTTAAATCAGGCAGAAAACTCCAAAGTGATCTGAAATTGCCTAAAATGCTTGCTGAGTAAACTGCAATTATGTATGCGTACTTGGGTGCATCTGAAGAAGGAAAACAGCTACAACCTCAATAGAAAAGACACTTTTGCGCTGACACTTTGCTCGTTTTGTTTAGTAGCTTAGGCTCAGCTGTTGCTGAGAGCCAAAAAATTCTTGATTCGGTAGGTTTTACCGAACAGTTACAGACTCCAATCTCCTTAACTCTATGCTATGTTCCCCTTTAAACGAACCCACGCATTCTGTGTTTATGTGGGCACAATCTTAGGCATCTTTCTTACTAAAAACCCTTGGGGAAAATACTTCTGTTACTTCGTCATGGAGCTACACCTCATTTAAATTTGAAATTTTGATGTTGAATAGTTTTTAGAATGACAAAGAGTGTGTATAAAGCTGTTCTTAAAGTGAGAATGGACCTCGTTATAGACTACAAATTCTCGTAATCAGAAAAAGTTTAAAGGAAGAAGCTGAAGAGGATCATGCTAATTTCACCAGGTCTTTGGTTAGGGTTCAGAACTGTTGGTTCCTTCAACTTAAACTCGACAGAGCAGCATTTAAATGCTATATTCCCTTGGCATGAAAAGGGGACAATGGTGGCCTGCTTTACTCCCTAGGTTCGAGTAGTTTACCAGGTACTTGTGGACCTCACAAGGTTCACACACTCAGCAAGTGTTCCCTTCCGCCCTTCACCTACTTGGCTATGGTGGCCTGTTTGGCACTCAGCTGTGTCAGCACCCTTGGTGTAAACTCCTTTGAATGATGCAGCTTAATCCAATCGCTAACTGTATTTCGTGTCTTCATTTGATTCTTTTGCAGCTCCACAAATGCCTTGGTGGCATTCGCATCCAAATCGCCCAGCAAGTGATACAACTTTTTCATCCTCTCCTCGGGTGGCAGTTTGTAGGGCACCAGGCAGGTGATTAGCAAACGTTCGACTAGCAAACGATCCTCCAGTCCCACCTTGTAGTAGCCATGTAGGATTTTATTCTTAATCCAGTCCACACGTTGCTTCACCTCCGCACTCAAGTCATTGGGTTCACATTGGGCCCGTTTGTAGATGTAGGCCAGGCCATTCATGGCATCCCTGCGGATTTTGTATTTCTTGTCGAGAGTGCGTTCACGCACTATTTCCAGCAGCTCGGGTGTTTCCAGGACAATGCTAAACTCTCGCTTGGCTGTCTCCACAATGGCCATGACCACCTCATGTCTTACCGCCTCGTCGAGATCATGATGGCGCATGCGTAGCTTTTCCACAATGTCCGGTTGCAGGTGGGGATGATTGAGAAGGAAATGCATGGAGGATTGAACGCATTTGATGCGCACGGATTCGGTGATGTCGCAAAAACGTCCAAAGAAGGTGCGCAAGAGATTTTGATACTTTTTGGAGAGCAGCGAGTCCTTCTCGGAGAACATGCGTGCCAAAAGGGTGGTGGCCTCTGTGTGGGGGGAAGAGAAAGGTGAGGATTAGAAGGTAAGAAAAGGTGGGTCCACTTACTCAGCCTTTCAGCATCGTCTGTGGAGAGTAGTTTGTTTTCCAATTGAGGCAGCACGGAGACCAACAGATCTCCATTGATGTGATTAAGCTCATAGATGATGTCATAGATTTTGTTGCTAATGGACAATTTGGTATTGGGTTTATCCATGACCAAAGCACGATTGAAAAACTAAAAGTTAAAGGAATAAAGTTAAACTGTTCGTCTTGGTTAAGCTTCGGTTTTTACCATTTTAATGGTGGACTCCAAAGCATCTCCCGTCTTGGCCAGCAACTGTTCGGTCAATTGGCTGGCACATTTATTACTCGTCTTATTTGGCTCCACAATGTTAATCAATATCAAATCCAACAGTTCCACACTCAAATTATCCGCTTCGGTAATCAAAGGACTCAAAACATCCAGAAAAAAGTTGGTTACCTTCACACTGTGCTGGTCACTGGAATAATTACAAATTTTAAATAGAATTTTGCTTAATTACAAACTCTCCACTCACTTGACAATTTTAAAGATGGTATTGAACAATTCCTGGAATATCTCCTGGCAATCCTCCAGCTCAAAGCACATGTTAAAGGACTTGACAAAGGCCAAGTTTTCCAGCAGATAGAAATAGCGTTTGAATGAGGGATCCCGTGGATCCTTGAGGCCATGCAGTTGTTTAATGAAAAACATGAATATGGTTTTGATTTGTTCCTGCTCCTTGTAAGGAGCCTCCGGGGCATAGACACGCAAAACATCGGCTATGCAACAGGCTATCAACAGTTGGACATCTTTGGAGGGATGCTGCATAAAGAAATCATCTAGTAGATGCAAAGCCAAGGGTATATACTGCTGATACAGATTGTCGTCCTGATCCATGGTTTGCAATACATTGGCCAGGGTCTAAGACAAACAAATGTTATTAAAGTCCCCTTGAATTCGATCACTCTCCACTCACCTTGAGTCGCCTGATCAGCTCATCCGTGCCTAGATCCTCCACCAATGGCCTACAGCCATTGGGATAGACAATATCGGCCATACCGAAGCTGAACAAATTCCTAAAACGAAATAAATAAATGCTTGAATACCCCTCATCTGCTCGTAAAGCAGCAGAGAGAGCAGCATTGCCAAATCAACAGCAGCATTGCCATCACTGTCACACTCACACGCACACATACAAACAGTGTTTTTCTTTTTTTGCCAATCTTGTTGAACTTATTAAAAGTAATGTTTATTTACTACCATTTGTTCACTAAATGTTTGTAAAACTAAGCCTTTACTCTCCCTCAGTTCTCAAAGGTTAAGCAAAGTTTTATGGTTTTGCACTCTCGCTTACTTTTCTCAGCCGCTTCAATTTTTTTTTTGACTACAATTTTGTGAGGCCGCTACTCTCCCAAAAGTATTTAACTGCCGTTACAACACTTTATTAGTTATTTGGTTAAAAAAACATTTTCTGTTGTACACCAATTTTGGTTAAAAGTTTTTAAATGCCTAGCGTTTGTGGGGCAAAATAAATGAAAATAAAAACTTTAACAAATTTATGAAGAGTGGCACGCCATTACCACCAGTGCTAGTCTGACCAGATTTGGGGCAAGTGAAAAATACCAAAAGAGAAAAATATGTAAGAATTTTTCTAGTATTCTAGCTCAAATTGCTGATGAAAGGAATTATTTTTAAGTGATTAATTAACTTAAGTAATAGGCTGAAGTAAAGGGAAATTAAGTCAGTAACTGGGGGAAAAATGTTTTTTTTTAAATTCGATTCTTTCTCTCGCCTGACCTGCTGATCTGCACTTTCCGTATTAAAAAACATTCAGCAGAAAGCTTTATTAAGAGCAAGTTAGTTAATTTCGAGCCGATTTTACAGCTTCAGAAGATGATCTTCTACATAGAGCCATCTGTCACATAAAGTAACAAAGAAAAATCTATGACAATCTGACACCTAGCTGCTATCTGGGAGAATAGAAATCGGTTCCTAGCCTTGGCTTAGAAGTACAGAAATCAGTCCTTATCCTGTTTACATAATTGATTCAAATTTATATATTTTATTTCAAATGTGTATTTTATTGAGCAATTTATAACAACCCGAGTTTAAAATACTAAATCTAAACTTTGGTCTTACTAAATTTACGTTTCTTCTACTCCCACTTCCTTTTTTTTGGTATTTTGTGCAAATCAGCAAACGGTCATACCGGCGGCCTTATCTTTGTTTTATAAATAATTTGACAGGTGCTCCGTCTTGTAACGGCTGTACAAACATTCAAATCGATGGCGCATACAGTCACAGTCGCCGCCGCCGCATCAAATACAGGTAAAGGCAATGCTCCACCCCCCCTTGCCCTGTTTAATTTCTAATCCAATTAACAGACCGAGGAGAGAGCTGCCCGCTCAGACAACAGTCGGCCCAAAGAGCTCCACGCACCTGCACCTGGTCAAAAGCAAACTTATGTAAATATGTGGCAAATGCAAGTTTAAATTTAGATCAACGCCATTAATCAATATAAATGCAATGGCTTCCTTGCGCGTACTTAACAGGTAATTACCCATCCGCCCTCTGAAAGTTAATACTTCACTTTAACTCTCTTAGATTGGTATGTCGTGGATTTGTGGTGCTTACTCTCTTGCTGGTCTTCTTCAATGAATTCCTGATCTACTACATAGCCCAGTCGAGTTGGCAGAATATTGATTGCAAACTGGGTAAGTGGATGCTCCTCCTCTAGGTTTTATACCTAATTATTTATCTTAATGTTTTCCAGACAACTGCACCCGCCTTTTACTCATAGCAGATCCTCAAATCTTGGGCAACTCCTATGACCGTTCCTCCCACAGTCCCTTGGCTCGCTATGATTCGGATCGCTATTTGCAAAAGTCCTTTGAGCGTGCCGTTTCCTTTACTCAACCGCATGTCATTGTGTTTCTGGGCGATCTTTTGGATGAGGGCAATATAGCCACTTCCCAGGAGTACAAACAGTATGTTCAACGTTTTCGGCGCATCTATCATCACAAAAGATTTACCCAGGTGAGTGGCCCCTCAATTGAAACACATCCTCATCTTTTCTAATAGTTTTTGATGATCTCCGCTTACTCGCAGCGTGTCCATGTGCCCGGGGATAATGATATAGGCGGCGAGAATGGCGATTACATTTCCAATTCCAATCAACGACGCTTTGACAATGAGTTCATGAGCCAGGATCTCTTTGACTATGATCAACGCTTGCGTTTCTTTAAGATAAATCGCATGTTGTTGGACTTTTCCAATCCGGATCGTGAACATAATGCGGAACGCCTACGCATAGGTGTGTCACATGCCCCTTTGCTTATAGGAGGCGGTCCTTTGCTACGAGCCATTATCAGCGACTTGGATCCACATATCATATTCTCTGCCCATTGGCATGAGTCCAGAATATTCATATATCCCTCCACAAAGGTCATCAATTTCTATGAGAATGCAGTGAGACATTTTGATTTGAAAGCTTTGAAGGAGCAGGAGCATAGCTATTTGGAAATAATGGTGCCCACCTGCTCCTATCGCATGGGTAAATCCAAAATAGGCATGGGCTATGCGGTGTTGGGTAAGCTCTTTACTCAAACTTGTTGGATAGATATTGATTGATTTTTGTACTTTTGCAGAGAACTACCAATTGAGTTATACGGTCTTGTGGCAACCCAATCGCTTTATCTTACTCTTCACTTATGTGTTTTGGGGTCTGTTTGTATTATGCAGTGCAATTGTTTATAAAATGATGACGCGCTGTCCCTTCCGTGTGGCCAAACGACAGACGCTTTATAGTCGCGTCTCTTCCTCAACCATACCTCAATTTTAGACTGTAATCGTAGATAAATCAGTTCACGGTGGCCAAGTATTGCTCAGTATAATATGTGTTAAATTCCCTAAAGTATTTCTAGAATTAAGCTTAACCAAAAATATTGTAGATTTTAGCAGAAAAGTGATAGAAAGTGACACTTCGAAAATTATCAAATAAAAAATTAATTTTTACCAAACAATTGCCTCACCTTATTATTCCTTTTCAGAGTTGAAAAGTACCGTTTGGAGAACTGCACAGTGGGACAAAACAGAAAGCTGCTTGGCACAAATTAGTAAGTTCGCTGTCCTTAGTAGTGTCAAAATCAGTACTCGAAGGGCTTTGGGTGCTCTGATCCAATTTTTGCTGACATTTATTTCTGACAATATTTTTTTCGATCAATGAGGAGGGTGGAGAGAGGTAAATCAAAAAATTCAAAGTTGATATCGTTTTACAGTTTTTTTGGTGCTCTGATTTCATTTCTGACAATATTTTACCGATCGGTGAAGGACGGAACTGACTTTTGGAGGGGGGAAAAGAAGTAAAATCTAAAAAAATATCAAACTTGGTATCGTTTTAATGATTTTGGACTGCTCTGATTTCATTTCTCACAATATTTTCCTGATCGGTAAAAACGGGTTTGACTTTGAAGGGAGAAAAAGAGGTAAAATCTAAAAAAAAATAAAAGTGTATTTTTTTATAAGTTCTTGGATTATCTGATTTCATTTCTGACAGTATTCTCCCGATCGGTGTGGATGGGGCTGAGTTTAAGAGGGGGAAGCAGGATTAAATATGAAAAAATCAATGTTGGTATCTTTTTAATGATTTTTGGGTACTCTAATTTCATAATTGACAATATTTTCGCTATCGGAGAGGATGGAATTGACATATGGAGGGGGGAAAAAAGGCAAAATTAAAAAAAAAAATCAAATTTAATATCGTATTATATGTTTTTGGGTGCAATGATTTCATTTCTGACAATATTCTCCCGATCTGACTGACTTTTTGGAGGGAGGAGATGAGGTAAAATCTAAAGAAAATCATGTTGGGTATAGTTTTATAAGATCGGTAAATTTTCAGCTTTAGCAAATTATTCAAAATATATACTAAGTACATTAAAATGTGAAACATGATGCTTAACTCAAGAGCTTATATCAAACTCTCAATTGTATTTAAATCAAAAGGCGAGGGCACTCTTTCGAAAGAAGAAAACTAACAGAGAGTTGAAATACCAGAAATACCAGTGATCTCACTTGTTGCAGAGTTCTTTAATTTGTTCAGGTAGTCTTGTTTATTGTGCTGATCCGTAGATAAATGATGATGTTTCACCCAAGCAGATACCACCAAGGTGAGATCCCAGACCCCACGCAGATCCCTCCCAGATACTACCCAGATACCACCCAGATCTTACTCTGATCCCTCCCGGAAACCACCTAGATCCCACAAAGGTCATACCCAGATCCAACCAAGAACCCCTTCAGATCCCGCCCAGATCCCATCCAGATCCAACCTATCTAGATCCAACTAAGATCCCACCCAGGCTTCATTCAGATCACACCCGAATCACACCCAGATCCCAAGCAGATACCACCCAAATAACACCACGATTCTACCCTAATTCCATCCATATCCCACCACAATTCTACACTAATCTCATCCATATCCCAATTAAAGATGTTTCACATCAAAAATATTCATCTTCATCGGACAGTATTAGATTAGATTAAATTAGATAAGTGACTTCCGCAAATGTTTAAATTGTTAAAAAAATGTTTATCATAGGCCGGAAACAGTAGGAGCATAATTTTCCCGCTCAAAAAAGAAGGCCCGTTAAGTCTTACTTGAGTTAAATAACACGAACACACAATTTCGTACCTCAAGTAGCAAAATTTGATTTCGTGCAGTTAAAGCCACAATGATTGACTTTGGGTTCCTTGACAAATGTTTTCGAAAACTATAAAACTGTCTAGTTCCTACTTTAAGGGTTAATTTGCACCTGTTTTTAACATATACAATCTTGGTTTATAATATTTCCGCCTGTCAGTCTTTCATTCAGTCCCAGTGTGCGCCGTTAACTTACATATTTTGGGTATTTTTTCTTTTAGCGCCTACGGTCACTCTTTATTTCATTTATAAACAAAACATGAATGAACCAGAGAATCTGCTCATAAAACAGGAGCCAAATATCAAAGAGCGTTTAAATTTGCATGTCAAGCGACGCCTACAGCAGGACTCAGACTCCATCTCCATCAGTCCAAGCGGAAGTCCTGAAGCAGCTGCTTCCTCAAGCTCAAGGCGAGTAGCCAAACCAGAACGCAAGCCATATCAAAAACGAGCGAAAACGGAGTCGAACAAAAGCAAGAAGAGTGAGTTTATTTTAAGTTATAAAAACACAAATTTGCTTAAAACAAAAATGTACACTTTTACAGCAGGCAGTAGTCCTGGCGTGGAACAGGAGCAGCAGCTGGAGGAACCGGAACAGGAGGGCGGCTCACCTGAGGCGGCGGAAGGTCTTAAAAACCAACCCAGTCGAGATCGTTATAAAAATGCAGACATCTTAAATATGGTTTTAAGCGTTAAGAAACGAGCCCTAATGCAAGATCCAGAGGTGCAGGAATTTTGGTCAAAAATAATGTCTGCCATTAAAAACTAAAAATGTGGCCCCACTTGAACTAAAGTGAGCGCCCGAATTCAAATTTCTTATGCTGCGCAAACTCTGGGCTGGCGCTCTTCTTTTTAATCCTAGCCGGCCGCTGCAACATTTCTATTTGCTCAGACAGAACTTTAACGTGTTTGAGGGTGGTCTTCTACGGTTATCGCAGCGCGTACGGGATTTCGCCAGTGTCAAAGTCCAAAAGAAATACATAAAAACTATCACTAAACTTTTCAAGTGTCCATAACGGATTTGATTTAAACAAAAGGTAGACTTGAAAGTGAAATGAAAATGTTAAGGTGTAAAAATAGTTGGGCCAGAGGATTAGATAATCCCGCTTAGAGAGCTCAAACTGTATCGATTTAACTAACAACTCGCTCTCTCCCGGTGTCTCGGGGTGGGCGCGCTCTCTTTTCTCTCTCTTTCTGTGCTGTGGTCTAGGCGTCCTTGCGAGTGCATTTGAGCTTACAAAAATGTTGCACTCACTCACCCCTCTGAGCCCTTTTTTTTTGCTCTCTTTCCTTCTGTTTTTTTGGGTAGCCTGCTTTTCGCTTTCATTGCCAGTTTTTGATGTCAGCAGTTTAAAATTGTACGTTGTCTCTGGATTTTCAAGAATTATGTAAATATATAGAAAAAAAAGTAAGAAATAGTATATGCAAGTGTGGAGCTGGAACATGTATATAAAAAAAAAGTTATATAATTGTGATGCCAAGTGAAATGTGAAAAAATTGATTACAAAACTAAAAAAAAAGATTAAAACTTTTAAAAATAAACCAAATTAAATAAAAATAATAAATAATTCAATACTTTTGAATTAAATCAAATTCTATAAACCGTTTTTTTTTTTCAAATTAAACGTTTTTGTTAATATTATACAACAACTTTCCTTTTTGGTTCGTGCTTTTTACCCATTTCACCGACCCAGAGGCCACCTTTTGCATTCCTTTTCCACCTTTTTTTTTAATGGCTAAATCGATATGGAAAAACCTTTGCTTTTTGCTAATTGTCTGGGGACTATTACATAAGCTTAACAAAAAAGAAGAAAAACCATTTCCCCGAGGAAATGCCCAAAGACATTTGACAACAGGAAACTGAACTAGGTCAGTTATTGAATTTTCCCCCCGTCAGCAAATATTTATCAAATGAAATGTCTGTCAATTTCTGAAGAAGGAAGTGAGCAACATTTTGCTTTGATTGACTTGTGGGGGGCGGCCTGACAACGACAACAACAGCCCCTTGACTACCATATTGATTGGCCACTTTTCTTTTTTTAATGTTGCTGCCACTTTTCCTCCTTTTGCTGCTCTGCTCTGCTCTGCTCTGTGTGTGTGCCAAAAACCCAAATTGTTCTCGGTAAGCCAGGCGTATGCGTAATATTTGCTTAGATCATATCTAGGGAGAAGGGTTGTGTGGAGGGGGTTTGGCTAAAAGAATGCCTTTGCCTTTGCTAGGGCTTCCAGTACATTGCACTTTGCTTGATTACGTATACGACATGTGGCGAGGAGAGAAAGTTTTTGCGGTTAGCCTCAGGGGCTTTCGCTTCCCCATGGTGTGCTGCAAATGTGTAATTAAATGGTCCTTGAAATTATAAATTACCCTTTTTAATGCCAAGACTGCTGAGTTATTTCAGCGGTTTTACTTCCGGCTCTGTTACGAATTGGTTTGAGTGAGGGTAGTAGTTACTGAAGTAATACTGCTTTGTTCTTTAGATTGTCTAAACTAGGGAAAACATATTAGGGGGGTATTCTGCATGTTCTCCAGTTTTTTTTATGCCTTTTTTAATAGCCTGGATAGTTAAGAATATCGCCCCAAAAAGACTTTTTGAAATTTGAAATACTTTAAAAGTCCAATCGACGCAGAATTGTCACCATTACGGTCCGAAACTTGATCATAATATAATTCTTTATACTAAACTAAAAATCACAAAATTTTGTTCGAGGTTCGGACCAGAATAACATCTATACTGATTATGACCCCGTTTTTATACCCGTTACACGTAGAGTAAAAAGGGTATACTAAAGTTGTGCAAATGTATGTAACAGGCAGAAGGAATCATTTCCGACCATATAAAGTATATATATTCTTGATCAGCATCAACAGCCGAGTCGATATAGACATGTCCGTCTGTCGGTGCGTCCGTCCGTCTGTATGCACACCTAGATCTCAGAGATGGTAAGATAGAGGTTTGACATGTATGGGACAAATGCTTCTTTTATCTGCACGCAAATCAAGTTTATTTCAAATTTTGGCCACGCCCCCTCCCGCCCCCACAATTTGGAAAATACGTTATATCTCCTACAGTTTTGAAGATAGACGGTTTGTACCTTCTACACATAGTTAGTAACCAGCAAAATAAATCAATTTGCCGAAGAAATGATAAAGATCGGATGAGCGGTTCTCAAGTTATGAGCGAACAACTGAACCAAGCCCCCCGCTACCCCCCTCCCACCTTAAAAAATGTTGCATTCTTTTTGGATGGTCACCCTAGGGAACGCAGGAACACTGTTAAGCATGTTTTCTCATGAGTAACGGGTATATCGAAGTCGGTTAGAGCCGACTTTAACTTACGCTCTCGTTTAGTTTTCATTTCACACAACCTGGAGACATGGAATCATGACATTTTTTTTTGGACACCCACTTAGACGGCCGATAACTTTTTGAACAGCATCGAAGCATTTACATTTACAATGTTGCGATTGACAAGCTCCTCTTTTTGAAGCTGAAAGAATCTTTATTTGATATGGGTTTTCTATACGATTTTGGATGAACCTTCGTAACGCATCACAATCATTTTCCTTGTTCGGGTTTTCTTATTATTAACAGATGGGTTCACTTTTTAAAAGGCTATCTGATCTAGTCTATTTTTGTAAGACGTACTGGAGTCCCAAACGCATCCCTTGCAGGACAACAAACAACCGAACAAGAACCAAAACACAGGTTCTTTTAGAATATGTTTTATCCCATACCAGTGCTCGAACTGAACCCTCAAGCCTGAATGAAGGTTCGGTTAAAAAAACCTTAATTTTGGGATGCTTTGTCCCAGCGAAGATGACGATTGGTTGTTCACAACCGAAAAAACCAAGTACACGCGAATCCCTTTGATTCTCTTCGATTTGGTTCACAGTTGACTTTTCTCAGTTGATCTATTGATCTTGTTGTGCTCATTCAATAACAACTTATAGGGGGATGTTACAGAAATCACTAGAGATTTTGGTACACAGAGAAAAAAAAGGATAAATTTGATGATCCTTAGGTTATTTTCGGTATACATTTGGACTGTTTAGTTAACTATCCTTTTTTAAGCTGCATTGGATAATTTTAAAGTCGATTTATTTTCGCTTAAAAGGAATATATCAGAAATAGAATATTCTTCATCCAAAGGAGCTGAAAAATGTGAAAAAGATATTTTTAAAAAATTGATCTTAATTTGGATATTCGATTATCCATTCTGCGGAGATCTTTTTTTCTTCTGTGTACAAAGGATATTATAATTAAGCCCAGAAGTTTGCAACGCACAGAAATATTCAGGTATGTTCTCAATTTAACTTCCACAAGAACTTTTCAAAAGTGGAATTGAAAAATCTTAACCTTTTTTGAAAGCTACTGAAATTCTCTATCATATTTTATTCAAAAGTTACGACTTATGCTACGCAAAACTGGCACGCCGCTTGATTTCACCTAAATACATAGATTATAATTCATGCATTTTAATATGTTCAAGTCGCTCATGCTCACAAGGCGCAGCTATGCGCAAGACCACATAAATATATTTTTATTTAGAAATATGTATTTTAAAAAAATTTTCACTCTAGAAGCGTGAATGAGAATGTACGTTTCGTAGTCCATCAAAGTGGGAAAATAAGGTACAAAAGTAGTACTTCAGTAAAACGACAATAACTTAAATAATTAAAAAAATCAAAAAAATTTAATTATTCATTTTTCTACAGAATTGATGCATCTTTAAAAAACAAAAAACCAAATTGCAATCGGAATTTCCGTTTGGATTTTATACGTTTCGAAAACAAAAAAATTCAAAAATTTATCAGTTTGAAAAATTGTTCAACTTTGAACCACTGTAAAATCCAAAATAATTGACCGAATTCAATAAACTAAACATTTTCGAGCTATCTGGGGCTCCCTTTATTAAATTAAATCAAAGCGGTCAAAAAAATCAACTATCAATTTTTGATTTTTGCAACGCTTAATTCGGCAAACCACCCACTTCGTCGGCAAAATCTCTAGAGATTTCTGTGTCATTCCCTTATAAGTGTATCCGCAAACTACATTCCAAGTAGCTTATCTCCCACACTTTGAATATGGTGGGTCGTACACTTCTTATCAGAGAAGCTAAGTGAATGTCAAATACCAGAGTCCCACTTGTAGATTAATTGCTTTGAAATTATAAAAATAGTGCCCGTTTGAAGCTTGAACCGGGACTTTCATGTACCTAATTAATTCAATAATATTTATATTACTAAGGGCCGACTTCACATCTTCTACATAGAGCTATTTGTCACATAAACTAACAAATAACAGTGTAAAATCGGTGACTATCTGACACATAGCACCTATCTGGGAGAACAGAAATCCTAAATCCTAGAATTTTATCAAAAAGTGATAAATGTGAAGACAAGATTAAAATGTGTTGTATGGAAGCATAATTAAATATTCAATGGCCTGTCCTATTGAAGATTTGTGTAAAAATTCAGATTAAAAATTTGTTTACATAAGAAACAAATGGATTTTAGGGTTTTTTTGAGAGACTGGATTTTAGGAACTTATAAACTTATCTTTAGAAGTTCAGATGTATATTTTATACAACCAAAATCTTGGGTTCAAAACAGGTTTAGGCTCATATATTGTTTACACTTAAATATGTCAAATTCAACTGTTTATCAGGGCTTTTCCATAAAAAACAAGTCAAAACACAAGCGCTGTTAAAGTAATTCTGATGGTTTACGCTACAAATTACGATATTCAAAACTAAATTGTTCTGAATTACGATATTCAAAAAAGTTCTCAACCCCCCCAATCAATCTTCACTTGCCATTTCAAGCCTCAAGAGGGAAAATACGATATTCCCTCTGCCCACCTACAATCAGCCACAAAAATGCTAAGCCTGAAACTATTAAAAGCAATTCTCCCCCACACAACACATTCACCTCCTCCACACTCAGTGGCAAAGAGCCTCGTTACCTAGTTACCAGTGGCCAGTTACTGTCACCTACCTCCTAGCCTACTGGGAAAATCAATTTCCAGCAATTCAGTTGCCTGCTGTGTCTATCATTTCCGATAGGGAGCAGCAGCAGCAGGAATGGAAGTGGGTGACTATCGGGTAGATGACACATGGCACAGCAGCGCAATCATGGCAATCCAATTAAATGACCATGGTGGACACCCCCCTTAACCAAGCACTCAACACTCCTGATTGAGTCAAATGTTGCATTTCTTTCTAGGGAAAGAGCTCAAGCTGCACACAACCGTGTATGAGCGAGAGAATGAGAGCGAAAGCTGGCAGCTGGAGTGAGAGCTTTGGCTGCATTGCGCCGCCGCCTCCTGGCAGCTGCATTTTTTTTATTGCGGCCCACTTTACAATTTTCCGCATAGTTCTATTTAGCGATTTTCACTTTTTAAGTGGGTTAAAGAAGTTTTATTTTTATTTGAGAAATTAATTGGAAATAAAACTTAAAGAAAAACTAAAGCTGCATTAAGAGACATCTTAGCAGGCGGGACAAGAAAGAGAGTGAGAGGATTCAATTGAGTCTAATATTGTGTAACTTGTAGAAAATTCATCATACATGGTACATACAAACACCTGCATACTTTTTGACTACAAATATTTCAAATCGTGACCCAAGCCGGTAAGCGAAACCCGTTGAAAAGTGATTCAGAGATATGTCTGAGAAATGATGTAAGACAGTAAAGCCCAAATTTTAGGGTATTTTCTTGCTTCTTTTCTTCCTTTCTCGCTTAAATAACTGGCGACTCTGACCAGATTTTAGAAACTTTAAGGCATTATTCAAGGTTGTTTAAGTATTTTCCCGGTTTCATACTGTTTCCGCTTCGGTGCCGGTGTTATGAACCAATTTGAACTGGCTCAAAAGTGGTTCGCAGCCAGTCTTTAAAAATTATTTAAGCAATAAAATTTTCGCAGTTTAAAAAAAACTTTTTTTAGCTGGTCCAAGACTTCTTCCATACCAATTGAAACCTGTTTAAACATGTAAGAGTGTTGCGGTCGAGTGCCCCGACAGCAAAATACCCTGTCCCAAGTAATGTGGTTCCTAAGCTTTGAATTCCTTTATTTTAAAATTCATTTCATAAATGGGCAGCATTACATATCTTCGGTTTTTTGCTGGTCTCATTGTGGTACACGAATAGATAGAGTTGGGCCTCGCGAATATATATTAAATCACTAGGTTCAAACTTAAAAATTGTAGCTCTGACAGTTTTCCGTAAAAGAGGGAGGGTTTGCCAAACCTGAACCACTTTATCTGGTACGGGTACACCTACATACATGCAAAAATTGCTCACTAACAGCCTGAGACGACGCGTCATACAACAGACGAGACGGACAGCTAATCGACTCGGACGATCAAGATATATACTTACGAGCCGGCTTCCTTCCCCCTAACAGGGTATAAAAAGGGTTCAGAGATACATTTGGATACGGGCTAGGAATATGTATTCGAAATTTGGAGCCATATCTTAGAAATTATTTTGGCTTGCGTTATTTTACACACCAACTTGAACCACTTTAAAACTGATTCAAAGTGGAAGTTGGTAATATGGAGTTAGATATTTCCCCAGCTCAAACCGCTGTCTAAATATTTGGAACCAATTCAAAATTTCACTTAGGTTAGTAACACGAAGTTAAACATTTGACCGGTTCAGACCCGTTTTCGAAACCGTTGGAACCAATTTAAACGAAGTTCAGATGTTGTTCAGGGTTTAAACCCGTATTCGAAACAGTTTAACGCCGAATCCGAACGGCAAAAGTGCAGAATTTGCCTTTTCTTGGCTAGATTGTAGGGTCAGGTACTTCACAACTGGCGCCAATGAGCTGGTGAAGGTGACGTATGTAAAAGCTATTTACGAAAGAAAGAAAAAATTTATTCTTAATGCCCAGAGGCGGGATGCGAAGCACAACTGTTCTGTTCTATGGTGTTCTTGTAACTAACCATTTGACATATTAATAATTAGTATGTATGCTAAACGCATTTGGCTGGTATCAGACCCGTTATCGAAACAGGCAACCAATTAATGTTAGCAGAAGTGGCTAAATGAGTGCAAATAACGTATTCAACCATTTCAAAAGTGGTTCTATTTTTGAGCCTTATTTTAGGCCCAAGAGAAAATTAGAAATTTTCCCGGTTCAAAACGGTTTTCAAAACAGCTGATCTACTTTAGAAGGGTTCAGAGCGGATGTTACATATTTACCCAGTTCAAAACTGTTTTCGGAACGGTTGGAACCAATTTTCAAGTTAAAACCCGTTTTTAACACAGTTGGAGTCGGTTTAAAGGTGGTTTAAGCCCATATCTTAGGTTAGTTCTATGAAGTTGTAGATAATTTCCCTGTTCAAATCTGTTTTCGAAATAGTTAAACCAGTTTAGAAGTGTTTTAGAGCCATATCTTCTGTTGGTTAAATGAAGTTTAAGATTTTTCGTGTTTCCACTTTAGAAATGGAAGTAAGATATTTTTCCGGTTCAAAACTGTTTTAGAAACAGTTGGAACCAATTTACGAGTGGGTCAAAGTTCAAACCCGATTTCAATACAGTTGGAATCGGTTTAATAGTAGTTCGGAGCCGTATATTAGGTTAGCAATATGAAGTTAGATTTTTTCCCGGTTAAAAACCATTTTCGAAGTAGTTAAAGGAATTTAGAAGTGGTTCAGAGCCATATCTTATGTATTTTAAATTAAGTATAAGGGTTTTCCCGTTTGAAAACCGTTTTCGAAACGGTTAAAACCAAATTAGAAGTTTAAAGTGGATACAGTTAAAAATGGTTTTATATTTCGGTAAATTGAAGTTAACCATTTTCAGGTAGAAAACCGTTGCTATAGTTGAATCCAACTTAAAAAAAGTGGTTGTGAGCCATATCTTAGGATAATTATATGAAGTTAAATATTTTCCTGGTTGAAAACCGTTTTTGAAACATAAGTTGGATCACAACTTTATCTAAGGTTATTCAGAAGTGGTTCTGAGAGTGGGTAAATATGCCCCCAAGTGCAGACCAAATTTAAATCATAAAAACAAACCATTGTTCGAAGACTACAAATTTAGGAGAGTGAGTTTCCCATTGAGGAACTATATCAAAGGTTACTAAAATAGAGTTAGATACTTTTTTTTTACCGTTTTTGATACAGTAGGAACAAATTTAGAAGTGGTTCAGTGTCATATCTTAGGTCTGTAATACAAAGTCACATATTTTTCCGTTTCAAAACCGTTCAAACCGTTACTTACTTAGGTAAGCAATAGAAGTTCAATATTTTGAAGGTTCAAACTGTTCCAACCGATTTAAAAGGGGTTTTTGAGAATGAAGTTAAATATATTTCCATTTTAAAGAAAATTGTCCCTAATTCTTAAAGTTTGAAGTGTTATAACTTCTTCCACTACTAATTTTCCAAAAAATCTCTCCTTCCAGATTCGGCATGATAATTTAACACAACCGCAACCCCAAATCAAATATTCCACAGAATTCGCCAAGCCCAATTGGATTCTGTTTAAAGAAGATACCAAAAAATCGCCACTAACCAAAAGATTAACAAAAATGTCACCATTTATGGAAAAAACGCTGCTCTTTTTGGGCCTAATGTGCTGCCTACAAGGTAAAGACCCTTTCAACGCCAAGTGAACCTAAGCTAATCCCTACATGTCCTTTCAGTATCGACTGCCCTTATGTGCTATGACTGCAATAGCGAGTACGATCCACGCTGCGGTGATCCATTTCAGTCCTATTCCATTGGTGTGGTCAACTGCAGCAAACAGGAGCCACTGGAGCACTTGAAGGAGAAATATAAGCCCATGCTGTGCCGCAAAACTGTGCAGAAGAGTGAGTAGAGGTGACCCTTAATGGTTAACTTCAACTTTAACCCTCTCTTCCTAGTCTATGGCAAAACCCGCATTGTTCGTGGCTGCGGCTATATACCCGATGAGCGTACCGATGGCGCTTGCATTCGACGTTCTGGTACTCATGATGTGTCCGCCACCTACTGCTCCTGCACCAAGGAATTGTGCAACGGAGCCCAGTCCTTGAACTTGCCACTTTGGGTTTTGCCCACTGTCCTCGTGGTGATCACAAGAAACAGCATAAGATTCCAAAACTCATAAATTCAAATTCCACACAAATTTCATTTGGCGTTTTCTTAATTTTGATATAATTTACAATTCATTTCTATATTTGGGGGCAGTAATATTTCATTTTCATTTCAAAGAAAAACAGATTTTTAAAAACAGACACAAAAAACTGCCAGTAAATGTCTCCGCCTAAAGAAGAAAACCCTAAAAAAAAACCAAAAAAAAAACAAAACCATTTTTGTTATTCCATTTATTATTTCGTTGGATTTGAAAAACCACATCAAAAGGGCCAGATATTACCTATATGTATGAGCCTAGTATTTGCAATAATTAGGATATACAAACACAAACCAATCTCTTAGAGCAGAAGAGTCAACAGAGAACGAGGATTCGCCCGAATCGGGACATGTTAAACGCATAGGACTACAACCAAATATTTCGAAAACATTTTTGCTCGAAATTCATTCGCCTGAAAAATAAAAATCAAAATTATTTTTATTTTTCTACATAAGAACCGCACTTCTACGAAGAAAACAGAATCGAGTCAACCGTGAACAAACACAGAGCGGAATTAGTGAAAAAGTATTTTCCTGATATTTTAAAAAATTCGTGCTCGCTTTGTTCCGTTTTTTTATTTTGTTCGCTTGTTCACTCATAATTTGACCAAAAACGAGAAGAACAATTAATTTTGAAAACACACAAACTCAAAGACTGTTAGTCCCACTCAAGTCCCTATACGGTTACACGTTTTCCTCACCACCTATTTTCCAAGGTCAGTAGAAAATAAAAATTTTATTTTTATATTTCTAGTCAATTTAAATGAAATCTTTGACGAGCAAAACGATTCTACAACACAGAAACAACCCGACATTATGACTGAGGCAAAAGAGTACCAAAAAAATTTAAAAATTAAATTTTAGTCACCTCCAAACTATACTAGAAAATTTTCAGCTGATTCATTTTTTTTTTTTTTTCAACAAACTACATAAAAAAGAAAGATTCATAGAGCCACAGAATAAAGTACACAAATTCAAGAAAAGAGAAAAAAAGGAAAACTATTTACAAGCAAAACAAAAGAAAGAAAAATTAGAAATTAAATAAACATAAAATGAAAATCATATTTTGTCCATTTTGAAGCTTCAACTAAATAAGAGATTCTTCCTAACAACCAACCAAATTCTCAGTTTGAACAATTTGGCGAAAAGGCTTTAATTTCCATAAGTTACACCACAGCTTAAAGTACAGTCACCACAGAATTAAAACAAACACTAGCCAACACACTTTTAAAACCAAAAAACACACACACACACAAACGATTAATAAAGATTCTATATATACATACAAACATAAATAATATAAACATGATATTTATTTAGTTAAAATATTATTAAGAATTATTGAAAGCAAAAATTATAATACAAAACAACAAAAACAAAAACAAAAAAACGAGTAACAGTGTGAGCATATGTAGATAAACTTAACTAATTTTAATTTAATAAATTAATAAGAAAACAAAATGAGACAAAGAATACACAGTCACACACACACACACACACACACATACGAAATTCCAAATTGAAATCAAACTTAAACTTGGGTTGGCTTTTTGACAAGCGCCGAAAAGTATGCCACTAAAATTAAGTCATGTCCAAACTGAACTAAGAATTGTATTTCTGTGACTCTTAGTTACTTATACGCATTGTTCATTGTTTTGACTCATTTAAGTTGAGTGAAAATTTACCGCAGAATGGTCATTATTTCACAGAGTTACTCTTATTTAATTTTTACTCTGTTGTGCTTTATTGTTCAGTGAATAATTATTCAAGATATCAGTTTTCAGTGACTCATTGCTTAAGCTCCATTTACACGACCTGATCGCTCAGATGAGTTTTCATCTAGTTCAAGACTCTGTAAAACTCGATAAGTGCCACTCAGATTAGTGCTCAGTGGCCAAAGTAGAACTGGTTCTATTTCGTCTGAGTCGCTCATCTGACTTGCAGGACGTTACTACTCAGACGCCTTTATACACGGTCAGACAGCAAATCAGACAAAAACTCAGATGAGTGATCAGGTCGTGTAAATGGAGCTTTAGTCCCACTTCTTAAGTCGCTCTTCATCAGTAACTATTGTCTATTAACTTATTGTTCCTTGACTTTTGTTCAGAAAGTCTTGTTAGTTACTTCTAATTCAGAGACTAATTGTTCAGTAACTATTTGTTCAGTTACTGTTCACAACTTACTTTGTTTCATTGTCTACACTTTCTATTCGTCGCCAGTTTACTTTATTGATCATGTTTTGTTCAGTGACTCATTGTTTAGTCATTTTTGGTTCAGTAAATCTGGTTTAGCGACTTTAGCTATTGCGACTCATTGTTCAGTGACTTATTGTTCCATGGCTAATTGTTCAGTTACTCATTGTAGATATTTGACTCAGCTTAAATAATTTCTACTCGTGGACTATGTTCTTTACTTTTCTTATTTGTTCAGTGACTCTTGCTCAGACTTATAGTTCAGTCGCTTAATAATGACTATTTGTTCAGTGAGTCATTGTACAGTAAGTTGTTATTGACTGAGCTTATCTACATTTTTACTCGTAGCCTGTTTGCTTTACTCTACTTATTTGTTCAGTGACATTGATTTTTTTTCTTCTGTAACACTTTTACTGCAGCTCTTGTTTAGTGACATTATTCAGTGACTCTTGATTAAAGATTCTTTGTTCAGCTGCTCATAGTTCAGTGACTTATTGTCTTTTCTTCTTGTTCGTTCAGTGAGTTATTGTTCAGTCACTTTTGATTGCTGACTCTTGATCAGTAAGTCTGGTTTAGTGACTCTAGTCAGCGATTCATTGTTTAGTGACTTATAGTTCAATGACTAATTGTTCAGAAACTGCTAAGTAAGCTGTGATTTAATTCAGCTTATATACTTTCTACTGGCTTTGACCCTGGCTCAGTTACTCATTGTTCAGTGACACTTTTTCTGCGGCTCTTGTTTAGAGACTTATTGTTCAGTGACTCATTATTCAGTGACTCTTGTTTAGTGACTCATTGTTCAGTGACAATTCACTTAGATGTTATACTCTCTTCTCAATGATTGTTTACTCGGTTGTTGTCGTTTGTTGTTCAGTGACTCATTACTCAGTGAGCGTTGCGCTAGTTCTAATTAGTGACTGATTGATCAGAGATTGTTCACTAAATTGGGTTTTGACTCAGTTTATAAACACTCTACTTAGTAACTATGCAATCTGTTGTTCTTTTTTGTTCAGAGACTCATAGATGATTCACTTTGGTGCACGAAAAAATGCTATTTTTTCAGCACGGGTCGTTCCCCTTTTGCTAATGGGAAGATGTATCCGTAGGTAGCTTTTTTCTGTAGAAAATTGTCAAGCAGTGGGTACATTCGAAGGTACAAGTTCCAGTCAGTTTTCTATATTCTCTTTTTAGCTCGTTTCTGCATTGAGCAAATCCTTAAGTTAACACGAAGAATGGAGTTCCGATCAACTTTAATTGTATGAATTGAAGCTCTTTAGAACTTGATATTTCGTTATCTTTTAAATTCAGTCATAATAAAAGTCTATGTAATATAGCTCTAAATGGAACAATCGTTTGATTAAACTGATATAAAAGGAAGAAGATCTTTCTAGCAGTCAAAAATCAAGGTAGCTTTAAACTCAGTCAGTTTTAAGCTTGCTTAAAGCAAACTATTATTGATTGGTTCAAAGTTAACTTAGTTTAACAAGAGCTTTTCGTGTCCGTCTTGAAACTTTCAAACACATTGCCATAGTTAAAAAGTAACTGGATATGACTTGAACATCATTCACTCACACACACACAAAAACAAATACAAATTTCTAGCCTGAATCATATCATTGAGCTTTGCTTTACAAATGACGACACAAGATTCTAAAGTCAAATTTCAACAAAAACAAAAAAACAGAAATATAATAAAGAGAAAACCAAAATAAACACATATATATATAAATATATATATATACATAAAAAAGTTTGCAAAAGTTATTGAAACTTAAAAAAGAAAAAAAAACCTAAAATAAATAAATGTTTCCACAGAACACACAAGCAAACATCTGCTAGTTGTCTGCGCTGGCCGAGTCGTTTATGTAATTTCATTATTTTAGTTTTTCCTTTCAGAGATGAGAAAAAAAAAAAACAAAAATAAACATACATACCACACATACTATATGCAAAAAATTGAATAAAAAAAAAAAAAAACAACAAACAATTTATAAAAATTATGTGAACTTGTTAATTTTTAGCATTTAAGTCTGTAAAGCTCCGCTTGTAGATGAAAAATCAATAAATAAAACTAAAAAAAAAACAAAAATCATAAATAAATTGAATAAACACCAAAACTAAGTGGTAACATCTGTCTAAATTTCATTACCAACAAAAGTAAATTCGATGAAAAAGAAAAGAGAAAAGAGAATCTTTTATGAAATCGAAGACAGAGGAAAATTCATTGAATAGCAGGCATTTTTGTTGTATAAGCAATTGGATTTTTGGAAGAAGCTGGAAAGCACGCCACCACTATGCCCCCTAATCACTAATCAATGAACCTAATTGTGACTTACGATATCAATATAAAAAAGGGTTTAAGTAAATATTTTTCTTTATTCTTTATTTGTAGTTGTAATGGCTTGTTGCCTGTGACACAGAGACTAGATATACATAATTATCTTTACAGCTGAAATATGAACGTGTAAATTGGAGGGCTATTGGACTATGATTATTGCTCTAGAAGAGACTTTAAATAAACAAGTAAGAGTGTTGCAGTCGAGTGACCTGACTGCAAAATACCCCGTACCAAGTCATGTGGTTCCTATGGCTTTGAACTCCAAAGATAATATTGAGTTAAATTCTTGGCCTCATGATACAATGAAAACAAGGTAGCGCAAACACATGCTCCAGTGCGCATGCGCATGAATTTGTGAATCTTTGACATCATTTGCCAAATGAATCTTGAAGGGGGAATTTTTTTTTTCACTCTGATTTTAAATGGTTCGCTTTTGTTTTAATTCATTTTCATTTTTGGTTGGGTTCGGTTGACTTTCGTAAAATTATTGCTGTGAAAATAAATAAAATTGGCAAATTAAGAAAAACAATCAACCATATTTAAAATTTCTTGGATTTGCAAAGGCAGGAATTGATTGGACAGTTGCAATGCGATCAGTGTAAGTTATATAAATAAAATAGTTCGGCATAAAGGTCAAAAGCAGAGATCGCTAAATCCGGACTCAGATTTCCTGTGTCAGAAGCAAGGCTGCAAACCGGTCCTGAACCGAACCCCTAAGAACCGGTTCGGTTCGGGTTTTTTGGGTCCAACGAACCGGACCGTGAACCGAACCCCTAATATTTTTGACAGCTCGAACCTGAACCCGAACCGTACCACTTTTTCGAAAAATTAGGTTCGGTTCGCAAAATTAAGTAGTTATTCCAGGGAAATAAAGAAATTCCAGGTAATCCGACTTGTATCATTCAAAAAGTTCTCGAATCCTACGATTCTATCGACGTCAATAATAGAGTGAATATGGTTCACAGCATATTACAGAATGCTGACGCTCCAGCAAGACATTCTTAATGAGAGTTATCCAAATTTAACTTTAATCAACTCAACGTCTGATTACGAAGAAGGGAAGTTTACGAAAGCCGTACAGGCCTGTTCTCAATTCCACTTCGGTTTTCGTATGAACGTTTGTACGTTCAGCTCTAGGTCAATAAGGTGTACGGATACTCATGATACTCATATCAACAGTAAGTAGATTCGGTTCAAGTAAACTCGGAATTTTTTAAGCAGTTGAAACAGACAGTTTAATGCCAAGTGGATTCAATTTGTAGAAAAAGAAAGCCTTGGTCTAGTAACCACATATTTCTTTGCCACTTCCCAAATAAATTTAAAAAAGTAAAATGCACTATTCAAAAGTAAAGCCGAAGACCAAGTGGAATTTAGAACAGACCTGATAATTACATAATAAATTTTAAATCTGTAAATATTCGGTTATTATAATATTGAGAAAATTACCCCAGAGAACATACATACATTGAGAAGGCAATATGTTTGTCGAAACGCGTAGGAGAGAACCTGATCCAAAAAGTGTTTCGACTGCAGGAAGGGAAGACGGTCGAACAACAACCCCAATTGACACCACAATAATACAACGAAAAAAGGGCCAAAAACAAATTTATACATGGATAATTGTTTTAAAATCTTGGAAAGGTCAAAAAAACGAGTACTTAAAAAATATTGCTCTGACTATATTTGATGTTTCAGCAACTCGGGTATTAGTTAAACGGGCCTATTAAACAGTTATGTTTGATCTTTCTGATATAAGAGCTGGAAAAGATCAACAGCTTGTAAAAGATATAATGCTTATTAGGTTGCCTTTACACTGTTCGACACATGACACATGATAGTCTAGTAGCCCTGCTTAAGCAGTTCTCAAAAGTTGAAAGTGTCAGCTAATGAATTCTATTACAAAAATTACATTATTGAAATATAGAATATTATTTTAAAAAGTAAAAATTTTAAATCGAAACTATTCATATATATTCTAGAGAACCGAGGTTCGAACCAAAACCTTGGGTTCAGGGGTTCCAAGAACCAGTCCGCGGACAGAACCTTAGACTTTACAACGGGTTCGAACCCCTGAACCGAACCTTCCGCAAAGTCTTAGAGGTTTGCAGCTTTGGTCAGAAGTAGCATTCACTGCTTCACTGCGTTTACTGCTTCTCTTTCTCTATATATTAACGAGAGCGTAAGTTAAAGTCGGCTCTAACCGACTTCGATATACTTGTTACTCATGAAAAAACATGTTTAACATTGTTCCTGCGTTCCTTAGGGTGACCATCCAAAAAGTATGCAACATTTTTTTTTTGGGGTGGGTAGCGTGGGGGCTTGGTTCACGTTTTTGCTCATAACTTGAGAACCGTTCATCTGATCTTTATCATTTCTTTGGCAAATCGATTCATTTTGCTAATTACTAACTATCTCTAGTATCGAATCGTCTATCTTCAAAACTGTAGGAGATAAAACGTTTTTTTCAAATGGCGTGGCCAAAATTTAAAACAAACTAGATCTGCGTGCAGATAAAAGAAGCATTTGCCCATACATGTCAAACCATCTTACCATCTCTGAGATCTAGGTGTTCATACAGACAGACGGACCTGTCTATATCGACTCGGCTGTTGATGCTGATCAAGAATATATATACATTACATACATTTGCACTACTTTAGTATACCCTTTTTACTCTACGAGTAACGGGTATCATAAAGAGCTATTGTTATGATAACCGACTTGGTTGTAGCCTCATGCCGCACTCGCTTACTACGCCTCACTTCTCTGGTCTTCCCAAGATATCAGACCGTTCAGCAGTGCGGGCTTTGACTTTGACGCCCGCGTATTGATGTATTCTAAATTATTTCTAAAATCTCCTTTCTATAAACCAACGCCTTTTTTTTTTAAATGTTACCAGCCCTTTCCAATTCTCGTTATATTTGTCGTCAAGAATATCATGTAGCTCCTCCTTTGAAAGATATGGTTTACCCAGAGACGACCATCTGTGATCCTTGAGGCAAGGACATCTTCATAAAAAGTTTGTCAAATCATGGCACGTTTACCGATCTACAATACGTATTTGATGACAGCGTAATAATCATCACCCAAGTGATATTACAGGTGTCTAGATGTTGTAGTTTAAGGGCAGCTGAATCTGTAGATTCTTATTTGGCTGGATCCTTTTCGAGTCATCCGTTCCGCTTGAGTCTTCTGTCTAAGAGCTTCAATTATACTGAGTCTCATTCTATTCCAATCTTGAGCAGAGCGTAAACCATCTTTCCAGTTAAGAGTGAGAGAAGCGTATACCTTATCCAGCTTCTGTGCCCAGAATACGTTTTGCCTAACTATTTCGAAACAAAAATCGGGTTTTTCCTACGTATCCCAGGTGTTAATCCAAGGTATAGAGGTGCGCATCATCTACGCAGGTCTCCAAGGCTAGGGCTTATCCAGGGGTATTCGGTGGCAGCCTAAGGACTTTCTTCAGGAAATATGTCTTCCACCTCTAAATAGCTGTATCCCCATATCTGTGCGGCATAGGTGTGAATAGGGTTTCCATTTCGCTCCGATGCTTACATTGGGTTTTGCCAAAAAGGGGCTCCATAAGCAGTTGATACTGGCTTTTGCCTCAGCGTTTCTTCTCAAGATATGTTCCTTGAAAGTAAGGGTAGGCGTAAAACATACTCCAAGATACTTATACTCTGTGGCAATTTTTATAGCATTTCCAGTCTGCCGCCTTTTCTAAAGACCATTACCTCAGACTTTGATAGGTTAACTTCCATTCCACATTGGTGGCAATAGATTTCCAAGTTGTCAATCATTTTCTGCAGCACATCTACCTTATCGGCAGCGAATAAGCAGGCGAATATTTACTCCGCCCGAACTCAAGCCTCCTTGTAGATCTTCCAAATAAAGCACAAACAAGTATACATCCTTGTCTTACTCCAACTCCAGTCTCAAAGTAGTTCAACAGTTGATCTCCCTTCCAAACCGTCGCTTTTGTTTGTCCGTATACTCTTTCCATAAAGTTGACAAATTTCCAAGAAACTCCCATTTTGTGCAGTTTATACCAAAAAAGATTTCTTGGCACTTTATCAAAGGCTGCTTTAAAATGCACGAAAAAAACCATATAAACCATTTTCTATTCTTGCAGCTTCAGGTTGGTTAATGCTGACAGATTGTAAATGTTATCAACCGTAGATTATTTCTTTCTAAGCTTGATACTCCTTCATCATGTTGAAAGCCTGTGATTTAAGATGCCTATAAGAATCTTCGCTATACTGTTTCCAAACGAGATTGCTCGATAATTTTGGGGTCGTTTTTTTTGAAGATGAGAAACACAAAACTGACTGCAAAATACCCTGTACCAAATCATGTGGTTCCTATGGCTTTATTTTCCAATGTTAGGATTGAGTTCACTTCTTCGACTGAATCTATTTTCGTGCGACTTGACCTGGTTCTCCTAATTATACCCTTGGAGAGGGTATATTAAAATTGTCCGGATGTTTGTAACGCACAGAAGGAAGCATCTCCGACCACATAAAGTATATATATTCTTGATCAGCATGACGAGCTGAGTTGATATAGCCGTGTCCGTCTGTCCGTCCGTCTGTCCGTCTGTTTCTATGCTATCTCCTCCGTCAGTTTTAAAGCTATCTTAACCAAACTTTGCACGAAGTCTTTTGGTACAAATACGCTGCACATTTGTCGGAACCGGCCGGATCGGATGACTATAACATATATATATATATAGCTGCCATAGGAACAATTGGTTGAAAAACTAGTTTTTGTGAGAAACGCTCGTATTTATAAGTTTTTAATGATTTCACATAATTTCACCAAGCCTTGTCGAAATCGGACAACTATATAGTATAGCTGCCATACAAAAGTTAGGTCTGAAAAATAGTCCTAGTGAGAAAAACTTTTTGATGTGAAACATCTTTAATTTCGGTACGGACGATTTTAGTAGGAGTAAAATTTGATTTCAGTGTCACGTGACTCTGACGCCAACCATTGCTGCTGTCTTTGCTTTGTGCAGTGGCTCGGCACACCCACACAAGACGGGTGGTAGAGTGATGGCAGGGGGAAGATTGGTGATGGGGGGCGGAGAGAGATGCAGAGAAGAGTTTAAGATCACACCCACTCCCAACATTTCATTTACAGTTCTTTGAGTTTGGCTCAGCCAAAAATATCAAAACAGAGAAAACTCCCACAACAACAACGAGAGAACATTATTGAGCGTACTCCCACAACTTTTGCTGTAAACGCGAGAGGGAGAGTGAGTGCTACTAAGTACTGAAAAGACAGGGATCTGTGTGGGATCTAGATGAGGATCTGGGTGGGAGCTGGGCGAGATCTGGATAAGTTCTGGGTTGGATCTGGGAGGGTTATGGACTGGATCTGGGTGAGAATGGTTGTAAGATCTGGGTGGTTTCTGGGTGGGATCTGTGTGGGATTTGGATGAGGATCTGGGTGGGAGCTGGGCGAGATCTGGCTGAGTTCTGGGTGGGATCTGGGATGGATCAGGGTGGGATCTGAATGAGATATGGGTGGGATCTGGAAGGGATCTGGGTGGGATATGGATGGAATCTGGAAGGGATCTGGTTGAGATCTGGGTGGGATCTGGGTGGAATCTAGATGGGATCTGGAAGGGATCTGGGTGGTATCTGTTAGGGATCTGGGCGAGATCTGGGTGGGATCTGGATGAAATCTGTGTGGGATCTGTGTGGGATCTGGAAGGGATTTGGGTCAGATCTGGTGGTATCTTGGGGGGTGAGACATCATCATTTATCTTTCGATCAGCGCATTAAACTTCCTGAAAAAATTAAAGAACTCTGAGCAGGTGGTTCGTTTTTAGTATGTCTACTCCCGTTATTTGTCTTCTTCGAAAGAGTGTCCTTGCTGAATTATATACTATTGACAAAGCTTGTGATTTGAAAATAAGCTATTAAACTTATCATCATGTTTCACATCAAAGACTCGTGAGTGCTAGCGACACTCACATCTTTTTTTTGTTTTCAATGTTATCGCTCCCAACGCTCGTATTTATAAGTTTTTAATGATTTCACATAATTTCACCAAGCCTTGTCAAAATCGGACTACTATATAGTATAGCTGCCATACAAACTGTCAGCCACATATCAAGCTCCAATGGTATATAAACTTCGGTCGAGCCGAAGTTAGCTTGCCTCTATTTTTTTTAAACTCTGTACCGAAGGTACATAGAGTATATTAAGTTTGTGCAAAAGTATGTAACAGGGAGAAGGAATCATTTCCGACATATAAAGTATATATATTCTTGATCAGCATCAACAGCCGAGTCGAATGCCATGTCCGTCTGTCCGTGTCTGTCCGTCTGTCTGTCCGTCCGTCCGTCCGTCCGTCCGTCGTCCGTCCGTATGAACAAACAGATCTCGGAGATGGTAAAGTAGGACAAATGTTTCTTATAGCTGCAGGCAGATCAAGTTTATTTTCAATTTTTGCCACGCCCCCTCCCGCCCCCATTCGGAAAAACGTTATATCTCCTACAGTTTTAAAGATAGACGTTTCGTTCCTTCTAGAGATAGTTAGTAATTAGCAATATGTATCGATTTGCCGAAGGAAATAAAGATCGGATCAGCGGTTCTCAAGTTATGAGCAAAGTACATCTCCCTCCCCCGCCCCCTCCCACCCATTCACAACTAAACCACACAATCTTAGAGAGAGAGCGAGAGAGAGCGAGAGAGAGAGTAAGAGAGAGACCTTGAGATGAGCGCAGCACCAGCATTGCATTCAGCTTCTACTCCAGGTACAGAGTATGTTATAGTCGGGCTTGACCGACTTTCTCACTTGTTTTTTTTTATATGCCTGATTTTTGTTTTAAAATTTATTTGAATAAATGGGGCGACGCACTTGCGTAGCTTTGGTGTTTTGGCTCGGATCTTGTTATGGTAAACAGGGCCTTACTTTACTACTAAGACACTTAAGCTTACAAATTGTGGCTCTGACAGTTTTTCGCTGTTAAAAGGAGAAGGAGCTGGAATTTTCCAAGTCTGAAGCAAACTTGATCTGGGCATGGAATACACCTACAAATTTTATGGCTCCAGCTCTTATAGTCTCTGAGATTCACACGACAACGCTTACTGACGATCACTTTAAAGTCCGTTGTCGCAGTTGATTGCATTTCTTAACACCTTTTACCATAAATTTTGCAATAATTTTACGTTCATTGAGTCCGCATTCCATATCTCTCTCTACACCTAGTTAGATTTTATGCTTCCTCTGAACTGAACTGGGTCAGGTGGAAATTTCAAATTAACAGAGATATGAGAACGCATTTGATGTTGGGCAAACAAAACGCACCCAACGGGGGGCTTATCGAGACGTGGCTAAGACTAAGTGCGAATTCAAAATGGGAAAAGAACAAATCTACGAGTATTTTACACCTCTATTTGCACTTTTCTTGCGAAAGTACGCGCAACGGTTGTATTTGCTTGTCTAATCAGATGGAGAATCTTTTGTGGGGTATATAAAGACGTGCACTACGCGGGCCAAAGATATCAGTTGGAATTTTAAGATGTTGAAGCTAAGTTTGTGGATCGGCTGTGTTTGTCTGCTGGCTGGTGGAGGAAGTGCCTTTAACCATGGAACGGATTTGATAGATTTTGAGGCTTATTTGGTAAGGGCTTAATAAATGGGTCTACTTGTGGAATATAAAAATTTGTTTTTCTTCCATCTCCTAGGATAAATTCCAAAAATTCTACCCCAACCCTTCTGCAGCAAGAACCTTTGCCAATTACTTCTTTATTTATAATCGCAATCAAATTGCTCAACATAATGCTTTGGAGGAACGAAATCGTACCACATATCGCCAGGAAGTAAATGCATTTACGGATATGCGTCTAACCCAATTTGCTGCTTTGCTACCGCAATCAATTTTTCCTGCCCAGTCTCATGCCTCCGTTCCTGTAGTAACCCAACCGGCTGCAACTGAATATGATATTATAACAAATTTGGGCATGACCATCAATGTCGAAAATCAGGGCTCGAATTGTAGCAGCAGTTGGGCCTATGCCACAGCCAAGGCCATTGAGATTGCCAATGCACCCCAGTCACAGGATTTAACACCGGTTTCGCTCTCCGCTCAGCAGTTAATCGATTGCGCAGGCATGGGCACCGGCTGCACCACCCAATCCCCTCAGGCGGCTTTTGATTATCTTACCCAGTATCCTGATAACACTCTATATACCGTGATGGAATACAGCAATAATAATGGATCCAATCAGCAGGGCATGTGTCAGCCCGGTCCCGCAGTTTCGGTGGGTGGAGTGGTCCTGCTGACTTATGCCAGAATTGTTGAAGGCGATGGCGATTTCGATGAGCAACTTAAGCGTTTTGTATCGGCCAATATCCCGGTGGTGATTGAGTACAATCCAGCTAGCTTTGGCTTTATGCAGTACGGAAGTGGAGTGTTCGTGCCACCCAGGAACTCGAGAGCCCGGGTGACTAGCTCTCAGTTTTTGGTTGTGGTCGGCTATGGTCACGATGCGGACAGCAATTTGGATTATTGGAGATGTTTGAATTCGTTTGGCCCGCTTTGGGGTGAAGAGGGTTATATAAGGATTGTGCGTAGCCCCAATCAGCCCATTACCAAGCATGCCCTATTACCCAATACATTTTAAGAGCTCTAATGAATAAAACGCAGGTTGCTAGTGATTAGCTCCTCTTTCAGAAGTCGAATGAATCTTTATTATACCCTTGGAGAGGATCACATAAAGTATATAAATATATTCTTGGTCATGGTAAGAAAATGGTTAACGTTGTGGCGCCATCTATTGATGAGTATGGGAAAATCTCAGGTTTTTCGAACTGGCGGCCATGATATTCCGAGTTACACTGAATCGATTGTGATGAATCAATGTGAAATCGACGCAGAATTGTCACCATTTCGATCTGAACCTAAATCATAATTAACAAAAAATATTTACTAATTTTTTTACACCAAACTACAAAAAAGGGCCTAAGGCTAAGTTCACACAGGCAAATAATTTGACAAATTTTTATGAAAATTTGGTTAAATTATACAAATTGGCGAACTTTTCGGCCATATTTGATCAAATTATTAGTGAATAGAACCATAGTTAATGATTTAAGTCCTGCAAAATCTGCAATCATGGCTATTTAGCCAAATATTTATCAAAATTTCCTAAAAATTTGTCAAATTATTTGCCTGTGTGAACTTAGCTAAATAAAGATTTTACATTTTCAATGGCCGCTCAACAAAAAAACACAAAAAATTTTTCGAAGTTTAGGAATTGATGGAATTTCCCCAAAACACTGTTTGTATATATCTCTCTCTCCCTCTCTTGGGATGACCACAACAACTTTCGAAAAAGAGAGAACCCACTGAAAATATCTCTAACGATACTTACGCGAAACATCAACGTGCAAAACTATAGAGAAAACACTCGCAAACGATCCGCAAAGTAATCAACCGTCGCTCAGTTTATGACAGAGAAAGTTTTGTTCTTAATAGCTCGCAAAAGATTCGTTTGCGAGCCTTTTTCGATAGTATGTGTGAGCCTTCTTCGATTACTTTTGCGCCTCACTTCGCCAATCGATTGCGGGCCTTTCGATATCGATTGCCGGTCAGTTAAAAGTGCAAAGAACGCAAGACAGGCGAAGAAAATATAAGAATAGCGTAGCATACAAAAAAGAAACGAATGTTGTTGATAATTTGACGATACTTTCGCCTCTCGCATCACTTTTGAGCTAGAATAGCGATAGTTTTACGATACTCTCACTTGACCTGCGCTTCGTGGTGCAGTGGGAAGAGAGCGAGAGCAATAAAAGCTATGTATGTCTATGACTGGCAATCGCAGACGAAATCAATTGGCAGTACGTCTACACTTTGCCAGACGATCAACCAAGACACTGAGTCGCAATAATTACCCACAAGAAAAATGGAATTCAAAATTTTGAGTGTCAGTTAGCAAGTATTTATATAGGGGAGAGTCTCCGGTTGTGGAAAAAGGTTGGTTTTTTCCTTTTTAACTTTTCCAAGTCAACATTATGCGTTGATATGAACATCATTGTAAAGCTAGAGACTCTAGCTAACTTTCCTCTGAAGTAACCTATTGTTTTAGACAAACGGGAAAAAATTTACACCAATTATTAAGAGATGATTTTTTTACCAAAATTAATTTTGTACACGGTTGTGGACACCCTTGTAAAATCGCTAGAAATGAAAAAAATATGAAGTAAAATGGCCATGAATTTATGAAAAAAGAACTTTTATTCCGAAATGCAATGGATCGAATTTGCAGCAGTCAGTTTTTTTTGGCAAGAGCGCCAAACAAATCAAACAGAAGTCGACATCTTCGTCTTCTTCCTATGACGAAGAAGCCTTCTTCTTGGCACCGCGTTTGGCGGACGGCTTGGCTGGTGTTGTTGCCTGTCGTTTTCCTGCCCGGCTACGTTTTTGGGCGGATTTCTTTTAGTGCGACACAGGATCACGCTCGGCTGCGGGCTTAGCTGATTTGTTTGCCTTCTCGCGCAAAAACTCGACGCTTTCCGGAGAAGTTAACTTAGTGATTTGCATGGGCTCGCGACCGCGATTCGATGGCTTTTTTGGAGAAGTTCCTTGAACCGGCCCAATTTCATCCCAGCCGAAGACGCTCGTGAAGTGGATGGCTCGGGGGAGGATAACACCTCTTCTTTTTCGCCCAATATTGGGATCGGCGGAAACGATGTTACGTCGCCGATTGTCTTCATCAAGATCAGCTTCTGTGGCGACTTCTACTGCTCTTCGTTCGACAGCCTCAATGAAGTCAGCATCAGGGTCAAACGGACCAATACCGGAAAAAAATATTTTACGCTTCATGTGAGAAAGGTAAAAACACACCATGTTTGATGGAGTTCGTTGGTTGCAATCTCGAATTCCAACAACACCGGACGAAACATCTGCAAAATTTGCTCTGAATTTCTCCAAATACCGGATCAAAGTGGTTTGAGGAAGCCCATATTCCTTGGCTGTAGCTTTGACGGCCTTCTTATCGATGAGGCATTGCTTATTGGCATCGACCTGCCCATTAAAATTGATATTTGTTGAATCGGACGATTTTTTTGGTGTTGACATGGCTAAAAAATGCACAAAAATGCTTGAAAAAATATGTTACACTAGCATAATCAACGATATTTGACAGTTTTATGGCCAAACACACGCTTTAAAACACATAAAACCAGGGTGTCCACAACCGGTGCAAAAGTGTGTCCATTCTTGGAAATGGTAGCCATTTTTATTTTGTTCAGCAAATTTTGACGACACAAACATTTCACTGAAACTTGATATCACATCACAAAGTACACTTAGGGCCGTTTTCTCATGTTGCTGTTTTTGCAAATCTAGGTGGATTTGGTGCATTTTGTATTTCGTAATGCACCAAATCCACCTAGATTTGCAAAAACAGGAACATGAGAAAACGGCCCTTAATGTACTAAATAAAAAAGTATAGTACTCACCTCCTTTCAATGTTTTGCTTCGATTTAACGCAATGTGGAAATTGAAAAAAATAGAAACTCGAAAAAATTTTCCCGATTTTTTTTTATTTGCTCACAGCAAGAAACCAAATGCTTGTTTACACTTCGGTATTGGCTCAGATTATGTGCACTGTCAAACTACAAGTTTGACATTACTCAGTTTGGTGTTATCTGTTACCTGTCAAAAAATGGACTGGGGTGTCCACAACCGGAGCGTGTCCACAACCGGAGACTCTCCCTTACTATTGCAGATCTCTGGTGTATAACATCGTTTATAGGTGCGTTCAGACAAACTGACAGATTGTCATATATTTGAGTGTTAGTTTTTACCATGCATGTGTGAACACCAACCATAATCAGTGCGGGTTGACTGTTGCCAAAGAAATCTGTCAAAAATTCTTATTTAAATAATATAATAACATAATTTTTGCTTAAAATTGAAGCATCATCCGGTAGGTCAGTTGTGATGTCAGCAAAGACCTCCTCGAGACAAAGCAAAGTCCTCATCGTGGCAAGGGAAAGTCCTCTTCAAGGTAAAGCCAAGTCACCAACGAAGCAAAGTAAAGTTCTTAACGAGGCAAAGCAAAGTCCTTATCAAGAAGAAATGTCATCTGATCCATGGAGCACGCAAATCAATGCTTCTAAATAACGTTTCCTTTCCAGAGAGAAATTTCTATTTATACCTCACTAGAATTAAAACTCCGCTACATTACCCGCTGATTAATGTTCCAAAAATGTGTTCTTATATGCCTTTTAATTAAGAAAAGCATTTTTTTTAACATTTGGTTTGATTTTACTTTGATCTGGGCTACTTCCTTGCCTTGTAATGAAATTGCCCAAAGTACTTTATGCCCTTCTCATTCTCATTCTCAAAGTTCTTACCAAAACTAAGCCAAATCAAAATTCCATTGACAGATTCGTGTTACACGCACCTCCATTTCAACTTGTGTAACAAATGTCAAAAACCTGTCTAATATTTCTAATTTCCCAGCTTCCTTCATTCATCAAATTGAGATCTTCAAGTTTAACTATTGATTATATAAACATATTTTCCATTGAAATTTTCAATTAGCATAATTTCGTTAAGCTTATCTCAAAAGTCAAAAAGTATCTTAACGGCACAAACTAGCAACAACAACAACCACATTAACCAATATGACGAATGACACTAACAACATACATATTTATGTCTAAGCCACAAATACAATTCCAAAAAAATTAGCATTTCAGGCATATTTCAGGCAGCTGGAAGATGAACATATTTTCAAAGTTTCATTTTGGGTGCTCATCAAGTTTGTTGTTCGCTTTATTGGGCGAGAGTTCAGGTTATTTGTTGGAGGGCCTTTCCTATAAAACCCACGAGTCTGTGGCGAGCGCCGCTTAAAGATCTACGCAAGTTGCTGGGATTCACACTTCACTGGCCCCGCCACAGCACACGGAAGAAGAGTTCGGATTTAGTAAACAGAAATAAAAAGGTGATTAAGCTGCAATTGCAATCAAAAGTCTCCCGCGAAGCTAAGCTGCCTTTCACCCAAAGATCATGTGTGTTTGTACGGCGGGTCAATAAGTATTTACAGCATCGAAAGTGAAATTATGTGCGAGTGATTAATTGGCCAAGGGCAGACCACAAATCAGCGAAAGAGAAAGAAATTCAAAATTTGAAACTGCCAGAAAGTGTAGCAATTTTATGTAAATATGGTGAATAATTTAAAAACAAAAAGAGCAGCAACAAAGTTAATAATTGAGCATCATTAACCAATTGGAATTGGGCAATCGGTTAACTATGACAACACATGTAACATCGTGGGGACACAATGATTTAACGCTGTGTAAAAGATTGACAGATAATGTGTGTAAATATATGGACAGATATTGGATATCGGATATAGATGTGACATAACCACTACGAACTTTCTTTCAAACATGTGAGGCACTTAAAGCGATCGAAGTTGAATTTAATTTCGAATTTAAATTAACAGTTTTTCAACATCTTTTGTGGTTCCTTGTGATTCCATTCAAAACTTAAGGATCAAAGTAAATAGAAGTATAGAGAAAAGAATTGAATTGAAATGCATATAAGGTCTATGTTAAAGCAGGCCAATAAGAAGAAACCCAAAAAAATTGTAGAAAGAATAAAGCATGACTTAATAGGAAGGAAAAACTAACAAATAAAATAGTAAAATATAAACTTAAGTTAAGGCTTTGTGTCTTGTAACACATTGTTACTCGTAAGTTTTTGTGAAAGATAGGGCTATCTAGAAGATTTGAAGTCGGTTCAGTTCGATATAACAGAATGCAACATTTCATAGAAATCATTCTCTGAAGTACGAGTAAGGTACCGAATTATAAACGGTCACACTGAATATGAATTTAGTTAGCAGAAGTCAGGGGGTATGCAAATTCCTAACCTTGTAATATTTTTTGTAAATTTTAGTCTTTAAGTACAAATACGCCGCACATTTGTCAGAACTGGGCGGATGGGACGACTATATCATATAGCTGGCATAGGAACAATAGTTCAAAAAACTAGTTTGTGTGAGAAAAACTTTTTGGTATTCAATGAAAATGTACCCAAACCTCGTACTCCTAAGGGTTCTATACTTTTTTGATGAAATCATACAACTATATAGTGTATCTGACATACAAGAGATAAATCTGAAAAAAAATCCCGATAAGAAAAACATTCTTCTTTTCAATGCTATCGCTTCTAAATTTGTTACTATTAATATTATGTATATGCTTCCACATAATTCTGTCAAGTTTGATCCCAATTAGAAGACTATAGAATGTAGCGGTCATAGGAAAAATCGGTCGAAATAGTAGTTCTAGTGAGAAAAACTTTTTTGTTTTTAAAGGATGCGTCGTTATACTTTCCAGTTATGAATATTATCAGATTCCACGCAATTTTTGCGACATCTGATGAATATGTCGTATGAACAGACATAGCTATATCGACTCGCGCTGTTGATGCTGATCAATATATAGGTATATATATACCTTATAGGGTCGAAATGACTCTGTGTACCTTTGGTACAGAGTATAATTATTTATATTTTTTTTTTGCCGAAACTCAAAGTTCCTCGCTCTTTCTGATCTTCTTAAGCCTAGCAATCAGATAAACTAAATTTAACCACCGCGAAATTGAGAAATGGAAAACGGTCACACTGAATTGGAATTCGGCTGATAGCTTTCGTGACATTTGGAGTGCAAAAAGTAATGAGCAATGCAAATTCTCAGCAATGGTTCAAAATTACTTTAATTAATAATTTCTTGTCATATTTTTTCTGCCGACATTCATCCGCTCATACCCATCGAAATTCATTGGCGGCGTCAAAAGCATGGAGTAATAAGTATTAGAGATAAGCTTTGCGCTGCCTCACAATTTTGTGTCCAAAATTATACCTTATAGTGCCAGTAGAAAATCACTAAGGTTAGAGCGAGACGACCATATTTTCAAATGTATCCAGGGAGCGCAAGTGAGAGCGAACAGCTGACTAACTTCTGACAGACACGGTGACCAGTGATGCCAATATTTTTCCGAAAAAAAAGGACAGATTGGAAAAAAAAGAGGAAAAAGGGATGAAAAACTAAAAAAAAGGCTGAAAAAAGAGATAAAAAATTATTAATATATATTTATTTATTCAACAGTTTTTAATGCCAATTAATCAATGACTTCGACAAGGACAAAATTATTTATTTATTTATTCATTTAATAATTTTAAAGCATCTTCAATGACTTCTACATCGGCCATTTCTCTGTCCTCATATGTCGCCAATTAATGATAAATATTTATCCGGCAAATTTTAATTGTGGCAAAACAACTTATGCCGACGCAATCCAAATCTAAAAAAAATGTCAATATATGTACAACTGATTTAAATTGAAATATGTATATGGGTAATTATTTCTGAAGTGGCCAACTATTTTTTTTCATAGTCTCCAAAAATTTTAATTTGTTTGCCAAGATGATACCGCAGTTTTTAACGATTTTTGATAGATTTTTCAGAGTTTTCTTATTGTGGGATGCAAAGATATAACGACAGTTTTATTTTTTTGAAGTTGGTTATAACTAAATATTAGATAGCCCTAAAAATAAATAAAAATTTTCAAAATGTATTGTTTTTTCCTTATTTTGTGGTAAAAACATTTGCGATGGTTGAACTGGAGGAAGAAACCGCCGAAACTTAAGAAAAAAAAATTAATTCGCGATTTGTGAAAAAACGGCGATTTTGAGCTTTATCAAAAAAATTAGGACTAACATGACATTCTTAGAACTCTGAAAAAGGCTATATGATGGGACGGCCATAAATTTCCGAGAAATTCAAAAAACCGCTAAATGAAGTACCATTTTTTGATTCATCAACGATCAACTTCATACAGGCCTTAAACCACCTATAAATAGACCGAACTGCGTTTATAGATTCTCCAATGAGGCTTTGGTTCATGGATTATGGTAATTTTCGTTCTCTCAACCTGACTGTCAAAATAGCATTTAACGACTCCACTTGTAGCCGATTTCTAGTTTTGGTTTTAACCAAATTTGCTTGGCTAAATACCCTCTCTACTTCCGCATTCGACCATAGCAAAGAAAGAAGATTCAGGGCGAAAGCTACCAGGTCCGAAAAGGGGTTGTTACCTGCGCTGTCCCGATATTTGTTTACTTCGGACCAAAATTTTAAAGTGTTTTCATCATTTTCCCATTTTAATTGGTGGATGTTTGCGTATTGAACAACTATTTTGCTTCTTTTGTTGCTGCTTTTTTCAAATAGTTCTAGAATCGGCAGAATTTTAACATTTAAACAACTTAGTCTAAAAAAGGCTAGATTTCCGGATAAGGAAACTAAAAAAAAGGATAGAATTCCGATTAGGGGATGTTTGACATTTTTTCCGGCTGAAGCAGTTAAAAACAGGATAGATCTGTCCGGAAAAAAGGCCAAATTGGCAACACTGGTGATGACTGAGCAAAGTGTCTCTCTAATACACCAAGACGATTCTGCTTAATATCAAGCAATTTTGCAGTACAGTAATATGGAATATTCTTGGATCCAAGCCGATAATACTGAAGTAAAGCCGAATTGCTGAGACTTTCGAAGTCAAGAGTTTTTGAAGCTGATTTCAGTTTCGCCGATTCGTGCTACATTTTTCTGGGTGTACTCTTTCTCCATGCCAGAAGAATTGCGGTGAAAATGAGCGAAAATTATAGTTTGTCTGTGAATAAAACACAAATATGGTGCAAGTATTTAGAAGGGAAGACGAACGATATTTTTTCGATATATTTTTGTTGGGTATTTTTGTTGGTTTCGGCCTTAAAAAGGCAGGTTTTTTCGAGGGCATTATCTTTGATATTAAAAGTATTCCTGATATAACTAAGATCCAATAGAGTTAACTACGAAAAACTTCCTTTTTGTTGGCCACAATGCTAAATGCTAACATCTCATTTGGGGATTCGTTATCGTAATTTATTCTTTAGCGCCCAAACGCAAGCAGATAGTTTTACCATTTTTAGGAAAGATCAGTCGAAAAACTAGTTTTAGTGAGAGTCGTTTAGGGTGGGAAACGCTTTGAGCACTCAAAGCCGACTTATATCAATAAGAGATCATCAATAATCCAATTTTTTACTTAATTTGCAAAGAAAATTTATATTTTTATTAAAGTTACCACTTTAAGGCCCCCCCCATTTAACCCAGCCACTGTCCCCTCCCTTGCCCCCCTTGGGCACATGTGTCCCATTTAATGATGTTGGGTCGTTAACCCATTCAACGCTGTCTCCTCTTACTTAACACCTATTTTCCACTCCCATTATGTTTCGTTTTTTTGTTTTTTAGATGTGGATTGTCCAATCGTTGCTGCTGCAGTTGCTGCTGGGTCTGGCCTGGTTAAATGCTGTGTCATTGCAGGCGGTGCGGTTGCAGTCGTTCCCCAAACTCTGTGAGGTGCACGACTATGATGACTTTTTGCGACAGACTGGCAAGGTGTATAACGATGACAGGGAACGTGCCTTTCGCGAGAGTATTTTTGCGGCAAAAAAGTCACTGATTGATTTGTCTAACAAAAATGCGGATATTGGTGTGGGTGGCTATCGGTTGGGATTGAATGCATTGGCTGATATGACGAAGCAAGAGGTGGCCACATTGTTGGGCTCAAAGATTTCATTTGAAGGCGAGTAAGTATCTAAAGGGAATAGAGAGAGGAAAGCATATTTTAACCTTTACCTTTTCAGAAAATTCACCTCAACCCACATCAACTTTGTGACTGCTCCAAATCCTAACATAAACGATAATCTGCCGGATTCCTTTGACTGGCGGGAAAAGGGTGGCGTTACTCCGCCCGGTTTTCAGGGTGTGGGTTGTGGTGCCTGTTGGTCATTTGCCACCACTGGGGCTCTCGAGGGTCATCTTTTCCGTCGCACCGGCATTCTGGTTCCTTTGTCCCAACAAAATCTGGTGGACTGTGCGGATGATTATGGCAACATGGGCTGCGATGGTGGCTTCCAGGAGTATGGTTTTGAGTATATACGCGATCATGGCATCACCTTGGCCAACAAATATCCCTACGAGCAAAATGAAATGGAATGCAAACAGAATCAGACAGCGGGTATTCCGCCACGTGAAAGTGTGGTCAAGATTCGTGATTATGCCACCATCGAACCAGGTGATGAGCAAAAAATGAAGGAAGTGATAGCCACGCTGGGTCCTTTGGCCTGTTCCATGAATGCGGCACCCATTTCGTTTGAGCAATATCAGGGTGGCATCTATGAGGATGAGGAATGCAATCAGGAGGAAGTCAACCATTCGGTGGTTGTGGTGGGCTATGGCTCGGAGAATGGACGCGACTATTGGATTATTAAGAATTCGTATTCACAGAACTGGGGCGAAGGCGGTTTTATGCGTATCCTGCGAAATGCCGGAGGATTTTGTGGCATTGCCAGTGAATGCAGTTACCCCATACTGTAGGGAGAGAGAGAGAGAGAGAGAGAGAGAGAGGATGTAGGTTTTAGTCAACCATTTACGAATTTACAATTTTGTTACTCTAGTTTCTAGTAAGAGAGTCAATAAGATTGCCCTTTAGAATGTATACTTGAATAAGTCGAGAATATTTTTGAAATAAACTAGAAAAATAACTAAAAAATTTAAGACAAGTTAGTTTTGAAATCTATAAATTAAACGATGGTTTACTTTTAAGATATAACCACAACATCAGAGGGGAAAAAACCAGTTCAAAAATGGAGTTACGGTCAACTCATATCGGGAACGAAATTATCACAAATTTTATGAGTTCTTGAAATGATGAAAGTTTAACTTGATTATATAAAATTTGAGAATATTGTACTACAAATGAGAAAACCTGTTCATGTACTTTTTTTGGTAACATTTGTTCTCATTTTGAGTCCAATGTTCTTGTGAGTTTATGTCGGCGATTGTCACGCCTGGCCCGCAGGGGGCGAACACATTTCCCTGTTCACACTGACACAAGCCGAACGCAGGCCGGGGCTTGTGCCAACAGAGCAAACAGCTTTTCAATCACTGGCCAGCGCTCGGTGAAGTAGGTCAGAGCTGCACTATTACACTCTTACTTTTTTGGACTCGCTGTTTTGGACAATTGCTGGGTAAATCTTTGCTAATCGACAAATTATTTGGAATAGTTTATTATAAAGTTAAAAGATAATACTTGACGATTATATCGAATATTTCAAAAAAATATATATCGATATTTTCGGCGACATTCAAAAAGTATCATTTCGATATAAATATTTTGGTGTCAAAAACATCGATATTTCCGATATTTTTCAATACAATCCCGGATCTTAACAATGAACAGGTCTTTTGAGGTAATTGGGGCATCATTTGACGCTTAAAAAGACAGCATACTCTCATATTCTTTATCGCATCCACTTCTAATGTCTGGTTAATGTTTCGTCTAAAAAAATTTGAAGATTTTATATATACTCTCTAGTACGGCTGGGGTCAGTCAGTCTATATACGTCAACCCAGCGTTGCTCTTTGTACGGTGATGAGTCGTGACGCCTGTCAAAATTGTTAGAGAGAGAGGGAGAGAGGCGTACGCTCTAATTTTTTTCCTCTTGGGTTGAAGGAACGTCGCTTATGTCGCTCCATGCATGACATTGGTTCTACAGAGCGTGCCTTATGTCGCTCCATACATGGCATTGGGTCGAAAGAGCGCCGCTTATGTTGCTTCTCTGCATGGCATTGGGTCGAACGAGTGTCGATAAAGTCGCACCATGTATGTCATTGGGTCGAACGAGCGTCGTTTACGTAGCTTCTCTGCTGGCATTGCGTCGACCTAGCGGGCCTGGAGAGTCGTTAACGTATTGAGCGGACATCCCCTTGCAAAATACGTCAGTCGAGCTCATTGTGAGGGAAATAAGCGTGCGTCGACGACTGTCACAATATCGTCGACGGAACGTTGATATAGCGTCGGACGGCCGTACTAGAGGGTAACTATAACTGATTAACATAAGAGCTTTCGTAGATTGAACAAGACAAAGCCTGTTTCTGCCCTTTTATAAACTTACAAATATGTACACAATATACCAAATTGAACAAATAGCCGCCAATTCAAATTCCCAATTCCAATCAGAATCAGTTATACTTACATTTACAGTTGATGAGCTGCATTTCAGCCAAGCATCTTTTTTGTTGAGTTTCCTTTCCTGGTCCTTAAAACTTTATTACACAGTTTGCACTGGGATTTATGTGCATCAACTTTAATAAAATTAATTTTAAACATTTTGCTTTACATGTCCAGAGCACAAGAAACAGTAATTCGCAATAGTGTGACCTAAGACTAAAACAAAACTATTACTAAAAATATCACCAAAAAAAAATTCGATTTCCGATTAAAATATGCGATAATGATATTCGTAATTTTGGCCAAAAATATCGATAATGTTTTCGACATCCCTAACAAAATCATAGTTTCCCATTCACGATGACGACGAGCTGGGTGTTAACTATCTTTGTCCACGTGGTGAAGATGGTGACTGTGGATTTTTCGGAAGATATAGAGAAGTTACGACTTGGAACTACCTAGTGATGGTCCCAATCTGCTCGCAGGATGGAGCAGTCTTTTTTTGTTTTTTTGTAAACATTAAAATAAGAAATGTAACTCTTTAAACAGAATATATACCACGCCACAATGCCGCTTTGGCTGTTTCAGCGCTTTGCAAGATGACGCACAATGCAAGAGAATCAAAACGAAGACAGCTGCACAAAAGGCGCAGGGTCTCTGCGTAGGCTTTTAGATTTACATGTATGTGACCCAGCAGAAGGCACACAATTACAGTGACTTCCGTTTAAATCAATTTATTCCCCAAATTAATTGGTTTTTAAAAATATTTATAGTTTTTATTTACGGTATCTTGTTTCACGGGGATTTTGTGATTTTGTTACATTTTATTGTTCACAAGTTGTTTTTAATCGAATTACAATATTTGCCCTTTCTTTTACCGGTTTGTATTTAAATATGGTTTAGCTTTTGGAATGAATAATTTTGCATTTTAGCTTCTTTTCTTTATTTTGGTTTGAACGCACACGAATTCTACAATGAATAATTTGTATATAGATATATATATACTGAGTTAAGTTGTTGTGTTATTTCTAGCCTGGCCTTTTTTTTCTGCACATAGAACATACATATATTTAGAGCTGGCTTATACAATTTACATATACAATACATAAATATATATATTCGTATTCGTATGATTTATATATATATAGATTTTAATTTAACAAACATTTAATTTGTTTACATTAGTTTTAGTTGCATTGATATTGCGTCAAGTGGCGTTTGCACTGCAGAAGTATGAAAGAGCAACATTCGGGGGCTAGTGCAAACGGGGGGCTTAACTATACAAATCGTTCTCTAAGCTTGAAATCTCGGCCTTATCCGTCTATGAGCATTAGGCATAACAATTTACATTTGGGGGTTTGGCGTTGAGTTTTTATTATTGTTACTGGATAAGCTGCCCCGGCCACCAGGTTTATACAATTCTTTTGAAGGGAACAAGTCAATTTGGGTCATTTCGAAATGGATATGTTCTGTGAGCAGTGTGGGTTCTGTGTCCTCTGTGTGTGTAAAATTCTCTAAAAATTCAAGCTATTGTCGTTCAGCTGACTGTATATGGTGGATATCCAGCGACCAGGGCTTAGCACAAAGAATTTGGGTTCGTTCCCGAATATAAACACTAAATAACTAACAACATTCAAAAGCATATCGAGTATACCATACAATATATATATGATAAATATATATAATAATATATATTGCAACAAATTTCCACTACAAAAAACTCTGCACATAGAACTTAGGGAGCTAGCTTATCAATTATTATTATTATTAATATGTTTTGGTTTTCTGGATCTGTTTTGGTAGGTAGCTAAAGCAAAATGCGTGACCTTTTTTTATATGTTCGATATCGGTGTAAAGTGTTTATCTTTATTTTTTGCCAGAAGTAGGAGGAGGAGGAGTTGGTTTAGGACATTATACGTTTCGCCTAATAGGTGGGTTGCTGATATTCCATACCAGACGACTGCTGATCCATGCCTGAAATGGACCAAAAGTTGGGTTAAACATTCAAAAACTGTTGGACTTTATAAGGAATTTACCCTGCTGAGGTTGTCCAAAAGGTGAGGCGCTATACTGCTCATTATCATTATCCATGGAATAGCCATAAGCCTGCTGATGCACCACATTGGCGGGATCTGTCTCAAAGGCTGAGGTAAACTCATCGCCGGCTCCAATCAGAAAACGTTTATAGGCCATCAGAGCACACAAACCCTGTGAGGGAAACGAGGGAGAGGAATCAATTAAACTGATGATAGATATAAATCAAGGCTGCAAACCGGTCCTGAACCGAACCCCTAAGAATCGGTTCGGGTTTTTTGGGCCCGACGAACCGGACCGTGACCCGAACCCCTAATATTTTTGACAGCTCGAACCTGAACCCGAACCGGACCACTTTTCCGAAAAATTAGGTTCGGTTCGCAAAAAAGTAGTTATTCCGAAATAAAGAAATTTCAGTTAATCCGACTTGTATCATTCAAAAAGTTCTTCAATCCTACGATATTTCTCTAGTTCAGATTTATACTATCGACGTCAATAATGGAGCGAATATGGTTCGAGCAGGAGCACATTTAAATGATAACTGCAGACAAAAAGGAATGAAACTATGTATGAAGAATGAAAATGTTGATGAAGGTTGCTCATGTGAATCGAAAGCATTTCTTGATTTGAACGATGACCTGAATAGATTACCTGAGGACTCAATAATTACAGTTCGATTGTTTTAATCGTTTAAACACTTTGTAAAGACCAGTGCTAGACTATTGGACGCGATGGAAGTCAGTCTACAAAATGTGCAAACGTTTACTAACTCTTAAAACCGCTTTACCTAAAAAGATTTAAATGGAACATAGTTCAAAATATCTGTTTAATGCTACGGCCAATAATAAAACTTTTGTAAAGCTGCAGGATTCACAATTACTACCAAGTGATTTTTAGAAAAGAAGAATTGTTTTAAATTCCTTAGCAACACATTGTTTATAAAGATCTAAATGCCTGATAATCGTTCTTATATTATGAGTTCAGTACCAATTTTTGCTGCGAATGCTCCTAGACCCAAGATTTCCAACTTAGGTATCTTCTGATCAAACAAATAAGTTGTAAAGCAGCACATTACGAATGCTGACTGACAGCAAGACATTCTTAATGAGAGCTATCCAAATTTAACTTAAACGACTCAACGTCGATTCCGAAGAAGAGAAGTTTAGTTCTCAACTCCACTTCAGTTTACGTATTAACGTTGGGCTCTGGGTCAATAAGGTTTACGGAAGTTGATACTCATCAACAGTAAGTAGATCCGGTTTAAGTAAATTAGGAGTTTCTTAAGCAGTTGAAACAGACACTTCAATGCCAAGTGGATTCAATTGTAGAAAAAGAAAGCCTTGATCTAGTAACACAGATTTCTTTGCCACCTTCCGCATAAATTTGTAAAAGTAAAACGGCCAATTCAAAAGATATACGAAGATCGATAATCACATAATAAATTTTAAATCGTAAATAATCGGTATTTAAGGTGATATAGATATAAGAGCTGAATAGATCAACAGCTCCTAGAATGCTTATTAGGCTGCCTTCACACTGTTCGACACATGAAACATGATAGTCTAGAAGCCCTGCTTCTTGTTATGTTGTAAATTTGAATAGATTGTCAAAATCATAGAATTTCATGGGAAAATGCGAGCCTACTAGATGTCATGGGTGATGTGTCGAACAGTGTGAAGGCAGACTTACCTTCAACAAAGCAGTTCTCAAATATTGAAAGTGTCAGCTAATGAATTTTATTACAAAAATTACATTATTGAAATATAGAATATTATTTTAAAATGTAAGTATTTATAAATCGAAACTATTGATAAATAGTTTAGCGAACCGAGGTTCGAACCAAAACCTTGGGTTCAGCGGTTCCGAGAACCAGTCCGCGAACCGAACCATAGATTTTACAACAGATTCGAACCCCTGAACCGAACCTTCTGCAAAATTTTAGAGGTTTGCAGCCTTCATATAAATACAGGTAAAGGCGAGGCACTGTTGAAAAAAACTATAGACTGCTTTAAATTTGACAAATTTTGTGGAAATTGCATACTGAAAATGGTTTTATTGAGACCGGAACCGTATACCAAAACGAAACAATTTAAACTCAGAACCTATATTATTCATTTTTTATACATGGTATCTAAAAACACATATATGAAAAGACCAAAAAGACTCTAAACATTATACATGTAGAGTTTCGGTTATGAGGTATTCTTTTTTTAAATTTCCGTAGCTGCCGCCAAGACATTATGTCATCGTTTTGCTCAGAGCTAGTACCTGCTCTAATGATGCAGAGAGCGAGAGAGTGTCATCTCTATATTCAGAGCTGCTGACTGCGCCAACGGTTTAGAGCAGGGCCCGCAAAACACACGCTTCTTTAATATTGCAAAAGATAGCAGTGTAAGCTCATATATGGCCGCTGTTGTATACACATTAGGTTTAGAGCATGAGGTAAGTTTCTGTGTGAAAGACTAAAACAAAAGGGTTTGTCCTAAAGGTAATAGGACTGATTTTATTCCGCCGCGACTGTACTTCGAAGCGTGTGCGCATTAACTGGATTCGGTAGAGGTAGAGGGCGTTCCTAGCTAACGAACGAGCGGCTGGTCAGTTGTCTCCGAGCACCTGAAAAGTCAGGACAGGCAGTTTCGCGCCACGTGTTTCTGTGAGTGGTGCAAGCCGAAAATGCAGCGAAATGAGCAAATTCAAAGTGAAAACGAGTCTCTTGAGCACTTGCTCTTGTCCAGGAGTAACAAATTCATGGTGGACCATACGTTTGATGTCAAAAAAGACAATGAGCATCGTTTTCACTTTGGATTTGCTCATTTCGCTGCACGATGCTGAAGAAAAAAGTCTTTCACCTTTAGGACAAACCCTGTATTTGGAGCTCTGTTACTTAAGTTCTGTTTTTGCATGTTCGCTTCCTGCTAAATCGTAGCCGCCTTCCCCATTTGTATGCAAACCAAATGAGCTCAGTAGTAAAGTAGCTTACACATGGCCAGGGGTTGTAAAATTTCTATTAATCTGCAACGAGCAATTAATTAGTTTAACAATTGCAAGGTAATCTGAACTATCGTTCAAATGCCCAGGCCGAAGAAATGTGTATTGGCAGTATATTGTCTTTGACTTTGATGGAAAGGACAAAAGATTAATGAAATATATAGAAATATTTGCGCATTATGGATATGTCTAAATTTTAAAATTAAAATTACTTGCCTTTAAAAGCTCTACTCATAACAGAAATCAAACGATACTTCACTATACACTTTATAATGAAGACTAAGTTGAAAAAACTGTCGAAGATCATTTTTTCAATGTAAGAACCCGCGTTTAGACACAAATCTATATATATAAATCTGTACGCCCGACTGACAGACTGACATATTATCAAGCCACAGCGAAAACGGCTTATCGTACAGGTCTGATTTTTGGCATAGACCTTCGTTTAGTTATGCAGGCGCTCACTAAAAAAGGATATTGGAAAATTTTTCTCCAATCTATTGAAAAAGCCAATGAAACGTTTGTATGGGCAATTAACGGTTCTTGCGCTCAGGCAATGTTGAGGAAAATTTGTTTCGCTGAGAACGCGAGAGAGAGTGAGAGCGCGCTGAGGGCGCGTATATGTATGTGTGTATTTTTTTCACATTAACAAGCAATAAATCAAATTGAGAATGGCCTCATCCAATTGCATTGAATCTTATGGTTCATACAAAACACATCGATAGCTTCAACAAAATGTTGATCGCGTTTCAAAATAATTTAATTGAAATTCACAAAACTAACAGCCAAAAAATGTGTGTTTGTGTTTTTTGCTTGCAAACAGCCACAGGCGTCTGCCTTTTGTTAGAGATGGTACGTGACTTCAACTATTCTACAGGAAAATTGATGGCACACATGACGTGAGCAGTCTGCTAAAAATTAGTTGTCTCCTTATCTCATTTGCGAGTTTTTGTTAATTAACTAGGCTGTGAGCTGATAATGTTAGAGATTTATATCGATTGAAACACCTAAAATTTCATAAAAACATTTTGCGATGAAAAATGTGTTTGACGGAAAAAACTAAACAGTGTTGCCAAAACAGCTTATTTTTCAATTTAGCTTTTTGCAGATAAAAATCAGGGGGCAGCGGGAACTGTTACCTTTATGGAAAATATATTTATTTTTTCCGCTTTTAAAAAAGAAAAGTTAAATTTGCTTCTAATTTTTTCGCACTTATAAATAAAATGTCCCTTGACTGTTCAGCATTCGCAAGACAGGAAGGGAATAATTTTTAATTTAGAAATTTTCACGCTACTTGAAAATTTGGTTTTGTCCGGTACGACGGGACGGGATAGAATTTAATATGTGTACAGATCACTGCTTTTTCCGCGCCTTGCTTAATCCTCTATTCCCAGATTGATTCATTTTAATCAACCGTAAATTCGAAACTGTCTAAACACGAAGCTAATGAAGCCAATAATATTAAAAAGAATTTGCTTTTTAACAAATAGATAATATACAAATACAGTGTTCAGAGAGCTATACAATTTTTTTAGCTTACTACGATTTTTTCAAAACTTGGACGCGGACGAAGTCGCGGCGGGTTCAGCTAGTTACTTATATTATTGTTATATATTTATTTGCTAAAACTTTAGATGTGTACTGCTCGGTAAACCAGACTGAACTGACTCCCTCCCACATAGCCACATCCGAACATTATAATTTGCTGAGTGACAGTCTTCTCACAGCACTCTCTCGCATCCCTTCTTTATTTTCCAGAAAACTGGATTAATAGTCCAACTATTGACTATCTCCGCGATCTTCTTTAAATGGGCAACGTTCCTTGTCATCGTCTTCGTCCCAACTGACACCTCTACAATGTTTCCTGTTCTTTGCAGCACTGTGTATTCGGTGATATTAAAGTTTGAAGTCAACTTGCTAGGGAAAACAGAGTTCTTGACCACGACCTTGTCTCCCACTTCAATCACATTCTCTTTTGCCCCTCGATTTTTATCGGCCACAGTCTTCCCTTTTTGTTTCCGAATTAGATCGTTGTCCTTTTCTGCAGTATTTTGCAAGTTTTTCCGTCAAAACCCTCATGAATCATAGTTTTTCACTTTGACAACTTTGACTTCGCGAAACGTGACCTAAGATTTGTGAATTTATTATTCATTTGGTACCATGTAAATGGGGTTTACAGTTTAGTCATTTGCATAAGGAATATATGTAATCTTCGAGTCTTTTCTCTTACGAACGTACATACGTACCGGTATACCGAAATAAAACTCTAGGTTCGAATACGGAACCGAATACCGAAATACAATAAAACCAAACGAGAACCTTTAAACGACACGAAAGTATCGTAATCGAAATTCGATTCGGTTTGATTCCCTGGCCTTTCCAACTTAAATTGTATGGAAATCTTTAGTTATAAGGTCTTAAGACCTAATTTAGATAAGAACTTGGCCATCTAATGCTAAGCTACATCTCAAAATCTCATTATAATAAAACTACATCTAACAAATGACAATCAATTTCTTTGAAAATTTAGTACAAGTTGGTAAAAAATATTTAACGAGTGAAACTAAAAGCAATTTTATTATAATGTCTTGACTTCCTCACTTACAGCTATGTACCTACCCAAGTGAAGATGGAGAAAAAATCAAATACTATGGCTGTTTTCATGCTGCCTGCTCCAATGCCCAGAGGTGGCATTGGCGCTGAGCTCCATTGTGACCACAAATAGAAGAACGAAACGAAGTACATAAAGGCCCAGAAGGCTAGAAAAAATCCCAAATTATTAGACATTCAAAAGGTTTAATTTCCCTTTAAGGTAACCCACCTGAAAATCCCATATCGGCCATCACATAACGTTTCCTGCTCTTCACCGATGACATGCGTTCAAACAGAAATTCGCCGCCAATAAACCCCATCGAGGCCAGAAAACCAAAGACTCCAATGGTGTTGCCAAACTTACAGGCCATGCCATCACCATTGTATAAACAATATTCTTTACCCTCCTTTTCCGCCCAACCCTCGGAGGATATGCAGCCAAAGACCACAATGGAGAAGAGCTGGAAGTAAATTAATATTATTTATATTGATTTCCTTAAACAGGTAGAACAAGCATTCAACCAGCGGAAGTTCAAGTACACACACACACACACACACTGGCAAATAGTGACCCAGTTTCAAGTGAAGGCCAAGTTTAGTCCGCTGATTGTATAATATATATCTATATAGCTTACCCAACACAGTCCCCGTATGACCACCTGAGGTTTCATCACAAACGTTAAAGGATCAAATGCTCCACCCGCCTTACCACCGCCGTAGGCTCCGCCATTGTTAATGTTCAGTATCTGATTGAGCACATCCATTGCGACGATGCTTTCTTGGATTGTTTTTCCCAAATGGATATCGGATTCTCTGTTCGCGTCTTGTTGTGAAAAATCGAATGTGAATGCTTCTCGCTGAGAGCGTTGAGAGCTTCAAGGGCAATGCGGGGGCGTCTTGGCTCTAAGTCTCGCTGTATGTGTTTAGTTCTCTATATATAAAGAGGTGTACATATATCAAATTCGCACGTTTTTCTGTGGTTTTTATGTACGCTTTCTTTGGTAAACTCACCGTAGTACTGCAAGCATTTGTATATCAATTCTTTTTTTTTTGTTTTTATTTTTATTTTTTTTTTTAGTAATCAATGCATAATTAATGAAACGAAATTTCAAGGGCCAGATTTTCTCCTTTTCACTTTTACTTTTTGCGCAGGACTCTTGGGGGCAGGAGGGTGATATATGTACACATAGCTAAGCGATGAAGGGGTGCTATTATAAGAAAAAGCTATAGCGAAACACGAAACGTGCTGTTAGGCGCTAGAAATGTACTGTTAGGCTTAACAGAGCGGCATGGACTGAACTTTAAGTTGTTTTAGGGTGGGTTTAATTGGTTTTTACTTGATTTGTTAAAAAGAATTTTGATATTTTGAAAATCCCTCAACAAGCATTTTGAGTGGCGCCATCTATTAGACAACATATGACTTAACCCTTTCGGCCCCAACTTTTTATCTGTAGACTGAAAATTTTTTTTTTACTTCTAATCTTTTTGTAAATATTTAAGAAGTATTTGGTCAAAATGACCAAAGTTGCCACGCTCATTGGTTTGAGGGCTACCGGAGGTTGCTTGTGAGCAACGTTGGGCCATGGTGGTATAGAAAAAAACAAAATTTTTCTTTGAAGCCAACTTACAATTATTTTTATTTATTTTGAAAAATTACGTATGATAAGGCAAAAAACAGTTTTTATTGTTATTACATCAAAGATGAACTTTGCATTTAACGCATTTGGACATGGGAGTTCCTGTGTTGCATAATCTGCAACGCCCTTTTTCACCAAATATTACCCAATGTTCCACTTTATCATTTCGTTGTGAGTCTGACGGATTCGGCTGGAACTTGTACTTTTTAGACTGATGCGAAGACCCACTGCTTGATGGAGAGCCTGGGGATACTATTGAGCTATCCCTTTCAACATTCGATGGTCGACCTCTCTTTTTTTCGAATGAAGTATTGGCAGTACACTTTAAAAGCTCTTGGGCAACTTCTATTTGAAATTTTTTAAGAGGAATATGCTTTTGCCTTGGTTCTATCAGACTTAAATGTTTTCTATACAACAGCCACGCATTTGTAACGGATGTTCTCAGGCACCAATAAAAGATTCTGATGTACCACTTCTTTGAACGGTGGTTGACCTCGTAGAGCTCCATGAGCATGTCGGCCAAATCTACTCCTCCCATACCCTTATTGTAAGAAGAAACAATCGCAGGTCTTACAATATCAATATAAGCTTTTCTTTTGATTCCAACGTTTGCATATCCCAACAGGTTCATGGTTTTCACACGGAGATATAAGCTGAACTGGCTTATTGTCAAACCATTTCACACATACGAGATTATAGTTAGTTTCTCATTTCATATCGAAAGATCCCCTTCCACGTTTTTTGAGCTCGGCATCTGAAAGTAGTTGGCAATTGTTTATGCGGTTTTTACGTACTGTTCCTGTTGCAAATATGCCCATTTCCTTCAATGAAATCAGAAGGCTTACTGACGTAAACCAATTATCAAAATAAAGCTTAAAATGCTTGTCCTTGGGCAGACCTTTTGCCAAATATAAGACTACATCCGATGATATTCCCAAGCCATAAGCAGGACAGGTGCCTTCACCAACATAAAGCGTAAAGTCATAAACTAATCCAGAGGTTCCAGCACGCGTAAACATTTTCAGACCCCGCGGCATTGAATCTGTTATAGCGGTAAGCTTTAAATCTTTTGACCATGCCATTTTGAGTTGTGGCAATTTTAAAACACCCAAGTACAACAAAATACCAATGTAGTGTTTGATATCCTGTTGAGTACATTTAAGCTCTATGCCGTGTTCTTGCAGCCCATACAGATTAGTTTGCTTTGTGATGAAATCAATAACTTGGCTATCAACACATGATTCCTGTTCACACTCTTCTGCAATCATATTCTCAAAAAGGTCAATCTCTATAGTTTCTTATCTTTCCACGATCCTTACCAAATTCATATCCAGCACTGCAGAAATGTCTTCCATCTCATCACCACTTTCTTCGTCAGTAGATGCATCCCAATCAAAGCTAAGAATCCTCTCAATATCTTCATCTGACTATCCTTTCTGTTTTGGTCTCATATCTAAGGACAAATAAATTTATTACCACAATGCACATTAGGTCAAACATCCCCTTTATCTGTGCAAAAGTGATAAGAATCAAAGTGTCGTTTTATTTTTGTTGTTGTTGGTTTTTAATAGAAAATGCTTCAAAAAAAAGAATCGTGATGTCTGTTTGTCCTAAGAATATATTACCGTTACACAGCTGTGCGTCAAAGTCAATCGATGCAATTTTCTCTAAATATATGCCTGCGAGGTTAGTTTTGCTTGATCAGTTTTAAGTGCGTCTTGCTGGTATTGTGTTGCTGATAATTCATTGGTGTAAAATGGAAAATGAAGAGACACATAAGTATATAAGTGTAAAAATTAAAACTGCTTTATATTTATGTCGCTACATTTTCAAATAACTCAATAGGCTACATCACCTCGAAGGGTAGAATTATTTTCAAATTTTTACCTTCCGTAAGCCGTAACAAAATTTGGCCCCATTTGGCATCTTTCAAATAAATACAAATAGTTTAAGAAAAATGTAATAAGTTCTTTGCAATTTATTTCATAGAGCGATTTTCTGCGTTTTACGAGTAATTCCATTTTTTGTAGGTAACTTCTGCATAACAAAAATCGATTTGTTTGAAATATGGCGGATAGAATGCACAAAAAAGGAAAAATTGAATGCCGTTTTAAAACATGTGGTTGACAAAATTCGAATTGATTCAATTTCGAATAAAATGGAGAAACTCATAAGCCAGAACATAAATTTTTATTGCTTAAGATCAGCTCAGAACTGGAAAAAGTCTCACAGAAAGATAAATATCTTTTTGGACCAAAATCGTGCTTGGCTAAAAAAATAGTTGATCGCGTATCAAAAAATGATATTCCTACCGTTGTTGGGCGTCCACGTCTGCCAATCAGTGCCAAATCAGAATTTGGAAAAAGAAAAGAAGCCGCAGAACTTGCAAAAAAAAAAAACAGCTGATACTAATCTTCTCGTTCGGGCAGCAGCAACATCAGCTCGTAAACAAGTATGGAAAGCCCAACAAAGCCGTCAAAAATACGCAATATTTGCAATAAAGACCCCCAATTCCACTTTCGGAAGAAGCTTTAGCTTTCCTTCTTGAATATAATTTTTCAAAAGACCAGTATAATGCAATGCGCAACGAATGCAAATTAAGAAACTGCGACATATATCCACACTACAGTAAAATTACAGCAGCCAAATTGAAATCAGGGTATAATAGCAATGAGGCCCTCGCAACATTTTCGTTGCAATCTATTTTATTTTTTTATTTAATTACTCAAATTAAATAGACGCTTACAAAAACGAAAGCGTTCCACCCTTCCACCTGAAGTCATTTAACTATTATGTTACAGCGAAGCCATGGAAGAGCTTCACATTAGCAATAAAGACGAGAAAACTAATAAAAGTGAAAAGGAACTTTTTGATTTATGTTTAGAAAATGAATAAGATTTAAGCGATTAACAAATGTTTTAAAATATAAAAAAAAATGGAGGGTTAATTTTAATTTTTGGTCGTTAATGGGTTAAATTCCATTTTTCTTACAAATTTATTCTAACTTATGATATTCTTACAGGTTTAAGTTTAAATGGCACGATTTTGTAGTGGTTATTAATTTCGCACAGAAAAAGTGGTCATTTGACCTATAGTGCAATGGCCCAAGGTTGCCCACAAGCACCATTACAACTTTGAAAATTGCTCACCTGGTTATTATTTGAAACTAATCAAATTTAAGTTTAGCTCCGTTAAGGTGAATCTTTGCCTAAAAACATTGCATTTATACTTTTTATATATATTTAAATTATTATAAAAGTAAATCACGCACTTCAAAAGCTCCTCCGAATTTCACAACAATATTTTTTGGGATGCACTTGCAGTCACTTCAACATAACTTCGATAAATGATCTTCAAATGTGGATTTTTTGCTTACATTTTGAGTAGACGCATAAAAGCACCGTTATCACTAAGAATGAAAAGACAAAAACAAAAGCAACGCTTACAGTTAGCTGCTTAGCAGCAGAAGTTGCTCACAGGCAACGTTGGGTCGAAAGGGTTAAAGAAAGTAAAGAGCTCAAACTTATTACCTCTAGCTTTAAGAGATTCTTTCTTTTGTTTTGGTACACCGTTTTTTGGTCATAAAATGAAAACTTTTTTCTTCTTTTTATTCGGTTACTAAATCACTTTAAATCGTAAAATAAATTATTTGAAATTTCCGCCTTCAGCTCCAAGACTCTCACTAATGTGGACAGCTACACTTGGGACGTACCATCATTTTCATGGTTTTATACGAATAATGTGGTCCACGCCAATGATGCCAATATATTCCACTAGACTCCAATATATTTTCATGTTTTCCACGCAAATACAAGCCAAAAAGAGCGCTAGAAATAAGAAAAAGTTTTTAAAAGTTATAATCAATTAATAATAATTTACTTAAATCAAGGAGGCAAATTTTTAGCAGAGAATGAGAGGAAATTTTAGATGTTTGCATCCCTGAAATATGATATTTGTACAAACCTATGCGAACAGCTTTTATGCCACCAAGGAGTTGAATCTTTTATTGCACAATTGTGGGAAGAGTCATCATTATCCTTATCGTAGGTGGTGAATTTCATATTTTTATGGTAAGCCAATGAATCTCCTGCATCTCCAGTAAAGTGTCCCAATTTGCTCATAGCATAAAATGCATTTTCATTTTCAATTAAAAATTCATCATAATTGGCATAACGAGTTTGTCCTTCAAAATCCTCTAGATATATGTACAATTCATGGGGCTGCGATTTGGTTATTAGATGCAATTTATCTAGTCCGATAAAGAAATCATCGGAGAGACTGCCGAATCCCTGTTTGTAAGTCTGCCAATTCTGATAAAAACTTAAGTTGCCATTTGTTCGTTTTGCTACCACAGTCCAACCTGGACCGTCAGTCTTTGCATCGCACAGGACGGGAAAAGGTTCCGCTCCCCATATTTTCATGGTATAAATGCCATTTGCATTTACATCACGTGGACAGGATATATAACCTTCAAGGAATCCAGTGGCATTGGCGTCGATTAATAGTTGTATTAGTTGGACACCATTCATATGTTCAATATCGGGCGAATCCTTGTTGATAGTTGCAATAGCCAACGCGTACAGCTGATTCACTTCTTGTATTATCCTAAAAAAAATTATACAAAATTAATTCACTTTGGAACTATAATATCACTTCATTCCCATATATTTCCTAAATGAATACCTTCGAGGTTCTGGTGTTTGTTGAACAGAAACGGGATTTACAGTTTGACTTAAAGAGAGTTTCGCACTGAGACTGAGACACACGAGTGTCGAAAAAATCAAAAGTAATTCCATAATGACACAATTTCAACTAAGGAGATTCATAGAACGAACAGTTGCTTTATAGTGAAAAGTTGAACATATATAGCTGATAAGTATATGAGTTCAACGATTTTATAATATTTAAATTTAAATATTCTTGATAAGAGTATGTCACAATCGCGGAAATCCGACCAAAGGCCATCTTGTAATCATTTCTTGTCAAGAATGTATATAGTGTTGTACACAGAGGGAAAAACTCTTTTCAGAAAATAAGTAAAAAAAAGAAACAAAATTCTTGACAACAATTGATTAAGAACCAATTAATCAAATATATAGAATAATACTAAAGGGGATCCAAAGCGGTTAGGTACCGAAATCTCTTAGACCAGATTTCAAACTCCATAAATTAAACCAAAGCCGAAACCCATCTATCTGAAAAAAGACTTCGGTTCGAAATATAAACCTTAATCATTTTCTCCAAAAACTTTCCAATCAAAATTCACTTCAGGTATTGATATTTGAACTGCGAAAATATATATTAAAAATCCAAATCAAAATCTTGTGTCCATTGTTTCAAAAAAGGAACAGAAGCTTAAGCCTTAGGAAGAATTCTTAGCTCCGAAACGCTACAGACTTTGCAAAAGCTTTAATATGGTTTCTTTTTTTCAAAATTAGAATGATTTATTCTTAATTTAAGTACGTACATTAACAAAAAACGAGAGCGTAAGTTAAAGTCGGCTCTAATCGACTTCGATATACCCGTTACTCATGAAAAAACATGTTTAACAGTGTTCCTGCGTTCCTAAGGGTGATCATCCGAAAAGTATGCAACATTTTTTCTTTTTTCCTCATAACTTGAGAACTGTTCATCCGATCTTTATTATTTCTTCGGCAAATCGATTCATTTTGCTAATTACTAACTATCTCTAGAATATTAGAATCGTCTATCTTCAAAACTGTAGGAGATATAACGTTTTTTCCAAATTGCGGGGGCGGGAGGGGGCGTGGCCAAAATTTGAAATAAACTTGATCTGCGTGCAGATAAAAGAAGCATTTGTCCCATACATGTTAAACCTCTATCTCTTACCATCTCTGAGATCTAGGTGTTTATACAGACAGACGGACGGACGGACAAACGGACGGACAGACGGACATGGCTATATCGACTCGGCTGTTGATGCTGATCAAGAATATATATACTTTATATAGTCGGAGATGATTCCTTCTGCCTGTTACATACATTTGCACGACTTTAGTCTTTTTACGAGTAAAGGGTATAAATACATAACGCTATAAGTCATATATCATTCGTTCATACTATACCTTCATAAAGGGTGATTTTTGAAGAGCTATAGGACAGTTTAAAAAAAAAACATCAAATTCAGAAAAATGCATGAAATCTTTATTTGAATCGATGGTACGATCCATATAGTCTAATGTTTAAAGATTATTTCATGCAAATGTGGACCGTGACTGCGCCTCAAATGTTCCATCCGCTTAGTCCAATTTTGGCATAATCTTTCCAACATTTCGGCCGGTATCTCACGAATAAATGCTTCAGTGTTGTCTTCCAATTAGGGTTGTCAAAAATATATCAAAATATCAATATATCGATAATATTTTTTAAAACTGATATATTTATATCGTGATTTTTTTTTGACCAAATATCGAATATCGATTTTTTTTTGGGATATTTTCTGATATTTGTGCGTTGGTAACTTTTTGATCTGGGTAGAGAGCGCAAGCGCATTTAAGAGACAGAAAATGGATTCAAATTTGATAAAACCAAATTAGAGCGACATAAAAAGAGGCACAGCCAAGTGTAATGTGTGCGGAAAAGTATTTAACGTTTTAACGTTATTCCTTAATATTCTGGAATTCGCATAAGGCGGCCATGACGGGACTATCCAGACTAGCCGTAAGGTATCTTATTACCTTACCCCAGTGCCTTCGGACCGACTTGCTTCTGCTATAAAATGCGCCATATGCGTCAAAGCGACGCGTCTTTTTAAAGACTTTTAAGGCCCTCTTCTGGTCTAGAAAATTTTTTTCTTTTTATTTTTTAGCTTAGATATTCAAAAATATGATCCCAAATGGATTTTTAAAAATGCGAAATACCATAGATTATATAGCTTTTTTTTATCGACCAATGACTTTGGTAAAAAAAGCAATTTTCAAATTACTTTAAACTTTAAACCAGCGATGGCCAGCAAGAGCGAGGCCAAAAAGTGAGAGTGTATTAGTGTATGAAAACAAAGCTCCGTGAATTTGCTTCGACCTAATCGCTTCGAACTCTGTCGAGCAAATGACGCTTTTTTGCTTGGCCCAGCGTTCGGGTTATGTATGTGTAAATAGCGAAATGTTTTCGGCCCCGGGATGGAACCAAGGGCCAACGCTGCTTTAAACTCATTTATCTATAACAAAGTTTTTCGGACTGGTGCCCACATTTTCTCAAGTTCTACCGAACCGATTTTGATAATGTAGGGCTTTATGGACGCAAAGTTAACGTGGCTATCGTCCCTACCTTTCTTTGAGAAAAAATGTTTTTACTATTTTTTTGTACACTGGACTGCAAAAATATAGTAAAAAAATCGATTTTTCGTTTTAGAAAGGCCGCACTTTTTATACCCTTGGAGAGGGTATATTAAAATTGTCCGGATGTTTGTAACGCATAGAAGGAAGCATCTCCGACCACATAAAGTATATATATTCTTGATCAGCATGACGAGCTGAGTTGATATAGCCATGTCCGTCTGTCCGTCTGTCCGTCCGTCTGTTTCTATGCTATCTCCTCCGTCAGTTTTAAAGCTATCGTAACCAAACTTTGCACGAAGTCTTTGGTATAAATACGCTGCACATTTGTCGGAACCGGCCGGATCGGATGACTATAGCATATAGCTGCCATAGGAACGATCGGTTGAAAAAACTAGTTTTAGTGAGAAAAAACTTTTTTGTTTTCAATGTTATCGCTCCCAACGCTCGTATTTATAAGTTTTTAGTGATTTCACATAATTTCACCAAGCCATTTTGAAATCGGACAACTATATAGTATAGCTGCCATACAAAAGTTAGGTCTGAAAAAAAGTCTTAGTGAGAAAACCTTTTTTGTTTTCAATGTTATCGCTCCCAACGCCCGTATTTATAAGTTTTTAATGATTTTACATCATTTCACCAAAATTTTTCGAAATCGGACCACTATATAGTATAGCTGCCATACAAACTGTCAGGCACATATCAAGCTCCAAGGGTATATAAACTTCGGTCGAGCCGAAATTAGCTTGCCTCTATTTTTTAAATTCAATTTTATTTTCAAAATTCTGCTACGGACGATAATGGCATTCATACTAACAAACTTCCCATCTTCCGTTTTGCTTTCTGATAATTGAACCTCCCGGAAACGTGGGTACCATCGACACATCTTTTTTTGGAAGAGCCTACTTTGGATCCCGAGAACTTTTTGAACAGACCTCGCATTCAAAAATTTTTAATTTTGTGTTTTTTGTAATGAATTGTACAATCAAATACAAAAAACATAATTACAAAATCTCTTCCCGATTTCTTTCCACGAATTTTTAAAAAACATGTAAAATTTAGACCAAATATTGGAACTAAAAGTATTTTATATGTATAATAAATAGAAAACTCGAATCTCATGGAAAATATTGTTATGTTTGCTTAATATAGACTATATCTTTTTATTTTGGGGCAGAGTATTTCCTCTTTTTGGTAAAAACAGAAAAAAAATAAAAATATCAATTATATCGATATATCGATGTTTAAAAAGTGATATATTTAATATCATTTGATATTTTTTCAAATCAGAGAATATCATCGATACGATATTTTAAAAATATTCGGCAACCCTACTTCCAATGCGTCAATTGAAGCGGGCTTGTCTGTATAGACATGAGCCTTAACATAGCCCCACAAAAAATAGTCTAAAGGCGTTAAGTCGCACGATCTAGGCGGCCAATTGACTAATCCCGAACGTGAAAAAAATGTTCACCGAACTCGCCACTCAATAAGTCCATTGTTGCGCGTGCTGTGTGGCATGTGGCACCGTCTTGTTGAAACCACATGTCATGCAAGTCAAGCTCTTGCATTTTGGGCAAAAAAAAGTATGATATTTTAGTTACGTTACGATTCGCATCATCTTTGAAGAAGTACGGTCCAATGATGCCACCAGCCCATCAACCGCACCAAACTGTGACTTTTTCTGGATGCAATGGTAGCTCTTGAAATGCTTCTGGCTGAATTGGGTATTTACGTACTCATTGAGCCAAAAATGAGCTTTGTTGCTGAACACAATTTTTCGGTAAAAAAGTGGATCTTCGGCCAACTTTCCAAGAGCCCATTCCCCAAAAATTCTACCTTGCAGTAGGTTGTTCTTGCACCAGCTGTATTTTGAAAGGCTTCACACCTAAACCCTACCGCAAAATTTTCCAATTTGTTGAGTAACAGAGGCCCAATTGGTGCGATGAACTTTCTTAACAGTGCACGCATTTTGATAATAAAATTCAATAATTTGCAAGCGTTGTTTGTTTGTAAGACGATTCATGGTTAAATTATAGACCAAACTGAAGATGTTTGACAGTGAAATAAAACACGAAAAGTGCGTGAGCTGTTTAAACCAGTGTTGCCAAAAAGATAGTAGCTAAGAAATCACCCTTTACATAAGTTCATACTATTTTCTATATTAAGATGCAATAACTGCAAGGTAGTGCACGGGTTGACCTTGGTTCGATGACTTAAAGTTTAAATCTTATGCTTGGAACCGACATGGTCGCTTTCGATTTCCTGAGGTAAGGCAAAACTTCTATCGAAAAGTGGCCCCTTGGTTCAAATAAATTAAGTTTGTATCATGTTTTCTACCAATATGAACCCAATAGAAATCTGACAATTCTTACTTTGCTAAATGCATCAATGCTTCCATGAATATTCCTTTAAATAAAAAAATTTTCTGTACAATTTTGTTGGATTTTTCTTAAAAATGAAATGTTTCAAAAGGTTCCTAAGAAGAGATCCCGCCAAATGTAATCACCATTCAGCTGGACTAAATGCCTCAATTTGCAAACATTTCGAAAACTTTTTTGAAAATTCCAACCCCGATGGACTGGCCTATGAAATATGTTGTGAACCCAGAAAACGACGTCAAGCCAATTTAAAATCTTCGCCGTCATTGATTTTGCCTAGAAAACGTCAAACTGTCATACCCCATCCCAATTGGCGTGCAGAGCAAGAGCGTAAGCTTAATGCTGAGGACCCGGAGCATGAGAAAAGTAAAGAAAAACTGCATAAACACTTGGATAAACGCGCAGCTCTAGAACGTTTTCAACATTTTCGTCAACAAAATCAACGTCGAGGAACTCCACAACAACCGCAGTTAAAGCCACCTACCCAAGATTTTCCTATTAGCCCTCCTACCCAAAGCAGACAATATTTGAATGAACTCAAATTGTTTCCTCGGTCCCATAAGAAAGGTCATTCCGATTACCTAAAAACTGCTTTAGGTGAATACCAACGAACTTTTTATAAGGATAAGCACATGTTTTCGCAAAGGTTTGAAAAAATGCTACGAGAAGAGGCGGCCTTGATTATACCCGAGCTACATCACATGACCAAAAGCACATTTCAATTGCAAACTGAAAAGCCAGAAAACAAATCTGGGCTCAAACATAAGGAACTATATAAAACGCCCAGCCGGGGGAATACTACCAATTACTCTCCAGCCTTTCGACAACTGCTGACAGGTAAAGAGATTGGAGTACCGGAGCTAAATAGGCTAATCAGATGCAGATATGGTATGAAAAAGCCCAAGGAATTGAAAAAACATAAGACTAGTAAACTAAAGAAGAGCAAATCAAAGTTAACGAAAAGTAAGTTGGAGGAAAAATCCTTCTCTGGTAAAAGTAAAAAGAGCAAGCCAAAGATTAAGGAAAGTAAATTGGAGGAGCTAACTGCAATTGATAACATAAAGAAAACCGAGTCAAAGTTTAAGAAAATTAATTTTGTACAAAATCCATCCTCTGGTAAAACTAAGAAGAACAAACGCTCTAGTTTCCATTCAAAGAAAAAGCAAGAAAAGTTTTCGAAAGAAGCTAAATCCTTCAAGAATCAAGCTAGGGAGCAAAGTCAAACCCAAATAGTAACCACCCAGGAAATCAAACAGGACAGTGATCCACAACTCCGATCCACGCCTAGATTCTCTTCGGTTATTCAAAATGCCAAGATCTATAATCAAGTCTTACGTAAAGTGCCCTCCAGCTCCACAAAACTGACTAAATTAAAAGATTCGACTGTCCCCATTGTGGGTAGAGTTATCAGCAGCATAGATATCGCCCCAACTGAACTAGCCGAGTTGAAGATCAAGCCAAAAGTGGATCTACCTAAAGTCGAAGAAGATGACGATTTGTTTGAAAAACAACATTCACCATACTCATCATTTTCACTATTTTCTCCATTCGACTTTGAGGGGGGCAGTCTGATAAGTAGCACTGCCACAAGTGCAAATATAAATAACACTCCTGCAGGTGAATTGATAACCGAAGAGCCCAAACCAGCCACTGGCCCCCGGAAACCGTCTTCCCTAACCAAAACCAAGTCAAAACCTCTTGCTAAACCAGTTCCCAGCAAAGATCCGCTTTCTAAGCATTCTTCGCGTTCCTTGAGATCTAGGCAAGAGGAAGATCGTTACTATAACGATGTCGCATTGGAGGATCGTGACATTTTGCAGGCCAAAATCAAAAATTACATGACCGAAGTGGCCATCCGTCATGATTATGGGATTAAGCGCCAAAAACGTGATTTTTTGCAAGAAGCGCAAAGACTACGCTATCATCGTCTCTTGCCCAAGCACGACAAGGAACCCTGTCGCATTCGAGATAAATTCCCCACCATTTGGGAAGAATTAAAAGTGCCCGAAATAACTGAAATGTATTATCGAAAATGGATTAAAGAATATCCACCGGATTGGACTTATCCACTTTTGGAGCCAATCAAACCCCTGAAGATACGTCGTTACTTGGCCAACAAGCAGGCTAAGCTAACCGAGAGTAAAAATGAAGCTGATAAGGAAATTAAAAAGGAAGGGGAGCCCAGTAGCGATTGCTGCCGGTGCGAACAAATTCGATGACGTAAGACTTTATTTTTAAGATTTATTTAAGCTATTCCAAGGCAATCTCTTACAGATTGAATTTAGTCCAAAAAGAAAAGACGAAGCTTGCTTTGCTTTCTAACTTTTAACTTTATCAAAGAAGAGACTCCTAACTTTACATTTTATTTTTCACTCATCCCATTTCACAAAACCCGCAAACTGAATCGCTCTTCGTTGAATGTAAAATTTTTATAAATATTCTGCAAAATCCAAAATCTCACTGACTTCATTATATTCTTTTCGCTTTTCTCTCTCTCTCTCTCTCTCAAGCGTTCGGGGCTAACTTCGTTTATCTACTTCGTGTTAAGTCTCCACGACTAAGACAGCTGGAATCGTTTCGCCGACTTTTAGACTTACAAATAGCTGAGTAAATTACTTGTAAGTTTTTCAAGCTGAAAATGGACTTATTACTTGCCTGATACTTGTGTTGAAGGAACAGCTCATGGAACATATGTACCAATTATTGTTGTTTACAGTGATAGTTTATCGAAACATTTAACACATTAGAATCTTTAGGCAATCTTGGAACTCCTCCAAATGAAGCAAAGAAGTCGTTTATTTTTATGTATTTGTCCCTAATTCTTTATATTCCAGCTTTTTAGCTTAAGATTCCTTTTCATGTTCATAAAAATATGACCTTGGAGAATAATCTGTGATGCTTTTATTAATGAGTTCCTTTTGAGGTTTACACAATTCAGGAATTTGTCCCTTTGCAAGCTGTTTTTGTTTCAGAGTCAAAGAATGTAGTTTTTTGGACCAACAAAAAAGTTAAACTTTCCTTAAAGCAACAATACATAAGCCAGCCCTAAATAGTAATACTATTCCATTTTTTTCTGAACCGAACCACTTTCAACTTTTTTTAGCTTCGGATCGGGCTCAGGTTCGGCGGCGAAATTTTTTTTTGCTCCGGTTCAGGTTCGGTTCGGGGTTCCTAAAATGCCGGAGTCTCCGACTCCGAACCGGTTTGCAACCCTGGTTCTCAGTGTACGTTTTGTAGTTGAGCCTTTTGTCTGTTGGTGTGTTTATTATGTGTAGCATTTTCACATTTCTCTGTCTTTTGGTGAGTGGCCGCTTTCTGCACAATGTGCGGCAAGCGCAGAATATTGAATGTGTGTTTGATGTCGCAGTTTTAAGTCAGATTTATGTTGGGCTATTTATTCGTGACCAAAAATCGTGTACTAAGACAATTGCGAGGACTAGGTACCTCAGTAAAATTGATATATGTGCAAAATGTCTTTTTGTTATTTCTTTCGATCCAATAACGGTACAATGGTTTTGAGTAAACACTTTCTTTCTCTTTTACTTCGTGGCGCTTTGCCAAGTGTTCACTTCTAATTGCCTCCTAATCTGTGGTGCAGTTATATGAAACAAGCAAGCCATCCCATGTTTCTCATAGAAAATTGATATACATATGCGCAATTTGAGTTATTTGTCTTTTAAGGGCAATAGCATCAACATAAATGGCAATTACAGTGACAAGATATTGAACAGCTGTGGAAGCAATATTATTAACATAACAATCAAGTGAACTTCAAGTGATAAAATTTTATTTTAGCAAAAAATGCCTCTTACAAAAGAACTATCCCTTAAATATCAGATAAAAATCAAAACCGCGTATAAAGCTCATATAAAAAATGGTGTAAGCGCAGTTTAAGGAGCACATTAACCAAACTTTTTAAACAGTCCTCAAAAATATTGCCAAAATAATCGCAAGGGTGTGATTCCCAAGGTAAATGAGAGCACCAAGCGGCGCATAAGGACTCTAGCAGCAAATAAATTGAAGAGCTGCGCTCAAATTAAGTCGGAGCTAAGTCTATCAATATGTCGACAACGCATACAACAAATTTGCCGAAAAGAGTTGCATCTTCAGAGTCAGTCCAAGGTAGAGGTGGGCGCGGGCCTGTATTTTGAGGCCCGGGCCCGCACGAACACGAACTCTTTTTTGAGAGGCCCGGCCCGGCCCAAAACGAAACTTTTTCACCAAGGCCCGGGCCCGGCCCGGCCCGGCACGAAACTTAATTTTTTCTAAATTTGAGCTTTTTAGCCTAGTGCGTTTTTCATTTAAAACATGGCGCGATGTTGAAAAAAGCCTTTCGCTCGTAGACAAACTGGCGGGAATAGCCAGAATGGTCCGAGTATTTTAAGTCCCTTGCATTTTTCCAGAATTCTAAAATATGTGTGCCAGGAGCTGCTGGATAGGCCAAACATTTGTCAAGCTCTATGTCGATAGCGTTTTTCTCAACTTTTCGTTTTTTTATATAACTTAACTCTAAAAATTCAGCAAACATTTCATTTTCGGAATTATTTGGGTTTATGTTATTAGTTATATCATCAACGCTACTATATTCATGATCCCCTATAAATTCGGAGAGCATTGCTTTTACCGTAGCTAACACATTATCTCTCTTTCCTCTGAGAGAAAATTCATCTCTCTATAAGGAGGGTTCAAGAAAAGCCCAACCAAATGAGCGATTGCCGAAAGAAACCTTTTTTCTAGTGCGCTTAGGGTCATTGTTTTAAACTCAGTTATTATTTGGGAATCAAGTGTGCTAGCTCTGCAAAGTTTACATAATTTTTTTGACCACAATGCAAATATTTGCAAATATTGTTTTATCAATTTCACAATAGGACGCCAATTTTGAATTAGTGGTGAGCAAACAAGTAAAATATGTATAAGCAAATCGATAGTAGTATCGATAAACAATTAAAATGCGATAAATGGCGGTTCTAATTAGAGCATAAACAAAAATAGCGCGAACAAATCAAAATTGTTTTCGGGCCTATTTCGGGCTTTTACGGGCCTATTTCGGGCTTTTACGGGCCGGGCCTTTTTGCTAAGGCCCGGGCCCGCACGAAGCCCGCACGAATCTTAATTTTAAGGCCCGGGCCCGCTCCGGGCCTGTGTAAGCCCGCGGGCCACGAAAAAAAGCCCGGCCCGAGCCCACCTCTAGTCCAAGGTGCCTAATCCGCCCCTCAAGCAACATCACAATAATTCGCAAATGGCCATTTATGAAAGTACAAGTTTTGGGACGCTGAGTTCAAATCCTTCATATTTAGAGATAAAAATAGTTCCACCTAGTCGGCCCAGATGGACATAATAAATATTGTAGGGATCTGCGGCATCCCCGACCGACCTGCTACAAGCACTACCATTGTGATGAATCTCTCATGGTATAGGCTGTCTTCAATGTATTATTATGCAAATAAATTATTAATGTGCAAATAAATGAAGAGGTGCTGGAAAGTAAGCTTATAACAATCGCGGAAGAGTTCCATGGTGACAATTCGATTTTTCAGCAAGAAGCGTTTTTCCAAATACATTGCCCGACGACAAAGGCATATTTCAGGTCCCACAAATTTCTTATGTTACAGTGGCGGGCATCTTTTCTGCCTGAAAATTCGCACTGTAAAGGAGTCTGACACTTGAAAGCAGCTTTAAGAGCAATTGTGACGGTGTGGGAATATTTTTATTTGAGTGTTTTACAAAAATTAGCTAATTCCATTCCCCGGCGGTGGCCGTTACTGCAAACGATAAAGGGCACCCCGATTTTATATAAATGATATTACTAGACTACATTCAGAGTTAAGTTTTCATTTAAAATAATAAAATACACATTTAAAACCTTGCACATATAGCAATTTTCTAAGAAAATATATTTAATAATTTTTTTTTGTTAGTAAATTGTTTTAAATAAAATATAGATTTGAATTTTTTAAATTTCAATGTCCAATACCTTTACACATTTATCAATTTTACTGAGGTATAATGTGTGACCATCGTTTCTGTCTAAAAAGTTTCTTTTGGTTGGTTTGAAACCTCCCCTTTTTTTTTAAGGAATTTAAAAAACAATTTTTGTGATGTTGCCAGCTAGCGGATTAAGGGATGGAAACTTATAACTCATGTTTGGCGCCAACAAATTTTTAAATTTTGCATTATATTTATGGAGATGATGACTTAAATTTGAACTGTAATTTAAAAATGCATCATAAAACATATAACACAATCAAAAAATTTTAGTTAAAAATCAAATTAACCCATAACTAAACAAAGGAAAATTTTTTGGCTAGAGATTTAACTCTGTTTTTAGAGATGGAACTTCAATTTTAACTATGAGTGTTCTAACTTCATTTTCTAATAAGAAATTTAAATCTGCAGAAACAGAGGAAGTTTCTCGTTTCTATCTGTAATGCTTCGCTCATACGCCATATAGATAAGGATATTTGTCAAAAAATTGTATAAAGAATGGTCCAGACATTTATTTCTTTAATAATAATATAGTTATATTTTTCTTCCTCAGATAATGTGATACCGACTCGGCTCTGATCAAGCACATGAAGGCTAAATGGAAACGTACGGAGCTGAGGGACAACGTGAGCTAATGAAATATCCCCCAAAAGGTTCGTGTACTTGTCTGGGAAAACTTGGGTGCTTGCCTTGCCATGGCCACCCGACCCACTAGGTCGGCACTTACCTTAGTGCTATGAGCGTTATATGTACATTGTACAAGCTAAAACAAATGTTGTCAAACTTCTATAATTGTATGGAAAAAGCGCCAACCACGTCATGGCAAAACTGCTCAAGTGCTCAACAAAGTGAATACCCCATAAGTGTTTCGTTTGGAAACTGAATGTACTTCATCCATTTGATATTATCAAAAAAATTTAAGGTAAAGTCGATCTATTTTATTTACTGCTTCCGTTCAAGTCACTTTAGCTTTGCTTAAAAAATTATTTGTATACAAATTCGAAATTATTTTAACTCTGGATTTTAATTTTTAACAAAATTTTCAGAATGTTGGCATCTCAGAAAGCCTCCAAATTGCTAAGTCAAAATACCTGTACCACATACTATGATTTCCTTAACTGCGGTCGAGCATGTCTAGAGCCTTTGGATTGCAAGCAGCAAGTCCAAAAGATACCCAAGACACCCAATCTCAATAATTTGGTCAAGTATTACAATGTGAATGACCAGGCCACCGAATGGTATTTAGTCAATAAGCGTCCTCTGCCCAAACCCTGTAAAACCAAATATTGTTACAAATTTGGAGTACCCATACGACATGCCTGGGCACGACGTCCAGTGAATCCGTATCAAGGACGTCGCATCTCACCAGAATTTCAGTGTCTTTTGCAAAACTATCAGCAAAAGTTGGAAAAGAAAAGTCCATTGAATCAATTGCCAGGGAAATATCTCAAAAGGAAACCCAGTTTCTCGTACTACAAATATGATGCGGGGAATAGAAGCAGGCATATGCGTCCTGGTATAGATACAGCTGCACCCTTGGAGTTTCCCTGCAAGAATATGAGCTGTTGTTGTCGTAAACAGACAAAAGAGCAAATTGTTAGAGAACCAGAGCAAAAGGAATTAAAGAAGCCACCAAAGGAGCAAAAGGACATAAAGACAAACATAAAAGATGTGCGTGTAGATTTATTTTTGGAGAAGAATGCCTACCTTAAAGATTTCGAAGAAGAAAAGAAAGAGCCATTGACTAAATCCAAGAATTTACATGTGATGTACGAGCCAAATCCCTGGGCTAAAAGTCAAATTAAAATTAAAGACTCCCGCCCGAAATTGCATGTGGTTTATGCTCCTGGCTTTGATATGGAGCTGAAGAATACACAAACTCAAGCTAAGGTTATAACAAGTAAGGATATGAACAACTATTGTACCCAAATCAAACCTGCTCCTTATTGTGAAAAGCAATTTAAACGCAAAGTAAACAAAAAGAAAGATCCCAGGTGTACGGAGTATGAGAATCAAGCATTTTATGAAGTAATCAAGCAATCCCAAAAACAAAGCAAGAGATCCTTATGTAAATGTCGCAGTCGTAGTCGCAGTACCAGCAAAGTCACCAGCTCGGAGGAAGAGCACGAACAAAAAGTCAAAACTCAAAGCCAAAGCCAATTTTATGATTCAGTTTGTCCCCAGAGAAGAGTATTAACCCAACGTGCCCAACGACCTGAGGTGTATGATCAAAATGATGTGGAAATGTTAAACAAAGAGAGTTATAAGGGTTATCTACGTCGTTCAGAAATCAAATGTTTGGAGCCACCTAAAAGAAAGAAACCTCCTCCTTATTGTTATTATTGGTCCGCAGTAGATCCAGACCCAAGGCTAGAAGAAAGAACGAAGAGGGAGATGGATAAGAACAAAAAGTGTAAAAATGAGAAACCTTATACCTACTACTGGTCCCAAGTGAATCCAGATATACGCCACGAAGCCAAAAAACGTGGGGCCCAGAGCAGGGAAGCTTCTTTAGAAAAAAGAAAGGCATTTTATGGTAAAATTTTAAGAAGGGAAACGGGAAGAAAGTAAGGCAAAACCAAATTATAAAGGGAAACATGGAAAACAACACAGAAGCTACTATCAATGGTCGAGCACTATAAGGAAAGAGGAGGCTACGAATGAGAGAAATGATAGTTCTACCGAATGCAATTGTACGGAAAGAAGTCGTGGAACTAGCGCTGATTCGTATCGAAAACCTCAGAAAAGAGACTCTCGTAGGAGTAATCATATGTGGTCAGGTCCCATACAGCCCCGACCAGAGATAAGTGAGGCAGAAGACACGGATATGAAGGGAAAAGGTATACTCAAGAAGCCTCGCTTTATGCCCCAGCTACAAGCGGTGGCCAAACGTTTCTTTTGGAAATCCCACAAAAAGTCTACTAAAAAACCGGAATCTAGACCCTTATATACCCAACCGGAGGAATCCACAGAGCCCTGCATTCATACTCTACCAAGAAAACGACCTTCTCCAAATCAAAATTTCAAAGGATTTAGAGATCCTGATTTATGGTCAAATAAAAGCTCTAAAACAAAAGTTCCCTTAAGATTCAAAAGTTCCCCACAAAATCCTAAAAATTTGGAGCGTAGAAACACACGTTATGTGGACACGGATCTATCAGGGATTTGTTCAAAAACACCAAAAAGAAGGAAAAGAAAGAATTTCTGCAGAGATAAAGTCTTAGAGAAGAAGAAAAGCTGTACACCAGCTGAGACCAGGTCAAGAAGTTGCCAAAGTGGACAAACTCGTCGTCTTGTGTGTACTAAACCCCCTAGCTATACCTGTCCTCGTGAATCTCGTGCCCAACGCGAATGGGAATTAAGTCAAAAGCAAAAACCAGGCCAAGAGCAAAGTAATGACTGGCTATTCACCTCACCTGCAGCGGAGACCAGTTCCCGCAAATGCCCAGGTGGTCTCCTTACTCACCGCAACTCACAGTTTCCTTTGAAGAAAGACTCCTCCTCGTCCTCTGTTGACTGGTTAATGGTTCAACCCACTAAAACTGCCTTGAGAAGAAGTAAAAATACCAAAGATTTTCATTTGGTAAGACCTAAACCAAGTTATGTACCCAATGACAGTTCAGATGAAATGGAATCCCAATTGGAATGCGATTGTTCGTCTCACCCTCGAGTCCCCTCCATTTATGACCATCCCAAGAGCTGCCCCAGGAAATCAAGTCGTCGTTTGTGTGCGGGTCACAACTTTTGTTTCACTTAACCACAAGCAGAACCCTTTGACTGACAGTTGGTTTACCTAGTCCCTAAGTAGCCTAACTCTCACTCAAGTGGGTTCAGTTTTACTTTTTATTTTATATAATGTGTGTGTATATAAATGCAATTCCTGGCTAGGCCTTATCCCTCTCTCTTCCTCTCTTCCTACTCATTGGTAAAATTGGCCGGACGCTTCTCCACAAACGCCTGCATGCCCTCCTTGCGATCATTGGTTGAGAAGGTGGCATGGAAAGTGCGACGTTCAAATTTCAATCCCTCCTGCAAGGTGGTCTCATAGGCCGTATTCACCGCCTCCTTGCACAGCTGCACTATCAAATTCGAGTGGGTGCCTATTTTCTCACCCAACTTGACGGCCTCGCTTAGCAATTGATCCGCTGGCACCACTTTGCTGGCCAAACCCAACTTCTCTGCTTCCTGGGCATTGATCATATTGCCCGTCAGACACATCTCCATGGCCTTGGACTTGCCCACCACACGGGTCAAACGCTGAGTGCCTCCAGCCCCAGGAATGGTGCCCAATGCAATCTCTGGTTGTCCAAATTTAGCCTTATCACCAGCATAGATGATATCACACATCATGGCCAGCTCACAGCCTCCACCCAAGGCATAACCATTGACTGCAGCTATTATAGGCTTTTGGGTGCGTGCCACCTCAGTCCAATCGTTAAGGAAATTACCCTGGATGCACTGGGAGTAAGTATTCGGAGCCATTTCTTTAATATCAGCTCCAGCGGCAAAAGCCTTCTCACTGCCCGTCAAAACAATGGCCGAAATTTTGCTATCCTTGCCAAATTGCTGCAAAGCGGTGGACAGTTCCTTCATCAGGCCATTGCACAGAGCATTCAAAGCCTTGGGGCGATTCAAGGTGATAACAGCCACATTTTGTTTATCACCCTGCACTTCGGTCTTGATGAATTCCCAGTTGCCGGCAGCTGTGAGAGTACCCAAGGTTACGTAATGAAAACATCTCTCTCTCCATAAATGACCTTTGATACTTACTGCTGCTAAAGCGAATGGGCCGCGCCACCTGCATCAGTTGCTGGCCACGCAAGGCACAGATTTTAGCAATGTTGGCCATGTTTTTTTTTTGTCCAAGGGTAAACCACGATAAGAAGCTGACAAGACAAATTCTAAATTGTTATCTAATAATAATAATTGAGGCGGTACAACCGGTACTTACAGGTTGGAAGCTCTGGAGCGTAGTGTAGAATTGCAGCTGTTAATGATCTTAGCAGTCAAGGTTTACCAACACTGGTTTTGCGTTTAATTTAAACTACAACTTGATCGAGTCGAGTTGACTATACAAAATACGCTACAAAACGGCAGCTAACCAGTCCAAAACCATTCATTATGAAAGTTTCATACAACTTTTACACCCTTTCAGATTCCTTTGGCCTCGGAGCGATCAAAAATGTGTTAATTTAGCTGTCTTTCCACTCTCTTTTGGTAGTGTAATGACAATCATTGGGTCACAGAACGTCACATTTCGCAATGTGAACAGAAAATGCCTTGTCACTACGACGGAGAGTAATAGCCTATTTCCACTATAATCACATATTTCGAAATGTACATATATTTTTTTTGAGCGTTTCCATATGATATGTACATATTTTGCAGTGTCGTGAACATGTGAATGGCAAGTTGATAATTTGAATTTAAATTAATTGTGTATTACATCTTTGAACAAAGTTTTACAGAGCTTAGATCAATTTAATAAAATTACATATTGCGAGACATTATTATTATGCCACTATGAATACTTCTGAAATGGACAAAACACAATTTCAAGCTTGACTTTGTTTCATGCATTTTTTGTTTTGCTTTTATTTGTGTTTGCTAATTAAAGATAAGGACAATTTTATTAAATTCTTGGCTTTCTCCATGCGCACCAGTTTATCCGTTCGCTCTCTCTTGTGGCGGACACCATCACCAGAGCCTTCTCAAATAATGTCATCTATGCCATGCCTTGTCCAGAATTCTCGTTTAAGGTTGAAATTTATGAGTGTTTTGCTGGGCGTACCTTACCGAAACCAAGTTCTCCTCTCGCATGTCTGAGCACAAATTCATATTAGTCCTGCCAAGTCACTGATTTGCTTTTTTAGGAACTTCTTAAAACAAATGCTTTATTTTAAAAGAAAATTTTTCAGATTTAAAAATAGCGCCTACCTGCGATCGCATCAGGGTTGATGGTTTGCAATATCGATAACAAAATAGCCAGTATTTATTTTTACAACACTGAAAACATTCCGGGTGAATGGACACATATTTTAAATATGTACATATTTTTCCTATGGGAAATATGTTACATATTTTTAGATATGTGATAATATGTGAAAATATGTACATATTTGCTATAGTGGAAATAGGCTATAAGGCCGGGCTTACATTGGGGAACACTGTGACCGAGTTGTCTGTGACGCACTGTGACCAAAGTACTCAGAAGTCCAAAGTGTTTAGATTGGCGTCACAGAAATTGCATGTCACAGCGCTGTGACTATCCAAATGAGTACTTTTGATGTGAACGCTTCTTGTCGTTGTCACAGAGCGCCACCTCGCTCACAAAAGTGAACATTGAACTGTTTGTGAGCTGTGAGCCAGATCCGCATAAATAAAGTAAACAATACCGGCAACAATTAAAAAAAGAAGAATATAGAAGTCAAAAACTATTAATCGCGATCGCCGTGTGGCCTTGTAGTGAAATGCCGATTCGATCCCTTATTGCATCCGTGGAGGAGTCGGAATGTGACCACTGCCAATTATAAACATCGTAATGCCAAGGAGTCTGGCTGGAGCAGCATTGCCGATCAGCTTGCCGTCACCTAGAAAGACGTTGTCGACAAATGGAACAGTTTGCGAAACACATATCGAGTAAGTGTACAATTCAATACATAAGCTACCCGGCATGAAATTGTATTTTTATTCACATTTTTGCAGGCAACAGACTTGTGGTTCTTGGTTAAGGTGCTCTCTATCTAAAGTACCAATGCAATGGATTCCCTTATTGTTGCCTTTGACATGCTAAACTCGTATGAGAGGGATGCCAACTCTGGATCCTGAAGCCGAATAGCCGCAATACGTTGTCTGCTTTCTGATAAGTGGCGTTACCCAGCATACGAGCTGATCAAAAGTGGCTGCATCCATGCCCACATAATTTTTAAATTTGGCAAACATGCCTTCTTCCCTTCGAGTCAAATTAATTTGGTCGATCCAGCAAGAGGGCTTTGGCTTGGTTCATCATCATTGTCATCTTCGTATCTTCGTTCTGCACCCAACAACGCCACAAGCCAGCCCTAGCCCTTTCGCGCATTTATTTCTTGCAGATAAAAATTTAATTTAACATAAATATCATCAATAAATGACGCATATTCACATTTACCAAAATTTTTAATTCGCAAAAAAAAAAAAAAGAGGCCCAAAGGGGCCCCAAAAAAAACAGGAGCGAGGTGCTTTTTCCAGGAAAAAAATTTTTTATGAGCTAGTTTTGAGCTAACTCATTGCAATCAGCTGTTCAATATATTGTTGGCACAAACATTCCATCCCCCCCCCCCCCACAAAAAGGGGCGGCAAAAGGAGAATTGTTTTAACATTGAAAAGTACTCATTCCTGTGACACACGATTTCTGTGACAAGCCATTTGCCGTTCACATTGCGCTGTGACACTGTGACACTGAAACGTGCCGCGCTGTGCCCCAATGTAAACCCGGCCTAAATTTATTTAGCCAAATGAGTAATCAAAAATATCTGTCTAGCGACAATATTGCCGGCTTCAGATTCCCATAAGAGCGAAATTGGTGCTAGAAATTGTCGGTCAAACAAGCAAGTGTCATTTCAGTCACAGAGCGTCACAGACAACACTGTCACAGTGTAAACCTAGCCTTACTCTACTTTGGAACTGGTTCAGCTGGCTTTCTTACAATCGACAATTGTTCCATCCCTAATCAAAATGTATCGGATATTCATCGACGCTTACGTCCATTTTATTTCCCAACAATCTGAATTCAAAGCAAAGGCTCGAGATTCTGTTTAAACAACAAACAAAATGACTTTAAATTCGCGGTTCAAAGAGGCCCACTACAAAAACCTCAACCGGGAACTTGTCGAAGAGGTCAAGTCCCAAAAACGTATAATTCAACTTCTAAAGACAGAAAACTTTGAATTGCAAAGGCAATTCTTGGACGAGCGTGCCCAACGAAAATTGGAAATAAAAGCAGCAGTTCGCCTGTTTTTGGACAGTCTGGGCATGACGGGGGATGCTCCGCCAGCAGCCACCCCTAGCCCCACGACTCGGCGCAGAAGCAGCGTATTGGCCAACGAACTGAGTCGACGCTCACAATCCATGAGCTTGTCGACCAGCAGCAGGCGCAGCAGTAAAGTACGCAGCAGCCTGGAAATGGCAGCTTCACCCGTAGATGATACAGAGACCAAAACAATAACGCCACCACCTCGTCGCACTGTTGATTTCACAGATGAGGATACCGAATCGCCACAGGAGCCTCTGCAAAGGAATATGTTCTCTATAGTGGAGGAACCTACGGAAAGCGAGGAGATTGAGAATGTTAGCGACACAATTGTGGTCAGCTCGAGCTCGCCCTCTCCCAAAGTCTTGTGCGATGTGACCAATTGTGTGACCGTAAGACGCGGCAAGCAATTGCGCAGCAAACCCCCGGCTCCAGCAGCTCCGGAGGAGGTGAAAGACGAAAGCCTACAGTTGCCTCGATTTAGTTCAAGATCAACCTACCCCTAAATTATGGTGCATTGAGCAGAATTCAGCCATCTTAAGCCCACCACGTCAAAGTAATTTCAATGTTCTGGTTCCCCTGACCAGCACGCCAGAGTTATCCACCAGCAGCAGCCAGAGCGAGGCAACCCAACAGGAACCTACTTTGTCCGGACGTCCTCGTCGGCGCTGCAGTCCCTCGGTGCTAAAAGAGCCTGCCCTAGGGTCGAAAATGCGAAACGATACCTCGAAAAGGAAGTCCAAATCCAAAAGGAATTAAACTTAAGCTTTGCTTTTTATTTTTATTTATTAATAAATTAAACCATTTCGATTTCATTCGCTTGATACTTCAGCTGCAAGGTCATGGCCGTGGGTGAGGTGACATCCGTAATGGTCAATTGCTGACCATCCTGCAGGCCCAATTCTCCCAGAGATTGGGTCAAATTCTTGCGCGTAGCCTCCTCAATGCTCTTCACCGTGGCCATGTACAAGGTACGCTGTTTGCCCTCCTTGGTGACCGTGGTTAGGGCGGGATTCTTCAGCTGAAATCTGGCCGAATCGCACAACAATTTGATAACATCCTCCAGGGTGGTGGTATTAGGATCCTCTATGGTCAACAATTGGGGTGTATTGCTGCAGGCCAAGCAGCTGTCGGATTTCTCCGCCTCGTACGTGTAGCTGTAGATGCCATCCAAATCATTGAAATTCATATAATTGGTCATGCTGTCGTAGCAGCTGGTGGCCAATTTGAAAATCTCCAAAGCACAGGCAGCCGCTATGACCGCATTGGTGCTGGCCACCGCTGGTATTATATGCTTAATCACACCCTGAACCAAACGATAGCTTATCCCCGTAATGTTAAACTCATTGGCTCGCTCCAGAGCTCGCTCATAGACCCAGCTTAAATGCTGTGGATCATCACCATCCAAGGGCAAGCCTGCTCCAAACGGACTCTCCTTCTCCCACTGTATCAACTTGACATACTCCACACAATGCTCGGGCAAACGGGGTGTATTCGCTATGGTACACAGAGGATAGTTCACCTGGGGCGGAAACAAATCCAAAGTGCACTCAATGCAAGCCGTATATCCTGGCAGTATAACACGCGCATTGCCCTTGAAACCCTCCGTGCCGCCATCAATCATAGGCACTATGCTGCTTAGATCAATGGAACCATCCTCCTCATAGCTTAACAGGGACAGCAACATGCCATTGATCCATCTGCGGGCCACTATGGAGTCCAAGCCGCACACCACCAAATGAAACTGACGATAGAACTGCTCATCAAAGTCCTGGATCTTTTTAAAATGTGGAGTCACCCGACAGGTGGGCACTCGAGCGTTTATGAACCGGGCCGCACACTCTGCCTTGGAGGCTCCTATGTCCGTGCGTCGGAATAGAAACTGTCGATTCAAGTTCGACAACTCAATGGTGTCCATATCAATCACATGCAAATCTCCAAATCCCATTAGAGCCAAATCTTTGAGCAGTTCGCAACCCAAACCACCGGCTCCAATGATCAAAACTTTGCATTTGGTTTGCAAGAATTCCAAATTGTCAGGCGAGGCAGCAAAACCATCCTTGCAGAAGGGCCCCTCACGCTGGAGTATGTGACGTAGGCCATTCCAGCGTTTGCTTTGCAAAATCAGTGCAGGATTGGGTGAAGACACTGACATGGTTTTGATAGTTGGAATAGTAAAGATTCAAGTAAAATGAAAAGCCAGTGTTGAACAGTGTGGAAAGTTTTACAACGTTTATGGCAATCCAAAGTCATGATGTTTTGAAATCACGATTTAAAAAATCACGATGTTTCTGTAAAATTGTGAAAAAATATTATCAAAACTTGGTTTATATGTTTGATATATGAAATTTTAAGTTTTTTTTTCGGTAAGCCCTATCTCAATTGAGAAACGTTAGATAAAGTCAAGCTAGATATGAACGGAAAGATAATTGAGTTTTCAATAATCGCATAAAACACTAATTGAAATTCGATTAAGTAGTTTGTTTACAACCACCAAATTATTTTGAATAAATCGATTTATTGATCGTTTTCAAAAGCCCAGACAAATGATTAAGAATAAAATCGAGAAAGGCAAAGCTAACTTCGCTTATACCGAAGTTTTGATACACTTGAAAACACTTGTCTCAACGGTTAGCGGTATCGACCAAACTTCGCAGATCAGCTTAAAAACATATTACCCACGACCGTGATTGAGAAAGACTCGAAAATGACTCATCCTGATGCTCAAAATTGGGATTGATTAAAAAACGACTAAAAAAAACTTGAAAGTGTCTCGAAAATGAGTAGAAACTGATTAGAAAAATGAGTTGTAAACGTCTTTTCAAGAAGAGTCGCGGCTAGGGTACCATTTTCTCCCGACCAAAGTATAATTTAGGATCAGAAAACGAGCGCATTTATGACTATTTTAATCAGACAGGACTGAGGACTCAAAAATGACTCGAATCTGATCAAAAGTTACATAAAATGTTGGCTGAGCAGTCCCAGTTTAGTTGGAAATGCAATCGCTTAAACGAAAATATGTAGATTTGACCAGGGCAGCCCTGATCATGTTTTTTGTACGCATAAACTTACTAAATAATCGAATTTGGGCAAACCAAAGTAGCCCATATCTGGTCACACTTGGCTGTCTACCGCCATTTTTCCAAATTGAAAACAACGGCAGCGTCCTATTTGCAGCGTGCCTTGGAATTGTTAATAATTTTGTTTTCAAAGTGTCAAATATCAACTAAATTCCTTAACAATTTGTGTTAAGTCAAGTTAGCTCAGAGGGGGCAGTTTATAAAGTTCATACCATCTAAACAAGATGTCGCTTTCTGCCTTGGCATCCTTTGATGATCTGCGGCGCTGCATGCAGGTGCTGATTGATGGCAACGCCGAGGAGGGTGAGTCGAGTAACTTACTAACCTAAGCTGAGTTTTAAATCCTTTTAACTCTTTTAGAGTTCTTAAGCTTTTTGCGCATGTTTGAGGAGTATCATGAAAAGTGCTCTGGCTATGCAGCGGAAACGGCCCGCATACAAAAGGAACTGGACAAATCGCTGACCAAAATGGGTGATCTGGAGGGCAAGTTATTTCATGCCCGTCGTATTATAGATATGGAGATTAAGGCACGTCGTCAGGCGGAACACGAGCGTGATGCCATGGAGGGCAAAATAATGGCTGTGGCGGATTTACTAAGACATGAAAGGAATCTCAACAATGAGACGCGCGATAAGTTGGCTTTTCTTAACACTTTGCCTGCAGGGAGGAAACGCAAATCATTGAATACAGTCAAGGAGGACAAATCCTATGGAGACATCAATTCCACGGGCTCGTTATTGTCTGATTTGTCTATAACACACTCGGAGGATGATTTTTTGGATGTAAGACGCTCCAAATCCTGGCGAGAGCATAGGCCGTCTGTATCCAAAAATCCAGTACCCTGTGTGGGTAGTAAAAGAAGCCGATTGAGTACGGGTGGAGGGGAACGCCGTTCCATTGGGGTAGAACAGCATACGTTGAATGTAAATGAGGGCGCAGAGCGCTTTTGTGCCACCACCAAGGTGACCATACCACAAGATGGTCAAGGAGTGATTAGAGCAGAGTCAACCATAGAAGCCTTGCCGGTTTTAGGCAATGAGGGATTGACCTCCACGCCACGTCGCTCGGGTATAAGACAGGCAGCAAATCCAACATTGACACCTTTAAATGCCATGACCAACCAGCCAGACATGGGCTCTCCGGCTCAGCATCGTCCCTTGATGAGAAAACACACCTTTAGCCAGAAGACCTTCTTGCGTGGCGACAACTGTGTGCAGTGCCAGAAGCGGTAGGTTTATATCTTTAGGATCAGAGAATTCCTTTTACACAGTTTTTGTTTCCTTTTAAGAATACGCTTTGGGGCGGTGGGCTTGCGCTGCCGGGATTGTCCTGTACGCTGTCATGTGGATTGCCGCTGGCTGTTAACTGTCAGCTGTGTGCCCCAATCGGGCACACCCACAGCCAAAACCATGATGGGCTATCTCAGTGACTTTGCTCCTGCCATAACACCCATGATTCCAGCCCTGATTGTACATTGTGTTAACGAAATAGAGGCACGCGGACTGACCGAAGTGGGTCTATATCGTGTTTCCTCAACAGAAAGAGAATACAAGGCCCTCAAGGAGCAGTTTCTGCGTGGGAAAACCACTCCTCACTTGGGCCAAACAGATGTGTATGTCTTATGCTGTTGTGTTAAGGACTTTCTGCGTTCCTTGAGGGAACCCTTGATACCCACCAGCCAGTGGAAAGATTTTGCCAATGCAGTACAAAATCCAGATACCAAATTGTCCCGAGAATTGTTATGCAAGGCGGTACAACAGTTGCCCCAAGCCAATAGGGATACCTTGGCCTTTTTAATCTTACATTTCCAGCGCATAGCCCAGTGTCCCGTGGTGTTGATGCCTATAAATAACATATCCTTAATCTTTGGACCCACCATAGTGGGTTATTCCACCCCCGATCCCGATCAGCATGCTCTTTGTACGGAATTGTTTACCCAAAAGCAGGTAATGCAGTCTCTCTTAGAGTTGCCCAGTTCACATTGGGAGCAGTATTTGGCCTTGGAAACGAGTCCTTCATTAGATAAGCAAGCAGGCAGCACGGTTAAAAGGGTCACCAGTCATAACCGCGATTTGTTTTCTTTATATGGTGAGTGAATTGTCCTCCGATTTAGTTAGATTTTAATGTTTACATTCCTTTTAGCCACCCCGCTCAAAGGAACCATCAAGAAGCGCAAGTTCTATGGCACACCCCCCGTTTCAGCCCACAAGAAATAAAGGCGGGCAAATCCCTCCACTAGACTTAAGAAATGAAATCAATTATTGTAACCCCTTATAATTAAACACGCTGAGACGAAAAAAACCCCCACAATACCTTGATCAAACTGGTTTTCCCTCTCCATTAGCATTGAGCAGCCTCTCAGGGTTTGCCCTCAAATCGACATGATGTTTCATTCACTTCACTTGCTTGCCTTAATCTCAGTCTCCGCTGCTTATACCCACAACAATCGCAGCCATCGTTGTCTCAGCGGAGACTATATACAATTGGAACAACTTTGCGATGGCCTGGCTCACTGTCTGGACTCTTCCGATGAAACTTTACTTTTATGTGAGAAAGTCTGGTGTCCCGGTTATTCATTTCGTTGTAATTATGGTGCCTGCATAGCCAGTTCTTCGGTGTGTGATGGCCATGTGGATTGTGTGGATAATTCCGATGAGCAGCGTTGGTTATGTCGTGCCCAACTGCAGCAGGCCAATTGTGATAACTGGGAGTTTTATTGCTACTCTTCGGGTCAGTGTGTACCCCAAAGCAAGCTATGTAATGGTGTTAACGACTGTCTAGAGGGCGAAGATGAGGATGACTCTTTTTTGTGCGAGGGAGTAACCACCCTCAAAACCCCTACTTCTACTACCGTAGCCTTAATGGGTTGTGTCATCCCCCACTTGCCTTTGGTTATTACTAAGCTGGCCCCAAACGAAGCCATACTTCACACCGGACTTAGTGTTTCAAATGGCTCTGTTATACACTACGAGTGTCCCGCGGAGCATGTGTTGAGGGGAGAGCCAGAGAATACATGTTTGGCTGACAAGTGGACAGAAAAGTTTCCCTACTGTTTGGGTAAGTGTGGGAGGAAGTTAACTACTCTGCTGAGTCTCAGTTTTAAAGGGGTTTTTCTTTTCCAGCTCCCAACGTACATTTGGCCTGGAGTCTAATGCTGTGTATAGGCGGTTTGGTAATCCTTTTGGCCTGCTTCCTGCTTTGGTATAGAGCTCAGTGGAGAAATGCTGAGAGACAAAGGGAGGAGCACAATTTTTGATTAAGAAAAATTAATGTAAACAGAGCTATAACCGCACCTTATTTTTTCACTTATAATCAAATGTTTGTTTGAACGAGCGTTAAAAATAAGAGAAAAAAAAAAGGGAATAAAAATTTCCCCCAAACCAATGTTTATATATTGTTTTTGTTTGTAATATGCCTGACAGTTTGTATGGCAGCTATAGTGGTCCAATTTCGACAAATCTTGTTGAAATTATGTAAAATCATTGAAAACTTATAAATACGAGCGTTGGGAGCGATAACATTGAAAACAAAAAAGTTTTTCTCACTCGGACTATTTTTCAGACATAACTTTTGTATGGCAGCTATACTATATAGTAGTCCGATTTCAACAAGGCTTATTGAAATTATGTGAAATCATTAAAAACTTATAAATACGAGCGTTGGGAGCGATACCATTGAAAACAAAACAGTTTTTCTCACTAAAACTAGTTTTTCACCCGATCGTTCCTATGGCAGCTATATGCTATAGTCATCCGATCCGGCCGGTTCCGACAAATGTGCAGCGTATTTATACCAAAAGACTTCGTGCAAAGTTTGGTTAAGATAGCTTTAAAACTGACGGAGGAGATAGCATAGAAACAGACGGACGGACAGACGGACGGACAGACGGACATGGCTATATCAACTCAGCTCGTCATGCTGATCAAGAATATATATACTTTATGTGGTCGGAGATGCTTTCTTCTCTGCGTTACAAACATCCGGACAATTTTAATATACCCTCTCCAAGGGTATAAAAAAAATGACAAACATCAACACTCTCAGTGCAAAAATTAACCGTTATGTTTCATTTTCGTTTTTTGTGTGGTGCACTATTATAGCCGCACCATTTAATTTCTTAGTCTGTGTTTGCTGGTTGGTGTTGCTGGTGTTTGCACTTGGTTGAGTTACTTTTTGTAATAAATTTGTAAATATGCCAAGTGGGCCAGTGCTGTCAGATGTTGAAAAGGGCCAAATTCTAGCGCTCAAAAGTGAAAATTGCTCATTTTGTGAAATTGTCGGAAAAATTGGTAGCTCCGACAAAATGAAAGCGAATTTTTTGTAAAAACCGAAATGAATATGGGAAATAAGACACGGAGGACGTACGCCGAAGATAAATCAGCGTGACCAGCACCGATTAGTGAGCGCTGCGAGTAATTCATTTAAGAACGCTAATGAATTAGCAACTGAATGTTGCCTAAAAGTGTCTCGCTGGACCATTGCACGGACTTTAAAGGAATCTGAAAACATAGTGCGACAAAAATTGAAGGTGACAAAAAGGTTGCCAGACTGCCAAAGAAATATCGGATGAAATTCGCCAGAATTAACATGGGAACTGACTGGACAGAAATAATAAGACTCTATAGAGCAATGCAAATATTAATTTATCTTTCTGGATCATTTTCTCGGATGAGGAAAAGTTTAATTTGGACGGTCCTGATGTGTTTTCGCACTATTGGAGGGATTTGAGGCAGGATTCCCGGTACTTTTCTAAGACAAATTTTGGAGGAGGATCATAAATGATTTGGGCTGCCTTCTGCGAGTGTGGATGCTTGGAGCTGGCATTTCCAAGCACTTGTATGAACTCCAGAGAGTACATGGACATTCTTCCATTGAATTTATTTGCATTTCTTAGCGGTTGAAGGGGGTAAAAATTAATTTTCCAACAGGTAAACGCATCAATGCACGCAACACAAGGCAATAATGTTCGGTTTTTGAAGTGGCCCGCGTGCTTTCCTGTGGGCGTTGCTAGTCCGAAGTATTTATGCTCAAAACCACGAGTACCACAGTACTAAGGGGTTCAAATTGTCAATTACACTAGTTTACAGCCAAAAAGACCCATTTCTACTGAAAATTTTTTTTTGTGTAGTTTGGAATGGTGATCTCAAAAATCAATTTCAAAAATTTTTTCATGGCTCCGTTTTTGAAATATCATTTTTTTTTATTTTTTGGTACGGGCACTTACATTTTAAGCCATATCTCACTTTATAATTGTCAGATAGAGTCAAGCAAGATAAGAATCGAAAGGTTATTTTGCTGTCGGTAATCGAGTAAAACATTGTTTTTAAATCGGTTCATTAGTTTGACTACAATATCCAAAAATATTTCGAAAAAATCGATTTTTTGCTCGAAAATTCATTTTTGGTCGCCTGGAAAAAATATAAAAAAATCCAAAAAAATTATTTTTATTTTTTCTACATAAGAACCGCACTTCTACGAAGAAAAACAGATATCGATGATCAAAATCTGTGAACAAACACAGGAGCTGTAAGCAATTTAGTGCAAAAAAATGTGATATTTTCCTGAATATTTTAAAATTTTCGTTCACTTTATACTTTGACCAAAAAACGAAGAAAAGTACAATGTTAATTTTTGAAAACACACAATATACTCAAATTTGACTGTTAGTTCCTCTACTCAATTTGATCCATCTATGGTACGTGTTACACGATTTTCCTCACCAATACCTTATTTTCTTCGTAAAAGTGCGATTCTTAAGTAGAAAAAATAAAAATAATTTTTTTGTATTTTTTTATATTTTTTCTAGTCGTTTAAAAATGAAATTTCTTGGATTTTCGAGCAAAAAATCGATTTTTTTGAAATATTCTTGGTTGTTAAATTCAAACTACTGAACCGATTTAAAAACAACAGCTCCATTACTTTTCGATTTATTTCTTACTTGACTCTATCTGACAATTATGAACTGAGATATGGCTTAAAATGTAAGAGTACCTACCAAAAAAATTTAAAAAATTAATATTTCAAAAACGGAGCCATGAAAAAATTTTTGAAATCGATTTTTTAGATCACCATTCCAAACTATACTCAGAAAAATTTTCAGCTGAAATGGGTCATTTTTTTTTTTTATTTTTGTAAACTAGTGTTATTAAGGCATGGAAAGAACTGTCCCTTAATGATTTAAAAACCTCGTAAACAGTAAACCGAACAGGATTTATGAGATAATTAGTGCTAAAGACGGTTACTCTCATTATTAAAGTGAATAAAAATATATTAATTTGTTAACATTTTTCTATAAATTATTTTATTTGGTGAAGTGCGGAAAAGAAACATAACGGTTAATTTTTGCACTGAGAGTGTTGATGTTTGTCATTTTTTCTCTCTTATTTTTAACACTCTTTCAAACGGTAATCGCAAAGTTTTTCTACCTCCACTCTTTCTATGCGTACTCTGAAAAAACAAGGTGCGGCTATAGTATTGCTCCAGAGTTTATAAGTTCCAGAAGATCTTCACCCTAAAATTCAACTTTCTATCAAAGAACTCTATTTTTTCTCCCCAAAGGCGTGGCCAATTTTTCAGGTTTAATGGAGTCTTTATCACTCGTTGATTGGTCCTGTCTTGATGACTTAAGTCTCAATGATGTCTAAGAGCTGTTTCACAACACACTGTGCAATTTATTCGATGAACCTGTTCCAGTCTCTCTATTCTTAACGCTTCTAAAAATACCCTCCATGATTTTCTCGTAGATTGATATGTGTACAGAAAGTCAAAAATAGAATAGAATAGAATCCAATTCATTTCGTCCATCCCTTTTCCTTAATAACAGTACAGCATCTGATGACTTGAGCAGAGCCAACTTATTTGCCAAATTTTTTTAGTCTACTGATTCATCCTAACCCTAAACACTATCTTGCACAGATTCCATAAATAAACATTTAATTCACGAATTGTAGACTGGTCCTGACATGATTCCCAGTTGTGTCCTTTCACAGCTCCCACCCCGCTGCGCAAAAAGGGCAATAAGTCAAACATCGAGAGCTATCATTGCTATCCCAAAACTTTTTGAAAAACTAATCACATCTCGCCTTGTCAACACTGTTTTATTAAAACTCGATCTACTATGACAAATCTTCTGAGGTTCACTAATTCAATTAGTCGTTGCTTTCTGACTGATGTCATCGTTACTGACTTTAGTAAAGCTTTTGATTCGATCAATCATAGACATCTTATTTATAAGTTGTCTAGCTAAGAACCAAGGCTGCAAACCACTAAAATTTTGCAGAAGGTTCGGTCCGGGGGTTCGAACCCGTTGTAAAGACAAAGGTTCGGTTCGCAGACCGGTTCCTGAAACCCCTGAACCCAAGGTTCTGGTTCGAACCTCGGTTCGCTAGAACATAAAAGATAACAAATCATATTTTTTTTTCGATTGTATAAAATTATGTCAGCTAAAGAATTTAATAACTAAAATAGTAATTGAATTCTTAATCTGTCATTTAGAACTTTTGAGAGCTGCTTAGCTTAAGTTAATTCGTGTTATAACTTTTAAGCGCTGTTCATCTATATTAACTTTTTTTCGTTCAACTGATACCTAAGCAGCACAACAAGTATAAGTAGTTAAGGCTATAATTTTTAAGTCCTCGGTTCTTGGAACATTTTGAAATCTCGGGTCTAAGAACACTGAGAATTTCTATATCCCTGATTTAGCTCCCGTAATGCGCCTAAGGGTTTTCGCCTGGATAATATCACCATACCGGAGCTAGAATAGCCGTGAAGTTAGGACTTTATTCCTGAGTGACAGCTTTTTCTTGGAGTTCCGGAGCCATCCCATGCTCCGTACTTTAGTAGCCACTGCCTGAGCTATTGCCTTGATCCGGTGTCCAAAAGTCAGTCTTCTGTCGAGTGTCACCCCAAGGTATTTATGGGCTGCTTTATGCTCTATAAGCTGACCATGCAAGAATAATCCCGGGCAGGTCTGTGATTATGGCAATGTTCCATCTAGCCGCCCAGTTGCCAAACATATTCTAGTAATTTTGAAGGGCATCTGTGGCTGAGTATATGCATTTAGAAACACGAAGAACACATTGTAATAAACAATGCTTTGTGAAAGATTTTAAAAGAATTACTCGACATGAAAAGCAAGCGATATTAAAATCACCTGATTGTGAATCGTTCAGCTTTAAAGAAGTTTTATAAATTGGCTACAGCAAGTTATATACATTTTAAATTACTTTCCCAAACATATGTTTTTAGGTGAAGTCTTTTCTAAGGAACTCTAAATGCAAAAACCTTTAAGATTTAGTAAGCATTTGCACATTTTGTGGATTGAGTTCACCGCGTCACACAGTCTAGCATTAGTTTTTTAGACTTTTCTATATGCAATAGATTTCGTATTGTGTGAGTAGAGAGTTTTCTGCAAAGTGTGCGACCTCTAGAGTGTGTACAGCATATAAATAGTGATCGTATAAATCTGACATAGGATTGAAGAACTTCTTGAATGATACCAGATAGATTACAAAAAATCTCTGTTTGTCTCTGCATGTGTCGTTAAGAAAAACTACTTTCTTTTGTGAACCGAACCTAATTTTTGGAAAAAGTGGTCCGGTTCAGGTTCGAGGGGGCAAAATTATGGGGGGTTCGGTTCATGGTCCGGTTCGGGGAACCCAAAAAACCCGAACCGAACCGGTTCTAAGGGGTTCTATTTTGGGACCACTATTTTGGGGTTTGTTTATCAATAATATTTCACAGGTTGTTAAATCATCTCAAGTCTTAATGTTTCTTCTTCTTCTGATCCATATAAATGGACTTCAACTTCAATCGTGGTGCAACCTTAAAATGCTATATCTTAATCACGATAAATTTAAGTTCATGTGGATCGTATTACTTTAGTTCAGTATCTGGGGGTATTATTTGATCACAAGCTTTGCTTTAATGACCACATCTGTGTCATATCCAACAAAGGTAAGAGTTAGCTGGGTTTCGTTCACCGTTGGTCTAAGGATTTTGAAGATCCTTATATGTATAGAGTAGTAGAGTATAGAGTATTGCTCAAGCATTTGGTCACCTCAGTATAGTTTCTTCAGTGTCTTCTCTTCGCACTTAGGTGCTTAATCTGGAATGCTGATGATGATAACGACCTTTACCACATATTGTCTCTTCAATGCTCCAGCTACATCGATTCCCACAATCTTTAAGCTTTTCTGTCGCATATGGGCGCATATCGTAAAAGAGTTCTACTTATTTAATCGGTGCGGTAGATATATAGCTTAACATTTTCTTTTCCTAGACATTTAATAATTATCACAAGCAAGCAGACAATTTCTTGTCTTTAAATAAACAAATAAAAGTTTGTATGAAAATTTCGGAAAATTCCCCCGGTGTTGGGGAGATTCCTGAAAACTTAAGTAGTTATATAACTATGTATTTTTCAACCAGAGTACTTGAAAGTCGGTCTGTAAGTACAAACTTTTTTAGAAAACCCTTCACCAGACCCTTCTTCTAGTTCCAATCCCATTTGAGACATAGGGCATGAACCGCTTCTCTCTACCAACGAATTCTATTGTTTGAGTTCTCCTCCAAGTGTCTAAGAGTCTCCCTGGTTCCACTCCTAGCGATATAGCTCTCACTTTTTCGCAATGTTTGCCCTTTGCTGATTATGATGTCAACACTCTCCATATTTGCGCGTTCTAGCAGCTCGTAGTTTCATATTCTGTGAGGCCAGAAAATACGAAATATGCGTTGCAGGCACCATATGCAGGAATCGTAAAGGAGCCCTGACATTACGTTAGACTTGAAAGGCCTGATATTGAACCCATGTGGATACGATGAGCATCGCCAAACGTCCGACAGCACCCTTTGCTTTCAGAAGGCTCGACATACGAGTTCCGTACCATCCACAGGAAGCTGAGTAGCTGGACTTGTTCAATGAGCTGCTCATCCAAAACCAGCGCATGGGATTTTCCGGAACGAAGGTTAAGCGATTTAGTTTTGCAGTTGTTGACCTCGAAGGCTTTCGCGAAGTCTGCAAAAGCAATGTGTAGGCCCGATCTGTATTCCGTACATTGCTCTATCAGGAAGCGGACAGTGTTTATATCGAATATATTTCTGAAACCGCGTTGCTCTTCGCCTATGGTATCTAAAATGTTGTCTCTCAGGCGATCCAAAATAATACTTGCTATGAGCTTTGAAATAGTGCACATCCAAGTAAATTGCCTTCACTTCACTCCATTTCTCGTCTGTTGTAGCGTCATCATTCGACACGGCTGACCCTGCCCTCTGATTTAATTCTTCCTTAAAGCTGTCCTTAAGCGTCGCGTCGTTTGCTTTCGGTGAACTATTTGGCCTTTGGTCTCGTATTCTCTGATTTGACAAACTTGGATTTTCCAGTGGGGGAAGTATACTCGACGCTGCCTGTTCATCGGGTTTCGCTTTTATCCTTATATTAATCCTCCGCTTATATTGGTATTTGCGGAATTCGGCTTCAAGTTGCAAGTATCTGGCATTGTTGTTATTGGTGTCCAGTTGGATTCTATCATTCAGAAGCATTTTGACATTCCAGAATCCTAGAATTGTCCTTGTTCGATAAGAAAGTTGTCAGTAGACTAATTAGACGATCAGAGTCGGGCTTTAAAAGATCCTTGCCCTTCTGGGAAAGTGAATCATCACGGTTAGTGGACGGAAAGTAATGGAATCGTAAACAGCATTAGCAGGAACACAACTACCACTTGAGGAAGGTCCAACTTTTTTCTGTCAGATAAAATTGGATCATTGGACGCACTTCATTCAGCGAGATGGAGATATGCGGACTAATTTGACATGGGATTAGCTACGCTGGAAAAAGGACAAACTATATTTTCAATTCAATGCCTTTTGAACGCTAATAATGGTTGTTTATTTGTTAGTATTTCTATATATTTGATATTATCTACACAATGCTTTGACTTTTTGAAGGCTTGGCCTTCTTTATCCTTACTCTATTTTGACATGTCTAGTATAAATTTCTTTCCCGTAAACCCCTTAAAGTTAAGAGCTGCCTTGGCGGCTTCTTTGAACTGCTCCAGTGGGATCATATCATGTGCGGGAGCCACAAACTTGCCCTGCTCCATCAGGTCGAACAATTCTTTAAACATTTCTGTTCTCGCCGGCGTATTGTAGTTTTCCTTGGACCAGCGTGTCATCCAAAAGCCTCTAAAAGAAATATCCTTAAAGATAAGTGGTCCAGTGGCCACTGTAACCGGCTCGCGGGACATGCCACCATAGGTGACGAGTACTCCACCATTGCCCAAATGCCGGGACACCTCGGTAGCACTCTTGCCACCCACACAATTGAAGGCCAAACGTGGCTTCAATTTGCTCGCCTTGAACATGTCCGTAGTTCTGAGCTCTGCTTCGGTGAGCACGGCCGTGGCACCCAAATTTTGTAGCATTTGCTTTAGTTCACGAATTTCTGGACGATCTCGCACAATGCCTATGCTATTGATACCCCAGGCACGACATAGTTGATGAACCGCCTGGCCTACGGCACTGTTGGCTCCATTTTGTATGATTGTGTCCCCCGGAGAGAGTTTAATAAAGTCCTTGAGCATGCGGTAGGCGGTACAGGGATTCACGGTAATGGTGGCTGCTTCGGGCAGGCCCACTTTCTGGGGCACGGCCAACAGTTGGTCTTCATTGTACACGGCGTAAGTGGCCCAAGTGCCCAGACCGGTAGCCAGAGGTACCACATGTTCGCCTGCCTGCAAGCATTTTACTTGCTCCCCCACACAAATGACTTCGCCCACGAACTCATTGCCGGCCACAGCCGGGAATTTGGGCTTGACGGGATATTTGCCTGAAAGAAATGGGGGTTTAAAGGTGGGAGCGTATATGTGGGAGAACGAGTATATGTATACCCTGTATGGTATTAATGTCGGCTGGATTGATAGGAGCCGCTAGAATTTTGACCAAAACCTGCTTTTCCTTGGGATTGCACAATTCCTCCTCTACCAGATGTAAGACATCCTGTGGCTCGCCATGTTGTGTGTATTTCACGGATTTGGCCAAAACAGACATAAAACGAATGCTGACCAAAGGCTGCAGCAATTTTTTTTGACGTAACATTGTTTTTGTTTATATATTGTTTAAAAATTAAAGGTGAACGTGATCAACAACAACTGATAAACAAAATCTCGAACGAATACGGTCGCACTAATACCAAACTGCCAACAATACGTGATACGTTAAATACGTGAACGTTAAATAAGCTACATAACGGAAAAAGAAAGAAAGAAAAAAAGAAAAATACCGTCCATTAAGCCAAAACAATGTGAGTTCACCTGAGTGCTAGAGCTTTAGAGTTGCTTCAACTTGTTATATAGCAAAGTGAGTGTAATCCTAACCATTTACTAACTTTGCCCTCAGCTTTTTCTGGCAGTGTACTTACTGAATTTTCCTAAAGCTGCCACCTAGTTTTTGTTTTTGCTGCCGGCTGTCAAAAATTTAAAAATTGATAACGAATTCCAACTAAAAATACTGTACACAATCTAAAACTAGCATTTTGGCCTAATTTAACTTTTAAAGCTATATTTTCAATTTAAGCTGCAGCCGGCTCTACGTTTTTATTTTTACTCTTAAACCATCTGGCATCCCCGTGCTTTACATAACAAACGTCATTGCATTTCTCTCAGCTGCCGAATCCGTATAGACAATTATAATGGCCACCAACACGAAAGATTCCTGCTCCATTTGCGACAAGGTGGGCCTTAAACCACTTACCAAGGAGAACGTATTCAACTACTACATACCTCTCCATGGTCTTCTAAGCTATGCCGCACTCTCTGTTAATGTGATGAACCCTCAAATAGTACCCAAGCTTTTGCCCAAGAAGGATCTTACCAACGTCTTTCTCTTTTCGGCCGTGGCGGGCAGTGCTTGCTATATTTACGGACGTCCCCATCTGAAGGATGTCAAGGAGCAGAAACGCGCAGCATACGCTTTGCTAGGAGCCACAATGTTTAGCATGGGATCGGTGCTGGCCTGGGCATTGATCAAGTCGAATCTACCCAGAGATAATGCTCTATTGGCAACTGTTGCTGGTTTGGGAGCTGGAGCGGTCATTGTGAAGCTGGGTACAGATTATATACAGGAAATTGATGACAAGCTGGCGGCCAAGTAAACTAAGGATTTCACTGTTGGACGAGGCTGGACCGTGTGTGTTTGCGTTTGTGTGTAGTGTGTGTGTATGTAGTGGTGTGCTCACTGAAGGCAATAAGAATGAATTTCAAAAACAAAAGCAAAATTTTGAATAAATTTATTTAGTAAAAAACCAGAAAGAATTTTTCTTCGGACTAAGATGGAACCAGTAGGGTGAGTACATTGAATCGGGTAAGAATCGTGTGATGAAAACTATAATTTTATGACCTTGTTTTAGATCTCATCTAGTTCAAATGGTTAAAGAACCAGAGGGATACATTTTCCTGTATATAAATTCCAGATCTGTTGAGTCAGAGAACCCATTAATTTGAAAGCGTTTACCTCGAAGATTTTAAAAGCCCCACCACCAAAAAACCGCTGAAAACTGAGAATTACCACACATTTACGTAGACCAAACAGATTTCAGCTCTAAGAGATCCAATAATATCGAAGCAGCATCACGGAAGTTGGACATGAATATGTAGAAGGAGGATAATTCTATGAATCTTATGTATCTTTTCTACATAAAATCGATTAAAACTAACAAAAGTGAATGAAAAATGCTAGATATCTGAAAAATGCATCATAAACACTCGTTAAAAGCGTCCTAAACACCCTTAAATGTGTTTCTCATTGGGTCCATTGTTTTTTGTTCGCATTACGTTTTTTTTTACGAATTTTAAGAAATTTGTATTTAATTATCGTTTTTTTTTGCCAAAATGATCGAAATGTTCGTTTCCTAGTCCATTTGCGCATTTTTAGTAAGTTTGTATTAAAAGTTCGTATTTTATACGCGAAAAGTACCATAAACTTCCGTCAAATGCGCGTTTCCTCGTGCGTTAGCGAATTTTTTTATCAAATTTTTTATATAATGTTCGTTTTTTGTCCGCCAAATGTATTGTAACACTCATTTTCAAGTCAATTGTCGAATTTTATCCAAACTTTTATTTAAACTTCGCTTATTGTCCGCCAAATGTGTCATAAACACCCGTTTTCTAGTCCATTGGCGCATTTTAAGGAGATTTTTTAAATTAAGTTAGTTTTTTGTTCGCCAAATGTGTCATAAACACTCGTTAAAGGCTCATTTTCAAGTCAATTGTTCGCCAGAAGTATGTTAAACACTCGTTAAACGCTCGTTTTATAGGTTATTGACGAATATTTAGAAAATTTTTATTTAAAGTTCGTTTTTTATACGCCTACAGTATCATTAACACTTGTAAAATGCTCGTTTTCAAGATTATTAGCGAATTTTTATTTAATGTTGGTTTTTAGACCGTCAAATGAGCCATAAACACTCGTTAAGGTCAATCAGCAATTTTTTCTTGTTTTTGTTCGGCAAAAGTATCATAAACACTCGTTAAACGCTTGTTTTCAAGTTAATTGTAGAATTTAATGCAAGTTTTTATTTAAAATTGGCTCATTGTCCACTAGCTGTATCACAAACACTCGTTAAACGATCGTTTTTAAGTTCATTGCGAATTTTTTGGCAAGTTTCTATTTAAAGTTGGTTTTTTTATACGCGAAAAGTGTCATTAACACCCATTAAATGCTGATTTTCTAGTCCATTAGCGAAGTTTTATTTAAGTTTCAGTCGTTTTTAAGTTATTTGGAGAAGTAATATCAAGGTTGTATTAAAAGTTTGCTTTTTGTCCGCCAAAAGTATCAAAGACACCCGTTAAACGCTCGTTTCCTAAACTATTGTGCAATTTTTAAGCAAATTTGTATTAAAAAGTCGTTTTTGCGCGAATATTTGACGAATATTTTAATAAAGTACATTTCTTGCCACCCCTTCCCTCTCTCTGCATTGTCATTTTTCTTATGGACTTCAAATATTAGCGTTTATTTTAAATGAAATGTACCTTTAATTGCCATCGCTTAACTGATAAAATAATGCTTAACAATTCAATTGTTTTTGTTTTAATATATATATGTGTGTGTGTGTGTCGTGTGTAGATGCCATTTAAAAAGACTTTTGCGATTTATAGAACGTTCTCAAGCGCCAATATGTACATAATTTCGTTTTCAATAAAACTTTGAATTGACGACTACTGTTTTTTTTGTTGTTTTTTAATGGTAAGTTAATATACTTAATGTATATATGTATAATTGTATTGCGAAACATACAAATTAAACTTATGCCTATTACTTTACAAACACTGAATGGTCGGACTTAACTAACATTTTTAATTGGTATCAAAAAAAAAAAGACAATGTTTCCTTTTGTTGTATTTTGTTGAATTGCAATTGGTTTGTCCTTTTATCCTTTTCCAAGGTGAATGCGAAAAATTCGAATCGACTAAATTATGAATACATTTATTGCATTTACAAAATGGTGCGCATTCGTGTACAGACCCAGAAGGTTGACTAAACTATTTACTAATAACTATACATGATACGGCCTAGAAACAAGATAAGCATTACTGGAAGATGCAAGTAAATATTGCGGGTTATACATAGAGACGGGGTGTGATTGATAGATTGGAGTCACAACTGGAACAAGAGATCCCAATTAAGCTGCCATTTTGTTGGGACATTTTAAATGAAAACATTTCGTTCAGCAAATCTTACAATTAAACAAATATTTCAGCTCTGCCAAAGTTAAAGTTAAAAAGTTAAGCAGGAAATAGTTTAAGGCTATCAAAGCTTTTTAAATTGTCCTAAAGCCGATCAAAACAGTCACAATATTTTGAAGCTGTTTACAATTCATCTGAAACTTATAACGGCAAACAATAAATCTGCCAAAGATTTCTTTCAACAATTTCATGAAGTTTGCTTCATCGTGTAAATCCTGACTAAGTTAGAACAAGCCTAAAACCTCTGTAAAAAGAAATACAGTAAGAACGCGATTGAAACAACACTCTTAATAATTGTGGGAGTACTTAAGGAAAACTTGTGTGCAACAACCACCACCCATACAAAAAGAAATAAAATTTCGGTGACCCCGGAAAAAGTACACTTTCAAGCTGTTGCTTAGTTAATGATGAGGATGGATGGCTTGATGCCAAGCACTTAGTAGGAGACGATTCGCAATCCTGACATTTCAGCAGATTGCTTTGCTACCTCAAGTTTGTGCTATTTCTGATATGTTTAAAAGGGATGACACACTCAATATGAGCTTACTCAGAGTAATCATCTAACAAAAGGTCACTACAAAGTGCTCAGTAGAATTGAAAGAGCAACCATATGTTATGTTCCGACCTGCTTTCCCGGGTCTAACTATCAGTCGCCAGCAACAAAAAATTTTTAAGTCTAAAAATGCGTCAAAGTTAAGTTGGAAAATTTTGTCATAACATTACTATTCGTTAGTAATTGGGTTGAAGGAATTAAGAACAACCCAGAACGTTGGAGGATAACAGAGATTTTGTGATTTTGTTATTGCGGCAGATGGCCAAAATCAAAGGATTGCATCATATAATATCCATCATATCGGTTCGCTTTCAATAGAATCCTTAAAAAGAGTCGTTATCATTTGATCGAAGTAATCCATTTGAAGAATATGCAGTATAGTCCAATATATGTAAGTGTTATATGTTAGAACAAAGCCTAGAGCCAATTACCAGCTCTGTATTAAAAAAATCCAATAAGGAGTCGAGGGATCTTAATCTTTGTGGGAGGACTTAAGAGAAACAAAAAGAAATCAAATTTCTGTGACTCAGTATCCAGCATCTTTTCTGCCATTGCCAAGCTTTTAGTTTTAAACGATTCGCAACCTGACATTTCAACAGTCTGTGGAAAAAAGAGATTGCTTAGCTATCTCAAGTTTGTGCTCTATAGAAGCTTTTCCGATTCTAGCATCGCAAGCTAAACTAAGCTTACCTTTAATCTGGTAAGCTACCGTTTTTCATTTAAAATTCTTAATTTAGAAGTCTTTTTTCTATTTCTATCTCAAATTGCGATATCGAAAAATATTACAATTTTCGGAAAAACATCATAAGGTTCTCACATTTGTACACATCGTGGGTTATACATTTGGTTTGTACTCGCTGCCGCCGGGAATGTCATCTTTCTATGATCTTGCTGCGAGAGCAGCCATGTGCTATCATTCGGAGTATCGGTCGCCGGCTATCTTACGGCTGAACTACTGGGCTAACAAAAGAAGCGGCATTAACTCGTTTTAAAAAAGAATAGATAGGTGAATTATACATTTACAAAACTTGAAAAAATAAAGGGTTATTTGTAAGCTATTATCTTTTTGGCAACACTAGTTTAAACAGCTCACGCACGATTCGTGTTTTGTTTCACTGTCAAACATCTTCAGTTTGGTCTATAATTTAAGCATGAATCGTCTTACAAACGAACAACGCTTACAAATTATTGAATTTTATTATCAAAATGCGTGCTTTGTTAAGAAAGTTCAAGTTAAGAAAGCGACGAAGCTCATTTTTGGCTCAATGGGTACATAAATAAGCATTGCAAGAGCTACCAATGCATCCAGAAAAAGTCACAGTATGGTGCAGTTTATGGGCTGGTGGCATCATTGGACCGTACCTTTTCAAATATGATGCGAATCGTAACGTAACTGTGAATGGTGAGCGATACCGTGAGATGATATCCAACTTTTTTTTTGCCCAAAATGCAAGAGCTTGACTTGCATGACATGTGGTTTCAACAAGGCGGTGCCACATGCCACACAGCACGCGCAACAATGGACTAATTGAGAGGCGAGTTCGGTCAACATTTAATTTCACGTTCGGGATCAGTCAATTGGCCGCCTTTAGACTATTTTTTTGTGGGGCTATGTTAAAGCTCATGTCTATATAGACAAGCCCGCATTGGAAGACAACACTAAAGCATTTTTTCGTGAGATACCGGCCGAAATGTTGCAAAGAGTATGCCAAAATTGGCCTAAGCGAATGGACCATTTGAGGCGCAGCCACGGTCAACATTTGCATGAAGTAATCTTCAAACTTTAAATTATATGGACCGTACTATCGATTTAAATAAAGATTTGATGAATTTTTCTAAATTTTATGTGTTTTTTTGAAAAACTTTCCAATAGCTCTTAAAAATCACCCTTTATAAGCAAACGAAATTGCTTACATTTGCTTAATTCTATTAATTTCTATTTCTTAAGTTGCTATTATTTGTTCGTGTGGGGTTCTATGAAAGCTATCAGCTGGGGTATAAATTTGCACTCCAGAAATAAAGTGTTCTAAACTCCAGTTGCTCACATCTTTGAATGAAATCTCTCCTGCATTTCTATTGTTAAATAGAGCCAAATGGCACTTCACCACCTGGTTATTTCGATGCATATGACAGAAGTCCGTCAGAAAAAGGGTTTTAGAGAAATTGAATTCGTCGTGGTCTGCAGACTGGAATAAGAGTAATCTGTCCGAAAGGATGGCTATGATTTGATTCCATTTGTCACCACACTCTGCATGTATCAAATTGAAAATCTGAATGAATGGTTATCCATAAGGTAACATTTCCCATGTCATTTTCAATCGTTTCTAACTCATTCAAGCGGCTATTTAGGTCGTCTGCAGTCCTCTGTAAATATGAGATGAATTGTAATAACATTCGGTGACCCATGGTGACAAGGGCCCAAAGTCTGAAATAAATTTAAAATAAACAAAAATACTTTCAGGAAGTTAAGACTAAAATAATAATTAATAACTTGGCTTGAACTCAAAGGCAAAGAATAACAGAAATACAGAGAAAAGAAAGAATACTGAAATGGTTAGTTTTTAATTGGATTTCCTCAATAAGATCTTTTTTTCATCGACGCATAGTAGAATGAATGTAACCATTCATTTTTAAGGGAAATTCCACATTTGTTCAGATGGCAGAAGAAACAAGTGCCTTGACAAAGGCAAGCGCAGAGCCCTCATATTACAGTCTTATACAGAAAAGTATAAGATTTATATGACACAAATGTAAAATGCAAACAGGAAATTTAAAATCCATTTCCCATCTATTCAAATGTAAAGGAAATTGGAAGAAAACATGTTCAATTGTCTACCAACATAATGTTTTCTTTTAAAAGTCCACAGAAATATAGAAAGCTCTCTCAATTCTAAAAGTTGTGACCCCATCACTAATCCACACCTCTCTGCTGTGGTGTCTACTTTACAAAAACGAAATCAAAGAACCTTAGAGGGAGGCCACAATTTAAATTACATTTAAATGTTTGGCCCATTTTGCTGCTCTGCGGTCTTATGTTCCTATACTTCCTTTAGCTACACTGACTGGGTTTTTTTTTTAGTTAATCCCGCTTTTGTCTTTCAATTGCACTCCTAAAACTTCACGTAATTCGCCCAACTCCTGGGGTCCCTGCATTAAACGTTTAACACCGCGCGGCAGACCACGGCAGGAGGCCAAATTGATGGAGCTCATTTTGTTGCATTTTGTGAGTATTTCCTTGACTGCCTCATCGGAAACGGAAGAGCCGCAGAGATTTAAATGACTGAGGGAAGAAAATGAAAGAGATTTTTTTAAATTAAATTTCATAGAAACTTACGCTAGAGGCGAATCGCTGCCCTTTTCGGCCAAGGCTCTTAAAGCATTATCCAAAGGCTGTTGAACATTGGCCCAGGCCAAATCCAGTTCATTGAGACTGTGCGCCCACTTGGAGGCAATGAGTTCCAGGCCCGATCTAAGTTATAGAATTAAAGTTAATTCTGAGACTTGAAGGCAAGTTAGATCAAAATCTTACCCCATATCCCGCGTCACTGAGCAGCCAGAGAGGAATAAATGCTTAATATCCCAGGCTGGTAAACGTATGAGACTCTCGTGTGTTAAGCGGGTGCAGTTACGCACATCCAATAGCTTCAGCTTGGAGCTGCTTTTTAAAATGCGTTGCAGATGATCATCGCTGATGATGCGCGACTCATCCGTAAGGGCGGCCACGGAAAGTTCTTCGAGTTGGGGAAAACCAGGTGAGTCCATCTTTAAGGATAGAAGAAAAAGTATTAAAAGGTTTGAGGTTTCCTTTGGTTAAATTTACTTACAATCTCCTGCATGCTGGCGGTGCTGGGCGTTATATGAGAGTTGGTTACACGCAAGACTTTCAACTTTTGGCAGCCATGCTGCAGCTTTTCAATATGCAACACCCCATGAGAAGTGGCCTGTGTGGTCACATTCGAGAGATCCAAGAGTAACAAATTTGGGCAGTGCTTCTGCAAGAGGGAGAGAAAGAGAGGGAGTTGAGGTGGTGTTTGGATTTGAAGCCTATTGGACTCACCGAGAGTATGCCCACTATTTGGGGAATGCCCGCCAAGCGATTGTGGGCCAAATAGAGATGGGTTAAGCGACTGCCCATGGTCTGCAGAGCATTGCATAGAGAAATGACCCCCACGGCGCTCTTACTGGCATTCATTTCGACCTGGAAAAGTACAAATTACTTAAGTAGGAAGTCCAAAAAGTGGTCCCCTTTCATTACTCACATTAATGGAGCTCAAATCTATTCTCTGCAACTTGGGCATGTTATCCACCAGAAATGTTAAATGATCTGAAGTGAAATTCTTCCAGCCGGACAACGTTATACCCATTAAATTCGGACAACCCAAGGCCAACTTTGCCAGAAAGCAATTTATATCCGTAATCTTCCAATTGGACACATTCAAGTCTGTACAGGCACTGCAACGGTTATCCACAAACCATTTAAGCTTCAATTCCGTGCGATACTTTTCTTTAATACAGGTGGTCAGATCCATGGTGCGCCAGAGGGTGGGCCTTAGGGAAACCAAACGCCACAGCGAGCAAACGCGTCCCAGTCGAAATAAAGTGGGCAGACAACCCTCCCGGTCCACCACATGTTCAAAAATCTGTAAAGTAAATGGAGATAAGTAAAGAATAGAAGATTTTACTTTGGCCGAGTGGTAAGCTTACACGAAAGAGCACTTCCTCGGGTAGTTTTTGGGCCCAGACACTCTGTTCCGCTGGCTCTACTGGGGCTGTAACAGACCCTTCCAAGCTATCTCCTCCTCCTTTTTTCTTACGCGGCTCGTAGTCCGTCTCTTGACTTGCCTGTGGCTTGGGCTTACGCACACGCTTGCGTGCTGGCTTGGAGTTGGAGGTTACTGGCGTAACTCCAGGTGTTGAATCCGCTGCTGTGGCTGCCACTGCCTCCGATTTCTTAATGCACAGCCGTATGCCCATCTTATTGTCGCTGATCTCGCTCTCATACATGGGCAAGGCCTTGGGTTTGCGTTGAGCTCGCGAGGCACGTGGGGATGATGTGGAGGAGGCTGACTTGTTTGGCCTTTTGTTGCCTAACTTTGGTATGGAGCCATTGACATTCGGCTCCTGCTTGCTCGCTGGCGGCGGCGGTGGCGAGCTTTGTCCATCCGAAGCTGGGGAGCAAGAGGTGGATGTGGCCGTATTGGTTTCATCCGTTTGCGTTTCCGACTTTGGTGGTGATAGAATATTCTCTGGCAACGCCGGCGTTGTTAAGCTCTCCAGCTGTGGTGGGGTTTGTGAAGGTGTTGTTGGAGTCAATGTACTGACTTGATTGACATCCTCTGGCTCTGCCTCTTTGCCGCCGGCCAACTTCTCTGCAGCGGCCTCCATCTGTAAGATTAGGCCGCATAAATCGATGCAAATAACAAAACTCAAACCATTTTGGCGGGTTTCGTGACCATTTTGCCAATTCTCTTTCCTAACACCACAACAAATCATTTACAGTGGGTCACAAAAGTTAATTTTACAAATGTCAATAGTAAAATATTTCCTTTGTACAAATACTTTTTACACCAACTGTATTTATTTTTTTGTTTTTATTTTTATTCGTTTGTTCGCTTTTAATAAACAAGTTGAGAGAGCGAATGAGAGAGTGCCGCTCTCTCTTATAAACGACCGACCATATACGACTTTTTAAGTAGCTTTACTTTTGCTAAATGGCTTTTAAACTATTTGAGCCCTTATTTTGTCCAATTAGACATAAACTATTATTCCTTTTGGCAGCATTTCCATCTACAATTTAATGACCTGCCTGCTTACAGACCCATTGGCCTTATTGTAGGGTACCCAACTTACCACTTGAAAGAGAGGTGTAGGTATAGGTACACAACAAATGTATGTTATCTGTGCACTTGTCTTTGGCTCGCTCGCACGCACTGCGGTACTGTACTGCACTGTGTGTAGAGTGCCGCACTAGGTGTGTGTGTGTTTGAATTGTGTTCGTTTTCAATTCCAAAAGAGATTTTTTCGCGTTTGGAAATGGAAACTATACACACGGCGTTTGGCTGTTTCACATTATGGCCAAGCACTTGAGGCACTGGACACCAATTAATCACGTCATTGATTACAATTTGTTAGTTTATAGACGCTAACACACACGCACCAATTAATTAAAACATTTAATTTCTCTCAAACAAACGACGTAGAAGCAGAAAGCCTAGGGTTGTTGTTTTTCTATCGATAGTCCGATTAATCGCTAGGGGTTTTGGTGTGACCAGTTGAGGTAAAAACGTTACGTTGGCGTTAACAACAGCCGGCAGTTATTTGAGTTTAATTTATATTAAGGCCCTCTTCTGGTCTAGAACCTTTTTTATTTTTCATTTTTTAGCTAAGATATTCAAAAATATTATCCCAAAAGGATTTTTCAAAATTCGAAAGACTTTAGAATTTATTGCCTTTCCTTCGACCAATGTTTTCGATAAAACAACCAATTTTCAAATTACTTCAAACTTTGAACGCGTTTTTCTCGAAACCATGTTTTTCAAAATGGTTCAGAATTAACGTGGCTTTCGTCCCTACCTCAATCTTTGAGCAAAAAAGTTTTTACTATTTTTTTGTTCACTGGACTTAAGGCCGTCATTTTTCAAATTCAATTTAATTTTCACAATTTTGCTACGGACGATAAAGGCATTCATACTTACCAACTTCCCATCTTCCGTTTTGCTTTCTGATAATTTTAACTCTCGGAAACGTGACATCGACATATTTTTTTTGGAAGCGCCTACTTTGGATCCCGAGATCTTTTTGAACAAATTATTATTGCAGCTATTTTAAAAAATTAATTGGCAGCTATTTTGGTAAAAAACTTGAGTACATAAAGAAGAATGACTACAAAAAAGAAAGTTTTTTTTGAAATACCCACTTTTGGGAAGGCTTCAGAGGATGTAGAAGTGCTCAGATTGTAAAACCTTGTTGAGAAGAGTTGTTTGATATCTCAAAAGCTTCACTTCTGTCAAAGAAAGTATGCAAAATTTTTGGATTTTTTAAAAGTTATACTCGAAAAAGTAAACAAATACATTTCAGAAAAAAGTTTTTTAAGAAATACTCCCAGAAACATGAATTTTTTAAAATCCTTTGTAAAATACATTTATTCTGCGGACTGTCAGCTACAACTTTGCCGAAGACTGTTTGCAGCTATCACCAAAACTGAATGAGCTGTTTGCCCAAAACTAATGACACTTTTTTTTTTTGATGTCACACCCAATTTAAAAAAAAAAGTGCTTCCAATCTAGCTAAACGCTGATAGGGATTCCGCATAGTGTAGTTTGGAAGTTTTTTAAAAAGTTTAAATTTGTCGCACTGTGTTATAGAAGTCCCCAAGAATTTATTCGGCAACATAAATGTATTTATACTGAAGTTTGCAGATTGTTGAAGCGTGAAAAGCAACACGTCTGCTGATGAGAGGATTGTGGGGATTCTCGAAACAGCGCTATAGAGACATACTACCAGTCTACCTACCTACATGTCAGCAACAAAAACAATCGATTGTCGTTATTTGAAAATATCGGTAAGACCCTTATATTCTCCAAAAATATTCCTGAATAATAAAAAAAACCATTAATCAAATACAAATAAAAGCAAATCATAGGCGTTTGGTGGTATTTTGCTGTTGAACAGTTACACTGAATCGTACGTTTACGCCTATTGGTATTAGCTCTCAATTCCGCCAGCGGTCGGTTCTTTCCACATTATGTCTCTTTTTTCTCTCTCTCTTTGTCTTGGGCTAACTGGAACGCTCGCAGAAATCAGCTTTCTCTTTCTATTTCCTGTGGTTGTTTTAGCTTGAGATATATTTTGTGCATTGGAATTGGTTTGTACTGGCTTGGATATTAGATGGACACAAGCTAACTGAAACTTCATCGATAGTTTTATTTAACAGAAACGTAATACTTAAACATTATATAGGAATCATTTATATCAGGGTTGCCCAAGTCATTGTTCCTCTGTTTTGTAAAGTTGTAACCTCTTTAGAACCACTTTGGTAGTGCATCATTGGGCAGATTCTTATGATTGGGCAGAGCTGTGCAGGGTCTTTGTTGGCGCCAAAATTCTTGACGTTTGTTTAAAAATTCTACCGCCTCCTTGGCAAACGTTGAGATATTCTCCGTATTTGTGTCAGCTCGTACCAAATCCGGATGCAGTAGCAGTTTCTCCAGATATTCCTTATCCACACACAATTCACCCAATAATTTGCGTGCATTGCGTCTCTCCAGATCCGCTTTAGTGGGCTTTTGACGTACCATATGGCTGATTTGTGGTTTGGGTGTACTTTTGGGCGGAGCCACAGTGGTTCTGGTTTTCACTCCAATCGTATTCTCAATGGCCTCCTGGGTCTTTTGTACACCCAAACGAAACAGGGCCAACTCGGGACGTGCGCGTAAGCCGCGATGGAAGAACATCAAACTCTGCTCGAACTGTCCCAAATAGTACAAGGATTCGGCCTTTTGATAGATGGCTCTAATGTTGTTCTTCTCCTCACCCAAAGCCGTTTCGGCATCCTGTAAAGCCTTGGAGGCCTCGCCCAACAGTAGATAACACTTGCTGCGCGATATCAGAGCATTAATATCCGTGCTGTTCAGCTCCAGAGCCTGCAATGGTAGGGAAAAGGGAAATGGATTAGTTGGTGACGATGAAGGAGAAAGTAAAGCTAACACCTTGCAAAAGAAATGTATGGCATTCTCGGGATTGGCATTCTTGATCTCTTTAAGGCCCAATGCTATAACTGAACTCAAATCCGCCTCATCGGGTATCAGCAGGGCTTCGTTGTTGCGATCCTGCTTTTGCTTGATCTGCAAACTCTGCTTAATGTCAAAGAATCCAGCGCTAACCGCTGCCGCCCGATCCTTGTCCGTGTAGAAATCCACAAAGTTCTCTTTGGGCTTTTTCTTTTTAAGTATCTGCTCCTCGAGGCGTTTTCGCGCGGCTTTTAATTCGGCTTCAATGCGATTGCCTCGCTTGGTGCCGCCGGCACCATCGTCATCCTTTTGGCCACGAGCCCCATCTCTATCTCTGCCCCCTGCACCACCACCACCGCCATAGGAGTCCCGTCGATCCCAGATAGGAGTTTTACGTGCTGACCGACCCTTGGACCTTTTGTTTGTCTCCTCCTGTAATTCCTCTTCTGCATTGGCGCCCGTACGTAAAAAGCTCTGCAGTAGCTCTTGCTCTTTGTCCACCGCAAGGATGGTATTCAAGACATTGGACATTTTGGCTGGTGTGAAAATTTCACACTAAAAGAAGCGATAATTGATTTGTCCCCTCCTGTGTTTGTGTTGCCAGGAAACTGAAGCCTCAAATGGATTAGCAATCGATAGCAAATAACAGCACGTGACCAAGTAAAGGTGTTATGGGGGGAGGGTAAGGTAGTTTCTATTAACCTAGACATTGGTTTAACCCACAGGCAATTTCGAGGGGAAAGAAGGACAAAGACAAAATATAGAAAGTGGCAAAGGGTTTAAAATATAAGCTAAAACAGAATGAAAATGGAAAAAAAGGAAATAATGTCTAGCAAAATATAAACAAAATGCAAGTCGCGCGGGTTTTTTCAAAATGTTTTACCTTTTCAAAGCTTTTCCATAGAGCTTTTTGTAAAATAAACCTTTGTATAAATCATTTACACAACACTGAAATGTAAACAGGAAAGGAACCATCGGTATCGAACGAATTTGTGTCAGGTTTGAAAATCGAATAAATGGGTTTGTGTCCAAGATTGCTCTTATTTAAGTCAGTAAGTAACAAAGTAAGTAGATTAAGGGATCAAGAGGGGAGGATTACAGAACTGAATGCTCCAGGTAGTGTTCCAAGTGAAAAACTGATGTAAAAGTAACTTTTTATTCCAAAAAAGTCTGCTGATGAGTGGCCCGGGAGAGCCTTGAAACAGTACTTTACAGACAAACCGATGGCTATGCAAATGTAATCAATCTTTGTTTGATATGTGTTGAGTTTGGAATTCTAATCAAACGTCCAAACAAATCGCTACAACCCATTTACATAAGAAAGATAACAATGAATGAAATTTAAAAGACAACAAAGAACACAATTGCTAAAGTTTTAACCCCATATAGGATGTAGTCCAGTTATAGCTAATGTGTTACGTTTATGTTCAATACAAATTTGCAGGACTGTAGGTCCGTTTGTATAAGTTTTCTATAATACATCTATAGTCGGTTTTGAAAATATCTTAAAAATGACAGGGCAACCCAAATCAATGATGGATTCTAAACCACTGATCCTATCGCACTGAAAGTTTTACTAAATCACTAGGCAACAAGGTAAAGTATATTGAAGGGGTGGTCGTGATTCTAGATGATTATCGAGTGCTGAAACACTAATATCTTCTTTACTTCTTCTTTAATGGCCATTACAACCGTTTGACGGTCTGGGCCTCTGCGATTATCGCTCTCCATTCGCTTCTGTTCTGTGCGAGCTGCCACCAGTTGGTCACACCAAGCTTAGAAATGTCTTCCCGCACCTGGTCTTCCCACCTTGCCGCCTCCATAGTCAGCCGCCTTCGATTTATACGCCTTTTTGCTGGAGCTTTTTTTTTTATTTTGGGGAATTTTTTAGCCAGCGCAGCCGCTGCTGCTTTATGCGCTTGACCAGGCTGGTGTCCCCATAGAGCTCATACAGTTCGTCGTTTCTTCGAATGCGGAAATCATCGCCGACTTTTAAAGGTCCATAAATCCTCCGAAGAACTTTTCGTTCAAACACGCCAGTCGCCGCTTCATTCGCTGCTGTCATTGTCCATGCTTCTGCGCCATATTGCAGGACTGGGATGATAAGCGACTTGTACAGGGCTATTTTTGTTCTTCGCTTGAGGTCTTTGCTCTTGAACTCCCTACTTAGCCCATAGTAGCATCGGTTCGCAAGAGTGATGAAACACTAATATATTTTTGATAATTTGAGCTTGCAGTTGCTAGGAATGCCCATTTTAAACTTTTTAAACGACGTTTTGCTAAGAAGCTTTTGTTTTGACTCTCTTTCACATTTTTAGCTGTAAAAAAAATTGTCATAAACTATTCCTCGATTTTCTTAAGCGAAGGTATAACATATTAAATAAGTTTATATACCCCAACAGCTCGTAAACTGTAAGAAATAGACGTTTTGAATGATTTGCATGAAACAATTTTATTAGTTAAGTGATTTTTCAAGCTTCAATAGATGGCGCCAGTCGTTTATATGGGCAGAAGGCAATTTTGTATTTTTGTAAATGGTATAACTTCGTCTCAAAAAATCGTAGATTTGTTTGGGATAGTTTATTTTAAAGTTGAGGAGAAGTAGTTTCTGATTGTATCAAAGATAAATGTAACAAAAAAATGGATTCCCCCAAAAATAGGCATTCTTAGCAAATTTTTTTTTAAATGGGCAATAATCTAGACATTTCCGAAAACAAATTCGTGTTCAGCAAATCAATATCATCAAGAATCTTTACCAGCTCTTAAATTTACTGAAAAAAGGCAAATTTTGTTGCTTTGTGTAATGGAATAGCATTGTTTCAGTAATCTAATTTGAAAGTTTTCTGATACTCAAAACCAAAAGAAGAAAAAAAGATTTTCGGAACTTCCCTGATTATGACTTACGACTTCGAAAGAATTTTAAATGCTGCAGCAAACGACAAGTTGTAGAATGACAAATCTCTTTGAGAATTCTTTAGAAGGTGACTTGACTTGAAAACTTACAGAAAATAGCAGGGATAAAATCGCACAGGAATCAGGAAATCAATTTGGTGGGTGTATCTAAAATTTTTCATCAGCAGATTTTCGCATTGTCAAAAAATAATCGGGTAAGAAAGTCGGTCAAGCACGACTCTAATGTACTCTGTACCTGAAGTAGCAGCTGAAATCAGAGCTGCTGAACAATAGATGGAGCCACCACTTACATTGAGCTGGGTTAACTGTGGCGGTTCCAATTTCAGTTCATCCAGCTCCAATCACAGATCCAGTTCATCTATCTGGTTCACACATCACTAACAACTAGTGATGCTCAATACTCCCGCCTATGTATCTTACATCTCTAACTCTCACACACATTGTGTGACACTCATTCTTATCGGCAACACGCCATTTCCAACAAACCGAACTTAAACCTAATCTGTGTTTTTAACTAAACAGTTCAGTTAAGGATTTCAAAATTGACCAATAGATGACGCCGCCACTACTTGTAGTCATAACTTGAGAACCGTTCATCTGATTTTTATCATTTTTTCAAATCGATAAATAATGCCAATTACCAACTATCTCTAGAAGGTACGAACCATCTGTCTACAAAACTGTGGGAGATATGACGTTTTTTCCAAATTGCGGGGGCAGGAAGAGGCATAGCAAAAATTGAAAATAAACTTTATTTGCATGCAAGTATAGGAAGCATTTGTCCCGTACATGTCAAACTTCTATCTCTTAGGCCGGGTTTACATTGGGGCACACTGTGACCGTGTTGTCTGTGACGCACTGTGACCAAAGTACTCGGAAGTCCAAAGTGCTTACATTGGCGTCACAGAAATTGCATGTCACAGCGCTGTGCCATGCGCTGTAACTATCCAAATGAGTACTTTTGATGTGAACGCTTCTTGTCGTTGTCACAGAGCGCCACCTCGGTCACAAAAGTGAACATTGAACTGTTTGTGAGCTGTGAGCTAGATCCGCATAAATAAAGTAAACAACACCGGCGACAATTAAAAAAAAAGAATAGAGAAGTCAAAAACTATTAATCGCGATCGCCGTGTGGCCGTGCAGTGGAATGCCGATTCGATCCCTTATAGCATCCGTGGAGGAGTCGGAATGCCTCTGCAATTTGACCACTGCCAATTATAAACATCGCGATGCCAAGGAGTCTGGCTGGAGCTGCATTGCCGATCAGCTTGCCGTCATCTAGAAAGACGTTGTCGACAAATGGAACAGTTTGCGAAACACATATCGAGTAAGTGTACAATTCAATACAAAAGCTACCCGGCATGAAATTGTATTTTTATTCACATTTTTGCAGACAACAGACTTGTGGTTCTTGGATAAGGTGCTCTCTATCTAAAGTACCAATGCAATGGATTCCCTTATTGTTGCCTTTGACATTCTAAACTCGTATGAGAGGGATGCCAACTCCGGATCCTGAAGCCGAATAGCGCAATACGTTACCCAGCATACGAGCTGATCAAAAGTGGCTGCATCCATGCGCACATAATTTTTAAATTTGTGCGGAATACTTCGCAACTCTCTGTTGAACTTGGGAAACATGCCTTCTTCCCTTCGAGTCAAATTAATTTTGTCGATCAAGTAAGAGCGCTTTGGCTTGGTTCATCATCATTCTCATCCTCGTATCTTCGTCCTGCACCTACAACGCCTCAACAGCTCGGGCCACTAGCCCTTTCGCCTTTCGCGCATTCATTTCTTACCAGGGATGCAAACCACTTGAAAATAAGGACTGGTTCGGTTCAGTGGTTCACATAGTTTTTGAACCGCCGGTTCGGTTCATTACGTGGTTTTTGGGGCTTACTGAACCGCGGTTACGGTTCGCTCTTTATTCATTTAATTAACTAAAGATATTTTTGCAACAGGTATTCGGATTATTCATTAACAAAGACTTAGGTTTTCAGTTAATCGGGTTTTTACAGAACTTCGACGGCAATTCCCGTATAAAAGTTCTCATTTCGTTTTGAAATCATACAACTTTACATATCAAGTGACGAAAACATCTATGGTCACTTCATATTGTTTAGAAACTTTGACGGTTTGAAATCGACTACTGAAAGCCAAGCGGATCAAAATAGTCAAATAATTACAATTTTACATATAAACTTAAACAATTTTAACTCGAAATCGATATGCGATTTGTGAAACACACCCTATTATACAATAAAAGGGCCATAGCAGAATAAGCATACAAAAACTGCCCCCACTCCGATCAGCACCAAATTTAAAAATGTTGTTACCATCAATGAGAAACTCACTCTCCTAAATTTGTAGTCTTCTAATCGCTATTGGAGTGGAGTTATGAAGGCGGAAAGATAAATCAAAAAACTCATTTATCTTAAAAACCGCTTAACCGATTTGGATGGGTTTAATATATGCTGTAAGTGTCCAGAGCACAATTCAAAAAATTATTTTTGCACATTGCACATGAGCTTTAAGTAAGTGGACCCCCACGGATAATACAATCATGACTTGGCTTATTACAATTTTGGGTCCTTAGCAAATTTAATAAGGTTTATGTTCTTAGCTTTTTTTCAACAACTCTGCTTTTCCAAGTACTTTCGCAATATTTTATAGCTAGTTGCTGATTTTGCTTACTATTCGCCAGTAACTCAATACCTTGCTGAAGTGAACCGAACCGAACCATTTTATTTTTCGGTTTTCGGTTTGGTTCAGCATTTTAGAAAACACACCGGTTCGGTTTACGGTTCGGTTCTCGAGCGAAAAAAGCGGTTCGGTTCGGTTCAAAACCGGTTCGGTTCAGAACCGGTTTGCATCCCTGTTTCTTACAGATAAAAAATTTAATTTAACATAAAAATCATCAATAAATGACGCATATTCACATTCACCAATATTTTTAATTTGCAAAAAAAACAAAACAAGATGGCCACAGTGTGCCTTAAAAACGAACTTGATCGCAGGGTTCGTAAAATGCTCAAAAGATATTTTTCTGCCATGATAATTAACATCAATGAAAACAAATTTTAATTTCCACACGTGTTACTAACAATTTTTTTCAGAAGAAAATAAAAATTTTTTTCTTGATATTATCACGAGAGTTTTTTTCACGAGTGTTACTAACACGCGTGAAAAATTTTTTTTAAATCTGTGGAAAAAAAAATCCAGAAAATTTTTCACACAATATTTTTCTCGCGCGTGAGAAAAATTTTCAGAAATTTTTTTCATTGCAATAGTATTGGTGCTGTATGTGAGACGCGTCGGCTAGCCCGAGCTCAGGCCGACTACAAACGGGGGGGGGGTAAAAGGCACACACTCTTTGTGCGATCAAGTAGATTTGGGTTCCCATCTCTGAGATCTGTGCGTTTATACAGACGGAAAGGGCTTATATCGAAATTGGCTGTTGATGCTGTTCAAGAATGTATACTTTATAGGGTCGGAAATGATTCCTTCTAAACTCTGTGTACCTTTGGTACAGAGTATTAAAAATTATCTTATTTATAATCCGAACCTAACATGTTTTCATATAATGTTTTCACTAAAGTTCAGCATTTTCGAGTAAAAACATGGTTGGTTAACTTTCTGGAATTCATAGATAAACGTATCGAAACTGCTTTTTTAATTTCATTAGCAAAAACCAGTTTTAGGTACGAAATTTTCACCAGAAGAGTTTGCTTTTCCATAATTTGATAAAAAGAACCAGCCCAAATCGTTTTTAATGAAAGCTTTTTGGAACGGTTCAGAATTTTCGAATAGACACTGTTATGGTTAGGTTCAAAAACGCTGTGCATTCGTAGAAAAGCGTTTCAAAAACTGTTTAGAAACTAAATGCCAAGATTTTTGCATTTTTTTTTAACTTCAGAGATCGTATCATAAGATAATTGACTCTAATCCTTACCTGATTGTAACCGAATAATGCCTTGTCATATTCCCGCACTTTCATATGATTGTTGGACTGATCACAGAGCAATTTAATGTTGGTTTCAATCTCCTCGATTGTGTCCACTTTTGGTTTTTTCCGTGGCATTTTGGAAAAGTTTGCTTAATACTTCTAAGATATAACCGACATAAGCTTGAGAGACGTCCGTTTGCCTGGCTCGACAATTGCCAACTAAATGTTGTTTGGCCTGTTGTTGTGGTTGACTGAGGACTTGCGCTGACAAGTTTGAATAAACTTGAATAAGCCAACATTAATATGGTAACAAAATTTCCCTCCGTTGACAGACGGAGGAGGGGAGCTTTAATGAGTTTAAGTTGGAGAAACAAAGCCAATTAAAAGTCAGACCTTTCCGAAGCAATCAATACAATGAAATGAGGTCCCGCCCCTTCGCCTTCACTTGTTAAGCACGTTTTACCCATTTCACCCATATTTTTTCAGGCATATTTATCAGAACCCTGTACAAATTGCTATTAATTTTCTTGTATGGTTTTTAGAGTAAATAAATAAGTTTGATGTCGAGTCCTTGCGTGCTCCTGGCTCATTTGGGGCCTTCGCGGCGTGGCAAAACAATTTTATTTGGCCTGCCCTCATAACCATAAGGCAAGTCCTTTGAGACAGTTTGTGGTCTCCTAACCCTCCCCCCCAACCATCTGAAACTGACACAGACAGCTGGTGGTTGTTCCGATTGCGATGTTAGAAATTATGATATTTGCATTTGCACTCCAAGCTCCAACTCCCAGGGAGGGGGGCGGGGGCTATGTGGGTTACTCCTTCTTAATGCCAAGTTTTGTTTACGACAATTCCAATTGTGTTGACACAATATAACCGCCTTGGCTTTGCCGGGATTCTAATCGTTTCAATTGTTTGATTTGTTTAATGGCTTTTGTGGGCGGAAATTTTCTGTGTTCTCATGTCATGCCTCACGCAGACTAAAGGTATATAGCCAAACCGATTAAGAAAATGCTGACCTGTTGCTGGCAAATTGTTTAATTTTATTTGAATTAGGGGCGGAGGTCGTAATGAAGGGGTATTTTGGTAGGAGGGGAGGTTTTTAGTGGATAATTAAGGGTGGGAACAGTTGAATATCGAAGGGTATTCCCCCATTTGTGGTCTCTGAAATTATTTAAAAATGATCGCCATAAAGGTCATACATATAAATGTTTCCATATTTTAGTGTTAAGGTATTTGTATGATCTTAAATGATGGTCATACTGTAAATAAAATGGACGACGACGAGAACGATAAGTAGAGACAGTATATATAAACCGTAGAGATGTTCATGTATATAGAAAACCGTGTGTAAATAGAATAACCAAAAATTTTGTCGCTGGATTCCTTGAAATCCGTCAGTAAAGGTACTTAACCTCTCGATTTTAGTCAAAGTCGGTTAATAGAAGTACAGTATGATCTTCAAGCAATCCATCTCGCCTATTTTCATTAGCCTTGATAAAAAATTTCCAAAGTAAGAGTTCAAAGTCGTATCTTAAGATAGTAAGCCCTTTTTAGACCAGGGAAAGTTGGTAAACGTCCCGATTTAAGAAAAAGTCGGTATTCTGAAGAAGGAATTCAAAAAAGGCCCTGATTCCACTTTCACTTTCGTAAAAATTGTGTCAAAATTGTCCAAAATATCCCTCACAATCGCAAAATATTGACGAAAGTTGTAAAATCACATATTCAGCATTTTCTCATTTTCACTTTTGCGAAAACTTAACGTCTTAAACACGGTTTTGAATCGCAAATTTTTAGCAAAAGCGTTTCCCACTTTCACTTTCGCAAAAATGTTGCGATTCAAAACCGGTTTTTGTTCCAAAACTACCTCCAAAGTCGGAAAATTTTTGGCGAAAGCAACAAAATTAGAACTTTAGCCCTTTCCCACTTTCACTTTCACCAAAATTATGCGATTTACAACGTTGTTTTTACCCAAATGGCTCTCATAATCGCATAATTTTTTCGAAAGTTGCCAAATCAGATATTCAGACTTTTCTCACTTTCACTTTTCGAAAACTTAACGACTTAAAACCGGTTTTTGTAAAAAAGCGTTTCCCACTTTCGCAAAAATTGTTCGATTCAAAACCGTTTTTCGTACCGAAACTGGCCCCAAAATCGCAAAATTTTTGGCGAATGCGACAAAATTAGGTCTTTAGCCCTTTCCCATTTTTATTTTTGCGTTTCGATCGATTAACTTTGGCGAAAGTTGCTAAATCAGAGATTCAGCCTTTTTCATTTTCAAAAAATAGCGGATTTTGAAACGAAATTAACCTCAAAATCTTAAAACTTTTGCGAAATTAAACTGCAAAATTCGCAAAATTTTCAGCTCTTTTGAATTTTCTTGCTGAATCAAAAACTTAGTGACATTAGACTGGGTTTTGTAACAAAATCAAACTCAAAATTGAAAAATTTTGATTGAGAATGCCTCGAAACCATTTCAGACCATTGCCAAACCTGAAAGAAATCTTAAATACATTTTAGTCAAGCGAAATTTTTCAAAACCAAGGCTCTGCTGGCCTTGTGTTTATGGAAATACTTATTTACTCCAAGCTTATAATAAAGAAAATCAGGTAAAAACCAACTTAATAATTGCTAAAAATCCAGCTAAGTTTTACATTTTCGCATTGTAACGGCTCTGAGAAATTCCCAACTTACATACAAAATTTCCCTACCACCTGCTAAAAACTTCCCCACATTCCGTGGACGTTCATTTTTTGCTTAAAAGCTGTTGGTCACACTGCATGCTAACCAAATAAAAAAAAAATAAACGTGAATGAAAGTAAGTGCAAGCAAAGTAAGTGCACCACGTAAAACCATTAAACCATAAATCAAATTGTTAAAATTCCACCAAATAATTGAATTATACCATAAAAGTGATTCAAAATATGACACCAACTAATTTAAACCATTGTCGAAATTCGCCTATAAAAACAACAACAACAACCAGCGAATACGAAATTTGTTGCTGTAGTTGTGTAATTTTGAGTAGAAAAAAATGTGTCTGTGTGTGAGAGTGTGTGTTTGATGACTTTGCTAACAATTGTACTTTAGTTTTTACATCAAAAAACAAACAATTATTGTTTGTACAATTTCGACAATGTTTTCAATTTCACACATTTTACACTACCTCAATACATAACATAAACCTTTTAATTGATTTTAGCCGAAAAACCCTTAAAATTTTGGTTGCACCGCGACGCAATATTGAAGCAAAATAGCAACGACAACAACAATAACAAAAAAAAATAACAACCAGAAGACGACAACAAATCCAAAGATACACACGTCCACACACAGAGATTTGTTGGAAATTCAAAATTACAAAATTTGTAAATTCTTTGGCCTTGAATTGGATTGTCATCCCACCAGACACGCCCACGTCATCGCTCTCGCCCCCCAACAAGAGGAATAACAACCACAACGGGCTTTAACCATGAATGCTCTACTGCGCCATAAAGGACCGAATCTAAAATCGAATTTCATATTTCAGAATTTCTACAAAAGCTGTAAGTAAATGACAAAAAAGACAAAAACTTTCCATTGTTTTGGTTTAGGCCGCTGTGCATGTGTGTGTGTGAGAGTGTTAAACACAGCTGATGCGACATTAAATTTCCCCAAGGGAAATTTTTCATCAGTGTTGACAGTCAAGCTTCGACTAAGAATTCTTTGACTATATTAATTTAGAGTTGGACAAAAATTGGGCGAAATCGAAGTACTCTTAGGTTAACTCTCGCAACCTGCATTGTTTTGATAATTACACAAAATTTAGTTTGTTTATCAATTTAGAGACAACTCATGTGATATCATCAAATAGTTGTCAATTTATTTGCCTTTGTTTTCGTTTCTTTGTCGAGACTTTTCGTCTCGATTTCTGGTTTTGGCTTTTATTTGTTGTAATCACACTCTGACACATGTGTGGCTTATCAATTTGTATATATAGTTGGCCAGCAAATAATCTCGTCCCACTTTACCTTTTTCTTGGCTTACCTGTTTCTGACCAATTTGGTCATCACTTTTGAAGGTTCATTTTGGTTTTCTCAGAATTGAAAAGAGAGACAAGTGCCAGGTATATCGCCTACATTAGACAGCTGGACGCCTCTTTCTCTCAATTTGTTTTACCTTGATCTCTTGCCAAATAAATAAAAAAAAAAGGAAAAGTGAACCTGCACATTTTGCAATCTTTATTAATAGCCAAACCAACACAAACCAAAAGGGATTTCCGTTAGCTTTTTTTTACATAAGTCTCTGGTTCAGGTGTTCCTTTATCAATTCGTCTCGTCTCTGGGCAGCCGGCGACAATGAAAAGTTCTGCTTATCGCCTCTAAAACTTTTTATTATACTTAAGTATGATTAATATTTTGTTATTGTTTTTTGTTTGCTTTTGCCGGTTGTTGAAGATTATTGAACTTTTCTTGTGTTTTTGTGGTATTTAAGGCCTTGAGAAAGAAAACGTGATTTTTTTGTTGAATTGAATGGAATTTTCTTTTATTTTGTCACTGAGGCGGAAAGACTTTTAGTTCATTGATCTTTTTAAATTTGCACTTTTATGTGTGGGGGAAATGAGTCAAATGTGTTACTTCCTTGACTTTGGCCTCAAATGATTTGCAATAATTGAATAAAATTTAAAAATATGTGAGATTTGTCAATATTAAATACCATCCTGTTCCCGTTCCACAGAACGCAATCAAGTGTGGATTTTACCCAAGTTGAGAATTTATTTGACTATAGAGACAGCCTTCGTAATAACTTTTTGACCATTGCACACTGGAACAGAATGAGAAACTGGCTGTCAGAAATTCTAAAGTTAGAGTTTTAATTCTGCTACCATGAGTTCAAAAGTGTACAGAAAATAATATTGTACAACTAGACCATTTCTTTCTCTTCTTTAGGTTGCTCCTACGATCTCGTGATTGGAAAAGTAACGCTAGAAATGAAATTATAGCACCGAAAAACCTATAAAACGATATCCCAGTTGATTTTTTTTAGTTTTTACCACCTTCCCCCATCAGAAGTCGGCCCCCTCTTCCCCTGATTGAAAAAATATGGTCAGAAATGAAATTGGAGCACCCAAAAACCTATAATATGATACCCCATTTGATTTTTTGTCATATTTTTCGCAATTTCCCCTCCAAAAGTCTGCCCCCTCCCCTCCGATCCAAAAAATACTGCCAGAAATGGAATTAGAGCACCCAAAAACCTATAAAACAATACCCCATTTGACTTTTTGTTATGTTTTACCACCTTCCCCCTCCAAAAGTAGGCCCCAAGCCCACCGATCGAACAAATATGGCCAGAAATGAAATTGGAGCACCCAAAAACCTTTTAAACGACACCCCATTTGATTTTTTGTTAGATTTTACCCCCTTCCCCCTTCAAAACTCTGCCCCCTCCCCCTTCGATCCAAAAAATACTGCCAGAAATGGAATTAGAGCAACCTGAAACCTATAAAACGATACCCAAGTTGATTTTTTGTTACTTTTTACCTCCTTCCCCCTCCAAAAGTCTGCCCCTGCCCCACCGATCCAAAAAAATACTACCAGAAATGAAATTAGAGCACCCAAAAACCTATTAAACGACACCCCATATGATTTTTTGTTAGATTTTACCCCCTTCCCCCTCCACAAGTCTGCCCCCTCCCCCACTGATCCAAAAAATATTGCCAGAAATGAAATTGGAGCTCCAAAAACCCTATAAAACTATACCCCATTTGATTTTTTGACTAATTTTACCCCCCTCCCTCCTCGATAACTCCCCCAAACGGAAAATATGGATTGAAATGATATTAGAGCACTCAAAAACCCCCGTGTACTGATTTTGAGGCGTCTAATACCCACGACTAAGACGTTATCCATATCTGACGGTCAGTTTTCCATTCTGTACCAGGGTGCATTGGTGGATTTTGCCAAATCAACTTCTACCGGCTTGAGTTAAGAGTCTGTATCATTGAAACAAAGGTATGCACATTAGTTCTTTCAGTTATAGCGACGGTGGGAAAAGAGAGAAAGAAAGTTAGAGTTTGGGTGTAAATAGGAAAAGGTGAACTGCAAAATCAGCAAGGGTTCTCCCTATCACCTAATAGGTTATTAGCAAAGTCTCTGTCCCTTTCCCCCCTGAACTTTTAAAGATTGCCTTTAGTGTCCGATTTCCATTTCTACTCTAGCGAACTGTGTTCTCTGCCTGCTTGGCGAAGAAGAATAGGTTGTCGAAGGTAACCCTTTAGATCTTTGGGTACTTATTAATGGGTATCTTTACTCCATCCACGGTGATCTTGTGCTGGGTTCTCACTATTTTTAGAGATTTCTTGCTGAGAGAACTGAGGTGGGAGTTAAGACTCTCAATTAAGTTCAGAGGGAATGTGTGGTGATCGGACCTCTCCTTGCGGAACTCCTTGTTTCCATCTATACGCCCGACTGACTGATTGTCAACCCACAGCAAAGACCGTTTTGGCACAGACCTTCGTTTAGTTATATAAGCGCGCACTATGAAAGGAAAATTTTTGAAAATTTTACCACGAAGTGGGTGAAAAGGCAAAGAAAAGTTTGTATGGGACACATAAATGAGCGAACTTGTCTCTTTAGTATGGTTGTCGAAGGTCACCATAGATCTTTGAGTACTTAATGGATCAGCGCTCTGTCTTGCAGGCGAACAAAGTGGCAAAGGGTATAGCTGGTTCCCCCTATACGTTGAGCTTCTGCCTCGAAATTCTAAAATTGCTTGCCGGGATGCCGAGATGTAGTTCGCCAGGCAGCGCTTCACGGTGTTCGGTAGCGCTGTGTTCTCAACGTCATGGATCATTCGAAGGCCTTCGCTAGCAGCCATGTGGAAGTCACGTTCCCACCTAGCATTTAGAAGGATCATTTTATCAAGAATCACCTTGATGAGATTCATTTCATGTATGACTTAAGGAAGTCTCGAAAATGACTCCTGCAAATGCTCTAAATGTGATTTCAAAATACTCGAAAAAGACTCGCAAATGACTCGAAAAGGAGTCGAAACTGATCAGAAAAACGGAATGGAAAGGACCCTTTTATGAAGAGTCGCGGTTAGGGTACCATTTTCTTCCGACAAAAGTTTCTATTTTAATCAGACAGAGAACTTGGAAAAAGACTTGAAAGCAGAGATTAAAACCGTAACCAAAACCGTAACCCGTAACCGCTAAAAACACTTTAAAATGCGAAACCGAAACCGTAACCGTAACCGAAAAAAAATTTTTTTTATAACCGTAACCGTATAACCTTTATTTACATAACCGGTTATCAGTACCGTAACCGAAACAAATATACGGGTTTATTTCGGTTTTTCCTCTACTGGTAAAAATTTCAATTGTATGTACTTATGTACATTGAATTTATTCACTTATATTGTCTGCTTATTTATTAAGCGCCGAACTGTCGCCAATGGACTGTCATAGCTACAAAGTGCCTGGAAAGTGTCCTACATACATTGGTGCTAAACAGTCATATAGCATTGAGGAGGAAAAAAATTTTGTTAAGCTTGACCATTATACATATGTCATTGATTTATTAAGCTCGGCACACCGACGCGGACAATTTTGTCCAGAGCCCTGGGACCATATAGTGTGACCAGAAAATAGCCAAAAAAGCCAGCTGTTGTTCGTTTACAAGATAGGCCATCTAATTCAAAGGTCACAGGCAATGCCATGTTCACTTTCATGGATGCATTTTTGTAGGGCTGGAGGTATAAGCAGTGTCTTTCATTTTGTCCTGCACGAGCAGAACATGACCACCGAGACATACTGCTAAAACGACAAGCCAAAACGCATCGGAAGATTAGAATTAGCACATAAAGCCAGGTGTGATAATAATAGCCAAAGCCAGCTCCATGGACTGGAGCCGGATCATACTCGCCGGGCGTACTTGTTTAATACGGACTTAAAGGTAACTGGTGGGTGAGCGCATAGGTAGCAACGGGAGCAACGAAAGCTACCTTAGTAGTCCCGAGGACACTCGGGTGGTGTGCAGGAGTATGCACATCACCAGCCATAACAACTGGAGAACCGAAAATACCGAGAAAGATCCCGAACCATGTAATTAGATGGGCTCTAACAAATTTGTCCGCGTCTGAGAAACTAGTATAATTATAAAAAAACATACATATGTTAGCTATTTATATACAGCTTCTTTACAGCCACTTCTAGCTATTTCTAGCTATTATTCAACGCCGACTTAGCCCGCAAAAAAGTTGTCAACACTTCTCATAGACAAAACAGATCATGTCATCCGCGTTTTCTTCATAAGTTTTGGTTGTGAACATTTTATGTTGTTTAACATTGTACACGATGCCAAGGGCTAAGTAATTTCTCAAAACAAAATTTAAACTATGTATTTCTGTGGTGTTAAACCTAGCGAAAAGGATAAATGTTGGAGTGTCTGCTGCGCTGGACAAAAATAAGTGCATCGTCTTCAACTCGTAACAAAAAAAAATTTTTTATTGTTGGCAAAGCAAAGCCGCTATGCCTTTAACATACATACATATGTAAGAGCTGAATAGTTATTAAAATAAATGACATCCAATGTGGAAAAGAAATTAAAGTAAGTGCAAAAATTACACACATAGATACATACATGCAGAGCATTTAATATGGGTGTATGTGTGAAATGTCAAACGCACGCAATGCGTTTTGCGCCAAAATTTGTGAGATGACGCGCTTTAAACGGAATTGAACATTTTTTATTGTTATTGCGCAAGTTTTTCGAATTATACATATGTTTGTTTGTATATGTTTTATGAATTATAAATATGTGCAGTAGACGCGTATATGATCACGGTATCACGTGCAAAAAAAAATCAGAAAATGATACAGTTCTAGTTTACAACAATCTCTCTTCATTTAATATGCTTTTAAACCAAAAAAGATTGCTAAGCAAGGTAAAAATATGGGAATGGTGGAAAAGAAATTCAAACATATTTCCCGATCTTTTTGAATTATCAAAAGTTTTGCTAGCAGTACCACCAACACAAGTAAGGGTTGAGGTTTTATTTTCAGGAGTAAAATTTGTAATGGCGCTAACTTGGACAGTCAAACTCTAAATGATGTTATGCTACTTATGTAGATGTCATTACAATCTCGTTTAAGATGTAAATTCTGATAATAACAATTCGTTACATTAAGGTACATAACGACAAATGGTATATACGTTGACCCACGTACATATCTACTTTACTCAACTTTACACGATGCTTTTCTGAATGAAGTAGTTTATCTTTTAATTTAAATTTTAAAAAACGCGACTATAAAGGTGGAAATTCTGTATAAGAAATTTGAACTTAGTAAATTTAATCAATAAATGAGAATATAAATGTGGCTGCTTTTGTTTGCATTGTATGTACAAATGTATGTCAAAGTGATATTTTATACTTATAACCGTAACCGTAACCCAAACCCGAAACAGAATTAGGATAATAACCGTAACCAGTACCGTAACCGATATCCCAAAACCGTAATATAACCGTAACCGGAAAAAAGCGATCGACCAAAACAGTAACCGTAACCGTGGGCCGTCCTCCTTTGCTGCATCTCAAATTTTCTCCTACGCGTTTCAACCAGTCTTCTCTATTTGTTCTCTAATTTTCCTCTTTTTCACTTTCTCTTTTCTAGATCTCAGATGGGATTGTTGTGCCTGCAGCTCGGCTAATTATGGCATCTATCATCATCCACACCAACAAAATCCCACAGATGGCGGTCCCACATCCACGCAGATGCATAGAAGATCCATTTCAGCTTTGGCCCTAGAATCGTACGGTCACCAGCATTATCATCCTCATGTACATCATTATGGCTATCGGCATTTCCATGCCAGTCGCACTCTGTTGGAGACCTCCAGTTCGAAGATCGATGTGACCGTTAAAAAGCTTAAGAATCAGCAAAAAGAGAAGGTGGAAGAAATCATGAAGGAGGTGGCAAATGGTCAGGTGGCAGCCACCGCCGCAGCTGTAGATGCCAAGGATTCGTTGGAGAAGAAGGCCAGCGATAAAACTGTAGCCACAGCAGCCACTGGAACAACCACCACTGTGGTGCCCACCGTGGCCAAGCCTAAGAAATCTCTGGGTGTACGCATCTGGGAGGAAGTGGTCCACTATTATCATGGTTTCCGTTTGCTCTTCATTGATGTGGCCATCTCTTCCAAACTGCTTTGGCGTGTTTTAAATGGCAAAACCCTGACGCGGCGAGAGAACAAACAGCTGATGAGAACCACCTCGGATTTGTTTCGTCTGATACCCTTCTCCGTGTTTATTATAGTTCCCTTTATGGAGCTGTTGCTGCCGGTGTTTATCAAATTCTTTCCGGGCATGCTACCCAGTACGTTCCAAACCAGCAAGGATAGGCAGGATCATTTGAGGAAATCGCTGAGCGTGCGTTTGGAGGTGGCCAAGTTTTTGCAACAGACCTTGGATCAAATGCCCGTGCAGCACAAGGAGCACAGCAGTGAGGAGGCCAAACAGTTTGAGAATTTCTTCCGTAAGATACGGAATCCCAATGAACAGGTCACCACCGAGGAAATAACCAAGTTTGCCAAGCGATTTGATGATGAGATCACCCTGGACTCGCTGAGCAGGGAACAGCTGGCGGCCCTGTGTCGCGTCATGGAGATCAATACGTTGGGCACCTCCATGCTGTTACGCTTCCAGTTGCGCCTAAAGCTGCGCTCCCTGGCCGCCGATGATCGGGTGATAGCACGTGAGGGTGTGGACTCGCTGGACCTGTTTGAGCTGCAGCAGGCCTGCAAGTCGAGGGGGATGCGTGCTTACGGCCTGACCGCCGAACGCTTGCGTTTCCAGCTGAAGGAATGGATCGATTTGAGTTTAAACGAACAGGTGCCGCCCATATTGCTGCTGCTGTCCCGCACCATGCTCATTTCGGATGACAGCATCACCACGGACAAGCTGAAGGAGACCATGCGGGTGCTGCCCGATGCAGTGGGTGCCCACACCCGGCATGCCATTGGCGAGAGTGAGGGCAAGGTGGATAATAAGACCAAGATTGAGATTATACGCGAGGAGGAGCGTAGGATACGTGAGGAACGTGAGGAGGAGCGCGAGGAGATTATAGCCAAGCGTACGGCCTTGAAGGAGGAACAACCGGGACCCTATGTGTTCAATGAGGAACTGGTGCAGGCTCAACATCAGCTGCTACACCATGAGCAACGCAATGGACAGGACATTGCTCCGGTACTCGAAACGGACAACAGCATCTCTTCCAAGGATGTGCAGCTTTTGTCCGAAGCCTTGAAGACCTTGTCCTCGGACAAAGAGCTGGTGGTGGAGAAGGAAACCATTAAGGAGCTGAAGGAAGAGCTGCGAGACTATCAGGAGGATGTGGAGGAATTGCGCGAAGTGCGTCAAGTGGTCAAGGAGCCGGTACGTGAGAGTCGGGCGGCCAAATTGCTGTACAATCGGGTCAACAAGATGATCTCCCAGCTGGACACTGTGTTGAACGATTTGGAGGAACGCCAAAAGCAGATCAAACAGGTGAATGCCCCAGATTTTTGTACTGTGGCCGCCAGTCCAGTGGGTCCCCAACAACAGCCAGTGGTGCATATAGATGAGCTGGTGGCCACCATACGTCGCATGAAGGAATCCTCCGATGGGGAAAGATTCAAGGTGGTGGAGGATTTGCTGCTAAAATTGGATGCAGACAAGGATGGGGCCATTTCGGTGAATGAGATAGCCAAGGTGGTGCAAAGCATTGACAGTGAGGCCACCAATATAGATAAGAAGCAGCTGGAGGAGTTCACCGAGCTGCTGTCCAAGCAGGCCACCAAGCGACGCGATGAGGAGATTGTGCGCATCGATGATCTCATGCAGAACATCAAAATGCTGAAGGAGACCAGCGATGAGGCCAAACTCAAGCATATTGAAGGGGTTTTGGATAAGTTTGATGCGGACAAGGATGGCGTGGTGACCATCAACGAAATACGCAAGGTAAGTAGGACCTTTTAGAACTCTTTTTTTTCTGTTTAATCATACCCCTCTTACAGGTAATGGAGTCCTTGGGTCGCGACAACATCAATCTCAGCGAGAAGGCCATTGAGGAGCTCATCTCTCTGTTGGATAAAGAGCAAATCCTGCATGCCGAGCAAAAGATTGAAAAGGCCATAGCCAAAAGCATGAAGGAGGCGGAAAAGCTTAAGGCCGAGGTGGATAAGAAGGACAACTTGGCCAAGCTGGTGGATAACATACACGATTCGGCCAAGGAGATACAGGACATTGCCACCGAATTGGGGGCCTTGGAGGGCAAAGACTTAAAATCGGAGGTAAAATCTTTAAGCTTCTAATTTCTAAGTATAATTAAAACTAAACTCTCTTCCTTTTCCAGCCTGTTTTCCAGGACAAAGCAAAAACCTTAAAGGACAATGCCAAGGATCTCAGCAGCAAGCAAAACAAAACCCCAGCGGGTAATGATACACCCAAAAGCTCCCTAAATGAGGCCGCCTTACGCGAGGTCACCGAACGGCAAATGGAGAAACTTTTGCCCACCGCCGATATCACGCTTCCGCCCACCATTCAAAGCACCACCTCATCCACGTCCAAACCCAAGCCACCCGCGGCCACAACCAAGGCCTCGGCACATGCCAGCACCAAGAAACTGCTCTGACCGTCGGCCGCTGAACTTAAACCCAAGTCCAAGAAGTGAGCAGGATGTGGCCTACCTTAGTCCTATTCTTATCTATATATATATAAATGTATATGTATCAGATTTCACCCCGTACTACTACTATATACTTATATATATACATATATATATATCCGATTGTGATCATTACGCAAAATTAGCCGAGTGCATTAAGCTGAAAAGTATGGAACCTAACGAATGTTGATGGAACGCAAAGGAGACGTGATAATTTTTAACAATAATTAAATGTGTGTGCTTAAAAAACTCTACCAAAATATTAATAATAATAATAATGGAAGATGATTGAGAATTTGTAAATGTGAAAATGGTGTGTTTTTTGCAATAAAATAAAGTTGTAGGATAATTTGAAAGTGAATCAAAGGGAATTGTTTAGTTTCCAAGGGGAATTGTAAGTTGTTTTGTTTTTTATTGGTGCTCAGTTTTAGATGGTACCAATTGTATTTCCCCTAGTGCCGCTCATGTTTGCCAGCAGCTCTGTAACCAGAACTAACCATGAGAATGTTATGTTATTTCTTTTCTTAATTAGGGAGCTCATTTTCCCCTCTTCAAATATGTGATATTTTTTCTATTGGTTTTTATTTTTTAATCAAACACTCAAAAAACAAATTTATTTCGATTTGTCAATATAAGGCAAACTTTAGTTTCCCATTTCATTTAAAATAAAGTTCCAATCATCATGCTTGGCAGCTAAAGTCCACCTATTTGTCCTGTACTGCTGCGATGAAACCAGCCATAACGCCAACTGGTGGCCTCCGGATAATAATACTTATCATCCGGAGTACGCTCATAGCGTGTCTCAAGATAAGTGGCCCGTTGTCCACTGCGTAGCAATTGCAACTCATCTGCCGGCACCGATTTCATGGGATCACGACAATGCCGAAAGTTGTGTTGCTCCACGTGGGACAAATCATAGTCAAAGATGCCAGATTTGGAGGGACGATAAATGCGGCTGCGGCAGGCATAGGAATTTGAAGCTGGCAAGGCGACCATCAAGTTTTTTGAACCTCGACCACGAAAGGATGTCGCAGTAGTATTGGTTTGTTTCGATTGCTGCTTTACTGCTGCTGACTTGCCATTTTTGCTGGTTTTGAGCACTTTTGGCTTTTGATTTTCCTTGGTGGTTACGACGGGTATACAAGGTAAGGTGGACGGAACAGAGTTTCTCGTTGGTTTAGGCTGCTTGCTAGCATTTTGGAATTTTGTAGCAACTTGTGTATTTAGAGAGCGAAACATTTTCTGGGTGACTGCGTGACAAATGAGAATTTTTTTAAGACACCTACTGGGAGAACAAATATTTGGGATTGATGTAGTTTGACCATCTCTGACCATGTCGAAGAGATTAAATAGGTGTGGCCAGAGCCGCTGAATGATTTTCCAAAACAAATCTTCTAATTTTATGAGCTATCAAACATAAACTCCAGGCGGTCTCATATGGTTTTTAAATAAGTTTAAGTCGAATACCGAAACGGACCATGAATCAAATAGCTAAATCTATGAACGCAAACGGTTACTAAGTTTGATTCAGAAAAAAGACTGACATTAACTTTTTAAGAACTTTTACAGCTTTCTCTTACTTATGACTAAACCAAAATAATGGTATATCCAATGAAGATGAGTTTTTGCATACTTCGACTTCAAGAAGTAAAAAAAGCAAAAGTCTGGTAGTGGGAATTCTAAAATTTAGGAATAAAAGTACTATAGCTGGGCTCCCACAACAAAACCTTTTAGGTGCACTTTCGAAACTCTCCGTGTGCTTAATCTTTGGATGATTTATGACAGGGGTGCCCAAGCCCATTTCACAAATAAGGCATTTGTTTGAGGCAACGAAATTGCTATATTCCCAAGCCTACATAAGACAACAACAAAATTTATATGCGAGTTCTCATTTTTTTCTTTTGAAAAATTTTGCTTATGCGTAGTCAGCGCTTACCTTACTCGCAGTGGCCGAATACACAAACAATCATCGGGTTCTCTCTCTTTCCATTCTTTGTGGTTGTTCTTGCTTGAGATATATTTGACGCATTTGTATGCGTCATTTTATAAGGTCTTATATAATGTTGTCAAAAAAGCTTGTCTTTGCAAGCGTGTAGTTCTAGTTGTATTCGTCGCATCGGTTCACGCTAGAGCTTTTTGGAAAGCTCTTTTCACGCGCTAACACGTGATTGAGATTTATTGTAGTTTGTTTTTAGTCGTTCGTGAGTTATAGCGTCGCAAACGTGGAGCAAAATAAAGAGAAAATACGGCATATTTTACAGTAGGGGAGAATGGGGGGTTCTGAGCCGCTGGGGGTTGTGAGCCACTCGAATATTGGCCACAAAAAAAATAAATTTAAACTTTTTGTTTATGTCAAGTGTTTCCTTCTTATTATCTAACTTTTGGCTAGCAACCGATCAGTCAACACGTTCTTTAAGTTTGAGAACCAGAACTCGACTTTTTTTTCAAAAAAAAAAGTTTTTTTTTTCATTTTTGACTTGTGAATATAATACAAAATTTCTTTCGTAATGCCAAAAGTAAGTATGAGGGAAATATCTTTGGTCATTTGCCTTTTTAATAGAATTATGTTTTTTTTTTTAAATAATTTTTTTTTTTGTTATGTGACGTCACCAAAAAAAAGTGAGAAATGGGGGGTTGTGAGCCACTTTGGAAAAATGTTGGTTTTGACTTTCAAAGAGGATATTGCAATGATACGCAATAAAACAGAGGAAAACTCTCCAAAGAAGTTAAAAACCCATTAAAAAAGGCAAACAAAAGAACAGCCACCAGCAAAAAGTGCTCCTATATAAAAGAAAACAAGCCTGATGACGTCAATCAATTTTCACTCTTCATTGATATTTCTTAATTCAGAATATGAGAAAAAATTTTATTTTTTTCATTTAATAAAGAATATTTGCTTAAAAACACGAATTTTGAACTTTTAGATGGGTGGCTCACAACCACCCACTAATTTTTGAAATTTCAAAAAGTCACTTTTTTTTCAATAACAAATAAAAAAACCCCAAAAACTTATTTTTTTAAACTAGTGATGAGGAAAGTTTCGTGCATCTTTTATCTAAAATACAAAATTTACAGAATAAAAATATATTGATTTTTGGCTAAGTTATGTTCGAAAAACAAAACTATGATGACAACCCCCCACTCTCCCCTACTACTACGATAAAGGCAAAAATGCATCTTATGCTGCCAATAAAATTTGTGCAGTTTATGGACCCGATACAGTTTCCAGTTCCACCGCACAACGATGGTTTCAACGTTTTCGTTCTGGTGCAGAGGTGATCGAAGATGCGCCACGGTTCGGAAGGCCTGTCGTCAAAAATTGCGATAAAATCGCTGAATTGATCGAAAGAGACCGGCATAGTAGCAGCCGTAGCATCGGCCAAGAGCTGGGCATGAGTCATCAAACCGTTATAAACCATTTGAAGAAGCTTGGATTCAAAAAGAAGCTCGATGTATGGGTGCCATACGACTTGACTCAAAAAAACATGCGAATCGCTTCTGAATCGCAACAAAATCGACCCGTTTTTGAAGCGGATGGTGACTGGCGATGAAAAGTGGGTCACTTCAACAACGTGAAGCGCAAACGGTCGTGGTCGAAAAGAGGTGAAGCTGCCCAGACGGTGGCCAAGCCTGGATGGACGGCCAGGAAGGTTCTTCTGTGTGTTTGGTGGGATTGGCAGGGAATCATCCACTATGAGCTGATCCCCTATGGCCAAACGCTCAATTCGGACCTGTACTGGACAACAACTGGACCGCTTGAACGCAGCACTCATGCAGAAGAGGCCATCTTTGATCAACAGAGGCCGAATTGTCTTCCATCAGGACAACGCCAGGCCACACACATCTTTGGTGACGCGCCAGAAGCTCCGGGAGCTCGGATGGGAGGTTCTTTTGTATCCACCGTATAGTCGGGATCTCGCACCAAGTGATTACCAGCTATTTCTGTCCATGGCGAACGAGCTTGGTAGTCGGAAGTTGGCCACAAGAGAGTCCTGTGAAAATTGGCTCTCCGAGTTTGTTGCCAATAGGGAAGCGAGCTTCTATAAGAGGGGCATTATGAAGTTGGCATCTCGTTGGGAACTCGTCATCGAACAAAACGGCGCATATTTGACTTAAATCGCATTATTAAAATTGCATGTATAAAATACCGCAATACTTTTTTGACAACCTTTATATAATATTAAAGAAGTTCCCTTTCTCCGGCCCGGGACCCAAACTGAATAGTTAATGAAACACATAGCTTCATTTTGGTCCTTCGAGCCGGATTTATAATTCTTAAAATTATGACTATCATAACACAAGGATTTTGATGGCATTTCTTCGTTCCTACTCAAGCCTTGTGAGCCTCTCGCTATGATTTTTTCTAAGTCGCTTGCACTTGGGCAATTTATAAGTAGGTGGAAGGTAGCTTTAGTTATCCCTATTCACAAAAAGGATTCAAAAAGTGATGTCTCAAACTATAGGCCAATTTCAAAACTTAGCAACATATCTAAGCTCTTTGAACGTATAGTCTCAAAGCATTTCAATTTTCTTATAAACTCTTACATTGAATCCAATCAGCATGGTTTTTGTCCTGGTCACGAATCTAACTGTATTTAGCAATATTTGCATTTCTGCATTTGAAAATCGTTGTCAAGTCGAAGTGATTTATACAGATTTCTCAAAGGCTTTTGATAAAGTTTGTCATAATGCCATTTTATCTAAGCTTTCCAAGCTTGGCTTTCATTCTTTCATACTCAATTGGATTAAATAATATCTTTATGGTCGAACGTATCAGTCGCTCACTAAAGGCAAATGTTCTAACCCCTACGTAGCAACATCTGGACTCCCTCAAGGTAGTATACTGGATCCGCTTCTACTTACTGTATTCATTAATGACATCGGTTTCCTACTTAATTCACATTATTTAATGTATGCTGATGACTTGAAAATTTTTAGATCTATTAAAATCTTAGAGATGTTGAAGCCCTTCAATATGATTTGAATCATGTTTCCGACTGGTGCGCGAGAAATTTGCTGCCTCTTAACTTCTCCAAATGCTTCTATGTAACTTATGGCAGACGTGAGCTGCCGATTCTTACCTCTTATACCATTGCTCATTACGAAGCCTTAGATTTGGGTGTTTTATTTGATTATAAATTTCAGTTTTCTGAGCATTTGAATTATATCCTCCCCAAAGCTAATTCAATGCTCGGCTTTGTAAAGCGAAATTCTAATCAATTTCATGATCCTTATACACGGTTGAGTCTGTACTCTGCCTTAGTGTGTTCCAGGGTTGAATATGCTTCGCTTATCTGGAATCCTTCCGTTGCAGTTCATGTGAATAGGCTGGAGCGTCTGCAAAAAAGGTTCCTCAAATTTGCACTTGCTAACTTAAATTTTTTCGAACCTTTACCGTCGTATTTGATTCAAAAATATTTTCTCTTTAATTTTTGGGAAAGTCTTAGGAGTCTATAAGTTCCCAATTATGGGCAAGCATTGCTGATGCTGCTGTAAATGGAATGGAAATATCACTAGACCCGAAATTCAGATCCACTTGAGTACAGGCCACTACATTTACCACTCAAAATTTTAATATACATTTTTATCAGATGTCAACTTGAAACTGTCTACCAGGCAATTTCTACAATTAACTAACATTAAGTTTATTTCCCAGCTTTTTTCCATATTGAAAGCACTAATTTAATTAACATTTTTGCCGTGTAAAGCACATTTTCTTGGTGAGCCTTTACCAAATGTTTTAAAAAAATAAACAGAATATTTTATTTATGAATTAAATAAGCTGGTAAGCAAACCAAATTGCATTTGTGCCAGCTGAACATTATGGCAAAAAGTTTTTGAAGTTTTTCCCAGCACAGTTTCCGGTTTTATGACAGCTGCCCCAAAAAGTAGGCAACACATTTTGCCCAGCATTTTGTACTCTTTATTCTTTTTGTTGATTTATTTGCCAGTCTCGTAGCACTTTTGATTACAACAAAAACACAACACACACACACACACACTCATATATAGACAACGGAAACAAATTGCATAAGCCAAACAAAGTTGAAGTCCTTGTCCTTGTCTGGCATTTAAAGTGCAACTTGAGTAACTTTGTACAACTCGTTGCGGCCCGCAAGTTCTTTTGATTGTCCATGCAAGTTTTTAATTATTTTGGTAGCGTTTTCTTCATTTTATTGGCAGAAAGTGTTTTCCCAAAAAACACTTTGAATTTGCTTCCCGCTGATTGTCTGCATTCAAAGCACATTGAGCCGGTCTAAAAACTTTGCCCAGACAGTCCCTGTCTTCTCCTGGCTGTGGCTGTTGTGGTTCTCTGATTGCAAACACAACAAATTCTCACTTGGCCTGCAGCAGCCAAACAACTCCCCCATGGAGCTGAAAGTTTATTATTATTTGGCTTGTTTCGCTGGGGTTTTCGCGGTTTTATTTACCTTTGAATCACAAGAATTTCCCTTTTCGAGTTTTATTGGACAAAAAAAAAACAAAAAACAATTGACCAGAATTTTCGTGCATCTTTGCTATTGAACTCAAATATGCATGAATTATGTGCAAATAGCTTTTTTGCTAATACCAAACCAAAAAAGGGACAGAAAACTTGCCTGGCTTCAGTTTTACTGGAAAATTTCTAGAGAATTTATGGGTCAGTGCGGTTGAAGCAAAGTTATGGAATTTTTGCACATTTTGTGGTAATTTTTATTACTTTTATTACACAGCCCAGGATATGTAGTTCGCTTCTTTGACTGCTTATTTGTAAAGCTTGGCATTTGTGGTTCCTCCACCCACCCACCCCCCTCACCCCAAAAACAGCATTACACCGTATGCTGGATGGAATTCTAAGCAATCAATGTGGTTGGCAATCACAATTTCGGTACGGAGTTCATTATTAAACCAAAAAAGGGTTAAACAAGTCAAATATTTGCAGTTGATGAAACTTTGAAGAATATTTCTAGCAAAAACTAAGAGAATATTAAAAGAAGTCACTTTTGGTAGGTAGATATCAAAGAACAAAATGAGGATTTAGGCAATGGTAAGAATGTTACTGGCTACAAATGTTTACACCAAGCTACCATCTTAGTTTCGGTCATTTCTTATTACCGACTGAAAAGCTGTTTGCTCTCTTGACTCTACAATAAGGAAAAACGTTATATCTCCCACAGTTTTGAAGATAGATGGCCTTAACAGTTTTGCTTTCGAAGGTGACATTTTAACGATGACTGAAACTTGGCTTCAATCTCATATATTAAATAGTGAAATTCTGTGCGACTCTTATTGCATCTTTAGGGTAGACCGTCAAAATCGTAATGGTGGGGGTGTATTGATCGCTGTTAAACAAACTCTTAATGCTTCTATTTTCTATATTCCTAACACTGACGACATTGAATTTGTGTGTGTCTCTGTGCACATCGGTGATTCTCGCATATTTTTGAGCTGTTCTTATGTGCCTCCGTCTTCTTACGAATCCACTCATCTTAAGCATGCTTCTGCTATTGAGTACATTTCCAAATCCTGCCGCGACTGTGACTTTCAAGTTGTCGTGGGTGACTTTAATCTGCCCTTTGTTTCTTGGGTCTTATCCCCCGATTCGGAATTTGTTCTCCCTTCATGCCAGCATAGTTTTCTGGACAGCATCGAGCTAATTTCGTAACAAACTCGCATGGTCGTATATTGGATTTATTATTTACTGATAGTCCATGTGCTACTTTATCTTTGTCCCATTTCTTTGCCCGAAGATAGTTATCATCCAACCTTAGAGCTTCAATTGGATCTTCCATACATCCCCAAAGAAGTAGAGCCAACTAAAGCGCTACTTAGGCGTTGTTTTAGGAAAACAAACTTCAATCTTTTAAACAATTTGTTGCTTAACACTGACTGGTCATATCTTAATCAAGTTCATTGTGTTGAAGCTGCCACCAAATTGTTCTATTCTAAACTTTACGAACTTTTTGATATTTCCATTCCTCAGGAAATTGTAAGAAGCGCTCAGAAAAATGACCCATGGACTTGTGCAAGCCTTAGACGCTTAAAAAATGTTAAGTCTCGTCTTTTCAAAACTTACAAAAGATCTGGAAAAGCAACGGACTTCTCCAAATACTCTACTGCTAGGGCAAAGTTTCAAGCCCAAAATCGTATTTGCTATAACAATTATCTCTCTCGAGTAAAAAGTAATTTTTGTAACGATCCAAAGAGCTTTTACCAATTCGTTAATTCTAAACGTCGTTCTAATACCTTACCTTCTTCCCTGTTCTATAAACATGAAAATGCCTCGTCTGATATTGATATTGCAAAGTTTCCAGCTCCATGGAAAGAATCTTTCATCATTGTAACGAGTAACAATAACTGATTCTGGACTGGGTGGTGGTACAAGGGGGAAGCGCACGCGATAAGATTTCTTCCGGCTCTGTCTCGTCGGCAACGGGTGTGGTGGTCTTGCTACCCTCCTCATAATTTGTCCAATTATCATATTCTTTTAGTTTTCCGCGTGCTAAGACAGAATATAATAGAATCCGGGACGAGCACACCAAAGTAAAGGGAAAGAATGTAGACTAGGAAAAGGAATTTTGGCCCCTCATATACAACGCAGACACAACTGATAATCCCTCAGATGACATTGAGGTAAATTCGCCCTCCCTTCCATGGCCATTCGTTGCCAAAAAAATGTAATGTTTCTGTTGAATGGCCCCTTGCTGGGATTACCTACAGGGTTAGCTCGACTTGCATGGATCAAACAAAATTAGGTAAATTAAAACATCTTAAAATTTATTGGTAACAGAAAAATAATTGTACGATAAGAACATATTGGAATAAAAAGATATTAAAATTTGGATAAATTTAGTATGAATAGGATATCAATTAAAGCAAAAGTATACATAAAATAAAATATTATATAAGAAAAATCAAAAAAAAAATTTCAATTTAAATTTAGTATCGAGGTTGGATAAATAAATAAAACTATTAAAAGAATGACAAAGAGCTATCAGGCTTTTAAATTTTATTTAATTTTGCTTTGAGTGAAAGCAACCGCAATGGCTCGAGTTTAAACTCAAGTTCAATAGTGGTGGTTTTTTTTTTTTGTGTGCAATTGCACTCAATAAAGAACTCAAAGCCAAGCTTTAAGTAATTAAATAAAAGTAAATTAAATTGGAAATTGAATAGAAGAGTTGGAACTTTAGCGACTTTTCTTTTCGGTTTTATCAATTTAGTTTTCTTGCAAAAATCATGAAAATATTTACGGTTAATATTCTGGTAATAAATATGTAAAGGTTTTTCTTTGTTTAGGCAAATCCACTTACTTGTTTAATTTCTCCATCGCTGAAAGTACTTTCGTTGATGCGCTGTGGCTGGTTGCAACAAAAATAAAATTTATGCAAAAAAATATAAAACATATTTTGTACCGAGACCATTTTTTTCACTCCTTTTTATCTCGACATTCGTAGTCTCTCGAATCACTCAAATCAAATTTTTGCTTTTTTCTATTCCATTATCCGTTTTTACAAAAAAAAGAAAAAAAAACTCAAACCATGCGTTTTGCTTTTGCAGACTCAAGAAAAATGTAAAATGATTATATAACTTAAATGGCTAATAATTTACGGAATACTATTTTTTTACTTTAGTGGATATTATATTAAAGAGTAGCTCAAATTTTGTAAAAGATTTATGGCGTTTGCTGACCCGAACATGGCGGCTGCCTTTGATCTTTGACCCCACGCCAAACGAATTTTTTTAAAACACTTTTTCTAACTTTGTTTTCTGCATAAGTTAATCAAATTTGAGTGAACTTTCAACTTAACTTTCAAGAATCTCTCATTTTTTCCACAAAACTTTTCTCGAGGGAAACAGCGGTTAGCGACGACGGTAGTTAATCAGCGCGCTCGATTATCAACTGATCTTCCTTACGGTTGCGGGCTTCTCTCCGACTCGTCTAGCAGAATCACTCAAGCAGTTGAGCGTTTATTTGTTCGTAAATTGAGTGACAAACGGCGCTTGAGCGACTTCGACGGCTCCAAAAACAATTTTGCTGGAGTGAACTGGGCAATTTCTCTGGCTCTTAGGCAATTAAAATGATGGCTTTTGGGCGATGATTGGCACAGGCTGTATCCAGGAAAATACTGAACAGAGATTGGGTCCAGCCAAGAGCTATAATAGCTCGATATTGGGTGCCAAACCTGGAAATCAATCCAAGCAGAAAATATGCCCACTAATCAGCATAACTAAAACTCTGATTGCTGACAAAAGAACTCACCCTTTGAGTGGGCTTAGCACCACAAAAAATATAATTTTTATTTCCTTTTGGCTGCTGGTCGAACTGTTTTATTTAGGTTTTCACTCGCGGCTTGATTTTATAAATTTGATACTTGAAAAGACAAGCTTATACTCAAAGTCACAATAGCGAGTTTTAAGGAAAACTTTGAACTGCACTCAGCCAGGTCTCAAAAGAAATAGAACGATAGCGACGCTTAAATTCTGGAGGGAACCATTTAACAGAGTCAGAGGTGAAAAGTGAAAGGAGCCATATTGAAAAGAGAGTAAATTTCTTTTTGGTGCTGTAAGATAGCCATTTTCGTCCCACCTTTCTCCTCGGCCTAAATAGAAGCTAGCGACAGGTGGCGCTTTGCATACGACATTCGATTTTTTTTAACCGCAACGGACATTTATTTAAAAATTCTGCTGCAAGCGTTACATCATTCCCTTACATAAAAAGGGTTCACGTTCAGACATTTCTAAATACAGGGGCATTGCGAAAATGTCTGCAATACCTAAACTCTTTGAGCAAATTTTAACATCTCAATTACAACATTCCTGTTCTCCTTTTATATCACCGAACCAGCATGGATTCGTTAAGAACAGATCCATTACTACAAACCTACTGGAATTTACTTCTTCATGGTTTCACTCAAGGTAAACAAACAGATGTTATGTTTCTCATTGTCTTCTGATTCTGAAATTGCGTCTGTTGGGATTTCCGCTGGGGCTTCTTAATTGGATAAAATCTTATCTTCAGTCTAGAACTCAGAAAGTTGTATTATGACTTAAAAATATTTCTGAGCCATAACTCGCCCAACGATTCTGCTTTGCTTCAGGTTGATTTGAATTCAATATATGGGTCATTCTTTTATAAACCGAACGGCGAAAAAATTTTTTATTTTTAATTTTAATAAAAAAAAATCCGAAATTAGATCTCGACATGCCCACCAAAACGTAATTTGCGGTTTTGCACAAAATTTTTTTGTTAATTTTATAAACAATTTAAAAATTCGTCAAAATCGTAAAAATGGAAAAAAAAGGGTTTTTTAAAAACGTGATATCTCGGGATTGGTTCATCGGACAGGTCTCAAGTTGATATCGATGGAAAGAATTTCACTGTATCTACTCAAATTATAATTTTGTAGATTTTTAAATAATTTAATAATATTAAGTAATTGTTGCTAAAAATTACATATAATTTTTTCTCAGAGTTAACCACCATGTTATAGCTTCTGAGGATGTACAATCAAATGTTCTAAACATAACTTAAATTTTGGTGTTTTCAAAAAGATGGAGACTTTTATAGTTTAAAAGTTATGAATTTTTGAAGTTATAAACAAATTAAAAGATGCCCTTAAAAAAAGCTTCGCCATGCAGTCAGTTTCAAAGCTTTTTGATTGAAACTTGGCACGTGTGCTTTATATTTATCAAGCTTTTAAAAAATGTTAACATCAGGCGGATCGGATGAGTATATCATATAGCTGCCATACGAATGCTATGATTAATTGAATTTTGTTGTGGATTAGGGTGGCCAAAGCTTGCAAAGTAATTTATAACACTACTAAATTTAGCATTTGTATGGCAGCTATATGATATACTCATCCGATCCGCCTGATGTTAACATTTTTGAAAAGCTTGATAAAAATAAAGCACGATTGCCAAGTTTCAATCACATGACTTTAAAACTGACTGCGTGAGAAATTTTTATTTAAGGGCATCTTTTAATTGTTTATAACTTCAAAAATTCATAACTTTTCAACTATAAAAGTCTCCATCTTTTTGAAAACACCAAAATTAAAGTTATATTTAGGACAATAAACTGTTTATCCTTCGAAGCTATATCATGGTGGTTAACACTTTGTAAAAATTATAAATAATTTTTAGCAACATTTACTTAATATTATTAAATAATTTAAAAATCTATAAAATTATAATTTGAGTAGATACAGTAAAAATCTTTCCATCGATATCAACTTGAGACCTATCCGATAAACAAATCCTGAGATATCACGTTTTTAAAAAACCTTTTTTTTACATTTTTTCGATTTTGACGATTTTCGAAATTGTTTATAAAATTTACAAAAAAATTTTGTGCAAAACCGCAAATTACGTTTTGATGGGCATGTCGAGATCTAATTTCGGATTTTTTTTTATTGAAATGAAAAATAAAAATTTTTTTAGCTGTTCGGTTTATAAAAGAATGACCCATATATGTGGTGCTCTCACAATTTGTTGCATTTGAACCTGGACAAATGTAAATCTATGACGTTTTGATCGTAGAACCCCTTTTCTGATTAACTATTTGTTGAATTCTTATCAACTTGAACGTGTTGAATATTTCCATGATCTGGGTATTACACACGACCAGAAACTTTCTTTTCGCACTCACATTGAACTTTCTGTGAATAAAGCCATGGGCTTGCTAGGTTTTATTAAACGTTGGTCTAAGGAGTTCAATGATCCCTACACGACCAAGCTCTTGTTTATATCTCTTGTGAGGCCCATTTTGGAGTTTGGTTCATGTATTTGGAATCCTCAGTCACTTACCCTGTGTAAACGCATCGAATCTGTCCAGAAACAGTTCCTTTTGTTTGCTTTTCGTAACCTGGGTTGGGACCCACAGTTGAGACTTCCTACTTATATTTCCAGACTTAAACTTTTAGACTTACCTTCACTTGAGCATAGACGGACTATGTTAGGTATAATGTTTCTAAATAAACTTATAAATGGTAATATAGACGCTGAGTACTTACTAGGGCGTGTGAATTTGAATGTCCCTTCTAGACAAACACGAAACTATATTCCCTTGAGGCTTCCTTTTGCTTCCTCTTTATATGCTTCTAACTCTCCATTTCGCATTCTGTGTAGGGATTACAACGGTATCTCTCCTCTTCTCAATAATTTCCTTTCCGACGAAGGCTTTAGGTCTTTTATTCTCCACACTCTTGCACTTGCATAGTTTCTAGAATTCTTGTTTTTTTTTTTTTTTTCTTTCCGATCATTAACGCTGCGAGCAGGGGCGTAGCAAAATAAATTACCCCCACCGGATCGGAAGGAGTTTCTTCTATTTGCACTTAATGCTTTTTCTTCCTACCCCCTTATTTTGTATCTCTTTCTATTCTATTATATTGTAGCTATGTCTTTTAGACGAAGCTGCAATTAAAATAAATAAATAAATAAAATAAAATAAATGTGCCTTCCTGAGATAGTTAGTAATTAGCATTATTTACAGATTTGCCTAAAACATGATAAAGATTGGATAAACGGTACCTAAGTTATGACCAAAAGTTAGTTACAGTAGTGGTGCCATCTATTGGCCAGTTGTGAAAATCAAGTAGTAGCTTTATCTGTTGCACAAATTATGACCAAAAGTCAGTTCCAATCAAAGGTCAGTCACAGTAGTGAAGCCATCTAATGGTCAGTTTTGAAAATCAAGTAGTGACACCATCTATTGGTCAAGCTATGACCAAAAGGAAAGTTCTTCAAAGGAGCTAAATGCTAATCCTGAAGGGCATGCGTCGTCGGCGCACTTTTAAGCGTTTCCAGGCATGTTTTTGAAAAGTAAACTTTCCCGCAAATTTTGTTTTGTAGGCTGAAAAGATTACACTAAAGCTTCGAAACCCAAATATTTTTAGGTTTGCTTCCCAGACTATAACCAAACCATATTTAACTCCATATAATAATTTCTTTTTCAATATTCCACTCTATTTTTTTGAAAAGGGCTAAATAAACTTCAACTTATAATTGAATGCCTCTGTTATGCTTGAGGAAAAGCTTCTTAAAAAGAGCTTAACTACCAGCAAAGTAAATTAAATAAACATTTTTCGACATGAAGCCGTCTAACGCTTCATTAGCAAAAGAACTAAACTTCGGTTGCCCCGCGAGCCAAAGGCATTTTGATTAAGCTCTCCAGCTCTGCTCCTCTTGCCTAAATATTTAGTAAACATCATCGAAAAATATCGAAGGCTGCTGCTGCTGCTGGGAAAACGTTGTTTTCCATTCTCTAAACACGAAATTGCCTGGAGGCAGACAACAGGGTGAACTTGCCACGATTTGTTTGCTTCGAGCTTAATTTGTAGCGGCAAATGGTGTTGATTGTTGTTTTTTGGCTTAGGTCCTTAAGGCTTTACGCTCACTCCCACTCCCACTCCCACCCCCCCATTCCCTGTTGTTGTTGGCAGCTAAAGACCAATAAAAGTTGAAAAGGTTTTTGGAGCATGGTTTCAAGTGCTTTCACAGTAGTGTGTGGAAATTAATGATGAACAATTTGAACACCAATTGGAAAGAAAAGCAAACATTCCCTTGCCTAATTTATGCAGCTGCCGCTGGCTGTGAACAGGTGCGAACAGGTGAATAAAGAAACAAAAACCAACCAAATTAGATAATAGATTCTGTTCAAGATGAGAGTGCAGAGTAAACAAAAAAAAACCAAAGGATTAAGTGCTTCGTACTCTTAAAGGTGTCTGTCGATATTACACGCGATTTATAGACTTTTTTGCACCAGGACTCGCGACTCAGGACCCACCTGCATATAAACATTTCACGTTTGGCGACATATCTGCGATATTTTTATGGCCAATGTGCGCGCTCGCTTGGCTGTTGTTTCCTCTGAACTCTCGGACCACAGGGGACACAAAAAGGCAAAAAGGTGCCAACGAAATGTATCTGTGCCCCGCTCTTATCTCTGTATAATCCACTTTATATTTTCACACTAACCAAACTGAAATTGAAAACAAACATAAATTGAGGGAAATCCCACAAGGATTACGATTCAATGCAAATCAAAGGCGACACAGCGACAAAAAAACGAAAACCTGATGTAAAAGCAATTAAAATATTTGCCAACCATTTATGATGCTATTTTAATGGAATGTAAGAAAACAGCAATGAAGGAAGGGACTTGGGAATTTTTCATTTATGATGAATCAATTGCTTGTTTTTTTTTCAGAGTGGAGAGATACAAAACTGTCAAAGCAACATTGAAATTTAAAATATGTATATCCAATTTATGGAGCTTAGTTTGTTTTGAAAGTTAAGGTAGAAGACTGTGGCTGACGCATTTTAGGCCCCGGAGAATGTTCAAACTTGAACATGATATTCAATTCGGTCCACACGTATGTCTTGTTTAAATAAACAACATCTTAGGAAGGCTTTAAGGCTTATGAATGTACTTTAGTCCCGCTAATTTATCACATGGCGGCTGAGCTGCCTCCTCAATACAGGTACAAATTTCTCACTGCCAAAAAGTTAGCCAAATTTGCATACAATTTACCAATATGTGACACAGTTAGGAAACATTTTGGTATAAACACCAGCTACAGTAGTGTAAACAAGGAGTTTGAAGAAATCTTAGGGAACATAGAAGAAGTAGGTTCGGAAGATGGACAATGCAATAAGCTTAAAGTAGACATAGACTTTTTTAAGGGAACAGTCAAAAAACAAGAGATCAATTAGCGATGCAAGTATCAGTATTCTATTCCAAAAAAAACCTTCAATTTAAAAAGTAGAAGCTTCACTTTGTATTTATTATACAGATGGCACACCGACACACCAGTGCAGCTTTTTTAGAAGATATCTCAGGGTTTACAGCAAGCTTTAATAAAGATAATATTCTCTCATCTCTGTCATCTGAACTTATAGCTATAGAGAAAGCATTAGAACATTTCATTTCTAGGACAGCAATAACGGCGTAAGGCTACTAGAAAATGAAGAACAATGTAATTAACATAGCTTAAAATATCAGACTGAAAGTCCAAAAATACACGGAGATACGCGCAGTTGAAATAGATTATATTCCTGGTCATAAGGCAATAGAACAAAATGAGATTGTGGATAGGAGAAAATTGTATGGAATTGAAATGGAGTCTGAAGGACGCTATCTACAACATATATAGAAGGACTAGCAAATGACCCGTCGCGCTTCGCTACGCCTTCAACAGAATAGAACCAATGCACACCCTAATCCCAACAATTTTTCACCAGCATCGGAAAATGAAAACACAAACCGAGTTTCAAGTAAATCGGATGAAAAATAGTTATATTGTATGCGGAATTTCACGGGAAATTTCACACCTGGGGGCGGATTTTTCGACATTGAATAATCACATTTCAAATTATTTCGTATTCCGTTCCTAACAAACCGAATTTCAAGCCAATCGGATGAAAAGTAGTTATTTTAATGCTGAACTTTCCGGGAATTTTCCGACCGTCAGGTCAAATTTTCCAACTTTAGAATATCACATAACAAACCATTTCGTATTCAGTCCTTACAAACCGAGTTTAAAGACAATTAAATCACATATCAAATTATTTCGTATTCTCTCCTTACAAACCGAATTTCAAGCTAATCGGATGAGAAATTTTTTTTTCATGCAGAATTTTCCGGGTCCACCGTTGGGTCAAATTTTCCAACATCGAAAAATCTTATTTCAAATTATTTCGTATTCTGATTCTACAAACCGAGTTTGAAGCCAATCGGATGAAACATAGTTTTTTCTCATGCAAAATTTTCCGACCATTTTTCTCGTCGAATTATTTCGCGTACTATGCTTACAAACCAAGTTTCAAACTTTTCCGACGCTTTTCCGACTGTTTCGGGTGGAATTTTCCAAAACCCCCTCTTAGTACTCACTTTAACCATTAACAGAAACGCCTGTGAAAATTACAGCCCTCTATCTCTTACCGTTTAGGCTGTGCGATGTTTGCCAATCAATCAGTCAGTCAGTCAGTTAATCAGGACACTGATAAGAGATAAAGGATGACTGGGAAAAATAATATTCCGAATTTGTAGCACAAAAAGTCAGAGGATATTGTGATCTCTTTCCAGTCACAATAAACAAACCTTGGTTCAAGGATAAAAAAAAGAAATATTCGACTTCTTAGATGAAATCAATATAGACTTGTAACAAAACCGAAAACAAAGGCCTATTTCCAGAACAAATTAAAATTTAGTGGATTGTAAGTATGACCACAATGTCCTAAAAGTTTTAGGAAAATACACTAAGAAAACATAAAAATTTATTTTCGTGCGCTTTTATTTGTTCTGGGAATGGGCCTTAACAAAATAAATGGGTGGCCAAGTGATCCCTCATTACTTACGGGTTTTGGGGTAACATAAACAAACAAAAAAAAAATTTCGAGATTTTTCTGAGTGTTTCGAAATCTCTTCGGCCCCTTTAGAGCATCCGGTGAAAATCGCTGATCTAAACCGTCCATATTCTGAAGGAGCATTATGTCGTAGTCCGGCTACTTCCAGTTACTGGGAGTTTGAAAATTGTAGCCGTTGTTTCTAATCTTTTAAGTTTGTCAAGCCTTTTGTAACAAAAATCTATAATTTTCTTGAGTGCCCTTAGCTCCCTTACACCAAACGTCTCTGCAAAAGCTCAATAAAGATCCGCTGATTTCGCGTAAAATTTTTAATCAATGACGAGGCATATTTCTGGGCCCTTAGAGACTCTCATACAATTATTGCATCCACAAAAATGCACTGTTTGGATTTTACCTGTTCGGTTACTCTGGGATTACTCGCGTAATTCGCAAGATCCCCGAAAGAGTGATCCAAAATCGGACCGGAGCGGTCAACATTAAAATGCTATTATCTCTACAAAGTAAATGCCAGAGATAGTTCTTTTAGCCCATAATATAGATCTCACCATCCAATTCCATTCTGAATATTATCATGCATTTATCTGTATAGCTACTTCTAGGGTCTTTTTTTTGAAAAAGTTTATTCACCTGGAATAGCGCGTGTCCTGATTATAAGAGCTTGGCATGATATTGCATTTAATTAACATTAACTTTTTCCTAAAACCCTCCTTTCAATCTCAGCTTTTCAATCAACTGGATATGTTTATGTTTGCTTTGCCCACCTTCTTTGTGCTGCTGACGATTGCAAAATGCAAATGACCTTTGACCATAGCCCACACTTGCCTCATCCTGGCTGTGCATCCGCCTACATACGTGAGTCTCGTCTAAGTAAACACTGGACAAATGCCTCGGAATGGCGCCCAGACATTCACCTGAGCGCTGTTAATAAACAGAGCCAACGCACACCCCATTGTTGACTTAGTCTACCCACACGTAACGGGCGAGCTCGAAAGTGCCATTTAGTGTCAACGAACTGAACTCCGCTCCCCCAACCCACAGCAGTTATTAAGTCGTTTGTGTTTATGGAAGAGCCGCTGTTAAACTTGAAGGACGTGCTGCAGCTGCCGGGCACCGCATCAACAAAGTTTCCCAAGGAACTAAGTTTGTGCGAAACTAACCCAGGCCTGATATGCCTTTTAATTATTACGTGAGCTCAAATTGGATTTGACTAATGCTCGATATAATTAGGGGGCCACAATTTGCTGTGGTCTCTGTCGATTGATTGAATTGCTGGCAACTTTTGTAAAGTGCAACTCCCATCAGACAGCTTCCTGCTGAACTAAAAGCCAAGTGGCGACAAATGCTGAGCGAATTAATGGCAAAAAGGGAAACGCGCACGCGAAACGCTTTGGTAAGTATTGATAGAAATGGAAGTGGAAGTGGGAATGGGAAAGCAAGAAGCCTGGCACTAATGGTCAACAATAGAGATAGAGATGCAGATGTCGCAGTTGGAGCAAATTGTGAGTGCAGCTGAAAGCACTTTCTCAAACTGACTTAGTGCAAATTGCAGTTCAAAGTTCCTTTTGACGCTGACTAAAAGCATATTCTTAAAGAGAATGGAGAGATGGTTAAGGCTTAAGATCATTTAGCTAATGCGCTTACCCTGACCCTGATCCGACTGCCTTCTGCTTCGTGTTCACTTGCTTAGTATGCCAGCCAGCGCACAGTTCGCACATAAATTTATATTTAGCATTTTATGACAACCGTGTGCTGATGCCGCAACAGTTTTGGCGGCATACTTAGCTGGATTAAACGCGTGCGGACGTGGCTTGGCCCCTCAATTCCCACACACAAACATGTTTCCCAATTGCGAACAATAACGTGCCATAAATAGTTCATGCATCACACGAAATGCAATTATTTAAAACTGATGCCAATTTTGAAATGATTTTTTTTTTTGCGGTTTACGGGTAAATTTGATTTAAATATTTTTTTTTTGTGTTCCCGCGGGGAAAGACAAATTTGTTTGCATTTATTAAAATTAACAATAAACCAAATAATAAATTGTTAAAGGACCAACAGGAATTTCCTTTTGTCACAGGATTTCATATAGTTTGTGCTGTTAGAAAATGGTTCTATTTATAAGAAATACTTGGGGTGTTCATCTTGTTGTGCACATAGGCACTTGGGCACTCAGTCTTATTACTTTCCGGACAAATTCTGTAAGCCTTCATAAAGCAACAAATTTTAATGCGTGATCTACTCTCTTTCTTTGCTAGCTAAAGTTTTGTTGCCTCTCTGATGTCTCTCGCGAACTCAAACGCAACAGCAAAGTTGCTTAAGCTCTATTTACACGACCTGATCACTCATCTGAGTTTTCCTCTGATTTGCTGTCTGACCGTGTAAAAAGGCGTCTGAGTAGGCATGAAACTACTCAGATCAGCGATCAGACGAAATAGAACCGGTTCTATTTGGCCTGAGCCTCTCTGAGGCATTTATCGTTCAAGTTGCCTAACGCATTGCCTTTCGACAACGTATACAATTCGGTCAAGTTTCTTGCTCGTCAAGTAAATTCTTCTTTAAATCCAAAAAATAAAGTGCAACTTAAGAAGCATCAGAACGCAGATCGCTTTTTTCGCTTTTTATTTTGTCAATGTCAACAATGTTCATATGAACCAGATGATTCCGATGAACCAATGGTTCTGCAACTGGCTCATCTGAGCTTCTCAAGCAAAACTGAGTTGATCAGTTCACGAAAACTCATCTGAGCGATCAGGTCGTTTAAATGGAGCTTTAGCGTAGTCGGCACTTGCCTCGTTCGCAGTGTCCCGAGTGCTTTTCGCTTTTTACGGCGGTACGCCGGTACGGTACACACACACAGCAATTAGTACAGTTGTTCTGGCTTAAAATATATTCTGTGCATTAGTATATCATTCCACGCGGCCACCAGCTCAGTCTACTTTAGTTCGCCCAAAACAGGTCTTCGCTGACAAATCGTAGATTTAATCCATGGCACACTGGGCTCAGTAATCGATTTTTTGGCATAAAGTCAAAAATTTCAAGGAAATAAAACTCATTTGTTATAATACACCTTAAAACTACATAGTCTATGTACCATGATACAACTATATAAGGTATGGCATTCAGAGTTTATTGAGTACTGACAGCTTTTGCTAATATCGAGAGAGAGAGAAAGAGAATAAAACAAAAAGCAAAGCACCGTTAGAATTACAAACACTTATTATATACATGACTAAATTTTATTGGTATTCGCTTGGCACTTTGCAAATGGCTCTTATGTTAGGGCAGCTGATAAAGCCAAATCGCTACTTGGGAGCGTTGCCGGTAGGAACACTCTAGCCGTCTTATGGCGGTGTAGTGATTGAATGACTTACTAGCCGGTGTCAGCCCAAAATGCAGTACCGTAACAATATGATAGGAGAAAGACACAGCCAAAAATTCGGGCTCTCTTCTTGGGGAACCCTGATTTACTTCGTTGCCGGCCATTAGAGCTCTCTTCAGAGCTCACACAAGCCGGTGTTTCGTTGTTTATTTGTGGTGTAGATTGGGGTTGTTGTTTGGCCGTCTTTCCTTCCTGTAGTCAAAACATCCTACTGTAGTCTGGAAGGAGTTCTCTTGTTCACCAACACCAGCGCAATTTTCTGTCCTCCCCATTTGGCCGCCTCTACTCCAGACCACAGGCGTCTTACTTGCAATTCAGTGTTCACTGATTCACACAATCAAGAGTTCCTTTCGCGTTTGCATAAATACAGGTCTGACATCAATTCCTAGTAGGCATGGGCCTGCACTGCTTTGCATCGACATACGCAACAGTATGGGCTCGACATTTTTACAAATTATAAATAAAATCCCGTCGGCATATCCAAAAAAATTCGTGCGCACACAACCTTTTCAATCAAATGACAGAAACACAATGAAAATTTGGAGTCCCGAAAAGAGGGTGACACGTCTATAAAACACACAGTTATTTCACCCAACAACACAATTCAACAATCCGTCAATTCAACACAAACAAATTCAACACAAAACAAAGTCTTCACAACACGTCAATACAACACTAAGTCATTTCACCAAACACAACAATTCCACACACGTTAATTGAACACAAAACAATTTCAACACGTCAATTAAACACAAAACAAATTAATTAATTTATTATTAAATTAAAATTGAAATGACTTTTAGACGTGTGTTGACTTTTTTTTTGTGAGGACTGTTTTGTGTTGAATTGACGTGATTTGAATTGACGTGTGTTGAATTGACGTGTGTTAAATTGAGGTGTTGAAATTGTTTTGTGTTGAATAGACGTGGAACCCGAAAAGAGAGCTCTCTCAGAGAGCACCATACCTTATATAGTTCAGAGGCGGCCAAATGGAGAGGAAAGAAAAGTGAGCTTGTGTTAGTAAACAAGAGAGCTCTCTCCAGACAACACGCATTTTACTTGCTAGGCATAACTTCGGCTCGCGTTTGCTTAAAAATACGACAGACTTCGGCTCGTGCGTGCCATAGGTGGACGGGTCTGATATAGTTGTATCATGCTATGTACAATGTACAATAATCGAAAAAAATTTTCGATTGTTTGGCATCCCTCAAAATGTTATCGATAATCGAAGTCAGGTGTTGAGTGCAGTGATTGTTGCGAAAAAATTGAAATTGGCGTCAACTATTTGTTAACTTTGTGGACTTGCACCTCGTGTCAAGTTGAACAAAAAATTATGGCAATAAAGGCCAGGGTACGTAGAATAAAAAAATGAAAGCATTTTTGAGAATGTTAAACAGAGAAAACTTAACAAAAGTGTAAGTCTTCTGTGGAACAAAACTAACCTTGTGAGTGATTGTGTGGTTTGTAATGTATGTCAAAATAAAGAAGAAAGTGTGTATTAAAAGATAACAGTTATCCTGTTTGTGGCTTTTGAGGTCCTTTAAACTTGAAGATGAGCTTGAACTCTATCATGCAACGCTGCTGGTCATACGGATGGCAACTCTCCCGCTCCTACAATCGGGGTAAGTGTGGTCAAAAAATGTTCTATTTATGAAATATACCAAGTTTCAGCTCGATATCTGCACCGTGCATGGCTTCATATTGGATGATCGGATACTAAAAGTGTGTGACATAGCTGAGGCTCAAGGCCCCGAGGATGTATCCCGTTCTTCACCATGAACAAAAAATGGTTCCAGTGTGGGCTAGAGCTTTTCCTTCCAGCATATTTTCCAGAACTAGCCGTCAATAAGGGGCCCTGTGTGAAGCAATTTGCATCTAATGATCTAATTGGCTTAAAGAATCAAGCCAAATAAGCTTTTGCAACAATCATTTTATTCTTTAACCCTACGAAACCCATCAATCAAGGACCAGGCAATATAAACTTTTGCAAGCAACCCTTCTTGTATTCCTAAAATCTCTTTCAAATGGTCTACCGAACCAAATGGTTGAAATACGGCTCGAAGGACCAAGCTATTGTTATTCCCAAGTTTTAGGTAAAGTTAAAAACAAGTAAAACTTTCAATGCTCTTTCAAGTGTTTGATATTGCCAGCACATTATGTTTGTATGTGTGTGTAGGTGTGGCAATATCAACTCACTTTTTAACAATAATCCATTTATTCGAAACTAAATGTGGATAAATTTAATGCCCGCTTGGAACGACGACCAGCTGATGACTCCATTTTGCTTACTGTTCCCAGGACACTCTCATTTTCCTCTCCCACCGGCATCTGTGCCAATTTATGCAACTTGAAACCGTAGAGTCTATAAAATTTGTATCAGAAATCAGTGAAATAAATCTAGATTCTGATATAGCTAATATAACTCACCGAGCCGTGTACTTCTCCTCGGGTGGTTTCGGGCGATATATGGGCAACTGCATGAAAAACATGTGTGGGAATCCAGTCCCAAACATAGCCCCATCCAGCTGGGCACAACCCGAATTCGGCCGATACACATCCAGACAGCGTGGACAATAGACCTTAACAAGCGACTGGCCCCACTTGTCGGTTAGCCCCACGGGCAACACACTCTGGTTACCGCAGTAGACACGTGGACACACTCCAAAATCATCCCGTTCATACTTCATGCACATATCGTCAATGCCCCGAGCTGTCAGTATATAACGCGCATGGATGAGGCCATACAACTGCACAGAGTTATCCACAGTGCGCCGCCAACAATCCATATCAAACTCCGGGTCCAAAACAGTTGACAAAGCCTGATGGTATTTGGGCACGGAGGCCTCTAGCCCCGTCATATTGAACTTATCCTCAATATATTCGTTGGGCACACGGCAAAGAAACTCATTTCCCTGTAGGCCAACAAACCATTCGATCCAGCTGCCATCGCCCACAATGGACATGGAAGAGCTGTTGCTGCTTAGGCTGAAAGATAAAGATTTGGTTAAATAGTGTTTTTTTTATATTTTGTACGGAGAGAAAAAGACACTTAACTGCTTGCACGACATCCTGGAGAATTGTGAGAAATTGTTTAAAATTGTAAAAAGTTAAAAGTTGAAGTTAAAATTCCAGGCAAGAGTTGTTAAATAAATTTGCCTGACCAAAGATTAGGCATTACATAGATGTGTGACATTTGTTAACTTTGGAGTGTTGGTGCCTATTCCAAAAATTACTCTTCTCTACTGCATACAGCGTACATTCCATTAAGCTGTTTAGCCGAAGTAGCTGAAAGGAACTTTGAGCAACGTTTTTTCTAAAATAAATTCAATTTTTATTTCCTTCTTTAATATCATTAAACAGGCTTTGGACAGTTACAGTTCTTTAAAAACTTTAAAAATAGGCTCCTCTGCGTCGATACAGCGTTGGCAGCGCGGATTTCAAGTATTAATCTTGGACAACTGACCAGCGCTAAAAGCTGTCCTGCTCTCAGGCCGGTTAGCTAAAGCCGTTGTGAACGCCCTCCACCGAATCCAGTCGGTGCGCGCTTTCAAATGCTTTTATCTGCACCCAGTCAAGTTTATTTCACAGCCCTCCCGCCCCGGCAAATTGGAAAACGTAATATCGCCACAGTCTTGAAGATAGACGGTACGTACCTTCAACAAATAGTTAGTAATTAGCAAAATGAACAATTTGCCGAAGTAATGATAAAGATCAAATGAACGGTTCTCAGTTATGAGCGAAATAAAAAATTTCAACTTCATGGTCACCTAAGGCACGCAGGAACACTGTTCAACATGTTTTTTATGTACGAGTCGGTTGAGCGCTCCCTTTTTTTTGTATACGAATAAGTATTATTTTCTCAGTTAACAGTGGCAACTTCACTGCTCACTTTGCCGACCCCTGACTAACAAAACTGCCCTCTTATGTGATAAAAATATGAAGTTCTACTCCCTTCTTTTTGGGTATTTTCCCTTTTACATCGCAAAGTTTTCTACCCACAAACAACACCTTGTCTAACCCCAGGCACAAATTTGATTGAAACCTTCCACCGACCCGCCCCACCAAATAGCTGGTAGGCCATACGTACATAAAAACTTTGCCATGGCCCTCGCGGCACAAAAGGTGCAAAAGAAAAAGGCCATTCGCACGCACATGTGCAAGTGGAAGTAAATTCAATTCCCATTTTCACTTAAAAGTTTTTAACTCGAGACGAGAGTGTATAAAGATGCCCCTGGAGGCAAATTAAGTGATTTGCCCGCTTTACACATTTTGTAGACTGATTACTTTTTCTCGAAGCTTAAAAATTAAACGGCACAGAAAAAGAACAAGAAACAAGCTAAATTTGATTTCGTTTTAGTTTGGCCAGCTCCGCTTCCTCCCGCTCCACGGCCTTCACATGCTCCGCCAAGATTTGACGCTCCACCATGCGCATGGGCTGTTTATACTTGAGCAGGGCCACATCCAACTGATTGTGGTCCAGCGAGGTGACTTGCAAAAGAGTGCGTACTAAGTGTCGAATAATGGTTGGTTCATCATAAGTCATGGAACAGTCAAAGTTATGGGCATTCTTCTCCAGAAACTCGCGCACAGTTTGGCCCGCACGACCTGTGCTATTGGCAGCCCATTCGTAGTAAATGCCTGAGGGTTCAGTTTGATATAAATGTGTTTGGCCATTATCATCAAAGCCACCAATTAAGCAACTGACACCAAAAGGACGTATGCCATTCGTTTGGGTATGTCTCTGCTTCAGTGAGGCTATGTAACTGAATTCAAAGAAAGGATATGGAATTATATAAGGTGAAGCCAGGTTTTCTCTCTCACCGTGTTATATACTCCACACTCGCGGCTCGCTCAAAATTCAAACGATGACTCTGGGCTTCACTCTGGGCTCGATTGACCAATACGCGTGCATCGGCTGTTAAACCAGCAAAAGTCATGATCACATGATCATCCAGCTGTTTGATTTTACGCAATGTACGCTCTTCTTGCAGATTCCCTATAGTTTTTCTTTCCACGCCCAGAGCTACGCAGTCATGGGTACGCAAACCCACCTGAAATGAGAATTATATAAAATTACAAACATTTAGAAGAATATACAACCTACCGCAGTGGATCCTCTGCGTACCGCCTCTTGAGCATACTCTACTTGCAGGAGATGGCCATCGGGAGAGAAAATGGTTACAGCATTATCATAACTCATAATGGAAAAGGAAAAATGTTCTAGAAAATTTTGGTAATTTTTACAAAAGCTTTAGTATTATTATGGAATGTTGAAACTTGATTTTGAAATCAAGAAAGAAAAGGCAGGACATTCTATTTTATGTTTATTGGAAAGTTTGAAGATCTGTTAGTATGTAAATGATCTCTGGATCATATCCTATTTTTGTCCAATCAAGTTAAAGAAATTTTTTTACATATTTCCTCATTAAATTTTAAGAATGAAACTTAAGACTTAACAGTGTCGTGACAGTGACTGAACAGTGACCTCAAAGTGTCTAAACAGTGACTTAAATGTGACTAAACGGTGACAAAGCAGTGACTTAACAGGGACACAACAGAGTCTAAACAGTGACTTAAAAGTGCCTAAACAGTGACTTGACAGTGACGAAACATTGACTTGAAAGTGACTTAAATGTGACTAAACGTTGACAAAGCAGTGACTTGACAGTGACAAAACAGTGTCTAAACAGTGGCTAAACTGTGACTTGACAGTTATTACCACTGACTTGACGTGACTTGACAGAAATTAACCCTGACTTGACGTGACTAAACAGTGTCTTGACAGTGACGAAACAGTGACTTGAAAGTGACGAAACAGTGACTTGAAAGTATCTAAGCAGTGACTTGACAGTGACTTGAATGTGACTAAAAAGTGACTGAAAGGTGACAAAGCAGTGACTTGATAGTGATAAAACATTGTGTGAACAGTGATTGAACAGTGACTAAACAGTGACTTGACAGTGATTAAACACTGACTTTTCAGTGATATAACAAAAATACCGAAAAGAAGGAAGATCGCATCAGCCAAAGATCTTGTTATTGGTATTTCTACGCCCTGTTTTCTTCATTTGAAAGATTGTCATTGCCGATTTGTTCACAATTCAGAGAACTTGAGATTTTTAAATGAAGCCCTTAAACTAAGCATCTTGTTTCACATCAAAGCCTCGTGAGTGTTAACATCACTTACTCCTTTTATTTTTTTCAGATAGTATAAAACTCAATTTGATTTCTTATTTCTGTATTTCTTATTCCCTTGAGTAGGTACTAAACATTTATATTTTACCACAATTCATCCGCTTAAGTTTTGCTCTCTGTTAACCAAAGCAATGGGCATGCTAATCTTGGTTTAAGGTATCAACTTGTTGCTATTCCCTGCCCTGAGGTTATAAAGCAACCAAAATCCACTTACCGCTCAACCTGGTAAGCCGATAATGGGAATTACCTAGCCTGCTGCTGGTTCTATACCAGTTTCTGTGTGGGATTTGTTGTCCTGCTGCCTGCCTGGCAACCAATAAGTCATGCCTCCTTTATTATTATTTACTGCTCCGCCCATGTTGCGCACTCGACAATGTCGAGGTACTTTTGCCAGAGCCTCACACTGTTTCACACTTAATTTCATTAAGTAATTTTTTATACAGCAAACTTTTATTGCATTTTAAAGAGAGAGAGAACAAGAGAGAGAGAGAAAAGCTTTACTGTGCAATTGAAAAGTGCTTGCCATATTACGTATACGTAATGTGTTTTATTCTTGTCTTTTTTCTCCACCTGTTGCTTTTCCTTTTTGTCCTTTCATTTATAATTTAAACTGCAGGCTGTGGTTTTGTATAAAAAAGTTTGCCCCCATTAACAAAAGCAATTAATATTGGTTTTCTATTACATTTGAAAATAATTCGCTTAAAACAAAGGGCAGCCTGCAAATGGTAAACAACTGAATTGCAGTTTCCAAAGTAACAAAAAGTAATCAAAAGTTCAATATTTCATTTCACATTCTACCTGTACAGATTTTACGGGCTCTGATGCAGTTCAAAGTGCTGGCGGGTGTGTTTGTGTTATGTTTTTTGTCATAAATATTTGTATTCTTTTAAGGCACACGGAAAAAATACAATACAAAATGAAATTGAGCGTATATAGTCCTGAGCAAATATATGTATTTCAGATTTTCAATTTATTAAGTATCAGCGGGATTGCCGCATTTTTTTGTCTACGCGTTACTTGTGGAGAAAAATGTATGTAACAGAATTTACGATCTTATACGAAGGCAACATTTTGAAGGAAACAACATTAGGAAATTTTTCAGCTATTTTTGATTAAATTGCTTACGTATGGATCCATAGTTTTAGTTTTAGGTTATGAAAACTCTGTAATCATGGCTATTTTGCGAATTTTTTGTCCAAAACTATTTCCTGTGGACCTTAGCTTTACTTTACTTAAACGATGTGATGTCAGCTATACGTTATGGTCATTCGATTTGAATTAAACTTCACAGAATTATGTGAAAGTAACAATCTTGGAAGCAATAGTTTTGAAAACAAAAAAGTTTTTCCTACACAGAGGGAGAAAACGTTTTCAGAAAATAAGTTGCCTTTAACTTAAAATGAGACGGAACTTTCCCAAAATTTTTGAGAACAAATGATCTAAATGTTCTTGGAATGAGTAAATTTGTTCTCAATCGAATGTTTGCTTTAAACCGGTTTTCAGCAGTGAGATATACAGAAAAGAGAGCGAGTGAGAGCAAGTTGGCTTTCTTTTTGATCTCTCTTTTGTCATAAGTAGCCCTCTAGACGTGCATCTGCAAAACTGTTTAACGGCTGAATTGTCTAGAGCGTCATTCCATACGTTGAGTGCATAAGGTACCGGACTCAAATCCCCGTCAAGTCCGAACCAATTTTCTGTGTTTTTCTGTAAAACTTAAATATAATGAGTCAGGTGAAGTGGGTCGTTGTATCGATGTTTCTGATTCCTATGAGATATATGGGTGGAGGGAGAAGCAGCAGGCACTCATATCCAGGAGTGTTGCCTCCCTTCACTTCCACTCAAAAGAGGAATCGCACCTGGTCCATGTGCAATCGTTTTATTTCCCAGGTGAGTTTAAAATGTTCTTGAAAACGGAACAACATTAACTCAAATCATGTTCTCAAAAATATGAACTAAATTTGAGTGTTAGCGTTCTCAAATAATTGATCTTGAAGTGAGAACATTGTACTACAAATGAGAAAACCCGTTCATGCATACTTTTTGGTAACGATTATGCTCGTTTTGAGTTTAATGTTCTCAGTCTTTTTCCTCAGTGTCAGACCAATCCTTTATATGATAGGTATACTAAATAGTAGACCGATTTTCATTAAACTTGGTGAGATTATCTAGATCTGGCTCCGGTATGGAGATACGACCTACAAATTTATGGAATCGTTAAGAAGTCTATTAACGATTAAAGTGGGAGCTGACCCTATGGTTGGAGATATTATAAATACACAGGCTATACCTTGACAAGCTCCCACACCACTCCAACAAATTGGCTAAATATTTTCTAAGAAGACGTGGAATCCAAGAACCAACCAAGTCAGAATCACTAAACAAGAGCCCAAACAAAACCACTCCCTTCAGAACTAATTTCGGTACGGAAGATTTTAGTAGGAGTAAAATTTGATTTCAGCGTCACGTGACGCTGACGTTGTTCATATTTTGTGTTGTTGTTTTGCGGAGTTTTCCTACAAACACACACACAAACACAAGAGAATGGTCGGAGGGGAAAGCGAAGCGGTAGGAAAGATGCTGAAGAGGGGCAACTGGGTGGGTTCTGGGAAAGATCTGGGTGAGATCTTGGTGGGATCTTAGTGGAATCTGGTGGTATTTGAGAGGGGTTTGAGTGGAGTCTTATATGGGCGAGATCTGGGTGGGATCTAGGTGGGATCTTTGCGGGATCTGGGTGGAATCTTGAAGGAATCTGCGTGGAAGGGATCTGGGTGGGATCTGAGAGGGATCTGTGTGGGATCTGGAAGGACTATGGGCGGGATCTGGGTGGGATTTGGGCGGGATCTGGATGGGATCTGGAAGGGATCTCAACGGGATCTGGCAGGGTTCTGAGTGAGATCGGGGTGGGATCTGGGTAGACTCTGGATGGGAATTGGGTGGGATGTGGGTGGGATCTGGTTGGGTTCTGGGCGGGATCAGGATGGGGTCTTGGTTGGATCTGGGTAAGACCTTTGTGTGATCTAGATGGGTTTTGGGATGGATTTGACTAGGACTTGGTGGAATCTGTGAGGGATCTAGCTGGGACTTGTGTGGTATCTGGGTAGTATTCGGGAGAGATCTGGGTGGGATCTGGGAAGGAAATGATTGGGATCTTGGATTTCACCTTGGTGGTATCTTAGCAGTATAAACTTCCTGAAACACTGCAGCAAGTGATCTTGTTTCTGGTATTTCAAATCCCCGTTAATTTTCGTCTTTCGAAAGAGTGCCTTTGCTCATTTAGAGAAAGCTTTTGAATTGAACATAAGCTCTTAAGCTAAGCCTTCCGTTTCACATCAAAGACAATTAAGCGGGGCCATAGGACTAGATTGCCAGCCGTTCACAAACAAAATCTACTCCAGAAGCCACCACTCGGAAATCAACTTTCAGATTTTAAACCCGGAAATGGACTCTGCAAGCATTATCTGGTCACAAACCTATGGGTCATTCTTTTATAAACCGAACAGCTAAAAAAATTTTTATTTTTCATTTTAATAAAAAAAAATCTGAAATTAGATCTCGACATGCCCACCAAAACGTAATTTGCGGTTTTGCACAAAAATTTTTTGTTAATTTTATAAACAATTTCAAAAATCGAAAAAATGGAAAAAAAGGGTTTTTTTAAAACGTGATATCTCAGGTTTGGTTAATCAAACAGGTCTCAAGTTGATATCGATGGAAAGAATTTCACTGTATCTACTCAAATTATAATTTTGTAGATTTTTAAATTATTTAATAATATTAAGTAATTGTTGCTAAAAATCACATATAATTTTTTCTCAGTGTTAACCACAATGCTATACCTTCTGAGGATATACAATCAAGTGTTCTAAACATAACTTAAGTTTTGGTGTTTTCAAAAGATGGAGACTTTTATAGTTTAAAAGTTATGAATTTTTGAAGTTATAAACAAATTAAAAGATGCCCTTGAAAAAAGCTTCGCCATGCAGTCAGTTTCAAAGCTTTTTGATTGAAACTTGGCACGTGTGCTTTATATTTATCAAGCTTTTAAAAAATGTCAACATCATGCGGATCGGACGACTATATCATAAAGCTGCCATACGAATTCTATGATTAATCGCAATTTGTTGTGGATTAGGGTGGCCAGAGCTTGCAAAGTAATTTATAACACTACTAAATTCAGCATTTGTATGGCAGCTATATGATATACTCATCCGATCCGCCTGATGTTAACATTTTTGAAAAGCTTGATAAATATAAAGCACGATTGCCAAGTTTCAATCACATGACTTTAAAACTGACTGCGTGAGAAATTTTTATTTAAGGGCATCTTTTTAATTGTTTATAACTTCAAAAATTCATAACTTTTCAACTATAAAAGTCTCCATCTTTTTGAAAACACCAAAATTTAAGTTATATTTAGGACAATAAACTGTTTATCCTTCGAAGCTATATCATGGTGGTTAACACTTTGAAAAAAATTATAAATAATTTTTAGCAACATTTACTTAATATTATTAAATAATTTAAAAATCTATAAAACTATAATTTGAGTAGATACAGTAAAAATCTTTCCATCGATATCAACTTGAGACCTATCCGATAAACAAATCCTGAGATTTCACGTTTTTAAAAAACCCTTTTTTACATTTTTCGTTTTTGACGATTTTTGAAATTGTTTATAAAATTAACAAAAAATTTTTGTGCAAAACCGCAAATTACGTTTTGGTGGGCATGTCGAGATCTAGTTTCGGATTTTTTTTTATTAAAATGAAAAATAAAATTTTTTTTAGCTGTTCGGTTTATAAAAGAATGACCCCTATATCAAATACTATTTCTAAAGCTTGAGCTTTAGCCAGTTCTACAGCAGAGTCCGCCTCGTTCCTAGCTACGGTGTATGCAATACCGGCAGTATGCAAGCTTATACTGCTCTCTTTTGCAACAACAAAGAAGTGCTAAGTGAGCGCGCTCTCGCGTGGCTAAACACACAATGCAACTTCTCTCCTGAAGCATGACCTGGTTATTGCGGGGAGCTATAAGCTCAGCTTTTGATTTAAGCATCCCAGTGCTAAAATAATCACTCCAGAGATATTTTTTCTCAGCCCATAATTCACCCACCCGGCTAAGCTACTAACTATTAGAGCGGCAATTTAATGGCAAATTCTTTTGGAACTGAACCATGATCTGGATGCCTGGGCCTGGGCCATGTTATTCAGCTATTCGGCCATTGATGGCTAATGTCACAAATTGGTTAACTTTGGTTTGGCCGACAAAACTTTTCATAACTTTCGACAAGTCCAGGCGGTTCCCTTAATTGAAGCTGTGCGCTCGACTAAGCGTCAAAGACCACAAAGTTCTTAACCGGTTGCTGATTAACCCGTCGGGACGACGACTGGCAAAAGGAGCTAAGAAAAAAACGAAAAATGAACCGTAATTATACTGATGAGATTGGCCAGCGTTCGTCACAGAAGAACTGTTGAAGGTGACCCAGCTTCATCCTTTTGGTTTAGGGCTAAATGAAGTTATGGTAAAGACGCTAATAAGCTTAATGAAAACAAAAAATGGATGTCAGTCAAGTCAGTCAGACGGGGAACGTAACCTAATAACTTGCGCCAAGCAATAATTGGAATTTATGGAGCATTCTTGTAGGAGGCCATTGGCCGGCAGCCTGCTCTCTCTCTTCGGTGCTAAACAAAGCGCGTAATGCGTGGCAAGTGTCACTCGACTCGAAGGGTTGAAAGAAAAGTGGGAAAAAAAAAAGAAGAAAACTTTTGCGCCAAGTTTAAGTGCTTTTAAAAAACCATTAACGTCATTTCCGGTGCTGTCTAAAGGGAGGAAGGTTTCCTTTATTTTGTTCTATCTTTTCTCTGGTCAAACATCAATACAATAAGCAGTCAAAACGTAAATTTGGAAATGGAACTAAGACTAGGAGGCCCAGGTACCCTGGGGATTGGGTACGGGAGCGGGTTGATCTTGTCCCTTAGATGGTTTAGCTTTGGTAAAACGATTTGGCTGAGGCTGTTTCCCAGCTGGTAGTGAACCCGAGCCCCAAGTACCCTGAGGATTGGGTATGGGAGCGGGTACATTTTGTCCCGTAGGTTGTCCACTTTTTGGTACGCGTTGTGGCGGAGCTTGATTTAAGGGTCCCGTACCCCAAGTACCTGTAGGATTGGGTATGGCAGCAGGACAATCCTGTCCAGTAGCTGCTTTGGGTTTACATATACGTGCTGGCTGGGATTGAGGCAAGCTGGGAGGCAGTTTGCCTTTGACTTTAGTTTGATCTTGTGTACTTGGAGAAGAGGATACGGCCACAAAAATTCCCTCAGTAGCAGGAGCCTTCTTTTCTGCTTTAATAGATTCCAGTGAATCTACTTTTAAGCTGGGCTGAACAGCCACATCAAAGCTATCCACACTCTTGATGGACGGCATGTGATGATGATGGAAACACTTGATGGGACAGGAAGCCTTACAGGGTTGATATGGTCTCTCCAAAGCGGCCATTTCTCTTAATTTAATCGCCTGACTTTGTATCAAATGTCGTTCATGTTCCTTCTCCGCATGACACTTCTCTCTTTGATCGTACTTTCTGTAGGCCAAATCTGCCTTGGACACATAACCGGGCCAACAGTAATCTCTTAGTTTACTGCGTTTAACCACACGACCCCAGTGTTCCATATCAAGATTATTCTCGCGACGATAGCGTTCCGCGGCTTTGACTATGGGATACAAGGGACGTCCCACTTCGCGTGACTTTTCCATTATATCCACCGCCTGCTCAAAGAACTTTTTGTCATCCTCCAAATAGGGATCCTCATTGCAGGCACTGATACGCATTAGCTCCTGCTGTCGCTTCTCCAGGAACTCATCCCTTTGACTGTATAAAGTTTGGCGCAAATTGTCTTTGATAGTCTGCTGTTTGCGCTTCTCTAGAATATTGAAATTCTGATTTGCCTCCGCGTTTTTGTGTCTACGGGCTATTTCAAAGCGTCGGATCTCTTGTTCGCGCTTACGCTTCTCCGCCGCCTGGTTTTGTTCCTCCAATTGGTAGGCCTTACGCTGCTGGGCCAAAGTTTTTAGTTCACATTGACGTCGCTCTTCGTCCACTTGAACTTCAAACTCATAACGATCCTCATGGGTAAGCTGACGCTCTTGGGCCTGGCGTGTGCTAGCCAGCTGAAGATCGCGTATGTGATCAGCACGTTTTTCGCGTTGAGTGTGTAGATCGGCACGTAGTTTCTGGACATGATCATTGTAACGGGCATCCAGATTACGATGAGCCACTTGGTAGACACAATTTCGACGATCGTCTATGGCCTCGCAAATGCGTTCGTCTGAGGAAAAGAGTTGAAAAAAAAGAAGGTAAAAATATGATTTTCTTCTTCTTGCTGCTGAACTGCTGCTGCCTCTTTCAACTTACGCTCTTCAATTTCCGCCTTCTCTTTAAGCGCCTCACGATATGCCTTGCGGCAAAACTCACGACTTTGCTCCTTCTTCTCTTTTACCGCCTTTTGCTCCTTTTCCAGCAAACACTCGGCTTGCGCTCTCTCGGCTATACCCTGCAACATTTCCTGTTCTTTTCTTCTGGCTGAACGCTTACGTTTTGCCTCCACCTCCTTATTCAATGTCTCTCTAATCTCCTTCATTTTCTCTTGCTCTTTGGTCTTCATTTCCGCCTCAGTGATATGACCAAAGGGTATCAACATTTCGGGACACTGTTCCTCATCCAAACGCTCTTGATAGGCAGCTGCCGCAGCTATTTGACAATTGAGCTCCTCATGGTACTTGCGTTGATGTATCATTTCACTCTGTAACAAAGCCTGATGCAATGCCCTTTGTCCTGGTTTCAAGCTATCCAACAATTTGTTGGCCCTTACTATGCGCTCCTTGCGCAGCTGTTCGCTTAAATATTTGCTCTGCTGATTTTGAGCCAATTTGGCCAGTTTCTCATCTTCCTCCTGTTGTCGGCGATCTTGCAAATGCTCCTCCTTGTGATCGATTGTATAGCTCGTAAATTGGCTACAAAGCAGATCATTACCATCCTTGAGATATTGCCTATAACGTTGCTCCTCCTCAATGGCCGCCAACTGAGCTTGCTTCTTCTCTTGCTGGGAACGGGACTTGATGCTTTCATAACGCTTTGCTGAGAGCACCACGGGAAATGGGGTGAAGGTTTTCTTTTTATATAGATTATCCGAACCAATGGTTTTGGGTCGGCAATATTGCATGTTTGTAATACTGTTTGACGGTTTGGAAATTGTGTGATTACGATTTTGAGTTAGTTGAGTGGTTTAATAATACAAAGTTGGAAATTGTTTTAGCTTGCTGAGGTTACGAAATTGGAAGACGACTTGGAGTCTAAAAGAAGACGAGAGAGTGATTGTTGTTAGACTATTTTCCCTACTTATTTAGACTTGTGGCTACAATCGTGTCCTGGATTCGGTGATCTGGGAAATAGTACTAAATTGATATGCTACAAATTTTAAATCGTTATTTTTATACTTTGTACCAAAGGTACATAGAGTATGTTAAGTTTGTGCAAAAGTATGTAACAGGGAGAAGGAATCATTTCCGACTTTATAAAGTATATATATTCTTGATCAGCATCAACAGCCGAGTCGATATAGCCATGTCCGTCTGTCTGTCCGTCTGTCCGTCTGTCTGTCCGTCTGTCCGTCCGTCCGTATGAACAAACAGATCTCAGAGATGGTAAGAGATAGAGGTTTGACATGTATGGGACAAATGTTTCTTATAACTGCAGGCAGATCAAGTTTATTTTAAATTTTTGCCACGCCTCCTCCCGCCGCCGCAATTCGGAAAAAACGTTATATCTCCTACAGTTTTGAAGATAGACGTTTCGTACTTTCTAGAGATAGTTAGTAATTGGCAAAATGTATCGATTTGCCGAAGAATTGATAAAGATCGGATCAGCGGTTCTCAAGTTATGAGCAAAAAAGTACTTCTCCCTCGCCCCACCCCCTCCCACCCATTCACAACTAACACCACACAATCTTAGAGAGAAAGAGAGCGAGAGAGTGAATGAGAGAGAGAAAAAGAGAGAGAAAGACTTTGAGATAAGCGCAGCACCAGCATTGCATTCAGCTTCTACTCCAGGTACAGAGTATGTTATAGTCGGGCTTGACCGACTTTCTCACTTGTTTTTTAATATTTAGTATCATTCTAAAGCTATTTAATGATGAAATATGAATGAAAATGAAAATATTGATACTTACAACTAATTTTACAGTTGGGTGATAATATATAGCAAACAAGTGTTTTATAACATAGAACTACAGACTTGATAGACCTGATCCCATTTTTCCTTCTTCTTCTCAGGAAAGATCTGGCGAGGTTGTTTGAATGAGATGCTATGAGATGTTACTTTGTGAGGACATTGTTTCTTTGATAGTGAGTCTCTTATCCAGGATCACACCACGGTATGGTGGCCCGTGTTGTGTGTTGGGACTTTTCCGGATATACAGGATATACAGAGATGCCCTATTTTATAGATGCACCTATTTCTTGCCATTATTGCGGTGACGTCGGAAAAGGTGGCGATAAGAAGGTCCTGCGGGTCTGCGGTGGGCATGTCTGAGGAGTATAAGCTGTATAATGCTTATCTTAAGACGCTGCATTGAGATTCTCCAGCACAAATTCGCTTACTTCAGAATGCAAGCTTATCATGGACCACTAAGAAGCTCCTATCAGTTAGAAATGATATGATCATTAGAAAGAATTGAGGATTGGGTAAGTTTTGAGCTTTAAATCTGGTTTGTAGGTTGGTAACATAAAGTTGGACGTTTTCTGAACCGGTTTTCTTTCAAAACCATTATCGACCCTTTTTGAAAAGTGGTTCTGATTCATATCTCAGAAGTTATTTAAGCCCGGCAAGCGGTTTGAAAGTGGTTGTGTAGGGGGGTAATTAGATGTTAGATATTATACTGGATCAGTACAGGTAGAGATAGCATCATTTCACTGGCATTGATCCTTCGAGCCGGACTAGAAGAATATTAAAAATATTGAGTATTTAATATTTTTTCACAATCCTCTATATTTAATATTTAAAAGTTTTTGCTTCAAATAAAACCTATTGTTTCTTTTTTTAATAAATGGAATAGAAAACTGAAATCCTAGTCCTGTTTGCCTAACGCTTCAGATGGTTTCGTTTAAGTTTGTCTTTTTAACCAATTCTCTAATTGCACAATTATTCCTCGCCCTTCCCTTCATTTAAAAAATAATACTTACATTTGTTATTCCGCCTCCCCACAATTAGATAGACCTCAATTAGTATTTTGGCGTCGACTAATCAAATCAAGAGGCCAAATCCCAGTGGTCTGACAGTCCTATGCTGGCTTTAAACAGTGAAAAAAGCTGAGATGGCGAGATGGAATGAATGTGAATCAAGAAAGAAAAACAGAACAAAGTTGATTTTCATACGAAAAGTTTACATTTTTTTTTCCAGCTGCGGCGCGAATATGATTCCAAAGGGGGATGGTGGGGGGAGAGACACCGGCGATTATTGTAACAAAATGCAGCGGGGCGTGTAATTTTTTTGGGCATGGAACACGCAGTGGGAAATGGAAATCCAAACTCGAATTCACATTCAGTTTCTTTTCAAAAAATTGAGACCCAAATTGCCCCAAGAAGACGCCGTTGGGACCCCTGTGGGCCGTGGGTTGTGGGCAGCCATTGTCTGGCCTGGCTGCTGGAAATTGCTTTGTGAAAATTAGTTTTTAAACTTTGCTCGTATTTTTCTTTGTGTTCCAAATGAAAAGCTAAAAAGCAATATGCGAAATTAATTTGCATTTTTTTGTCATCTCGTTTCCGTTCGTTTTTTTTGTAGCCAATAAAAATCAAATTTGAATAATTTTTAATTTATTTAGGTTTTATTTATTTCAAATGGTGGCATATTTGTTAGTTATTCTTTTGCACTATACTAAATTGATTTATTTGAAATTACATGTCTAAACTAAAAATGTCCTTAGCTTAAGTGTTGGTAATTTAATTTTGCTCACAGTTAACTATAGTTATTTAGCTACACACATAAGGTTTGTATTTTGTATTTTTATTTTGTTTCACATCCACATACTTAAATTCTTGACAATCACAAAGTTAGGATTTGATTTTGATTTGAGTAAATTTTCTTGTTTTTTGGATTTGAGGAAGCTAAAAGAATTGTCCATTGATTAAGACGATAGTCTAACCTCTCTAGCTCTATTTAAAACATTTAAGTATCTCAGTTTAGTCCATATATATACATACATACACTCACACACACACACATACAACATACATTAATAGGTATTTTTTTGGTTTTAGTTGGGAGAAGTAAATGTATCACAAACATTGAATGAACACTTATTATGGTTAACATTTGCTTTTATGCGCATAATTAAGAGCCATCCCGGGAGCATGGAAGAGTGAAATAGATAAAAAGGTGGGAGATCGGGAAGACGGCAGAGTTCAGCTGTCCGGCTCGAAGGACCAATTCTTTCTATCACGACATGTGTCCCATAGTGGCTATCATCTATGTCACAGAGCCAAGACAAATAAATACAACACATACCTCATTTGTGTAAGTGTGAGTCGTTCCCTCTCACTGCTATAAAAATAGTTAGGAAAGACGTCTGAGCCCAGAAAGGTATGCAAATCCAGTTATCCGGCTCGAAGGACCCATGTTTTTGTGAAACGGCAATTTTCTCTTTCTCTTTTTAAGCGGTGAGGTTTCTTAGAAAAAGAAGCTCACAGCTATTCGGCTAGATATCGGATAGAAGCTGTCAGCTATCCGGATCAAAGGACCAATTTCTTCACTCACTGTCGGAACTGCATTGGGCAGACGTCTGACTCTAGATAGGTATACGCATCAAGTTATCCGTCTGCTCTATGGTTTGAGTTTTAAATCTGTCAGAGTCCAGAAAGATATTCAAATTCTGTAATCCGGCTCGAAGGACCAATGTTTATGAAGGTGGGCCATCTTGGGGAAGACCTCTGAGTCTACAAGGGAATGCAAGTGCTATTATTCTTCTCGAGTGGCAAGCTTCTCTCTTATTGGAATCTATTGTGTGCTATTATAGGAGAAAAGACTTTCTAGAAATCTGCCAGAGTCCAGAAACATATAGAAACTCTGTTATCCGGCTCCGAAGAACCAATGTTTTTGTAATAAGGGGCGACTTTCTTTTTCACTCTAGAAAGTTTTATATAAGTACTTGGAGAAGATGTTTGAGTCTAGAAAGATATGCGAATGCAGTTATACGGATCGAGGGACCCATGTTTTTGTGGAGGGCAAATAGTTCCTTCTTATTGAAACCCATCGTGAGCTTATTATCTGCCCTTTTAAGTCGAAACATTTTCCAAAAATCCGTCAGAGTTCAGAAGAGTATTCAAATTCTGTGATCCGACTCGAAGGACCAATATTATTTCACTCTACGAAAGACTTAGGAATGCAAATCCAGTTATCCGTCTCGTAGTTCTCTCTGGTTGTAAGCCTTTAAAGCAGACATCTGTCCAAAAAATGGGTCGAAATTCAGTTATCCGGCTCGAAGGACCGTCTGCTCTTTTGCTTGAATTAAGCGTGAATTTATTTTCTTATCCGGCTTGAAGAATCCATGTTGCAACCTTCTTTCGCACTAGAAATCTGTCAGAGTCCAGAAAGGTATTTAAATTCAGTTATCCGGCTCGAAGGACCATACAAGTGCAATGCAATGAAAAAGACATCTGAGTCTAGAAAGGTAAGCAGAACCAGTTATCCGAATCGAAAGACCCATATTTTTGTAGAATGGCAACCTTGTTTCTAATTGGAATACATCGTGAGCTAAGAACTTCTAGAAATATGTGAAAGTCCAGAAAAATCTTTAAGTTTTGCTTACGTAGGTGGGCGATCTTATTTCACTCCAGGAAGTGTTATGCAAATACATAAGGAAGACGCTTGAGTCTAGAAAGGTGCGAAATTCAGTTATCCGGCTCGAAGGACCATGTTTTTGTAGAGGGGCAATCTTCTCTCTTGTTGAATTCCATCCTGAGCCAATTTTTTGCCGTTATAAGCAGAATAACTTTCTAAAAAAGTAGGTGGGCATTTAGCGTCCAGAAAGTTATTAAGATTTTGTGTTATACGGCTCGAAGGACCAATGTTTTTCACTCTGCGAAGGGCTAAGGTATGCCAATGCTTTAGTTGGAAGCCTTTTAAGCAGGTTTCTGTCCAAAAATAAGTTAGGATTTGTAGCTTAAGGAGTATATTGCATTTACTTGGAATACACTTAAGCATCGAGGTGAAACCTTTGGTATCTCTTTTCTATCTAAATAGAATTTCCCGGAATGGCTTTGGCTAACACTTAGATATACTCGATACATTAATGGATTAGCAATATTTTCAATATTTTAGACACACACTTTCACACAACAACATTTTCACTCTTATCCCTACCCTTTCCCAAAACCCTACTACTTGCGATACTCGGCCATGGGTAAGCCACTTTTACTCTCCGGCGGTGGACTGTGACAGGACACACGTGTGCGATTTCGATGCAGAATCTTGGCCTGCTGATGTTGCGGATGATGCGAGCATTTGGCCACTTGTCGGGCCATTTGACTATTGGCCAATATCACATCCTCTGCGTACTAAATATCCGGTATACTGCGTCCTGCGGCCAGCTTGGCGGCCACATCGGCCGCCTTGCTTTTGGCACAGTTGACATCGTGGAACAGATGCTCACATAGTTTGGGCTCGGAATTGGAGAATTTACTTAGCTCCGCGGCGGTGGCCTCTTGGGATATGTTCAGCTGGAGATCGCTGTGTTTGCTGCTAAATGAGGTGGTCTGATGTTGTTGCGGCTGATGCAGCTGATGGACATGAAGATGTGACGGAGGCTGTGGCTGCTGCTGCTGCTGATGATGTTGATGGATATAGGGAAAGTGCACGGGAAAGCTCTTTTGAAGTGCATTCAAGTTGCCAGAGCTGACAGTGCGCTCCAAGATCTCACCCCAGTACTTTTCAGAGAGTCCCTCAATATCGGGTCGCATGGTGGCATAGCTATCATGAGAGTGTCCCCTGATGTACTGTGAGGCACTGCGACTCAAACTGTTGGCACGAGAACGTGCACAAATACCCAAAACTGAGCCGCCTATGGCAGCACCCACTCCACCTCCACCAACGCCAACGCCACCGCTAACCGCTGCATTTCCTCCACCACCTCCTCCTGGAGGACGCGATGCAGGCGGCTCGGGGGGCAGGGGAAGCGTTGTGATTTCAAAATCGTTTGCATTGATGTGACAACAGGCTGATTTGTGTTCGGGCGTATCCTCATGGGGGAAACACTGAAACGAAAACAACACATAAATCCAAAATTAATAAGCATTTTCAATTCGCAGTCATAAATTTAACCCAAAACAGTTTTTGTTTGAGTTTTGCGGAAGTAAATCATGCAACTTGACTAAGCTTTCGTCCTGCCAAACCAAATGCTATGCATTTCACAGGGGGGGCAGAGGGCGGCATGTAAATGCCGCTTTGCGTTTACTGTTTCATAATTCAAAATCACTTTTCACTGTTCGTTATCCTTGATATTGCTGTGTTGGTTTTTGGTGGTGCGCTTGCACCTTTTCCTGGGATTCAGGGGAGTGTCGTGTGGCTGCTTCTGCTGTTGCTGCTGCCGTATTAAATCCCTCAAAATATGTTGCACTGGCGAAAGTAAGCTGCATTAGCATCCGGGGGAATCCTTGCTGGGATCAGCAAATCCATCAATCATTTCCACTAGCAGAGCCAACAGAATGTTCTACATTTATGCATACGATGCTTTAAGATCAAAGATTTAGGGCCGATTTCTCTTCTTCCAGATAGCTGCTATGTATCAGATAATCCAACAAATAGTGAAATTTCGATTTCATTGCCTACTTATTGCATCATAAGCTATCTGCCACTTTGACCTCCAGATAGCTACTATGTGTTAGATAAGCATTTGACTTTTTGACATTCACTGTAAATTGACATAATAGTTTGGGTGGCTTTTTAATTTGTGCCAAGCAAATCAATTTGCAAAATGAATTTAAGCTGGGCTATTTACCTTCACTCACTAGAAGATTCCGATGAAGACATTGCGACAATTAATTAGAGAGAGAGTATACAACCCAAGGCCAAACTTCTTTGAGGACATGGAAGATTCCGGCTTTCAAAGTCTACAAAGTCAATTAAAGAAAATATGCCTTCCGAATTTTTAGAAGATGATATGCAAATCAATGCAATTACTCCAGCCTCTAACAGCAGAGATGCGCTTCATAGGTCTATTTTAATTAATAACTATTTTGATAAATACGTATTTATTATTTGTTGTTGGGGAAGTGGTGCACCGCGACCAATTTTGGTCTATTGTGCCCCCCTACTGAATTTACAACTCCCCTAGCAGCCCTAACTCCTGTACAAAAGTCAGGATTTTTGTGGGTTCTAAGTTACTGATATACGATAAATACGTAAGTTTAAAGAAACTATATTTGGCCAGTTTTATTATTTACATAAAACAATATTTTCAGACTTTGAGAAAACTTTGGCGGACTTGCATCTTATCTTTATTTCTGCAAATATTTAAATGAATTCAAAACAATTTTATTAAACAAATACATTATAGCTTACACTGCACAGTGGGCGGAAATGCCGATTTTTTGGCATAAACTCCAAAATTAGAGACAGAAAGTTGAAACTTCATATATGTGCTATTTATATTATTAGTTAATTTCGAATTAATTTTTTACCGTTAATTAATTTTTTATTTTATTTTATTTTTTAATTTTATTTTTATACATTATCTACTTCTAACTCAAATGCAAAATGTTCTTTAACTTGAAACTCGTTGTCGTCATCTGCTGTTCCGTCTGCTACCTCAAATGGGGGTGACTCCAAAAGCGCGATAGCCTCTTTTGGTAGTTTGCGTGACTGACACAACGAATATCGACCTTGTCTGAATCTGTCCAAATATTTCGAAATTGCGCAAATATGCGCTTAAGTTGTCTGCTCTATATAAATGTTAACACAATAACGCACACTTCTACATTAGCACTTTCAGCAATACGGCGTAATCTTGCTAGATCTGCTCCACGAAACACAATTATTGAGGCTAGGTTCTACATGAAATATGTTCCAACAATACATTAAATACAACACGAAACAAAAGCATCTCAAATTTAACCACTTTACACTATATTTTACATACCTTAATGAATATTTTGCATATTTCGAAATGCAGTTATATATAATCTTGTAAGAATGACTAATAGTCAAACATTTACAAAATTTCCAACACATACAAGGCATAACTAGCCTTGCGCAAACAGCTGATTCAACGCGCTGCCAAAGACCAGGGATGGGCAAAAAAAAATTTTCTTTTATCTTATTATTAAGGATAGGCATTTATTTAACGGAAATAATAAAAAAATTATAAAAATATTAAAAAATAATTTTGGACTTTATGCCAAAAATAAGGCCATTCCGCCCAATGTGCACTGTCTTTCCAGACGTTGCTTCTTTTCACATATTTCTAGCTCAATTAGCTCTAAGGCTTTAGAATCTTTTTTACGCTTCAGTTTTAACTCTTCTATTTCTTCCTCGTGCTTCAACTGTGCTCTCTGATTTTCTCGGTCATAATATGTATTTTGAGTTCTCAGTTTATTGAGTTTTTCTTCTTGAAGCGAGCGGCTGTAATCAATTTTTGGTTCAGTCAGTTTTCCAGACTTTGGTTTTTTGAGTTGTGCAGGGGTCCACTTTGGATTAAAGGTTGATGGATCGGCGACTTCTAACTCTACATCGTTGTCTGGGAAACCATTTTAAAGCTCTTTAAAAGCTGACCATCCTTGAAATCCACGTCTTGAAGAATATATTTTGTTTTATACTTACTATCACTGTCAAAACTGTTCTCGCCGCCAGTGGCAGATTCGCCAATCATTTCCATTATTTTTTCCGACATATCAGAAACTTTTTGGACGAAGGCGGCCCGCCACCTGTACGGAATGTTTCCCTCTTCTCTAATGCCACTTCAGCTTTGGTTTTTTCTTTAGCCCTTCATATTTTGCTTTAAGAGCCTGAGCAGTACGCTGAATTCCGGTCTCGCTAGCGTCAGTGGACGCCAGTTTTGCCCAAGCTTGCTGCTTTTGTTATTCTCAACTAGTTCCCATTCCTCCTGGGCTGTAAAATTCCTAGCACGTTGCCTTTTTGTTGTGTTTTCCATAATTTCAGATGACAGACATACTTCTAACCAACATAAAATGACACAGCAACTCAGCTGTTGCTGACAGTGCTGCCAGATTTTCACTGGAAGTGCTACCACCTTATTAGAGAATTCGACATTCGTATGTAAACGTATTAGATAAGTTTATACACAAGTTTTGTAATCCAATTTCGTTATGTGGGACTTTATCAGTTGCATAGCGTTATTTGTCAAATAGCTATTTCTCACTTATTTAGGAGATGAGAAATCGGCCCTTAAGCTACTCTTTAAGAGTAACAAAACAGTTCTCTTCGTGCTCAAAATTTGTGACATGGCGCATAAGGCGGTCATTCTATTATAAGCTTTTTATATAATTAATTTGTTTTTACCAGTTTTCAAATTATAATTACGAAGCCAAAATAGGTATTGCGTTATTTATTCAGTTCATACCGACAAACGCATAGAGAGGTTGAGCTAGAGTTTTTTGATTGAATATTTATGTTGTCGAACAAAACTCAGCGTTCAATGTGTTCAGCTCACCCCACCAGAGCGTGTTTATGGAGTCACAGCAAAATGGAGATGAAATGACAAAAATATCGTATCTTATAGTTTGGCTGCGGTACAGGTCCTTCTTATGACATTTTATTGCCAAATAACCTCCAAGCCCCTTGGTGTAATTAACAAGGTGAAGCCGTCAGCTTGGTGTAATTAACAAGGTGAAGCCGTCAGCCTCTGCTGAGAGCCAGTTTAAGTGTGACTGTGACATAAAAGAAGAAGGCTAAAAATTTGTTTGTCTCTGCTTGTGTATTGGTCCTTTGGCCCTGTCTTGCCCAGCTTCACCTTATTAATTCCATCAGGCAAACCCTTGTAAATTAAGTTAGAAAGGCATTGAACTTTGAACTTATCTAAAAAAAATCAAAAGAACTCACTTTATTCGGCATCAATTGTCGACTGAGACGACGAAAATCGGAATTCAGTAGCCAGTACATAAATGGATTCCACAAACTGTTGCTCAACGCGGTCCAAGTAACCAGAAAATCAAGAAACGGCGGCAGCTGTAAAAACACACACAAAAGCACCGCAGTAAAGTCAAATGCTAAAATCAAATCTGTTGTAGCATACGTGGCGTATGCTTAACATACAAATGGATGCGATTTAACTACTTGCCTTAGAGCCCGTGCAGGCAGTGACAATCTCTTGAATGGTCCATGGTGTCACCATAACAATGAATCCCAACGAAATGGCAGCCATCGAACGTGACGTGCAGCCACTCGAGTTCTTCTCCTGAATGGGCACAATCTGTGTAAAGATTTTATTTGCGTAATTAAAAATTTGTTTGCTATTTTAGTTGATCGCTTTGGCCCTCACCTTTTTGGTAATCTTGTTGGTCATGCTTGGCATTCCAGCTAATCCCATGCTCATGGCCATGCTTAAATGGTGGTTAAAGGGAGCACCACGATGATGATGTGGATGCGTGTGATGTGAATGACCATGGCTGGCATGACCAAACAGATGATGCTGCAGCTGCTGCTGCTGTTGCTGTTGCTGCTGCTGTGCCGGATGTGGATGTGGATGCGGATGATGGGCAGCTGCTGTGAGCGGCATGGTGGGATCATTTAGGCGAAATCGACTCATATGAAAGCTGGATCCATAGCAATACATGAGCACCATGGTGGTGGGAAAGTACAAAGCACAAGTGGATAGTATGCGATACGAGGGTTTACTGTAGAAAGGCTCACAGGCCATAAGGCCCGTGTTATTAAAATAGTAGCCTGAAATGATTTAAATCCATGTAAGCTAGTCAGCGGGGGTCGAAGGGTCAACTAACTTACCTTTGGGCAAAACCAGAAACCCAAACACCGTCAGACTGATAATCCAGGTTAAGCTCAATATGGCCACACAACCCTGCAAAACGGAATACACAAAATGTTGGGTTAACTTGCTGTGGCTGCTGCTGCTGCATCAGTTGTTGTTGTTGTGGTTTAGTTGCCTCACCCACTGACCCATTCCCACAGCTTTACACAGCTGCCGGTTGATTTATGACTGCTGAGAAAACATGTAGATGATGTGCCTGGGCCTGAATCCATGCTAATTATCAATCAAATATGCATTTTACGTAGTCTCCGACTAAATGCCTGCCGGATGGGAAAGATCAATGCAGGGATTGATATGGAAATACTGGTCAGCCCTCAAAATTCAAATACAGTTGAACTGCAATTTTGAGCTGTCACCCCCGAAACATGTGGCCTGACACAGACTTGGGAATTTACACTCAACAAAAATAGGTACAAAATAAATATTATTTGAAGCATTTTAGAAACTTAGCTTTAGGTTGTTGCTCAACTGATTTTAAACAAGAATATCTTTTGTATAAAAGACTAATTTACTGACTAGCTAACAGCCCAAACCATAAAAGCTGGAAAGCTAATCTTATCTTATTCTGTCGAGATATGTGGAAAATTCGCAGAAAACTGTTGTATAAGACTTTTTGATGTGAAACATATTTAATTTCGGTACGGAAGGTATAAGTAGGATTTAAATTTGATTTCAGCGTCACGTGACGCTGGGAATGAAAGGGGTAAGAGGTTAAAAAAGGGCATCAGTGACTAAACAGTGACTGACAGTGAAAAGCAGTGACTGCGTTGTTACTAAACGTAACGGAACAGTTACAGCTGAACAGTGACCAGTGACTAACAGTGACTGAACATTGACACAACAGTGACTAAACAGTGACTGAACATTGAAAAAGAGTCACTGATCTGTTACTTAACAGTTACTAAACGGTAACTGAACAGTGACCTAACAGTGGCTAAACAGTGACTCAAAAGTGATTTAACAGTGACTCAACAGTGACTAAACAGTGACATAGCAGTGGCTGATCAGTTACTTAACAGTTACTAAACAGTATTTAAACAGTGACCTACCAGTTGCTGAACAGTGACTCAACAGTGACCAAACAGTGACCAAACAGTGACTAAACAGTGACTGAACACTGACTTTTCAGTGTTTTTATAGTGAAAAACGGTGCTTTTTAGGGAGTTATTTGGTACTTGAACTCCCTTTTAGTTTTCTTCTTTTGAGAAGTGCCCTTGCTAATGTATATACCATTGAGTGCTTGTGATTTTGAAATTATCAAAGCCTTGTGATAGTTAACGACACTTACACAATTATATTTTTTTGTTAGTCTTCCGCTCTGGCTCAAACTCTATTTCAAAGATCTAAATAAAAATTCAGAGGATTGCAGGTTCGAGTCCTGTCACGGTCGCCATATAGAAATTAAATTGAGGCACATAATATATATTTTTATTAAAAGATATAAAACCGTTTTGTGTGTCCAAACTCTTAAATACGGAATACGTTATCTTCAAAATTTTGGAAGGTTTTAAGCAATTTGTATTGTAGAACAGGAGTGGGTGTGATCTTTTGTTGCTATAACTTAAGTATTGTTTATCCGATTCGCACTTTCATATCGTTCCTTTTGCAAATCGATAAGTAAACTTGATTACTAAATACCTCTAGAAGGTATACGGAACATCAATCTACAAATCCGTGGGGTATCTATCCTTGTTGATTATCAGTCCCTAGTTTCGCAATACTTCTTTTATCTCCTGAAGCGTCGAAGGTGATTCTGTAAAAAGAACCATGTCATTGTGGTATTCTTAGGACACAATTTCCATACCTCTCCAAAAGGTTCGAAGTTACTTAGTTACCTAAAACTACATATACGCAGAAAATTGATTGTAATTAATGCCTTTATGCTTTTAAAAAGACTTAAATGAAAATAATATTTATTCTTTTTTGGCTAAACATTAAATTTTGATTTATACCTTTAACTGGTCCGACAATTTGGGTGAATATTCTGTGTAGATTCTGCATGACGCTGCCATATCTGACTACAATTGTCTACGTTGAAATTGATGATTATAAAAGAATATAAAGCATGCATACTTTGAAGGGCATTACTTACAATAAATTTGGTGTGTTTAAACGTAGTATAAGATAACAAATGGAATCCGATTCAGAGTTGACTAAGAACTTCTTTGTTAAACTTATAGATCTTAAACACTCACAGACTTTATCCTATCAGTGTGTATGTTCCCAAAGATATCTAAAATAAATATTCCAATATTGCTTTTATGATTCCACCCCCCCTATGCGCTCACTTCATCTCACCACATCAGCTTTTCCATGCATAGCCAAATTGATGGTCCACCATATGCAGATACGGATACAGATACAAATCTGCATAAACTTTTATCTATGCCAAATGTATTTCATGCTGTCTACCCTTTTAGCTCAAGCTTGAACTTAAGAGTTGTAAATAAAAAAGCATAAATTTATTTAAATACTAAAAAGATGGCAAAATGCAAAGTTTTTGTGCCGTTGTTGATGTAGTAGTTGGGCCATTGTTTGGATTTGTTGGATAGTTGAAGAGTGCAGCAAAATGTTCACTCATTTACGCAGTCAGTTATGATTGTGGCTGTGGCAGGCGCTTTACTGTGGCTGCTGCGGGTTGACTGTGGCCAATGTTTTTTCAACGTAATCAAAAGTTTTTAATTTCATTTGCCATTTCCAGCTGCCATTTGTTGGTGAAGTCTGTCTCACAAAGGTGCAGTCCTTGGTACTTTGATATGTTTACCAAAAAGCCAAAAAGGCAAATATGTTTGAATTCTGTCAGTTGAGTTAAGCACAACTAAGTCACTTTACACTGAAATTTAAAAGAAGGCATTTTGTTTGCCAATACATAAGAGATATAGATTAAGAACCCGCTTAAGCAGTTCTCCTAAAATTGAGAGTGTATAGATGTGCGCCGCAAACCAGCTCTGACCTACTTCATTGACCGCTGGCCAGCGACTGAAAAGTAGTTTGCTTGTGAATGAAATGCAATTTATGCATTAGGAATAAATAGACCAGTGGGTCACTTTGATGAATGTATCTGGTGGTCCCTGGGAGACTTTTAAAAAAAAAATATATAAATATGGGTTTTCCCGTACTTGCAATTCCCAAGAGTAAAAAAATTGTATAGCTTGCTTTAAGATTATCTGAGAAAATGAGCCAGATGCTATAGGCAGTCTTCTACCGCAAAGATTATAACCAGAGTTTTGGACGGACCAGGCGCTTGGAAACATATTGCTTTCCTTAAAAATCTCGGGTCACATGTTAGCTGGCAAACTCCACCGAAAATTCAGTTAATACATATATGGCTGGTTTTTAACTATATTTGGTAACCAACCATCAATATTAAGCTGGCTCGAAGTCTCGTTATGCTTGCACATAACTTCAAAAAGCAGAAACTCAACACACCACAAAGGGGGCTAGTTGATCGTACAAAACTATTTTATTGGTATCTCTATTTAATTATCAGCGATGTTTGCCCACTTGAACTAAAAACCATCAGCTCTTACTCCATGCCAAAGCTGCCATAATCGTTTGGGAATTTCTAAACGACTTGACAGCAAAAACTGGCACACATGAGAACAGCGCTGGCTGCCTTCCTTTGTTTTCCTTACTGTTAGTGTGGCTGTATGTGGCCTAGTGGTTAGTGTGCTGGACTGCTAGGCGGTCGTGGGTTCGATCCCGCCTCTGAGCATCTAACAATAAAAGTTTTTTTCTTTCTTTAGAAAAATAGCTTTTACACATACGGTCACCTTCACCAGCTATTGGCGCCAGCTGTGAAGTAAGTAGCCATGAAAAAGCAAATTCTCAAACTTTGCCGTTCGGATCCGGCGTTAAACTGTAGGTCCCTTTCTCTTGTGCGAAAAATTTAAAGCACACACGCCAAGAGATTGAGAGAAGCTTGGCTATTTGGGCCGTCGAACGTATGTATCAACACACATGCGAAATGTTACAGCATAGATGGGGGAAGTGGCTGGGAAATGGATGGAAAGTGGTTGGGAAGTAGATGGGAAGTGGGTCATAAGTGAGTGGGAAGTAGGAGGGAGGTGGTTGGGAATTGCAAGGAAATCACAGCAGCAAAGTCGTAACAGGGAAAAGGCAAGAGACATAAGAAATAGGTTAGGTAAGGATAGGTTGCAATGGTTAGAATAGGAAAATCCAATTTCTTCACTTAGGCCAATGAAGGCCCGTTGTGTTACCATATAACCCTTTCAACGGCTGTCATCACAGAGGGAGGGTCTTCTCCGTTAAACCATTAAGAAAATAGTTGAAATTTGAGCAGCGAGGCTATATCTGTTTCAGAGATATCTGACAGGTCGTTTAGAAAAGGACCACCTAAAACTAAATTAGTAGCCTTCTGCTAACAGCTCCTCATCCACTGAGTTCCAGCTTCAACAAAAGTCGCCACTAGTTAATGTCCAGTAAGGTCCCCTACTAATATAGAGAAAAACTCAAAGCTAAAAGAATACCAAGCTGGTTTTCGAAAAAATTACTTAACAATTGACATAGTGCAACTAAAACTTGAAGAAAGGAAAAAAGTCTACGCATTTTTCGTTGACTTCAAATTTATAAATTACACATGTTGGGAGTATCGACAAGGACAGCACGGTTTATAGAAAAAATATACGAATATACAAAGAGCGCAGTTTGGACTGGTACAGAGCTATCCGATACATTCGAAACATAGAGTGGTGTTAAGCAAGGATGCTGTCTCCGCTACTATCTACAGGAATTGACGACAATAATATCAGGATATTACTATACGCGGATGACATTGTAATACTAGCTGATAAAGTAGAAGTATTGCAAGGAATGATCAGGAAACTAGAGTCATACTGTCTGAAATGGGGAATGGAAGTAAACCTGATGAAGTCAGAAATCATGATCTTTCGCAACGGAGGACGCCTGGCAAGTAATGAGTCCTGGTATTTCAATAATAATAAAGTTAATGTAGTATAGGAGTATAAATATTTGGGAATAAACTTCACTCCGCGGCTGTCTTTTCAAAAACATATACAAACAAGAAACAAAGAAACTAAAGCAACTATTAATGCAACATGGAGCACATTTATCAACAAAAATTAAATTAGCCTTAAGTCGAAGTGGCATTTATTCAATGCAGCCTGCAGGGGAGTGCTGACCTATGGGGTAATACGAGCTTCGATGAGGTGGATAAGCTTAATAGATACTTTTGCAAAAGGATACTAAAACTACCGGACTACCGGAATAGCATTGGAAACGGGCATGGAAGATGGCCATTTTTATACCTATTCCCTTCACTTAAATTATGTCGGAAAAACTTTGTACGAAATCAGAAGTAATAGACTCCCTCATATTCTATCGCTTGGAAAAAAGACATACAGAGACTTATCGAACACTACGGCGACGAGTTGCGAAACAATGCATCACGAGAGGATTGGAGAAGAGTAAGCGGAAATCTTATAGAAAAGCTTAGACAAGAACAAATAAAGAACTACACTGAAAAAGCAAGAGCTAGCGACAGTAGAATATACAAACATCTCGAATATACAAAAGGAGCACTATATTGTAACGACAGAAACACTCAAAGATACATAACATGGATTCTTTAACGCTAGGGGCGATTTGCTGAACCTAAAAGGCAATCAACAAACAACTTCAAGGCTCTGCAACTTGTGCAGTACTAAACGAATTTCGAGTTAGGTGTTTTCGTAAAACTACGTTAACCTTCCAGGAAACATTAAATATCTTGAATGGTGACATAGATGGAAGTTGGGTTGGGCTAGTAAACTACCTAAAATATGCAATGAAGTACAGAATGTGGTTAATAAATGAATTTCCTTGGGTATATACATGTTAGCTTTTAAAATCTTGAAGCGTAATATTTATAAATATCCATTGTAACGGAACGGCTGTGCACTCTCGGAACTCAATGGGAACGATCGGGTATCTCGCGACGAGCTTGGCAGCCCGGTGTAGTACCAGACGGTTCAACGTGGGGTGCAAAGTCAAAAGATAGGCTGACGGTTCTTTAAAACCATGCCTTACAACGCTTAATATTTAAGATATAGGAGTGTCATCAAAATTTATTAATTTACTGGAAAGGATTTATGACCAAACGGAAGCAGCAATTTGGACAGGAGGAGCTTTATCCAATTATTTTGATACCGAAATCGGGGTTAGGCAAGGATGCTCACTATCCCCGCTACTTTTTGCACTCTACCTAGACGACTTGCATGATGCGCTAGGAGGCGGACTATCTTTAGGAGACCTAAATATTCGCTTATTAATTTATGCAGACGACATTGTAATGCTGGCTGATGAGACCCAAGTACTCCAAACCATGATAAACCGGCTAGAAACGTACTGCAGTAAATGGGGAAAGGAGGTGAACTTGATTAAGTCTGAAATTATGGTATTCAGGAAAGGAGGCAGACTATCGGCGTCTGAAAGATGGACCTACAGGAGAGAATTAGTAAAAATCTCATCTGAATTTAGGTACCTAGGAGTCCTTTTCACGCCGACCGTATCATTTACAAAGCATGTGCTTAGAAGGAGTATTGAGGCTAAAACTAGTATCAACATGACCTGGAATAACTTCCTGGGAAAGAGAGATACATAAATGCGAAATGGAAACTATTTAATGCAGTAAGCCGTATAATCCAAGGATATGGAGCAGAAATCTGGGGAGGAGGACACTTTACAGAAGTCGATAGGACCCAACTTCTCTTTTTAAAAAAAGTTCTATATTTGCTAGCAAATACACCAAGCTATGCCCTATACCTTGAGACCGGTTTGGAGAATGTCCACCTGTATACGCTTGACTTGCACCTCAGCTTTGTAGGAAAAACGATGCACATTTATAATGAGAATCGCCTCCCACACTACATTACCAGCATGCTAATAGGAAATAATATCTTCTGGGTAAGAAGTCTGGATGAGTTGTGCAACCCTCTTCAGATAGACTGGAGAGACTCCTTGAGATCAGCACAGGCATGGAATTCTTTCCGAACAACAATTCATGAGGCCCTCAAAGCAAAAACCTTGCAGTACAACCATCAGCGACAGATCACTAGTGCCACCCGAATTTACAAACACTTGGACAACTCAGTAGCCTATTAGCTCCACTCTCTGCCAATCACAACAGTTTCCTGGATACTTAAGGCCCGATTCGATCTGATAAACCTGGGGTCTAACACCTACAACCGTCAGGAAAATGTAGCCTGGCCCCTATGCAACACTGGAGAACTGGATGACCTTGAGCATTTCCTAGGAAGATGCCCAATTTTAAAAGAGCATAGATTGCTATGCTTTAGGAAACCCCTGCTAGCTTTTGCCGATATAATAAAAAGTCTGGATGATAGGGAGGATAAGCGATGGGCAGACCTGGTGACCTTTATTAAAATAGCATTAAAATATCGAGCAGTAATTTTAGAAGTATTAAATTAATTTTACATGCGTGCAAATGTGCTACCCTTGCTAAACACAGATGAACGATCTGGTATCTGGGGAAGACCCGGGCAGCCAGGTGTAGTGATCAGTGTAAGGTGAGGAGCCAAGCGCACGGCCGACAGACGGACTTTGTTTATGTCCATGTTGGTTAAAATCATTTCTTTTTAGTGTAACTTTTATTATGTATATTATTATTGTCTGTTTTATTAATTTAAATAAAGAAACACTTACTTACTTACTACTTATTTAAGATATAATACAATTTTGTAACGAAATAATAAGAAAATAATAAAACCTACTACTATAGAGATATTCACTCTTCCTTGACGAAGTAACGCCCTCGATTTTTTAGGATTAGGGTATTAAGGCCATGTAACCAATCGATCCATGTTTATTCGATAGGTAGTTTTCTTGGTTTGTAGCTTAAGAGGCACCCCTATGTAGCTCTTATCCGGTAGGAGCCATCTTATTAAGAGATCTGCGGCACTTTGTTAGAGTTTTGGTGTTGTTAATAAAGCCGTCAAGGGCCTTTAATGCAGCTTGACTGTCTGAGAAAATGAATACTTTACTTCCTGGGATTGCAATGGTTTTCAGAAGGTTGATAGCCTCTGCCTGGTAAACACTACAATGATCAGGAAGTCTAAATGAAAGTTTGATCCCAAAATCTGGACTCCTTCCACCTGTCCATCCAGTTTGGAGCCATCAGTGTAGAAATTGATGGTATTCGGTTTTAAGTGAGTCATTGAGTGAACGTAATTGTTGGGATGCAGTAGTCAAGTTTTAGCGGATTCGCCACTTGATGCAGTAGTATAGAGAAGGGCAGAGTTACTATCTTTCCAGGTACCGCTTTTCTCAGCCCGAGCAGTGTTACTGGCGATTTCTCTCCCCAGAAGATCTAGAGCAGTGGTGCACAAACGCACATTATCATGATTTGCGCTGGTGTGCGTAGCAGAGCAACCGAAGTAAACGTCGTTATGTCAAATATAGGCTACATACAAACAAATTGTGCTGCTATCAAAGATTTATTTATATTATAGATGACGATGTGAAACTAAAAACGAGTCTTTTTGGGAGCTGACATTGGCAAATTTTTGCATTTCGCCGCCTTTACGGGATCGTATACTGAACTGAGCTATACGTTTCAAATTAGCTATTCACATGTGACGCAAATACCGATTTTTATTGGGAGCTGACATTGGATCCCAAAAAAAAAATATTGTATGAGATGCGGTATCTTCCTTTGGAACGTATCCATAAAGTTTATGATTTGGGTGTACAATTTGTTCCCAAGTTATGTTTCAATAGTCATATATCAGTCATCGCAAACAAGGCAATGGGAGTTCTGGTGCTCCTTTTTTTTTTTTTTTTTTTTTTTTTTTTTTTTTTTTTTTTTTCCCCTTTTTTTTTTTTTTTTTTTTTTTTTTTTTTTTTTTTTTGTTTTTTTTTTTTTTTTGTTTTTTTTTTTTTTTTTTTGCTTGCCCGCCCCCTCCCCTCCCCACTTTTTTTTTTCATTTCACCGGGTCAGCTAGTATTTTCCATATTAAAAGCATGATGGCCAATTATCAACATTTTAATCTTCCACATTTAAAATACAATTTTCGTATTGATGAAAATTTTCAATGAATTATTGTTTAACGCCAAAGATTCTCATTTATTTGACCTCACTCCGCGCGCGTTCGCTCGTTTGTCCGTTTTCGAAACTCTTCAATAAATTTATCTCTCATAAATTAAGTATTCAAGTAAAATGAGTGGCAATTTATGGCGCTTTTAATGGGGCAGTTGGTGGAGCAGGCGTTAGCTGGTTATACACAAAAATGGCAAGACGAAGGTTTAGCCTCCAATTGATTAACTTTTGGGGAAGGGGGCGGGGGACGCAATTTCGCCAATTTTTGCATATCAGCAGGCAAAAGTCGAACATTGCTGCGCATAAATAAAAATCGAACAAAACGAGCAAACGAGAAACGCAATTTTATGTAAATATTTTCCAACTAATATTTTTTCTTTGTTCTTTGGGAAATTTTTATTTACATTTACAAAGAATGCGTACAGCTCTCGGAAAAATATATATATTTTATGAAACATTTTGCTGGCTCTTTGAGGGTATTAAGGAGGGATTTAAATATGCAGTTGTAGTGCAGCTCTCATTAGAGTGAAATTTGAGGGGAAAATAGAACTAACTTGAGCAAATAATTAAATTAAACATGAAGTTTAAAATTTTAAATAAATAATAATAAAGTGTTTACTAGTTTTTTTAGAACATTTGCTTTGTACCCACCAAATGATATGCCACATTCTGCTGTTGGACCTAAAAATTATATCTTTTCACTTCCGCATACAACCATTTTTTTTCTGCTCTCCTTTTTTTTTGGGGTGGGGGAGGGGGGTGCATAAATGCTTGCTGTACTCATAAATTATGATGTAAGTCTGTATGTGTGGGTGTGTGTGGGTGGCTCGTTTACGGCTTTTTCGTTGCTTCTGCTTGCGGTTTCCGTAGGGCGGTGCCGCTTCATTTGCCGGGGACTTTGCTGTGGTCGTCGCATTTAGTTAAAGTCCAAAGGCTTTCCCTTTTTTTTATACACTTTTTGAATGTTGATTCGCTATTTGTATTTTTGCTTGCTTTGCTTTTTTTTTTTGTTGTATTCTTTACTTTGTTTTGCTTGTTTAATGACTGCCCAAAGAGCTTAAAGTCCATTATGCTTATTTATCTCCATGTAATTGGCTGCTAGACAACATTACATTATTGGGCTCGATTTTTATTGACGCGTGTCAATTCGCCTACTGCCGATGCTGAGGCGATAAATTCGCATCTCAAGTTGCCACAACGTGTCCTATCTCTGCCTGTAACTAGGCTACACTCACCTTTTTGCTGGAATGCTGATAATAGCGACGCGGATGCAGTGCACACATATATCTATCCACGGCCATGCAGACAAGTATAACGGCACTTTGTTGGGACAGTGCACCACGCAACAAGGCCTGAAAATAGACAGCGATAGAGAGAGAGAAAGAGTTAACCGGGTTCTGTAGAGTTTTGTAATTTAAACGCAAAACTAGATTTACGTTTGCCTGCCTCTTCCATTGTTTACACTGTGTGCGGTCTGAAAACCTAATCAAAATGATTTTAATAGAATTTTCACTGCAGTGCACATTTCCTTCCATATTTTTCTATTTGCATTTTCAGGTACGGGGAAGCTATGCAAATTTTTGCAAAACGAATGTAAACTTGCAAGATTAGAATTAAATATTTGAAAATAATGAAAATAAATTTGTTTAATTTTCTAAACTGCAGAATTTGAAAACTAAAATGTAATAAAATATACAAACTATACCGAAAAATGAAAATTATACTTTTCATATCAATTTTACTGCGATATGAAAGTAAATTTCTATCAATTGTATAACTTTTAGCAGGCTCTAGGTCAATCAATAGGTTCAAACAAGACATACACAATACCACAAAGGAGGCGTAGAAGGTTCAAACTTGAATATGAGATGCGACCACAATCCATAGGTCGCGTTAGAAGACATATACTAAACTAGCTGAACCCGCCGCGACTTTGTCTGCGTCCCCGTATCCAGTCCGCTCGAATATTCTGGAATTATATTATATTATACTAGTCCCTGCCAGTCAAGTGGTAGCTAAAGGCATAGCTCTCCCGCACTAACACATAGTGAATTTCGGGTCTAGCGATATTATACATATAAAGAATGTGCATTTCAGAGCAGCATCAGCACTCTTCAATTATTGGCTTTCACCACTCCCTCTTCACCCGCTCACCACTCTTTCTCCCGCTCTCCACTCTTTTACCACCCCCCCTCATGGTAACACATGTAGCAGCTGTTGTCTGTATTACAGAGCTTCAGAGAAAAATATTAAAATTTTATTTTTTTATAAAAAATATTTCTTTACAAAAAAATAATATTATTAAATTTTATCCAAGAGCGATATTCTTGATCCAAGAGTGAATTTTTGATCCCGACATTTACTCAAGAGTTTCAGTACTTGATCCAAGTACGAATAATTCTCAAAAAAAAGACTAAAAAATAATAATTGAATGGGGGTGGGGTGGGGGTTTGGGTGTGAGAGACATATGACCGAGACCCCGGGACAACCCGTCCGACCGACGTGGTGTTGTTTGTTCCGCGCTGCTCGCCACTCACCATCAGCCACCCCACCCACTTTTTTCTAAGATGTGATTGATTTTGAGTTAGTCACATAACAGATAAAAATTTTTGAATTTTTAGAATTTTGCAGGCTCGAGGTCAAGTAAAACACACAGATGTAAATGCTGTTTTTCCAACTAAAATTTTTTATTTTACTTACTTTACTGGGACTTGAACTCGGGTACCTCGAAGACTACACAGTTGGACGAGCAGCTTAACCGACTCGACTATTGTCGATAAGCTACAAGCAGCGGCGAAAGCATATTTATGAGCCAGCGCGGTTGGTATTTGGCCAGCCGCAACAGCTCGACCGTGGATCAAGTCCCAGTAGCAGCAATTATTTTTTTTTATTATTTTCCTTTTTATACCCTTGGAGAGGGTATATTAAAATTGTCCGGATGTTTGTAACGCATAGAAGGAAGCATCTCCGACCACATAAAGTATATATATTCTTGATCAGCATGACGAGCTGAGTTGATATAGCCATGTCCGTCTGTCCGTCTGTCCGTCCGTCTGTCCGTCCGTCTGTTTCTATGCTATCTCCTCCGTCAGTTTTAAAGCTATCGTAACCAAACTTTGCACGAAGTCTTTGGTACAAATACGCTGCACATTTGTCGGAACCGGCCGGATCGATGACTATAGCATATAGCTGCCATAGGAACGATCGGTTGAAAAACTAGTTTTAGTGAGAAAAACTTTTGTTTTTCATGTTATCGCTCCCAACGCTCGTTTTTATAAGTTTTTAGTGATTTCACATAATTTCACCAAGCCATTTTGAAATCGGACAACTATATAGTATAGCTGCCATACAAAAGTTAGGTCTGAAAAAAGTCTTAGTGAGAAAAACTTTTTTGTTTTCAATGTTATCGCTCCCAACGCTCGTATTTATAAGTTTTTAGTGATTTTACATCATTTCACCAAAATTTTTCGAAATCGGACCACTATATAGTATAGCTGCCATACAAACTGTCAGGCACATATCAACCACAAGGGTATATAAACTTCGGTCGAGCCGAAGTTAGCTTGCCTCTATTTTTTTTATTTTTATTTCATTTTATTTTTAAATGTGATGTTTTTAAACATTTTTATTATATTACGCCAGACGTTTAATCACTTACTTTTGCCCAATCTTAATGTTCAACTTTAACATAATTATCGGCGCGGCACGGTCAAATGACAATGACAAACTGCGCATGCGCTGTCTCTCTTTGAAAGAGCGCGGCCAACGTTATTCTCTCAAAGTTTGCGTTTCCTCACTCCCTTGCCTATAGCACCACATTGAGAATGAATTTGTCTCTATTCCAAGAGCGAAATTCTTGAAAATTCAAGTGCGACTAGATTTGTTTTTCAATAGCGTTCGTACTCAAATTATTCGTTCTAGATTTTTATGAGTGCACATACCTTATTTGTGTGAGTGTGATACCTCTCATGCACACTCTCTCTTGCGCTCTTAGCAAGACAGCTGAGTCCAAAATATTATCTGAGCGCCACAGTTCCCTTATTTTTCTTTGGCTACGTATGTATGCTAACTTTTGGCTGCCAACTTCTTTTTTTTTAAATACGGTCAACATACTTTTAAAGATATCGATGTGTGTACTATTTAATTGGATGAGGCTATTCGCTGTTTGTTTTTATTTTGTTCTTGTAGAGAGTCGTTATCTCTCTCTCGCGCTCTTAGCAAAACAGCTTAGCATGTCATGTCCTCCATACAAACTTTTCTTTGGCGATTTTACCCACTTCGCAGTGAAATTTTCCAAATTTTCTTTCTTAGTGCGCGCCTGCATATCTAAACGAAGGTCTATGCCTAACTTTAGATCTGCAGGATAAGCAGTTATGGCTGTGGGTCAGTCGGGCCCACAGATTTATAAGTATAGATTAGTTTTGGCTTGGTTAATTTACCGTTTGCCTTCTATTTTAACCAAATTGTAATTGTTATGATTTTTCTTAACTATTATTATTATTTGTTGTTGGGGAAGTGGTGCACCGCGACCAATTTTGATCTATTGTGCCCCCCCTACTGAATTTACAACTCCCCTAGCAGTTAGGTAGGTTCTAAGTTACAGATATTGCTTGGGTGTAGAAAGTGTTTCCCAAATCTGCTGAGTCTGCGCCTCGCGAGGGCATCGCAGTGTGCTAGTATATGCTCAGAGGACTCCTCCTTCTCTTCACAGTATCTGCAAAGCTGGGTGTTTGTTATTCCCAACTTGTACATGTGGCTCCTCAGTCTGCAGTGACCCGTGTAGAGCCCTGTCAGAATTCTGAGGGCATTCTTTCCTTTTGGAACCTTTTGAGGTCGTGGTTCACTATTAATGCTTTAGCTTGTCTCATTCCCTTGGTGTTTACCCAGGAGGCTGTTCTAAGCGTATTCTCGTCCTTTCTTAAAAGTCCTTTTATTGTGTGTTGGTCTATGCCGCAGTAGGGTTCTGGCCCTACCATTGCGTGCCAGTTCGTTTGCCAATTCGTTTCCGGGGATGTTGTTGTGTCCCGGTATCCATCGTAGGGTCAGGTTGTTCCTGCTGCCTAGTTGGTCCAATTTGTTCTTTGTCTCTAAGACTAGCTTAGAGGTGAACTTATTGCTACTAAGTGATTTAAGCGCTGCTTGGCTATTGGAGAGGATAGCTATTTCTCTATTATGGTAGTTCTTCCCCATCACAACGGGAGATGGCACATACTTCAGCTTGAAATATGCTTGTGAATTCTCCCATTGGTTCAGATATTTTCGTTCCTGGCCCTGCTACACCAAGACCGGTTCCTTGGGGTGTTAGGGACCCGTCTGTGTACCACATAATTGTGTGTGGTTTCATTTTATGTGTCTCTTCAAGTGAGATCCATTCTCTCTTATTACTTTGGTGTACAGTGAAATTCCTGTCAAAGTGATACTCGGCCACCATTTCGTCTCTGGGTTGGAGGATTAAGGGGATTTCCTTTTCCAGCTTTTCAGAGTCTCTGAGGCTTACTATGTGGTTTCTACCCACTCCTTCTGTTGTTAATCTAAGCAATGTTGCTTTTCTTCAGGCCGATGGTATGGTGGAGTAGTGTTAGCTCCATCGAAACCCCAATTGCCCCGGTCGGACAGGTACCCATTGGACCAGTCATGCTTGCCAGCCTTTGCAGTTTTTGCAATCAGCGTCCTTACTGTGAGGAGGTTTGCTCTATCTCCCCCCCCGACAGCTCCATAAGTGAGCATTGGTCTCACAACCATGTGGTATAGCCATCGGAGTATGTGTGGTGCCATGCCCCACGATTTTCCGGCTATGCTCCTGCATGTGAATTTTTCTTAACTATATTCAGCAATTTTTCACTATTTATATTTCCCACTTTCCGGAAATTTCTGAGAGAAAATGACAACGTACTAATTTTAACATCTGACAAAGGGAACAAGACGGTTGCCATGGAATCTGACGACTACAAGAGGAAAATGACGAATATATTAGGAGATTTATGCACATATAGAACTGTAAGACAAGACCCTACATCAAGACTCCAAACCAGAAACAACAGTTTAGTGGATCAACTATTCAAGCTGAAGCTGATTTCAAAGGCCGAAAGAAGTCAGCTAACGACGAGCACAGCACTACCACCAAGGATCTATGGACTACCCAAAATCCATAAAGAAGGAACCCCACTCCGACCGATTTGCTCCTCGATAGGTTCACCAGCTCACGAACTATGTAGATATTTAGCAAGGATTCTTAACCACTTGACGACGGAATCAGCATATAATGTAAAAAACGCGACAGAATTCAAAGAAAGAGTGAACAATTCCCATATATGTGACGATGAAGTTCTTGTGTCCTTTGATGTTGTGTCCCTATTTCCTAGCATACCGATAGACTTAGCAATGGACACCATTAGACAAAAATGGCCAAAAATTAGAGAGCATACCCAAATTCCCAGACAACTTTTCATGGACATAGTAAAATTTTGCATTATGGAGAGTAGATATTTTATATTTGAGGACAAAATATACACTTAGCTGAAAGGAATGCCCATGGGATCCCCAGCCTCACCCATCATAGCAGACATTATTATGGAGGAACTTTTAGAGAGCACTTTTAGGAAACTAAAGCATCAACCCAGAGTACTCACCAAATTCTTTGATGACTTGTTTGCTATAGTGAGAGAGGACGAAGTACAAACTACTCTGGAGACGCTGAATAGTTACCACAGGAAAATTAAATTCACATTGGAATTAGAAGAAGACGGAAAATTACCCTTTTTAGACACCACAATAAATAGACACGGCAACCTTTTTGAAAACAAAGTGGTACATGAAACTAACAGCCTCAGGACGGATTATTAACTTTAATTCAAAACATCCGAGAAGCATGATAATGAATACGGCACTTGGGTATATTCAACGAGTAACTAATATCAGCGACAAAACATATCAGACAGCCATAGAATCGGAGATAAAAGTAATTTTGTCAAATAATGATTTCCCTATGTGGGTAATTGACTCATTATTGAAAAGACACAAAAACGCAAATAATAGAGGAATACGAGAACCTAAAAAATACCGATCACTCACATACGTACCTGAACTATCAGAACGATTCGCACGATCCAACTGCTACGACAAACAAAACATACAAATTGCGCATAAACCTTCAAACACGATGAAAGGATTTTTCAACAGGACAAAAGCAAAAATAGACAAATCGGATGTCAAGAATGTCATCTACAAAATACCATGTGAAGGATCTAATGACGATATGTGCAACAAAGTCTACATAGGAACGACAAAATCCAAGTTAAAAACCCGAATAGCCCAACATAAATCTGACTACAAACTACGACATCAAACACACATACAAAAAACTGCACTGGCAGCACATTCCGTAGAAAGCGGCCACTCGCCAAATTTTGAGGCAGCGACAATACTACAACAAGAGCAGCATTACAACAAACGCTTAACATTAGAAATGTTGCACATCTCAAGCATTTCAACTGACCGGAGACTGAATTTTAAGAGCGATACTGAGAACTGCGCGCATTTATACAGACACTTACTCACTGACAATTAGTTGAAGACTCCACGTCAAACGGTGCAGACGTGTAAAAATTGTACGTAAACTGTATTTTGTGAATTTTGTTAAAGTATGAATGTTTAATATTGGTGTATAAAATTTTTGTAGTTTTGCCCTGAAGACGGATGCCGAAGAGCAACCGAAATATATCGGGGGAAAAAAAAAAGAAAAAAAAAAAGGAACATAAATCGTTTTTTTTTTTTCAATCAACCTGACCTCAAGCCGGAAACTATACATCTACAATTAGAAAGGTCGCCAAATCACAATTGTATTTATATTTTAAATATAACAGTTTTCTAGAATTAAATTTTTTCTGTAACTTATTAAAGCTTTAATGAATTTCGCAAAATCCAAGTTTCCCAAATTAAATATTATCTGTGTTTGCCCTACCTTTTATTGGTCGTCAAAAAGAGCCCTTTCTTCCCGCCGTTCTTCTCTTCGTTTTTTTTTACAAACATTGTTGAACTAATTAGGGGAAAAAAAAGGAAGAGCAATCAGCCTCTGATGAATGTTTTTTTTTTAACATTATCTAAACTAAAAACCTTCGGTGTGTATGCGCCATCTGTATGTTGATCCATGTTTAATATAATTGTGTAGTCCAGTTTTCACCATTCAGAATGATGACAATGCCTGTTGCCAGTATAGTTTTGTGATTTCGCTTAGGCTGCCTTCACACTGTTCGACACATGGTAGTCTAGTAGTCCTGCTTTTTGTTCTGTTTTAAATTTGAATAGCTTGTCAAATTCATAGTATTTCATGGGGAAATCGAACAGTGTGAAGGCAGCCTTAGAATCGTTCATACTCCTATGAAATGGCTCGTATCCTCCTTCACATTAAGGTTGCACAATGTGCAATTGGCTTCCATGCTAGCGTCTGCTTTTCAGATCTAGCATTTCGCATCTTGCTCTGAATATTAAGGAAATTGTCAAAATAGTTTCTTTTTCCCAAGGATTAGTTCAGTTGCCTGTAGATAACGCTGTGTTCGCTCGCTCTTGCCTGTAGCTTCCCACGAATCAGAGTTGCTGATTCCAACCCCGTGTTTCTTTGCAAGCCTGCTTCAGGCTTCAAAACCTGGGCTCCTTTTGACTTTAAGTCCTTGGCAATGGTTTTTAATAAACGGGTATCAGGCAAAGAAATTATCTTTCTCATATATGCAAAGTGTGTGTTTAAAAGTTTGGTAGTATAGAGGAGAGAGGCCAGTTTCAACAAATAAGGCGTAATTTGGAGTATTTCAGAAATTTAAATAGAAACGTATTAGCTTCTCCACATCATCATATTCCTTAAACCCCCACACCTGAACTGGAACATCCTGTATTTCATGCTATGTAGCACATTTGCTTGCTTCACCTTATATAATTCCACCAGGCTTCAAAAATGCCTAAGTAAAAGTTTAGTACATTTGTTGCTGCTTAATGTAACCCACACTTGGCTTCAATTGCTTTAATTTTGCTGTCTCATTCTGCAGATGCTGCATACTCCCTCCCCCCTTTATGTGATAACTTAATTGCCCATTATGACTCACCTGTATCTGACAGAAGATCTCACCGTATGGCCAACAATGAAACAAAGCCGGCATTAGGCCAAACGGTGTAATTAGCAGTCCAATTGTTAGGTCATTCAAAGCCAGCGAGGTGAGTAAATAACGTGGCTAAAAGGATAAACACTTGGAAACAATCCACATCATTGCCATCATCCGGCACTCTGGTACTCACCTGTTGATGTATGTAGGCGGCATAGCGACGATTGTTAATAACACAAATGACCAGACAATTGGCCCCAATGACGCCCAGGGTCAATACCAGTATAAGCACAGCCTCGATGGTCTCGGCAATGCCAATGTGTACGATTAGGTTATGGCCCGAATAGCGGGGATGGGAACAACTTGAGTTTTTAACGGCGGGCGCTACCAGCAGGGTGCCAGTCTTTAGATCCATGGCCAAGCTAGAAAAACATGAATTTCATTTGGATGAATTACAATTTTTTGGGTGCCCAAAACTTTGTTTCCGTTTCCTTTAGCCAAATGGCGACAATTTGTTACGCCATAATCAAGTCAAAACATGTGAAAGCTTTGGCCACGCGGAAAGCGTTGACAATTTATCAGTGGGACAAGGACGAGCTGCAAAAACCCGCAGCCAACCAAGCCAATATGGCGGCACTTCCACTTCCGGTTAGCAAAGTGACATAATGAAACTGTGCAAGATAATTGGATGATTTTGTCTTTTGTTTTTTTTTCTTTGTGTTGGACGCGATAAATCAAAAAATCTTCACCAACATTGATGTCTGCGTCCAAGTCTCACTCGCACTGACATTGAGAAATGTTACTTGCAACCAAAATGGCAACAGGAACCACCATACAAATTTGCTTTAAAGAGTTCTTTCCACAGAAGGAAGGAAGAAAAAAAAAAGCAACAGCCAGCATAAACTGTTGTCTGTCATTTGTTTGCCTTGAGTTCTTTATTAAGTCATATCCCTCTGAGCTCTGAAGCTCTGAGTCCTTGATTTATGGTGCCTTTGTCTGAGGTCGCCGGAGCGGCGCTGTATTTATGTTAAGTCCACAAATCACCGCAAAACTGTAAAAACATTGAGCCCACCAATAGCCAAGACGGGATTTGGTACGGTTCCTATTTGGTTCGGAATTACATGAAATTTCTATAATTTTTTTCCATAAAAAGTAAACAATTTACGGTTTTCATTTAGTTAATTTTATATTTAAGCCAACTTTTAAAAGGGTTTGCGTTTAGGTCGATGGCTGGCGCCTGGCAACTTTCAGACATTTTCCTAATTAAATACAGAATTCTAGAAAGAGCATTTGCAGATCACACAGCGGGTCGACCTTTTCATTGGCTGTCATGGTCCATTCTGTCCAAATTCTACCCCTCCAAGTTGGTTTTTATAACTTTTGGGCAGGGATTACGCCAGCGGAACTGCGACCGTTTCCAGCTGCCACCAATTGTGGTGGTGCCTCCTAATGATATGCCCTGGATGCAACACACACTAATGGCAGCAACTTGAGTGTGAATGCAGAAGCGGATTGCGGCTCTCTCTAATCCGGTAACTAAATTATTTATTCTCCATTTGTCTTTGGTAATGTTCGTTCGCCTGTCAATGTGGCTGGTTAAAGGCACGATTTCACGGATTCCCCTAAAATTGGTATGGAAATTTCGTTTACAGAGTTGCCGTTTTCGTTGTGCATTTTAAAACAATTACGCGGTTTCGCATTTGACACTGGGGCTGGATTAATGCTGCTGTCTCGCTTTCGCTCTATTTCTGTTTCGGTTTGTGGTTGTGGGCTGCACGGGGCAGAACTTCGATTGCGACAGACTGAACAATACGCGGGAATTAAGCGAGTTTCCTCTTTTCATTACTTGGAAATTGGATTGGTTTTGTTTTTTCTTGCACCGCGACACACACACACACACGCACAGCTTCATTGGCATTCAGTGTATTATGGAGGTCATCATTGATTCAAGCCAAATGCAGATTTTGTTACCCATTGAAAAATCACTTAAGTTAATAAAGGTGTGGTAGAATTTCAGAATTTCAAACTGCATATCTTTGGTGTTTTTGCTCGGATCTTATGATAGTACACATACTTAACTACAATTCAGAATCTGACAGTTTTTGCAGTTGAAGAGAAAGGAAGGGGGAATTATCCAAATTTGTAACTCCATACATACGGACTAACATATAGATAAACCTGTCGTTAAGGACTCGGCTGCTGATCAAGAATATATTTTGAACCAAAGAAGATCGTACCACAAATGGAACCGAAATACGATTTGGTTTGATGCAGTAAAGTAAGTTTTTTTTTTTTAATTTTGAGAGTTTAATGTACTTTCTGTGGCTCTTGGCTACTTTTTATAAAAGTACTAACAAATAGCCCGTCACGCTTCGCTGCGCCTTCAACAGTATAGAACCAATGGACACCCTAATCCCACCAATATTCCTCCCAGTTTTCACCCCACCCACATCTCTCCCGCATCATACCCACTTCCCATCCACTTACCACCCACATACCATCCACCTCCCGTCCACTTCCTGCACAGATCCCACCCACTTCCCAGTGGGCATCTCGCCGGTATTTCCAACATCGAAAAATGAAAACACTAATGAATTCTCATTTTGAGCTTACAAACCGAGTTACAAGTCCATCAGATGACAAATAGTTATTTTGCATATAGAATTTTCCGGGCATTTTCACGCCTGGGGCAGATTTTCCGACATTGAAAAATCACATTTCAAGTTATTTCGTATTCCGTGTTTACAAACCGAGTTTCTAGCCAATCGGATGAAAAATAGTTTTTTGCATGCAGAATTTTCCGGCCATTTCCCTTGTGGCCGGATTTTCCGACATTAAAAAATCACATTTCTAATTATTTCGTATTCTGTCCTTACAAACCGAGTTTCAAGCCAATGGGATGGAAAATAGTTTTTTTCATGCAGAATTGTCCGGGAATTTTCCGACCGTATTCGTATTCCATCCTTACAAACCGAGTTTCAAGCCAATCGGTTGAAAAATAGTTTTTTTTTTATGCAGAATTTTCCGGCCATTTCCCTCGTGGGCGGATTTTCCGAAATCGGGAAAACATGTGTCGAATTATTTCGCGTGCTATGTTTACAAACCAAGTTTCAAGTCACAGAAACTCCTGTCCAAATTACAGCCCTCTGGCTCTTACCGTTTAGGCTGTGCGATGATTGCCAATTAGTCAGTTAGTCAGTGAATTAATCAGTCAGAACACTCTCTTTTATATTTATAGAGATTTTAAACGCTCCAAATTCTTTGGCTCCAGTGTCGTTGAAGACCAGCGTCCGACAGGGTTTGTCCATCTTTACTGGATGTTCTTTCAATAGCTGGGATATAGCCGGAATACATAAATATTATTAGCCACTTCTTTTAGTGGGCTCCGAAAGCTTGGATAGACTTTAATTTTCTTTTCATATTAATTAGTATATCACTGCATCTTGCATATTAGAGGGAGTTTATGTGAAGTAGTGGAATATTTTCTCCCAAAAATTTGCAAAAAGGCATCTTAAACAAGTAAGAGTGTTGCGGTCGAGTGCCCCGACAGCAAAATACCCAGTCCCAAGTAATGTGGTTTCTATAGCTTTGAATTCCATTTATTTTAAAATTTATTTGAATAAATGGGCAGGCGCACTTATGTACATATCTTCGTTGTTTTGGCTCGGATCTCATTGTGGTACACAGAATAGATAGATGTTGGGCCTCTCTGAATATATATTAAATCACTAGGTTCTAACTTAAAAATTAAAGCTCTGACAGTTTTTCGCGGTTAAAAGAAGATGGAGGAGGAATTTGCCAAACCTGGAGCAAACTTTATCTGGGTACGGTGTACACCTACATACATGCAAAAATTTGTGGCTCTTCCTCTTATAGTCTGTGAGATTTACGCGTTTATACAGACAAAAAGACAGATATTCGCTGATTAAAGATGGAGGAGGAGGATTTTTCGAAATCTGAAACAAACTCGATGTGGGTACAGTATACACCTATATAGATTCTAAAACTGGTGGCTCTATCTATTACAGTCTCTGAGATCGACGCGTTCATACAGACAGACAGACGGACGTGGCTAAATCGACTCGGCTGTTGATGCTGATCAAGAATATATATACTTTATGGGGTGGGAGGTGCTTCCTTCTCCATGTTACATACATTTGCACAACTTCATGATCCCCTTTTTCCCATTTTTAATGGGAACAGGGCATTCGAATGAAATTTATTCAAGTTGTGAACAAAAGAAGGTTATCTCATATGTGCATACACTTTCGGAGGATATTAAAGTCAGGTTCGACTGACATTGCCACTTGAAGGAGTAAAAATATTATTTTTTTGAACAAATTGTTGTGTTCTATTTTCCAGTGTTGAAATCGTACTATGTTGAAATTGGCTGATGTTCAATTGCTTTACGTTAAAATTGTACATGTGTTATAATCAGGGCTGCAAACCGGTTTGGAGCTGAACCGCTTCGGAGTCGGAGACTCCGGAATTTTTGGGAAGTCCGAACCGAACCTGAACCGGAGCAGAACAATTTTTTTCTTCCCGAATCCGAACCTGAACCGGAGCAAAAACAAAGTAGAAAAGGGTTCGGTTCAAAAACATGTACTCTTACAATTTCTCTGGGTTGCCATTTTCCAATATTTGTAAGCCTTAAAATAAAAAGCTTCAAAACACTTTGCTTCTTTATAAATTTAAATGGAACTTATCTAAAAGATACAACTTTGATTCATTGTATAAGAAAGTATTTAAATGGAAAATTTCGGGAAATTGATTCGCGGAACTTTGTATGAAACCTTTTTGTTTTTCACCGTCGTTCACTTTTTTCAATCAATAAATCACTTACTGCACTTCTTCCGGATCACCACCCTGGGTGGAAGGCGTGCCGCCGCTTCCAGTTCTTTCGAGGCCTTTACACAGTTGCGGAGCGGGCGCACGCACCGCCCGGAGCATCGGAGACGTTCATGTGGCGTGGATGATGAGTTACCGTCAGGGCGTAGAAGACAATAACCAGATCAGGGAGACGTTTTGTTCCGGCCTCCACACACAGACGAGTACAATTAAAACTACGCAAACACACAATCACTTCAGCCACTTAAACAGCACATGAATATGTGGTGAGGGAGGGGGGGGGTTGGAACGGGGGGGAGTTAGTGTTGGGGGTGAGGTGGGGGTGAGAACGGAGGAGGGTAGGGGTAAGAACGCGAGGGGTAAATAATATCTTTGAAAATACTGTATGACTCCCATCGACTGTTGTCTTCGTGATCGTCGTTGTAATTAGTGCTTCTAAGTAAGTCCTGTATTTCTAGCACAAAAAAAAATATCACTTTAATAAATAACAGACAGAAAGAAGAAGGTGCACACGCACACGCAAAGTCTTCTGTCAATTTGGAGTTGTCAGTTTTTTCACTTATGCTGCCTTTGGAATTCCCAAACAGTCATAGCAAAGGCCTCTGTGAACTTGCAGAAGATATGCAAAGCCTGTTTCTAATAGAACCGGGAGGTTCTTAAAACATCTGTACAGTTGACCATCCTCCTTTGTGTCGAGTGTGTGTCTTGATTTAAAAGTCTAACGGTTGCGCTGTCAGAAATTAGTCAGCTGTTCGCTTTCATTTGCGCTTTCTAAGTGCACTTGGGAATACGCCCGTATCACTCTAACTGTGATATGCTTTACGAACAATAATAATCTCATTGAGGACTATTTTTTGTCATCACTTAAGATTGAAAGGCAGTGTCCATCATTTATTGACCTGGAGTACGCTAAAAAGACTGATGATCTAAGTTCGAATATGATGTTATCAAGCCTCTGAACTTCTATATATAAATAAAATGTTCAAGGCCCGATTTCTCATCTTCTACATAGAGCCGCCATATGTAATATAAACTAAACTAGATCTGAAACATAGCAGCTATCTGGAATAAGGGAAATTGGCACTAAATTTGTTTGAACTTACGTTCATGTTTGCTGAATTAGCGAAGAGGAATTATTCTTGAATCCCGGTTCGAACCCGAACCTAGGTTCAGCGATCTTCTGAACCCGCTCCGTGAACCCGAACCCAAAAAGTTTCGCGGGTTCGAACCCCGGAGTGAACCCCTCGCGATTTTAAGGAGGTTTGCAGCCCTGGTTATAATTGTGCGGTGTTGAATTGTCGTGTTGAAATTGTTTTGTGTTGAATAGACGTGGAACCGAGTTTTGGGTATTAGATTATCGCGAAGATTTAATAGTTGGCAATTGTAAGTTACAAAAAATCGTATATATTTTTAGTTAGACATGACATTCGCAGAAAAAAATCGCGTAATTAGCTAAATGTTATTTATATATTTAGATTTCTCTGATCATCTGAGAGTCTTTTTAGAGATAAATAGTATGACAAGTGTTTAGACAGATTTTCGATAGAGCCAGCCTTATATTAACACTCAGGTCACAGTTTCAAAAATAATTAAATAACGACAACATTAAAAAAAAATCACTCAAATGCCGTTTGATACAAAACCAGGAGGAGGTGTTAAACCGCCCGCAGAGCCAGCGTGAGTACAGGCGCATATAATTTTCATACAATTCAACACTTCAGTTCCTTTTTCCTATTCTCGCTAGTCGAGAGCGTTCCTATGATGGCGATGCGTTTGTCAATCATTTTGCCCATCGTGGGGTACGTGAAATCATTGTCTTGGATGGGTCTGGACGTCCCATGCGCTCCACAGTTAGCCAAAGGCGTACCTACTCCTATGCGGCTTACTTGAAGCCTTTAACCACCATGGCGCGGAATGTGGTGCGTGATTTGGATCCATCGAATGATGTTACATTTATGCGCATACGCTCAGCCATAAATGAGGTACACATTACCATGGACAAGGAGTTTATTTTGGTGGTCATACAAAAGCTGAAGCGCAGAGGATCCATGTTATAATCCTGATCAACACGGGCTGATTGGGTGTGCGTGTGCGTGTGTGTGCAGACATGTCAGACTTCAATTGGAGTTGTAAATTAAATACACACCAATTCATATTTTATGCAGACCATATAAAAGCCTTCGCTTTACATTATTAATAACTCTTGAATATTCATTAAAAATCAACATGCTACGTACATCGTTTACTGCTGTTTGATGTGCGGCATTTGTTGCATTGCCGTTCGAAGCGAATAAATTAAATGTCAACATGTGGCATGAAGTATGTCCACTTAATCACGTTGTTAAACTGCTTCAAAAAATGACTCCAGACAGCGGCTGTTCCCATCCACAAAATGGGGTAAAATATTATATTGATGAGTATTAATGAAACGTTACAAAGTAAATTGTACCCGTCTGAGACAGACAAAGTTCGAAAAGTTATTAAAACACAACAGCTGTTTATTGCATGCCCAAACAATTGTTGACATTTGAAAGACAACTCTGAGAGCTAAATAATTCATGTCAGTTCATTTAATTTCATAATTCATTTCCACACTCACATTCTCTCCAACTTAAGGGCAAATGAATTACCAACTTTGTAGCGGCAGCTGGCGGATATCAATTAAAGCAGCTGCTGCTGCTGACATAAAATCTGGGCTAAAATTGAGTTGTCATTCTATAAGCTTGTGTTGATGGTATTGGAGTTTTTAGATGTCAACGCTGAGCAGCTGCAATCAGTCAACAGCTGCAGCATTTTGTCTTTGACCCAAGTGAGAAGTGCTCTGTCACAAAGCAAATCTTATAAATAAGCTGAAAAAATGCACTAAAAATGCAAATTTGCATTTGAAATGTTCACCCGCACACACACACACACACACACACACATGGCTTGTCAGCAGAAGCTTAAGAACAAAAGCCGCAAGAGCATTTTGCCAAGTGAGATGCATGGGTGTAAATGTGCATGAAATGAGAGAAATAAGGTAAGGGTAAAGGGAGCTGACTTTATACAGTTTTGTGCATTAACACGCACGCATTGAGCGCACACACACACACACACTCGCACACAGACCAAACGCACACTGAATACGAAATTGGACTGCCTGCATCATCCTCTTGTGTGTGCAGTTTGTGTCCATGTTGTGCTCTTGGTCCTGGCTTAGTAAATGCTTCTTTTTTTCGAGCTATTCTTTGGCATTTAAAAGGGTTTAATTAGGTTTCCATTTCATATGGAAAAACCTTTTGGTTAAATAAAATTTTTTTTTTAAATTTTAACAGAGTATCCTACCAATTCACACCGTTTCAAAACACATTTAGCAGCAGCATTAGAAACGTCAGCAGAAATTTGGACGATGAGGACGAGCTGTCATTTCTCTGCCTGGGCTTGAAGACTTTTCGACTGCATCTTATTAAAGACTCTTGCTCTTTAAAGCTTACTTAATGTTGAAAGAAAAATCTTTAGCCTGTGCGCTTTATGTAATACAAATTTTGCGGTAAGCATGCATGAGTATGAAATTTTTAAGTTTATGTAAAACTAGCGTAAAATCAATTAAAATTTAAAAAAAGTCGAGTTTTAACGGGCGCGATCAGCCTCTAAAGTTTTTGTATATAACTCATACGCAGTGTTGCCTATTATCATATATTTTTTTCATTTATAAATAGTCGGTGTTGATTTTATTTCAAAAAGTATTCAAAAGGAATTATAGGTCAGGCAATTCCTTACAAGAACAGGAGCAGGCAGAAAGAAGGGGAATTTCCCCTTCGGCGAATTCGATAGGGCGAATTGGGAAGCGCGACGGCGAAGAGAACCGAGAGTCAAAGGGGAATTGAAGCGTCGTCGGTAATCAACGAAGATCGGTAAGCCGAGCTAAAGGCCGAAAGCGCAAGTCGGGTCCGATTGTGCGCGAAGAGCGAGACGACGAGATGATTTCTTGTTGCTTGGCAGCGCCGGAGCAGCGCTTCCGACGAGATATAGAGATGGTTGGAGAGAGTATGGGAAGGCTTCTGAGCGCCCAGCCGGAGGTACCGTATGGAAAGGCCGGACTAACGGCTTCGAATGCTCGAGACGTATTCGAGTGGGTGCTGGCGTTTCGATTGGCTAGGCAGCGCGAGAGCAGAGCAGAAAAACAGTTACACCGTGCGTGCAGCGCGGGAGGGTATAAGAGGCCCAAGGAACAGGCACGAGACAGTCAGTGTCTTACGGAGAACTAATACGAGTGCGTGTCAACGGGATAAGTGGCAGTGAAAGTGAAAAGGATTCCAAGGATACGTCGAAGGATTCTCCAGGACCGAGAGAAGCGGGCAGCAACAACCAGCTTGTCAATAGGGAATAAAGAGTCGTGCAGAAACGCTGAGCCGGCGAGTCAGAGAGGATTCTCGACGTGCCGAGGCGTACCGTAGCCGATGAAATAAGTGTATAAAGGGCGTGGATCGCAGGATAAGTGGTGAGAGCGTAAGAGCGTGTCGCGGCGTAAACCCTTGCTAACGCGAGCCCTAATAGACCAACCCGCGAAGGTAGGCGAAGACGGAGAGCCGGCGAGTCTGAGCGAAAGGTTTGACGCGTCTAGGCGGTAAATCCTAGCCACCGCAGAGGCGGAACAATCGGGTGGTAGCAGAGTTCCGAACAGGAAAACACCATAGGGGGAGTCCATCGCACATAAACAGCCGGGAACGAGGACAAGGCGAAGGACGGGTGAGGTTAAGACTAGCGATATCTAGTCTTAAAAGCCTGAATTGTAATTCTGAGTGCATTATCTTGAAGAATATATTATAACGTGTGAATACACTGAACAAATCCTTGTGTTATTATTGTCACCAAGGCTATCGTAATATAAATTTGTTGGAACGAACCTTCGGCAGCCCTGAGCCTAGCCCAAGCAAGCAAAAGGACGAAAAAGGACTCGTTACAAAATTTAAATAGAGTTTTTTGATTTTCACAATTATTAATTTTAAACCACATATTATATAAGCTTTGGGAATGCTGAGACCTTTTTTCTTATACCCGTTACTCATTGTACTTGTCCGTCTGTCAGTCCGTCTGTATGAACACCTAGATCTCAGAGATGGTAAGAGATAGAGGTTTGAAATGTATGGGACATATGCTTCTTTTATCTGCACACAGATCAAGTTTATTTTCAATTTTTGAAACGCCCCCCTCCCGCCCCGCAATTCGGAAAAAACGTTATATCTCCTACAGTTTTGAATATAGACGTTTCGTACCTTTTAAAGACAAAGAGTAAAAATGTATGGATTTGCCGAAGAAATGATAAAGATCGAATGAGCGGTTCTCAAGTTATGAACAAAAAAGTAAGTCACCCTCCCCCCACCCCGTCCCACCATTTACAACTAACACCGCACAATCTTAGACAGTGTAGGGTGTGGGTACTGTTGGTTTGGGCACACATTGGGACACCAATTGTGTCGCGTGTTTAATAATCATAGTCCCAGTTCGGGACACCAATGGTATAACGCCACCAACTAGTGTATAGTAGGATATCGGAGGATGTGCACTTCTTGTGTTCTTCTGACTAGAGCTCGCCGGATGGGGTGTGGGTCTTTCCTTATCCTACCATACTACACACTAGCACAATAATAAGTGCACTTTACAGTAGTCTACAAAAATCAAATAAAATAAAAAGCATCAAAATCAAAATATAGGTTCCACACAATCATAAAGATAAGCTATCGGTATGGCTGATCAACGATCAGGGTAATTGAAGGTGTTGATTTTACCCTGTTCTAAACCCTCCCTTTCATATGATGGAATCTTTTGGATCACTGCGTCTAACCTTTTCTGCTGGCTTGGGCTTAACAAATGTACTTTGGGGTCTTCCTCGTCATCATCTTCCCTACCAACGTCAAGTTCTTCAACGTGGTTATCGGTACTCATGATTTTATTTAGCAGGCCAAAGTCTTTCCAAAAGTTGACACCTAAATAGACGTCTTGCTTTAAATCAGGGATAATATATAATTCCAGGGGTTTTGTTAAGTCTTGGTAAGTTACGTCTGTTGATAAGCGACCTACAACATGACATATGGAATTGTTAGCAGTTTTCATTCGCCCTGAGCACTTCTTCACTTTGGGATGATTTAACAGGTCCTTAGCTGCTGTACCGCCCAAACAACTAATTGTGGCTCCAGAATCAAGCAAGGCTACATAACTGTGGCCCTCCACATTGATGTCTGTGTAAATCCGATTGTCAGAGCTGAGGAAAATTGACGAGATAATGTTTTTACGGCTATCACGAACTATCTTCCAAAACGCTCGTGCTCGCAAGGTGGAGCGCTTGGGAGTTTTATTTTGCTGCTCAACGCAGCTTATTTCGCCAAAAATACGATTACGAGTCGCTGTATAATGAGCTAGCCGGACATGAAATGGTTGAGAATGAATGTTAACAAGTTTTGTTCCACTAACTATGTCAGGATGAGTAACTTGCTGACTCGAATTTGAAGCTGTGATTGCTTCTGTTTGAGTACTAACATTACATTTTAGTGTCTTGGATGCGACAGATTGGTGTTCGTCTGCGCATCCCTTTGGTAGTTTTCCGAGGGGTTACAAGTTGAGCATTTGGGCTTAAAAGTGTCCTTTTTGCCACAACCGTAACAAAATATTGTTCGCGGCTCCAGGCAATCATCGAATCGATGTCCCTGTTGCCCACAATTCCAGCACTTTAAGACCTTGCGCTGAATTGCTTCGACTTCTAGTTGCTCTTCCTCCATTTCAGAAACGCCTTGACGATACGCATAATTGCTTTTCTGACTTTGCGGTTTCTGATGTCTACAAAACTGATCATGTATGCGTATCTCCTCTCTCAATCGCGATAATGTACTTATGCCCAAGTGCATTAGTTCATACCGGATTGACGTCTTAGCATTACGAATTAGCAATCGAACTAGAGAGTCCTCTGAAATTGGGTTACGTAGTCGCCCCACTAATTTTTCGACAGCGAATTGATATTCCTCAAATGGTTCTCTATCCATCTGTCGCTTAGAATTTATTAATTCCCATATATCAGTGTCGGTATCTATATCTTCGAATTTCCTACGGAAACAGAGACAAAATTTCTTCCAGGTAAAATTTGGATTTGATTGATGGAACTTCCAAAACCATTCATTCGCTTTGCCTCCAAATAACAGATGCAGGTGATCACATAAGAGAACATAACTTCCATGCAAATGTTGTTTTGTCAGGGCACGAATCCTATATAGAAACTCTTCGGTTTGTAAACCGACTCTTGACCCATCGAATTTAAGATGCCAACTCTGAATAATGTTCGCTACTTTTTCAGGCTGAATCGTTGTTCAAATTGAAGCTGTATTGCTTCCGGGATACGAGTCATTTTCTTCATCTGGTTCAGTTTCGTCACTCGTGTGGTTATTAGCTGCACCGGGATCTGTTGTTGGTATAGCAGATGTTGCCGGGTCAGATCTTGGGATCTGGAGTAAAGACAACTGTGTCTGAACGACGGCAGTTAAATGTTGTATGAGCTGTTGCTGCTGTGCTTGTATAGCTTCTTGCACGATTCTAGTAATACTTGAGTTAACCTCTTCGTTTTGAATTTCGCTCTGTCTGGAGTCTATACTTGCATTTGCATTTGACGAAGGAGCCAGAATACTTCGATTTGTATGTCTAGTGGACATACCCCTTGGTATACTCTTTCCTCTTCCACGATTAAATCTTCTACCGCGAGAATTACTGTTAGCTTGCGCAGCATTCGCCCAATGGACTATTTAAATTGAGCTCTTGACCAGGCTGAGAACTGGTTAATATCGCGCCCGCAGAAGCTTCGCAAGATTCTGTAGCCAAGTTATTATCCGGTAAGGACAATCGCTCACAGGTGCAAGAGTTTTGCACACGGGACAACTGTTATCTGTTTGCAGAGCATCTAGTATGCATCGTTTGTGAAACTTATGCCCACACGGTGAAACAGCTGTCAATTCAAAATTATTGACAACCTCGTTGCAACAGAGAGAGTGAGAAAGAGAGAAACAAAGAGAAAGAGAGAGACACTTAGATATGAGCGCAGCACCAGCATAGCATTCAGCTTCTCCAGGTACAGAGTATGTTATAGTCGGGCTTCACCAACTAAAAATTTAAATATTTTTCGACTTTGATTTGGATTATTACCCTATAAATTTTTTTTGTTGCATTTTAAATTATGTCCGTTAAGTTATATTTTATGATCATTTCGTCGACAATTTCAGCTTCCTAGCTAGACTGGTGTAGAAATGCCGGAGATTTGGCCAAAAAATTAGATCTCTGGTTCACAGTGCGTTCAAGAAGTAAGGCCATTCTTTCGCACACTTCTATGAAGATAAGAAGTATTGGGTTGTACTCCCACGTTAACACCTTTGAAGAAGGAAAGCAGCTCCAAATAGCTGGAAATATGTTTGATCTTAGAGATAGCAGGTTAAAAAAATGTAAATATTTAATTTATTTTTGGGGTATTAATATTGTGATTTATTATATTCGTGTGTGTGTGTAGATACTGACCCAGAGTTCAGTTTGCTCGGCGGCATTGTTAGCGAAGCAGAACAACTTCGAGCTTATACTGCTCGGTGTGTGGATTACAAGTCTCTGCAGAGCCCTGGCAATGAAAGGAACCGAACCGCACAGAGTTTTGGTCGTCTTACTCAAAAATTATCTATTGCCTTGAGTAAAAAGTAAATTAAAGTGAACAACATGGCGTTGGCCTTTAGAAAGTTTGATTTCCCTTTGCCTGGGTAGGCTGTGTGACTTATGTCACGCTCACTTCAGTTTCCCTCTCATTTCTTTAACCAGTTAAGTCTGAATACTTTCCGTTTACAACGAAAAAATCTCAAGTATAAATTTATCTCTAGTATTTTCTTTTGATTTTGCCAATTTAGCAAAATGTTTCTTCGCGAAGACACCCTACAAGCAGCGGGCCAGCGAAAGGCTCTGATCAACAGCACAATCACACCTTATTTGGCCTCCGCCAAGCGTGGACCCTATACACTGACCCAACCGGTCTACAGCAAACCTTTGCCGCAGGAGGCTGCCCCAGTGCATCAGCATACTTTCAATATTGACAAAAAGGCCTTGGAGAATAACCACAAATACCACAAACGTCTCATAGCCTGTCCCTTGCAGGAGAAGCCGTTACCCAAGGCTCGATCTCGGGTGGTGATGAATGAGCAAAGGGAATTGTATCGCCAGCATCGCGAACGCCTGGCCAATATCAAGGGCAAGATCAACACCTGTTTGCCACCGCCGAAAATCAAAATCGAGGGCAATGGCATGGAGCTGTCGTATATGGAAATGCTGACGGCCCTCTACAAGAAGAGCAACAACACATTGAGAACGTTTACCAAATCACCGGAACGCTTGGCCGCCGGACGTTGGCGGAATGCCAATGTGGCCCGGGAGAAGGAACGCAAGCAGCAGGAGAAGAACAAGAAGTTCCATCGCGGTGGCAATCTCTTCGATTCGTTGGCTGTTAAAAAGGTCAAGGCAAGCAAATCCTTCACCTACGAGATTCCTTTGCATGTTTTGCATCGCTATGAGAATCTGATGAATCAGTGCGATGTGGGCGTATTGTGCAAACTGCTGAGACCACAAATCTACTTTGACTTGGAGGTAAAGGGCACGCGCATAAACGGACGTCTGTCCATTCAGCTGTTCACCGAGGCCTGCCCACAGGTGGTGCTGGAGTTTATGCGTCTGTGTACCCAGCGCAGCTGTCGAGGCATTTCTTTTACTCGCACTTTTGCCCCCCTCTGGCTGGAGGGCAAGATTTCTTTGGATCCCGAGCGTCGTCTGGATATGAGCCACATCGAGCATGACTTTGAGGTGCTCAATCATGGCGTGGATGCGGGAATCCTATCGTTTCCCAGCCGCTATGTGCGTGGTCATGCGCGAAATGCCTTGAACTTTACCATCAGCTTTAAGCCGCTGTCCATACTGAATGGCAAGCGGATTGCCTTTGGCAAGGTACGCAAGGGGTTGCAACTGTTGGAGCGTATACAAGATGCCACCGGGCATTTGGCCAAGACTCATGATTTGGTACAACTGACGGGCTGCGGTGTGCTGTAAGTGTAACTATAATAAAGTTTGAAGACCTGACCAGATATGTAAATAGCCCGGGGATTAAATGTATAAAATATGTAACATCCCTTATCCGCATTGTATATAAATATTGAAACAATATTAAATAATTCAATGGACAAACAGCCATATGTTAGAAACCTTAAACACACACACACAAAAGGCAGCGTCCTGTCTCCCCCTCAACCAAAACAAACAAAGCCAAACACATTAAATAAATACGCGCAAAATTAAGCCAAAACAAAAGCCAAAAGTAGTCCCAAACCCAAAGCAAAATGTTTATTTTGAGGGAGAGTTTTGTAGAGTGTTTGCGCATTCAACGCAATAAATGAATAATGGCATTGAAGCATAAATGTTCCACAGACACGTTCCAAGCGTGCGAATTTAATTGCCATTATCATCATTTGATTTTTGTGAGTCAAACGAAATGCGCAAATTGTGTTTCAATGTGACCACAATAGATTAGCTTTTAATGAAGCTGCTCATGGCTCTGTTTATACACTCGTATGCGGGTTCTATTCAAAGATTAATGAATGTGGCCAGCTTAAATGGAGTTTCCCCCACCCCCCCCCGCAGTCACTCATTTTAATGCCATTTCATTTGGCTTAGCAAGTTGAGAATTTTAAATTGATTTATGGTATAATTAAAAACAGCAAGAATACAAACCAAACTAATTGTTGAAAACTGAAATTTTTTTTGGGCTAAACTGGAGAGTAGCTCTCTCTTTCATTGCTCTTAAA